>OZ029921.1:13441805-14041805 GCA_964023275.1 Norana najaformis
TTCAGTTTGCATTAGCTTACATAAGTTAAGAAGGCATCATCAGTGGCTGTCCGCAAGTTTGAATTAAACTGGGCAATCTTTTCACTTACCTGTAAGTCGTTCCTGTACTGCCAGTTATTCACAATTCAACCTGCTTCTCTTCACTTGCTGCCATTTAGAAACTGTGCTGTACTCGTGAGCCATGCTAGAACACAAAGTAAAATAGTCTACATTAATTATTAACTAACACATATTAATATAATAAACAAAATTTGCGGAACTCCTTAATCATTATAAGTTTCAGCAATGCATGTTAGAATATATGCGAACAGGTTCTGATGACTAACTGTGCTGCATAACTGATTATTAGCCCCAATTTACGTGTAACTTCAGCATGTATTTTTCATGTTATCCTAATTTACGTGTAACTTCAGCATGTCTTTTTCATGTTATCCTATCCCTTAATTTCATGAAGAGGTAGCACTGCCAGGTGTTCTGTCTTGATTAAATTGCCCACTTGGTAGGTTTTGTTCTGTTAAATTGTTTTGCGTTAGCATTTGTACCATGGGTGGACATGGAAGATATATTGTCATTGTAGATGAGATATTAAGCAATAAACAGCTGCATGAAAAGTAATGGAATTTATAAAAATAAAATATTATTGAAAGGTTCTTCTGTTAACTTGGGTTGCTTATTAATTAATTAATGTGTGCTTATTACCTAATGTCCTTATCGTGTGAAGGTATATTCTTGTATTACATGTGTGGTGCTGTTGCTTACATGTCTGGTGCTGTTCCATGAGTGCACGAGTGTGTATTGGATTTAAGAAGGCGTTTATTACTGAAGATGATGGCCTCCGATGTTACTCAAAGTCGGACATTGCAGTGCATGTTGCTTTCACATGATGAGTCCCGGATTTGAATCTGGTGAAAAGCTGAAAATGTGAAGAGGTGAAAAGATGTTAGCTGTTTGGCCACTGTTTCAATTGTAAGATTGCATGTGAATGCTGTACTAGGTCAGTTTGAATGACTCCTGGTTTCTTTTTCTCTTTTGCAGCACGATTGGCAGTGATTGTTGAAAGTTAATTCTCAAGTGTCAGGGACTTTACAAATCATGGATGAAATTTCTTCAGCAGATAGTTTGCAGAAATCAAATACACCAGATTATTTGGGAGTATCTGCATCTGGAAATGTTACACCTTTGCCAGCTTTGATGCCACAACCACGAGGCCCCAGGACTAGCGATGTGGCTTCAGGCCAGAGTGTGGCAGTACAAAGTGATGTTAACCCTAAGCCGGCAATGCCAGCTACAAGTGTTACTTTAGCATCTCCAAGTGCTAATTCTTCCACAATCAGGATTTCTGGATCACCTGGTGTTAAATATATCTCCATGCAGAATTTGGTGCGACTGCACGTGGCTGCAAGTGGTGCACAAAGTGCTACTTCATCTACAGTGGCCCCAGCGCAACTTGGTCAGATCTCACAGGTGCGACTAGCAGCAGCAGGTGGTCCACAAGTAACACCTTTGTCACTTGCAAGGGGAAATTTTATAATTGGCAACAGAGTTGTGCAGTGTATAGTGCCAAACTCTTCTGGTGTAGCTCAGACAAATTCTCCATCAAGTAAAAATTCAGTTACTGTAGTTCAGAGTCACACCAGTTCTGATTCTAATGTGCAGCTAAAGGTTGTTCAGGCAACTCAGAATAGTGAAGCAAGTTCATGCCAAGCAGTCTCCTCAATTGGGACAGTAAATGTTGCACCTTTGCCACGTGCATTGGCTGGTAGCAATGTGCGAATGTCGGCAGTTTTACCGTCCAATTTGGTTAGGACAATATTGGCAGCAAATATGTGCTCAAATGCTAACCGACAGCCCCGCGCGGTTGTCACCACTGTTGCCAACCCTGCCCAGCAGCAGCAAAAGTTGGCAGTGCAACATTCTCAGCCATCTGGAGCCATGACTGTACAAATTGTACGACCTTCTGTTTCTGTGGAGGCTGGTGCTTCAGTGCAAGCTGGCACTATACAGTGCCTGACAACACCACAGGTTGCCATTGCAGGTTCCACAGTTGGAACTCTCAGACTGCCCAGTTCTGCAGTACAGTTGAGAACTGGGACACCTCAAAAGAAAATAGTTTTTGTTGCAAATCAAACGGGTAACAGTGCTGGTGGAAATGTAACATACTTGGCCACAAGTTCAGGCCAATCACAAAATAAAGTTAGTCAGCAACTGCCTATAACGCTGTTAGCAAGCCCCAACAGTGGTACTGGAAATGTGAGGTATATTGCTATTCGTGGAAGTGTCCCCATTCAGATGAGTTCAGCATCATCAACTGCAAATGCCTCAGCTGGAACACGAATGGTAGCACCTGCAATGAATGTGACAGTGGTCAGTCAGACATCTTCTGGAAATCCTGTTGCAACTTTGGAAGGTGGTAATGTTATTCAGGCAGTTGCAGCGGGTTCAAAGATAAATGTCCATGACTACTTAAAAAAAGTGAAAGAGCAGCAGAAAAAGATAGTCCCACTACAAGATAAAACAGTGTTTACTCTTGCCCAGCAATCAAAGAGTGGCATTCAGGTCATGTCCTCAAAGTCACTGCAAGTTATACAGCAGCAGCAGCCCTCCATAACTGCTGTGAAGTCTAGCTCATCTGGACAAATCGTAAGTCTTTTTAACTACATGTTATTAATGCTATTTGCATAAATTATTAACTTAAGCAGTGTCTGAAGAAATTAAGATCTGTATAAACCCTTTGCCCGCAAGATTTTTTTAGCCAATCTGGCTTCCACCAGATATTTTGATGTAAAAATGTAACATCTCAGCACCCACTGAAGATGAGTTAAAGTGTAACCGTGAAATTTGCTTGGAAATGAATTTTGAACAAGCCTATGTCACTTAATTGTTGGCTTGTGCCTGTAATTTTTAGATATGGCAAGTCAAAATGCATGATGTGGATTACTTGTTCACAAGCCGCCATTACATTGTCTTTTTATGTTCTGCTGATGTTTTAAATTAATACATGTTAATATATTGTGCTCCTTCAATTACGATTAGGTCAAAGTTAAAACCAGAGTTCAGGCGACTGTCTTGTCGTGGCTAGTTTGGTATGTAAACCATAATTTTTGAATGTACCGCTTTTTTCTTCGTTACTACTCTCTTCACAATCTGGGTGGTATGCAGATCTCATTGATGTTAACGAGGAGTGGTCGAACTTCAAATGTGCTTATGTTTCGGATGGGCAGAAGACAAAGAATGAATGTTATTTATTTCTTATGTGGCAAGATAAATCTCAAGTTAAACATATCCAGGTGAAGTTATGTCAGCCAGTAATTTTCACAGAGGCAATTTTACTAGTCTCAAGAGCAAAATGAAAATGAGAAATCAACGTCTAGCACTGCTTTGTGTGCATCTGGGCATCACCAGCTTAGCAGTTGGTTGCTGAGTAAATACTGGTGTCTTAATTTGCTTTAGGGACGATCTTGGCCAGCGATTCTTGCAAAAACTATGAAAATATATTAAGTGCTGGTGAATCTATTGTATCAGTGAGCTGGCCAACCCTTTTCATTGAATATTTCAACCAGCCTTTATCAGAGGTTTGCAGAAATCCTACTCTGAGCACCTCAGTATTGCCCACCATTTGCAGCTGGCTTTGCTTTAATTAACGTTTGAAAAGTTCTATAAATCATTATTGTGGACGATACTTACAGTACTGTTGGTCCTGATACCCATAAACTTATGAAATCCTTAAAAATTAATTAACTCTTCGTCAAGCCCCAACCTACCAAAAATCATACTCCAAACTTCGTCTTCGTACATTATCGCAGTCTGTGGCATTAACTTAAAACAAAAAATAAAGCTGACTTTTCACACTGAAAGTTATTGATTGTTGCAAAATTGCATCATGTAACCTTGAATTTTACTGGTTTTGTCCAAAAGATTGTGATGTGGGATGTGGTTTACTTAGAAATGACCACTGAAAGATGCCTATGTGGGTGCTGTTGTATTTTAGGTTATTTAGTAGGGATTATGCACAAGTCCTTAATGCACAATTCATGCTTGTCACTATATTTTAGGTTTTATAAATAAAGGCAAATGAAATTGATGAAATTCTAATATTGTAAATTTTCTGCATTCAATTTAGGGTCAAGGACCAACCATCTACATAATCACCAACAATAATTCAACCAGCTCATTGACAGCAGTCTCAGGAAGCAGCCAGCAACAGCTCATGCAGACGAAAGCCTTGTCTATATCCAGTGGCTTGGGGACAACTGCAATTCGACCTAAGATTGTGGCAGTCAGTCCAGGAACGCGCACCATACAGGTGGTGACAAGAGACGACAATTCACAGACCAGCGGCAAAACAGTGCCAGTGTTTGTGGATGGACAGAATGTTAAACTGACCAAAGCTCAACAGAACCAGAAGAAGGCTAACCGCATATTAGCTGAAGCGATCGCAAAAGCTCAAGCTGAGGGAATTGAGGTAGATGCCTGTGAAGTTGAAGGAAAGCGTAAGAAGAAAAGAAAAGCAGAGACAGCCTCTGAAGATGAGCCTTTGGCACCAAAGAAAAAGCGTGAAGCCAGAACAAAAGGTGCTAAGACTCCAAGAAAAGGCGGAAAAAAGACAGAGAAAAGTGGATCTGGAGACGAGGGTGGTGATGGTTTAGGAAATGCCTTCGAGGAATCTGAGCTGGGAAATGAATCTGATAAGTCTAAGAAAAAGTCAAATACTTTTGGAAAACCTGGAAAGAAAAAGAAAAGGTCAGTAATTAAAGCTTACCCTTGGAAACTAGGATTTACAGCCATATTGAAAGTTACGGTTTGTCTTATATGATTTTAAGGCACCAGACTTGTTTTAGCATATGGTCATTTCATTTCGTAAAGTATTAATTTATATGAAACTTATACTAAGTAACATTAAATTTTAATTAGTTGTTACATGGAATGTTTTACACATAGGTAGTTATAACACTGGTTACTTATAATCTCTGTTCAAGTTTATGAAGTGCCTACTTTTTATTACTCTTACAGATGGATTAGGCTCTGTCTTGTGTATTTGTTCTACACTTTTCAAAACTTTATTTAACTTCAGTTGCTTTACTATATTTTTGCTTATGCATAAGGTCACTTCATTATACAACATCAAACCATTATAGCTCAGAACTCGTGGTCCATTTGCAGTACCTCATTATGTCTAATATTGTATTTTAAAAATTATGCTTACATGATGAGTTACAGGACTTACAGTTGTGTTTTAGGGTATACTTGCAGTTTTGGGGATGTGAAATTGTGCAGAATCAAATGCAGAAATTTATTAGCACATTTATTGTAGTTCATAAAATGCAGAGAACGTAAAAGTAGTTGCTAAAGGCACCTGATATATCGTCAAAGTCGTTCTCCAATAGTGTATTATTACAGCGATAACAGTTGAATGCTAGCACATGTAATGGTAGAAATTAGTGATTCTCATAGAAAAATTTGTCACTGACTGTAACTGCACTATGACCAAATTCACATTACATCTGGGCTCTAATGGGTTGATGTTGCATTGCTATTTTTGTTGCTGATGCATATTTTCAATTATTGTACTGCATTTATTGCTGTTGCAAAAGTTCAGTTGCATTACTGCATTGCTGATGCATAGGTTTGTCTAGTGCTTCACTGACGTGGTGTTGCGCAGGGTTCAGTGCTTGGTCCTCTTGTTTGCACTACACACCACACCACTTTGTATCCTGCTCGACAATCATTTACTGGGATATCATTTCTATGATAATGATGCTCAAATCTTCATTTCATTTGACGGTTTGTCTTGTCACTTAACTATGCAGGTGTTTGATGCCTTGGAGGGAGTGCATTCTTGGACGGTGGCTAATAAACTCAACCCATTTAAAAGTGAATTTTTATTAATGGGCATTCTGCAGCAACTTAAGAAGTTTGAATGGCTTAAATGCTTGATACTGGGTGACTCACATGTCAAGTTGGGTGATGCTGTTCTTAACTTGGACATTGTTTTTGATTCTAATGTCTTTAGCCGACTATGCAAATGGTACTTGTAAGTCGTCATATATGTGTACTCATGACATATGCAGATTTAGGCTTTGTGTCCCCATGTCTTCAGCTCTGTATTTGGAAAATGCATTGGTCTTTCTCCTTCACTACTGTAACTCACTTCTTGTTGGTATCACAAAGTCAAGCATACAGAAACTCCAGAGTTCAGAACTCCTTGGCTAGAGCCAAGCTTATCATTCATCCAGATCATGTGATTTTGTCTTTCTCTGATCATACCTAAAACATGAACTATTCTCAGTGAATGAGTTTTTCCAGTTGCTGGACCTAAATTCGGGAATCTATTTTTGTATGTAATTGTTCTGCTAATCGCTTGTGACATTTCGTTCTCTGCTTAAGACTTGCCTTTTACAAATTGCTTATCCACCATAGGTTGCCTCTCTGTGATAGTGAACTGACCTTCTGGATATTGACCTGATAGCAGTTTTGGCTTTGTTGTGCCATTGGTTGATGCCTTATGGGTTAGACACAGATAGAAGTTACTAATTGCAATTATAATAAGTTCAGTTACTCTACTACTGTTCACCTTGTCACCTTGTGCCGTCGGTTCTTGGAACCCTAGCGACCGTCATGACCAGACTTCTCCATGCTCTTCTGTCCATTGCCACATCCCTCAGCTGTGCAAGATTCATCGCTGTCTTCCTCTGTACCTCTTCTATCCATCTAGTTCTCGGTCGTCCTCTTCTCCTCTTTCCCTCTCCACACGCCAACATCATCGTCTTTTCTAGTCCATCAGCGCGCATCACATGTCCAAAGTACATCATCTTCTGCCTGCTGGCTCTTTGATTCAATGTCAGATCACCTCTTAGGTCACCAATCTCCTGTAGTACTGATTCATTTGTTCTCTTTTCCCTCCACGATATCCTCAAGAGTTTCCTCCATATCCACATTTCACACGCAGCGATTTTATCCTCCAAGCCTTTCGTTTTTGTCCATGTCTCGCTTCCATATAATACTATGGGGAAGATCATTGCTTTGACAAGACCTGTCTTTGTCTTCATGCTCACATGTCTGTCCTTCCATATCTTTGCCATTCCCTGCATTGCAGTTTTGCCTAGTGCAATTCTCCTTCTCACCTCTCCATCACACCTGCCCTCTCTCTCAATTAATGATCCCAGAAATGAGAAACTTGATACAACTTCTATGTTTTCTCCATCCATCTCAAAAGTATCCCATTCTGCCGTCGTCATGATCTTAGTCTTTTTGATGTTGAAGTATAGCCCTGCCTTTTCACTTTCCCTCCTTAGTCGACGTATAAGCTCAGCAAGATCATCCTTTTTCCCTGCCAGAAGTGTTGTATCATCTGCGTATCTTAAGTTGTTTAATATCCTCCCTGCTATCCTCACTCCTTCCTCCGCCCCATCCAATTCCGCCAGCCGCATTATTCTTTCTGCATACAGGTTAAACAGAGTCGGAGATAGTATGCAACCCTGCCTCACCCCCTTGCCGATTCCAATCTTCTCAGTGTCTCCATGTTCCGTCTTGATTACTGCCTGTTGATTCTCGTATAGGCTCTTGAGAAGCATGATGAGATGCTTTGGTATTCCCATCTCTTCCAAGGTTTTCCACATTAGTGAATGATTTATACAATCAAAGGCTTTGCTGTAATCTATGAAACATAAATGTACCTCCTGCCCATATTCTCGTTGTCTCTCCATCAGCCACCTTACATTCGCAATATGATCTCGTGTTCCTCGCGCCTTCCTAAAGCCTGCCTGATTTACTGGGAGCTCTCTTTCCACTGTACTCTCCATCCTTTTGTGTATTATCTTGAGCAGTATCTTACTTGTGTGTGAGATCATTGCTATGGTGCGATAATTATCGCATTCTTTGGCATCCCCTTTCTTGAAGATGGGTATGAAAATAGAGCTCCTCCAATCTCTCGGCCATTCTCCTGTTTTCCATAT
This sequence comes from Norana najaformis, assembly GCA_964023275.1. Classification (NCBI taxonomy): domain Eukaryota; kingdom Metazoa; phylum Annelida; class Clitellata; order Crassiclitellata; family Hormogastridae; genus Norana; species Norana najaformis. The sequence continues at coordinate 13,449,758 of OZ029921.1, forward strand.
CTGATTGCATAACGACGTTATGCTCTCCTTCATTCCCTCCCCTCCTGCTTTGATCAGCTCTATAGGTATCCCGTCAGTCCCCGGTGCTTTGTTGTCCTTGAGTTGCTGAATGGCCCATTCCACTTCACTCTTCATTATTGCTGGTTCTCGTTCGAAGGTTGTCTGGTCTATCCGTTCTTCTTTAACTCGCGGGTCCTTGTTGTACAGTTTCTCAGTGTATTCCCTCCATCTCTCTTTAACTTCTTCCCCCTCTCTGATCACGTTGCCTTCTCCGTTTCTTAGTGCTCCCATTCGTGGTGTGAATTTTCCAGTTAGTGACTTCACCTTTGCGAACATTTCTCTTATTCTTCCTCTTCTTCCATCTTCTTCCATCTCTATGCACGTTTTGGCTAGATAATCTTCTTTGCTTTTACGCGCCAGTTTTTGAAATTCCTTGTCCAGGATCCTAACTTCTGCTTTCTTCTTTGCAGATCTCGCTTTCCTCCTTGCTTCCGCGACCTTTATTGCCTTGTCTGATAACCATGGTGATGTCTTTTTTCTCTGCTTCTTTGGTATGAATTCCTCCGCTCCTTCGTGTATTATTGTCTTGATTTCCTCCCACATATCATCCGTGTTTGTTTCCTCTTCTGTTGCACATGTTTCCTCTACTGTTGCACATGTTAATTATAGCACTTTGTGTGCTCAAATACTTCTTAAATTGTAAAAGTTGTCATTTTTTAATTGGTGTTTGCATTACAAATGATTAACACAAATTCACATTAAGTCTTAAAATATTTTTAGTCGGAGTAGTTCAGCCTTTTTGTCTTGTTTGTTCATTGAACGTAAGTTTATCTGTTGTTAATTAGATTCTCACTGCAAAATATATAAACTTTGACAATTAATTAGTCATACAGAGCATCTGTTGTTTGACAGACTACATTCTCTGTGTTGTTGATCAAGTATTTAATGTATTTTTTGTCTGCATTTTTAGGCCACTGCCAACATTTTTGAAGAACAAAAAAAGGAAAAGGGCAAAAGATGATTCAGATGCCTCGGACATTGATCTTGGAACTCCTGCTACATCAGTACTTGATGGAGAGGACAGTCTGCAGGTATTACAACAAAGTTCTGTTCTGCTCACTTTATTTGTGGACTTTATTCTTACTTTTCCTGTCCTTATTTTAATAAGACCAAATTTAAAGTAGTTCTTCGTTGACTTATTTTGATCAGTTTGAGCCACCTGTTTGTTTCCTTCTTTTAGATGCGCAGGTCGGCACGTGTTGTAAAACGAAAGAAGTACATTGATGACCTTGATCTGAACTTGTCTGAAGATGAAAGTAATGATGAAGAGAAGACTAATGAAATGGTAGCTGATGACTGTGATGGACTACCTTCCATCTTACCACAGAAGGAATTGTTTGAGGTGACTATTTTTAGTGTGTTAGATTTTTCAGTTTATTATTTTATGTGATGATTCTGATAATGCAGATAACGTGCCAAAGCCAGGTTAAGTCAGATTTCTTAAAGAAATACTCTTCACTTGTGGTAGACAAGAAAATGAAATCAAGGCTATTACTGAATATAAGATTTTGGGTGAACACTTCAGGAGACTTCACCCAATAACTGGGAAGGTTGCCTTCTGAAAGCAGTGTTCATGTTCAGTTTTAGAAGAGGGAGACAATTTAGTTCTGGTTACACCATTCTTCTGGTGGACTGCCTCCTTGACTAGGAAAGCAGTCTGCTGTATGTATTAATTTTAAATTTCTTGACTCATTTTTCCCAGAAAATTGTCTTTAACAGCTAAATTAATGTTTCTAGTCTGCAAATTTTTTCCCCATTGAATTTGTCCTCTTTGCACTGCTAAGTTTTAATTATTTATTTCTTGTTTATCTTGATTTACATATCGTTTTATGTGAGGCCGTCGACCCGACCTGAGTTTTTGGCACTGGATAATTTGGATGGGCACAGGAAGTTTCCAATCACAATCTATTAATTTTAAGGTTTTAGGTCCACAGTAACCTGGCAGCCACTGTCTCAGTTGTCTCTGTTCTTAAGTTGCCCATGAACCAAAGGAACTTTTCTTATTTAGGTGAATTTTTACTGTGACATGTTTTCCTGTTTTTTTAATTTCTGTGATTTCTCTGACTGGCTCTTTTGCTTTTATACTGCATATTGTTGCTGTTCCTGCTGCTTGCCAAATCTGGCAGAGACAGGTCTACATTACTGCAGTCTGGTATATTTTTGAACCTGGGTCAAGCTCATTCATTTTACCTTGTTACTGGTGCTGCTTTATCAATTGAGACATATGTGCTGCTATGTGATTGCAGTAATATTATTTTCTGTCCTGGGTTAAATGCAGATTCATATAGAACATCTTCATCTACCAGTCATGGGTTGTGTTTGTATCTGCTTCTGTTGCTTCTTTTGACTGGTGATAATGAAAAATCCTGGACCATTTAGGCTTCAGTGCCAGGACATAGGTCAATGAAACATTTGATCTCTTCGAAATACATCTGCAACTCTACATAATTTTCTTTTTGAGCATTTCTTACATGCACTTGTTCTTAAGTAGACCTTTCATAAGTGTAGTCATACATCAGCGTTCATTTCTGATCTCACCCCCCAACTTTTCCTTTCCTAAATGAGCCTCAGTGCAGTGGTAAAAGGTAGGGGATTTGCTTTTCTTTTTAGGTCATATCACTGCATAGGTTCATTTCATATATTCCAGCACCCAGGTCATTTTAAGTCCTGACAACCTCTCCCATTTCTGACAGCAAGCAGATATTGCTTGTAAACATTAATTGGCCTCTGTCCTTCTCTTGAATTTACTTTTGAATGAATTTCAGTGACTGCCTGAATATCTGATTTCCTCCATTCTGAAATAAATATTATGGACAAATTTAATATTCGTGCTGATGTAGCTAATCACTGCTTTTCAGCATTTCTCGATATGTTGGAAGGGTTTGGCATGAAACAGCTCATTAATTTCCTACACACGATGAAGGCCATACCTTGGACATCTTGATATCTCGTTCTGTTTCTCAGTTGCTTCATTCTGTTAATCCCATTGGGTCTTATCTTTCAGATGATGTTGCCATTATCAGTTTAACGATGATTTAAACCACCTTCAACTTTTAAAATTGTTAGATTTCACTCATGGTATAAAATTGATTTAAATAAGCTGAAGCATGGTATCTTATCATCTCCATTATTGTTATATCTAGCATAAACAGCTGATGAGTTGGTTCTGCAGTTTCATTCTACTTTAACTGAACTCCTTGAAAGACAAATTTTGGTTTAGAACTAAGAAAATTGTAAAGCACATAGAGCAGCCTTGGTTTAACAGTACCATTCCTGAGGCTAGGCATTGCAGAAGTCTGAGCTTTGGTGGTGCGACTTATCCTTCCTCAGACCATACTAGGTTTACAGCAACAGTGCAAACTTATGAGAAAACCTGTTTCATCTGCCAAATCTGCATATTTAACAAATTTAATTGCTGAAAGTTCTGCATCACCAAAAACTTAGTGGATGGCTTTGGAATAAGTTTTTACATATAGAGAAGTTAAATTTATCCTCTGTTGTGTTCTTTGCTACCCAAAAGCATGCCAGTAAATTCTTGATTTTCTTTGCAGATAAAATTTTGGTGTAAAGCTGAAATTTGTTGGTTCCTTTGCATATGATAAATTTCTTTATGCTAATTCTCCACCATCTGTCTTACACTGTTTCCATCCAACAACTCTTACAAACATATGAAAGTAGAGCGGTTTGCGTTGTTGCGTATATTTGCTTAGTCCGAAAAACAGCAAGCAGGCCAGTTTCCCAACTGTCATTTCGAGTCACTGCCAGAACAATTTGTTGGTGTTATTTCACCATCTATCTGAAGCCTGCTCCTTTTTCTTATCCAATCAGCCATGTCTAAAGTGTCTGCTTTTTTTCTGACTCGATTTGTTTTTGTCCATACTCCCAGTTTCTGTAAATCTACGTCTACATCCAAATGTCATGTCATGTCATGTAATCATCTCTGGACTGGATCCAGTCGTTGATTTCTCTATGACACCCCTCCACAAATCTCGTTTCCCGGCCATCTCCTCAAGGGTCATTCTCCGTCTGCCCTCCGTTTTCCCATAGATAGTAACTCCGGCACCTTTCAGATCCTCTTCAAGGCAATCTATCCATCTTCTTTTCGGTCTTCCCACTGCTCTCTTTCCGTCCGGTTTGTATTTAAAGATTTTCTTTGGATTACGATTCTCCCCCATCCTCAGGACATGTCCTGCCCACTTCATTCTTCTTTTCTTGATCATATTGCTTATCAGTGGTTGTTGTGTTCGTTGTCTAATACTTTCATTCGTTACATGTTCCTTATAGCTAACTCTTAGTATTCTTCTGAGCCATTTGTTTTCTGCTGCATTCAGTTTATTCTCCATTGCTCTTGTAATACTCCATGACTCACATCCATAGATTAGTACTGGGATCACGCATGTGTTGAGGATTTTTAGCTTTATCGCCAGTTTTATATCATGTCGTTTGAAGACCTTTTGTAACCTGTTAAAGGTTGACCCTGCAAGCGCTATTCTCCTTTTGATTTCTGTTTCTGATCCTCCCCCTGCTTTCATTTCGCTTCCCAGATAGACAAACTTATTTATTACCTCAATTTCCTGTCCCTTAAGCTTAACTATTGGCCCGTTGTATTCCTTTTTTGTTATTGGCATTATTTTAGTTTTGTTATAGTTAATTTTCAGTCCAAGTTTTCCACTTTCCTCTGCTAATGCCTCCAACAACTCCATTATTCTTGTTAGGCATTCAGCAATCATACATGCATCATCTGCATATTCGACATCCTCTGTATTTCTTGGTTGAGATTGTGCTCCCAAATAATGACATCCAAAACTCATCAGAATTACTTGTTGCTTGTTTGCCTTTTGTTGCTTTTTTATGGTGATCTTGAGGTAAACCTTAGTCCTTGCCTTTTTTAAAACTATTAACTTCTGCCTCCTTAATATCCTTTCTATGTTGAATAAATGTCCTTTTCTTTAAAATTACTTCGTGGACCATGTGGTAGATGCTGTTGCTCTCCCCAAAAATTAGAAAATTGAACTACGAGTGACATCAAAGGGCAGATATACACATTTGTTCTCCAAACTTTTAACACTGTATAGACATTTGCTGAGTTGTGGTTGCTTTTTTTAGGATAATCCAGCTGAAGAGGATGCCCAAATTGTTGAAAAGATTCTAGGAATGCGCCTCGGTAAAAGGAAAGTTTCTTCGCAGCTGTCAACTGCAAATCAGGTTTACATCTATTCTGCTTTTGTTTGACATATTCAAGTTGCTGAAGGAATATTTTTGCTAATGCTATTGATATAATGTGAATTTGGTTATAATACGGTCACAGCCTGGGATCCCAGATTTACCCATGCATACATTTGTGATCTTTGGAAGAAAAACTCAATAGTGCTGAAATGATAATGCCTGTCCTGGTGGAAGCATTGAACTTTCTTTTCTCGTTGTTCCGTGAGATGATAATGGGTCAAACTTTTGCTTAGTATACCATGATAGCCGCTATAAAGCTAACATCGTTCTTTAGCATTTTATCTCTTCTTCCCATCCATTCATCTAGTTTTTGGTACAAAAATATTTGGGGTACCCAAATTTGCCCCAAAACTGTACCCCACCCCATGTGTTTACTTTTTTCATGTTCAAGCCCCTATAGAAAAAAATGTTCAGTGACAACATATGTAGTGTCAGCACAAAACCTGTGCAGAAATCAGTACCAGACAAAACCCAAAAGAAATTTTGAAAATATTCTCATAAATGAAGGAGATACAATATTTTTAGCATGCAGACCACAGTCGTAAAAATTGATAGAGATAAAACACCTGGAAAGTAAGAAATTCTAAACTTATCATATTGGTCAGAAGAATTTGCTGAATTTTGTCGTCAGTAAGACCACAATAACAACATACTGCCAACATGGGTTATTTAAGTTCATGATTTAAATGTCTGATTCGATTGGTTGATTTTCATGTTTATGACCCAATTCTAAAAGTATGTTCCAATTATTTCTGTGCTTAATTATATTATATTGGCCTAAATGATATCAGGTTTCAAAAATATAATGTCTGCAATAGGCCAAGAGCCATCTAGCTAAAAGTACACACCCAGTGCACTTTACTGCACTCTCATCATGACCCCTATAGTGCACATTAGTGCACACTCGTCTGTATTGGGTTACCAAAGCAAAAATTTATGTATTAGATATTTTTAATAAATTTGGTTAAAACTTTGAATTAGTTGTTTTGATTTTCCGCTGTCAGGTGCCATGAACTTCTGGCTGTGCCTTTGGAGTGCCATAGATAAATTTATTTGGCACAGTTATTTAGATCAATGAAGCACATAAGCAACACCTTACAAATTAGCTTTTATTTGAAAGAAACAATACATAATACAGACATTTTTGCTCTGGTGAAAATGTAATTGTTATACTTTTATAATTTAATGTTTACAAATGATAGTGTGTAGCCTGATAAAAATTATTTGATGATAAAGCGATTTTTATTTAGAAAATTGAGGCAGCCGACATGGACCTAGAAGTAGATGTGGAATGCAGTGATGAGAAGAGAGAAAACGAAAGAAGCAGTCTGTCAGAAAATGTTAAAGATGTTGAAGTGGAAGAATTCTATGTCAAGTACAAGAACTAGTAAGCTATTCTGTGCTTTTAGTCAGTGTACCTATTTATATTGTCTGGAAGGATGTTTGTATAAATTCAGCGTGCATACGTCATTGAATAATTCATAATTTCCCTAATTTATCAGTGAACCTGGAAGAATGTTGGATATTTCTGTTTTGTACTTATGCAGTTGTAGATGAAATATGTTTCAGCTGAAATTTCTCTCATTTTACTAAGAAAGAAATTATCGAGGAACTGTTTAGTTTTTGATAACATTATTTGTGTCTAATGTGAGAAGTTCTTTATGTGGTTGTAGCTCTTTCTTACATTGTGAATGGCGAACGGCTGAGGAACTTCTAATTGGCGACAAACGAATTCTGATGAAAATCAAACGATTCAAACTAAAAAGAATTCATAATCCATTTTTCAGTGATGTAAGAAATGCAATCTTTTTTTAACTCATTACAGACTGGTAGGTAGTGAATGGTAGTATAGGGGTCATGACGAGATGGAAGTAAATGGCAGTGGGTATGTACTATTATCTAGACCGCTCTCAGCCTATCGCAGACTTTATATTTTTGAAACCTTACGTCAATTAGGCCAAGATAATATAATTAAGCACATAAATAAGTGGAAGATATTTTTAGAATTGGGTCATAAATATGAAAATCGACCAATGAAATCCGACATTTAAATCACGAATTTAAATAACCCAAAATGGTGGCGTGCTGTTGTTGTGGCCTTACTGACGACGAAATTCGGCAAATTCTTGATGAATTTGCATCAGATGATGACAGTTTTGGCTCATCTAACAATAAAAACCTGTCTTTTGCTACCGGTGAAGAAGATAAAGTGGATTTGGCTAAAGAAAATTCTGACATCGACTCCGAGTTCAGACGGCTTCCGATACATGGTATGGGACCGTCAAACTGGATCAGGCGGATGACTTGGGTGAGATGGACAGGACTGAACAGGTATCAGATTTCCCCATTTGACCCCTAACTGTTCCATTTACAGGCGTCTGTGGCGGATCAGCCCCTGATGCACCATTTTTGAACTTTTTCTAACTGGTTTTGGATAAGTTTTTTGATGTGCTAGCTGCATGCTGAGCAGAGTAGGTCAGATGCACAGAAGATAGGTAAACCCCACAGAACAAAATGGAACCCTATTTCTCCTCTTGCATCATATGTTTAGAGAATAAGATCAGTATTCCCAAAGGCTGCCCCAAGAAGACTGTATGAATGTGAAGCATGCAACTTGGTTTGTGCAAAGTTTTATGCTTCCACATTTGCCACGAGCAAAATCAGATAGTGATTCTATGAGCCAGTGGAGTGTAAGGAAGGTAAGGAATATAGCACATCAAAACAACTGCTAAAATTTCCATTCTAAATTGTCCTCTTAGACCTGCTCAGTCCAGTCTATTGAGAAAGAGGAGTCGATCCAGGAGACTTCAGCCATCTTCAAGGTGACCATCCACTGTTGATCCAGTGCACTCAAGCTTGTATAAAAATGGCTCTTTTCAGAGCTACCAAATATTTGAAAAGGAAACAAAAATCAGTGTATTTGCCTCTCTGTGTGCCTGCTTGTTGTAATGTTACTGTTTTTGCCCTGTTGGTGTGCATGTTGCAGTGTTTTTGATGTTGTGGTTGTATTGCTGAGTATATGTTTGGGAGGTGTCGGGGTGAGTAGGCAACTTTGAGTGCCCCAAAAATTTTCTATCAAAAACTGGACACAATGATTGAAAGAGGAGATAAAATGCTAAAGAATGATTTTAATCTCAAGTCTGTATGTCAAAAATTACCAAGATCTGACAAGTTAAAAATTTCTTACTTTTTAGGCGTTTTCTTATTACTCCTTCGATGTTTACGACTACTGTCTACATACTAAAATTATTGTATCTCCTTCATTTATGAAAATATTTTCAGATTTTTTGGGAGGTTTTGTCTGGTATTAATTTCTGCACAATTCATATGCTGACAGTACATATGTTGTGACTGAAAATGTTTTCTGCAGGGGTTTGAACATGAAAAAAAATTAAAATGGGATGGGTACAGTTTGGGGCAACTATGGGTTCCTCCAAAAAAATTTTCTCAAAAACTGGAAAGATGGTTTGAAAGAGGAGATAAAATGCTACAGAATGATGCTAACCTCAAGTCTGTATGTAAAAAAATGACCAAGATTTGATAAGTTAGAAATTTCTTACTTTTCAGGTGTTTTCTTATATTTCCTTCAATTACGACTTTGGTCTACATACTTTAGGTCTTGCTTTTGATAAGTGCTTGTTTTATGAGCTTTTTTGTGATTGTAATCTGGAGTAATTTGCTTTGTCTGATAACTTTTTCAGTGTGGTGTGTTTTACTGTTAAATGGTGCTGAACTTTTAAAATAATTTATGTAATTTTATGCACAGATTTTTTATTGCTTTGTTTAAGTTGGAATAAATATTTGCATCTATCTGTTTACATTGGAAATAGTGCAATACACTGCAGGTAGACGAAGAAGATCTATTCAATCCAGACTATGTGGAGGTAGATCGTATACTAGACGTGGCTGTCACAGTTGATCCTGTCACCAATGAAAATGTAACGCATTATCTTGTGACATGGCGTTCACTTCCATATGAGGATGCGACGTGGGAGTTGGAGCAGGATGTCGATCAGAGTAAAATTAATATGTTTCTCAAACTACGTGAACCACCAACAGAAGCTGAATGCAAGGTATGTAACTAGTACAATTTAAAATGTTCAGTTTTTAGTTTTTATAGTTGATGTAGTAATGCAGGACTGGTTGAAGGGTCAGAGTGTTGATAAATCTGCCAATCGTCAGCATATGCATGGGTAAAAAACCCAGATTCGTGATGACTGTGATAACATTAATGGTATTCCATGTCCAAGAATGCTGTCCAGGTAAGGTGTACAACGTCCGAGGTCAGTCCCCTATACTGTACTCGCTGCGACCTATTAGTTGATAAGAAATGAATCATTGTCGTACAGAACCTGTCAGACTAAATCTGTGCTGTAGCTTCTTAAGCAGAATCCAATGATCAACGGTTTAAAAGGCTGAACTTAAATCCAGCATGGTGAGGAGTGTTACCTTCTTTCTATCGGCAGCTAAATAGGTGTCTGATATAGAGATGTAAAAAAACATGTTTTTTTTGGCGTTGAAATATTTCAATGAAATATTTCAGTTTTATTTGAAATATTTCAGTTTCCTTTGAAACATTTGAAATTATGTTTTTTTACATTTTACAACTAATTACAACCATAATAACAGTTTATTTATTTCTCTCATATTACATATTATATGCATTATTGTGTTAGTGATGACCATCCTCGAGATACTCAATTTATTTCTAATTACCTGTTTTTAAGAATGACTTTTATGAGAGTTACATTATATGTTGAAAAACATATTTTATTCACCAAATGTCACAAATTACAGTTTGATCTAATAAAGTAGATGTTATTGTTCATTGTTATGCTTAACATTTATTATTAATCACTTGTTTTGTCATAAATGAAATAAATGTGATTTTAGCTAAATTCTGCTAGCCTAGGAGGCTAGGACACAGTCAATCGTATAGAATTCGAAACACTGTTGTTTTTTTTGGTCATTGAAATATTTCAAAAAAACCTGTCAGAAATGAAATATTTCAAATGAAATATTTCACGCTCACATCACTAGTCTGATATAACATTCAAGACAGCTGTCTCAGTTAAGTGGAAATGTTGATATGTCCAATGTTTGGCAGGTATTAAGTTGTTATGCAGAAGATGAGCGTTAAGCTACGAACTGATGCAGCATTCAAGTAGTTTTTGTAGGAATGACATGTTCAAAATTGGCCTGTAGTTTGTAGGGTTATGGGGATCAATATTCTTTTTTCAAAACAGGTGTGACTATTACACGCTTGACTCGAAGGAAAAATGCCTTGCTGAAGTGATGCATTGCAGAGAAAGTGATAAAGGATGCTGTCCCCTCGACAAACTGCTTTACAATCCATGTTGGTGTAGGATCTAGCTCACAGTTCTTATTTGGTGCATCCAAAATGAGCTGACAGATGGCTGCAACGTGAATACTTTGAACTGATCGAGAGATGAAGAACAGTGGTTATCTTCAAAGGTTGGCTCAGATGCTGATGATGTCAAGGACTGAACCTGTCTGACCTTGATGCAAAATGCCCTAGAAAAATCAGAAAGGGTCAGTTCACTAGATGATGCTGACTATAACTTTTTCCCTTTTAGCTAGGACAGCAGACAGAGTGTCTCCCATAGCTTCTTTGTGTTTCTAGGGCTATCCTTCACCTTTGCCTCCCAGTACCTATTTTGCTTCTGCTCATAAAGTCTATGCCTAGATTGAACCTGCTCAGTCCTGTCATTTCAATCACCAGCATTTTTTATCTGCAGTAACGGCATTATCTCGAATTATTGCAACTCCTCCAAATATGCACTTAATCCCCAAGGTGCCATTCCATGCCGCAGCAGCCACATCAGCTTTGGGAACGTAGGGAGGTTGAACCCAAGAAGAACAAGATGCATCAATACATTTGTAACCAGGTTGAGTAATTTGCCGTAAAGTGATATCTTCACAATGCTCAAGATGAGTTTCACCAGGGCTTGGACAGCCAAACCATGGTGCTGAATAATATTCTGCAGCCCAGCAGATTTTTCTCGCTGCATTTACATTTAGGCATCCCACTGTAGCAGTACTGCCAACACTGTGGTCGTCCTGCCTTGGTGGTTCGTGGTTAAGTATTCCAGAATTCTCAGATCAAATATTATTTGTATGGGGTGTTTGAAATCATTTCTGTAGCCATATTTGTAGTTTAAACAGTATTTTCTGAACCCCGTCGCTCAGCAGAATTCACACCTGAGCACAGTGACAGTTATTGAGCTTGCATGTACAATACGCAAGCATGTACGACTTGTGCAGTTGAAAATTTCTACTCAGAAGTATCCAAAAATGGAACAATGAATGAAATCCACAGAAAGATCAGTGGAATCATTGTAGAATCCGTAGAGATTGAAACATGGTTTTAGAAAGAGATGAAAGCATATTTATCCATGGTCGCTCTCGTTGCTACATGCTTCAGAAACTCCGAACATGCTGTCATCATTCAACTATAGTAGGGAATCTGTTGGTTGGGTTTTGCGTGTGTGCGCAAGCTTGCCACTGGCGACTCTTCTGGTATTCTGACCAGTGTTTACTGGTGGACGAATGTTCCGTTCTTAATGACTTTTAACATCATTAGTGCAGAGAGCGCCTCTGATGAGTTTATCTTGAAGAGGCACTATACAAATTTCAAATTACAATTACAATTTATTGTAAAAGCGCAGAAATGTCTTTAATTGTCGAATAATATTAGGATTGCTACAAACACATGCTGAAGTGGCCATCCTACATGTTAAAGTGTTAAACAAGATCAGAAGTCAAAATTTATATCTGTATTTGACTAGAAGTGCTTATTGAACATGTCCTACAAGAGTCCGATCATTATAAAACGGCACTGGATGGCTTTTTCTTGTGATATATCATCCAACTTACTTAAGTCGCTTAAGTCAGCATCTGCTGACTGCTATTTCTGTATATTGTATTGTATGAGGTTTTCAAAATATTTGCTACATTTTTAGTATAAACCAAGACCATCACCAAAAGAGTGGAAAGCTTTGCCAGAGTCTCTTGCTTACAAGAACAGTAACACACTCCGAGAATATCAGCTTGAAGGGCTCAACTGGCTTACATTTAGCTACTACAACAGGTAACTGTCTATTGAGTCAGTTTTATCCATGAAGGCTTTGGTTTCGATTCCAGGTCACGATAAAGATCAGTTGGCAGTCAGCAATATAGCCAAAACACAAGATGGCTGTTGTAATTTACTGAGGTTTAGTCAGTTTGAGATGAAGTTGATGTACTTGAATGAAATATTCATAAAAACTAGGATTTTGGTTGTAGTGTTTTGTTGAAAGACATGAGAGAAGCTTCAGTAAGGATATAGATATCAATAGTTCCAAGTTTATTAAAATTTTATTAAATAGATTAAAGTGTTATGGTATGTTTTTAAATCACTGTATTATTCATCAAGAACCATATAGTTTTATGTGTGAGTTGTTTATTTAAAAGGTGATAGCTGGTAATGGCATTTTTTTGTAAATGTTGCTTTTTAGGCAGAACTGTATTCTGGCAGATGAGATGGGGCTTGGTAAGACGATACAGAGCATAACATTTCTGCACCAGGTCGTTGAGTACGGTATTCGAGGTCCTTTTCTTATCATTGTGCCCCTGTCAACTGTGGGCAACTGGCAGCGAGAGTTTGAAGCCTGGACTGACATTAATGTCATTGTTTATCATGGTTCCATGGCTAGCCGAAACATGCTGCGACAATATGAAATGTACTACTTCGATGACAAGGTACATACTAATGCTATGCTGTATTTTTGTTACTTTGAAATTCTTGAATCCAAAAGCCTGTTCTAATTTGCACAATGTCTGTGCTTATCTCTTATTTCTCTGCCATGTAAATTTTGGCTACAAAAAGTTCATATGTGACATAACGAGTCATCTAGCAGTAATAGTTTCTTAAAATGTCATAATATAGTGTCAGGCTATTATAAATTCAAGTTTTAGTGCTATTGAAAGTTTGGCTCATCATCATGTTTATAAAGCTGACACAATATGATATTTTCTTGTCTGGGCTCGAAGAACAATCAAGTATTGGGTCAGCTCATTTGCTGTATACAATATATGCAAAATTGCAAGGGCAAAGCCCGGTTGAAAGTCAAATGGAACTGGTGCCAATGCCAGATTAGCTGAACAAATAACCACCGTCATCAGTTTCTCATCCAGGAAAAAAGTGAGCCAATCCAAAGGCTTACCAATGATTCCCTAGGAAATTCTCAGTCAGGTGAACAGTTTTAGGGTGACTGAGGCAACTGAATATTTTCTGATAGCGCCTTCTAAGTATCTTTCAGAGGCGCTTATTGCCAGCCTGCATTATGTTGAAGTTTGTTATGAAGCAGGCGTTCATCTGCAGGCAAGTGATACTTGAACGGCTGAAAGTCTCCATTGGCAGACTCTTGCACACATGTAGAACCAAACCAACGAATTTGCTTCCTGCATGCTAGTTGACAACATACTGTGTTAAGATTTCCTGTTGTGTCTGGCTCTGAGGATGATGGGCTGATGACAACCGAACAAAGTGTTCACAGCAAACAAAATTACACTCATTGATTAACACTTACTGACAGTAGCTCACACCCTGATCAAATATCCCACATCTCAGTAGGAACACTAGACGTAATATGAGGGCTTTACTCGAAAGCAATGCTTATTGATGGTGTGACTTCAGATTGGTTTAGTGTGGAAAGTGGTATAAGACAGGGTTGCAAACTTGTCTTTGATCTGTTCTTGCCGCCGATGGACCGGATGTTTTAGCAGATTGTTGCCAAAGGACATGCAGGCGCATGCATGGGATTGGACCTGGATTTTGTCCATGATTTCACCCGTCTTGCTGAAATTCTGGAGACATTGGTCCTGTCATTGGAAATACTGGACCAGGAAGCACAGCAGTTTGGAATAGAGATCAACTGGGTCAAAACCAAGTTTCAGACCATGGTGGAACCAACTATGATGGTAAATCACATGCAGTTTGCAGGAAACATGGTGGAACTGGTAGGAGGATTAACCTACACTGGGTAAAATGTTGAGACTGATGGCAGAAGTGAGCCTGAGGTCCGACGTCTAGCAGTTGCCCGTGACTGTATTAACAGCCTCAGTCAGGGAATTTGGAGTACAATTATTTTGGTGGACACAAAGATTCACATGTTTGCATCTTACATAATGCCTGTGCTCTTTTTTTGAGGCTGTGACCTGGATATTCACGCTGGCCCTAGCAAAGAAACTGGATGCCTTCCAACAATGGTGGAGATCCAAACCCTTACGTGTAATTGTCTCGTTGACTCTGCTCCATCATACCTTAGGGACTTCTGCATTTTGTTCTCCTTGGTCCAGACTGTAACTCTCTTTGGTCGGCCTCCCTTGGACTCCTGACTGTCCGTTGTATATGTACTGCTACAGCTCAGTCTAGAAGTTTTCCTTATGTTGGACCTACGAGCTGGAATCGCCTTTCCTGAGAGCTGCGGCTTGAGCTCCTCAGTTTATCCCTTCAGCAGCTTCGCAAGCTCTTCAAGTCTGTATTATTTGACATTGGTCTCACTGGTTTGGGTTGGGAGCATCCCTGATGAGTTTATTCTTGAAGTGGCGCTCTATAAATGTCAAATTACAATTATATTGGTGCTTGAGGAGAATGATGCAAATTACATATATTATGCACATGATCAATTCAGTTGACCTGAGGTGATGGAACATGAAGACTCCAAATGTTTGGGCACTTTGCAAGGTGTGATGGCTGACAGGATCATACTAGTCTGATATAAAGACTTCTATAGCACTGAAGGCATCAGTCGATGGTCACTTCAAGTCAAAATTGCAATCGAAAATCATATTTTGTTAGAGAAGCCGAGTCGAATTTCTATAGGTCAGAGTAACCAGAAGCCAGGCTACAGTGGGTAAGCAAGTTGAAAGAGATGTGTCTTTAGTTTAGACCTGAATGACATCAAAGAATTGTCAGAACGAACTGAAACGGGCAGTGAATTCCAAAGCTTTGGACCAGCTACCAAGGAGGCCCGAGAGCCCTACTCTGTTTGGATATGGGCACAGAGTTCATTGATCGAGTGCGATATATGTTAGTTTGAGGGGTGAGCATGGAATGTAGCTGGGGCATTCCAAGCCTTGATTTCTGGCCCTGAGGAAATGGAAGAGACCAATCGGTTGACCAAAGTACACGGATCTGGTCAGTGGAGGCTGATCATCTCTCTTAACTTTGGGTTACACACAGGCTGGAGACGAGCTCAAGACTGCTACAGCCAGCAGAGTTGTGAAAACGGCAGTGCTTCGAAGAGGGGCATGCCACTGATGATGATGACTACGATGGCATTTATCAATAGCTTTACCATTCGGTTGCCGAATGTTCCAGAACACATTAAATCTGAGTTAGACCAGAAAAATAAGTTCATAATGAGTAGACAGGCATGGAAGTAGTCTGAATGTACAAGAACTATCGAGGAAACTATGCACAAGACAGGCATGTACAGTATGTCCGGATCGAACAAGGTGTAAAACATTGGCCAGCATGGATTTTGCCCCACCTGAGTGACAGATGATTGATATTTCTACAGTAGTAGTACTGTATACAGTGATGTAACTAATTAGTTAAATTGTTTTGTAGCTTGTATGAACTAGATGGCTTTGTTAACAGGAAAAGAGAAGAACTGATGTCTATAAATTTCACGCCCTGATAACAACCTACGAAGTTATTATTTCCGACTTTGAGGAGCTTAGTCAGATTGACTGGAGGGTTGCAGTTATTGATGAAGCACACCGCTTAAAAAACCGAAACTGCAAACTTCTTCAGGGGCTCTCGTGCTTTGAACTGGTAACTCTGTTTCTTTTACATAATAGAAAAATCACTACCAGCTGCCAGATCAGTAATTCATATTAGCCTGAAACCAGCACTTGAAACTAGCATTTTTATACTCAGAATCTCTAAAACTACTCAATTTTTAATGTGCTTCACCTAAACAGTCTGTAAAGAGTATACTGTAGGTTTTTCTAACTTTCTGACTGACAAGATTTTTAGAAAAAATGTGATGTCCCAGTTTATACCTAAACTGGACCATGCTAAAAGTTTGAATAAGTTCTGCTTCAGATATAGCTTGGGGACAAAACATATCAGCAGAATAAATCTGATTGAAATGAATGCGTTCTCCAATAAAAACAGAAATCTGAAATCATTTTATTCCAAGGCTCAAACATGTTGAGTCATTTTCACCACATTTAAAGACTTAGCTAAATAAAACACCATTGGTTCTTTTACATTGCACAGACCCATGACTGTTCACAAACAGGGGCATGGACTACTTTTGTCAAGTAGACAAACTGTTTCGTAGCTGTTCATCACGACAGGCCACCTTTTGGCCAAAGCAATGCTCATTTGAAGGTTATCCGATTTAAAGCCCTGGATTTATGCACATTATGATTGGCTATGCGACAGTGTCAGCATAGTTTTTAAAAATAATTGCCAGTGGCAGTCTCTTGGAGTAATCCTGTGTAGACCAACCAGAATCGCTATAATTTCAGCCGCCCTTGTTGATGACATATTAGTGCCTTTTTGAATGTATGTATGTGTGTATATATGCATCTGTACTTTTATGAAGTGCATTTTAGGAAACCCTCCAAAGCGCTGTCAATTATTCAGTCATTATAAATTAGGAGTGGGCATTGATAAAAAATTTAATTGAGCGATTACATTTTTGATAACTCGATTAATTTTTAATCGCATGTCATGATGGCAAACTAGCAATATTAATAAAGTATTAAAATAATGAATATTAAATTAAAATATGTGTACAGTAAACAAGTACTCAGTCCAGTCTTCCTGTAGCTTATTTCGGATACTGAAACATTATTTTTAATAATTATATATCACTCTTAAAGTGTTTTCGCAGCCTTTATCTTGCATTGTTCGTTAATTCCACTCATCTAGCACAAAATTTATGTGTTTTGTAACATTATCTGTGGTATATTGTTCATTAAAGTTAAACACTGCTAAAGCAAGTGACTGTAAATGCTAGGTTTTGCCAACAAAGTGACAATAAATTCCTAAATAATTTACGTTTCCTACAGATGTTCAGTAGTCTCGAGTAATCACTACACAGCTGACATTTTCATGAACACATGCTTTTTTAGCTCTTCCAATAGTCAATAATTCGTCCACTTTTCATACAATGGTTTATCTTGAAGGCAGTTTGTAGGTTGCATTGCTTGTGGCAACTCTCAGTATGTTCTGTAGACCTGCTTTGGTAGTTATACTGTGCAACCTGTAGTTGCAATCCATTGTGCTATTTCGTCCATACAGCATCACTTTTAGCTTTACTCAGATGCAAAATCCACCTGCTTGTCTCATTTGGTCTCTGAGAACTTCTCTACTCCAAGATTTTTATGGCTGGATGGTGGTGAACAAGATCTTACACTATGACAAATGCAATGTACTACCCAGCTCCCTATCATATTCTTCCCTTGCTGACAGATTCCTACACTTCTTTTCTGACAAGATCTCCACCATAAGACTTCAGTTTTCCTACATTCTTCCAATGTCCTATCACACCCCAAGTCTCCTCTACGTAGTCTCAGTCTGTTCCAACCAATAACTCTGACTGAGATGTGTAAATGGTATACCTAAACTTTACCTAAAATGAACCACAATAAAAGTTCATGCAATATACTAAAACAGTCATGTTACAGGCAGCTCCACGAGGAAAGACTGCACTTCTTTTTGCTCACACTACATATATTGTCAGTGAAATATGTGTACATAGGGCTTGGACATGAAAAAGTAAAAAAAAATGGGGTGGAGGTAAAGTTTGGGCAACTTTGGGTACCCCAAAATATTAGTTTCAAAATTTGGATGGATGGATGGGAACTTGGGGAAGGAAATACAAAATGGTTGAGTGATGTTTACTTCATGTCTGTAGGTCAAGAATTGAGTAAGGTATTGCAAGTTCAGAATTGTTTAATTTCTATGGCATTTTACAGTAAAAATCACTTGTCGTTTCAGCCTAGGCGAAAATAATTCTCGTGTCATTAAATTTCCGGACTATGTATATTTGTAAAGTCGCTAACCTGAACTACTTTGAGTTTGTCACTACAGCTGGCAAGTGTTTTAGGCTGCTACTAATTCCACTCTGATCTGCTGCACCTTTTGTGGTGGCTCTTACTGGGGTTGTAATAACTGATTTTGAAGTAGGTCCTCATCTAAACATACCCATCGTTGATGGGCGGCATGAGAACTAACGTTTGGATTTATGCTGCCTTCAGTACATGTGCTTTCCATTGCAGTCTGTACTGTGCTTCATATACCAGCCAAACACACAGTGCATGAAACATGACTGCTTGTATATACTTTACATTAATCTATATATTCACTGTGTGACTGCTTAATTATCAGGAGCATAGAGTATTACTAACTGGCACACCACTACAGAACAACGTGGATGAACTGTTCAGCTTGCTGAGTTTTCTTGAGCCTCGTCAGTTCAGTTCTTCTGAAGCATTCATGGCAGAGTTTGGAAAACTGGAAACTGAAAGTCAAGTGGACAAACTCAAAGCTGTAAGTAAAGATACATTTCAGGTTGCCATGTGTCCTTGTAATATGCAGGCACAGACGGACCTTGGAAAATTCTCGTTCAGTTATCAAGATTCTGAGGAATGTAGTACTGTACGTTGGAAAATTTAATTTGAAATATGGAAATTTTTTATTAAGTTAAATATTTGTGCACTTTGAACGATTCAGTTCAAAGGAAACTAAGTCTCCAAATTTGTTTGTCATGTCATGTCATGTCAATTCGTCATCGTCGCGTCGCGACGGTTGACTACATGATAGGATCGTCTTCGACCAAAGCCATCTATTGCGTGCAGCATCCAACAACCTGGTTCCCGACAAGCCAGTCCATGCCGAGATGTTGTCAATCCAACTTATCTTTGGCCTTCCGCGGCCTCGGTTCCCCTCAACAAGACCGATCATAACACTACTCTTGATGGTGTCCTGAGGATGTCTTATCACGTGCCCGAAATAACGCGACTTGCGGGCCTTAATGTGACCCAGCAGCTCGTTTTGCACCCCAGCCAGTTGGTACACCTGTTCATTGGTCATCTTCTTTGTCCAAGAAATCCGCAGTAACTTTCTGACGCACTTGTTTTCAAAAGCCTTAATGCGTCTCCTCTTCCTTCTTTAATGTCCAGGCCTCACACCCATATGTCGCCACCGGCCATGCCAAGGCCCTCATCAGGCGTAATTTGGTCTTGATGCTAACTGACTTGTTTTTCCACATCTTTGTGAGCTTAACCATGACTGCCATTCCCATGGCTAGTCTTGATTTCACCTCAACCGTACAGTCCGCATCCACTGCTACTCTGCTCCCCAGGTAGATGAAGTAGTCCACCTTCTCCAGTCTTCCATCAACCACGTTGATCTCAAGTGCTTTGCCTGTATTTGTCATCACTTTCGTCTTTTTCGCATTGATCAGCATATGATACTCATTTGCAGCATTCTCAACACGGTTTACTAACTCCTGCAGTTGTTCTGGTGATGTGGCCAATAAGACGATGTCATCTGCGTACCTGAGATTGCTGATGATCTTGCCACCGATTCGAATTTGTTTGTAGCCACAGAAAATGTAGAACATAAGCAGAACTTTTAATGGCCTTGAGCTTTGAAAGATTTACTTGGTGAAAACAGAATAGACTGTATCTGCCATTAATTGTAGTTGTACCAGTGGATTCCATTTATGTTTCTTGCTGAGTATATTTAACATTTATAACTCAGAAATTTATTTATAATATGTAAAAAATTTATTTTCTTATTTAGGTAGCACCATGATCTAACAGTTTCTTTGCTGGGATTTATATAACTTATGTTCCTGTTTAGTTGCTGAAGCCAATGATGCTAAGGCGTCTGAAAGAAGATGTGGAGAAGTCTTTAGCTCCAAAGGAAGAGACAATCGTGGAGGTTGAACTCACTAACATTCAGAAAAAATATTATCGCGCAATTCTGGAACGCAACTTTTCTTTCCTTGCTAAAGGTGGAAGCGCTGCAAACATTCCTAACCTCATGAATACAATGATGGAATTGAGAAAATGCTGCAATCATCCATATCTGATTAATGGTAAGTCAGTGAATTACCGTAACTGTTCATCTGTTACATGCGATTCATTCAGTGTTCTGGCACTTGGCCAAGATTCATAGATGAATTTGGTCTGGTCCTTGGATTATAGCAACCCTGGCCTTAACCAGGAGGTGTGATGATAATGCTGATCCACTTCCTGCTAGGTTATTGTAACTCTTTGGTTAATCCAGTTGATAGATTAGCTGATCATTTTCAGAGACTGCTTAAATTCACGTTAAACAGATGTATTGGGCTGACGTTTAGCATTGTTAACCGAAGCCATTCTGGTCCATTTCAGTGAGTTTCATTTCCAATGTTTGAAGAGGTCCGTAATGGCTTGCCCAAGCAACTATCTAAAAGTAAGTGATGCCACTGCCAGAATGTGAATGACTGGCACGTTTCATTGTATCTTAAGCATGTTTAAAATCTACCTGTTATAACACAATTGTCTTGAAAATGTACAGTGTGGATTTTGCTATGCGTGTTTGTTGTAGGTGCAGAGGAACAGATCCTGGAAGAGCTGATGGTCACTCGTGGTGAGACAGAAAAGTTGTTTCAGACGATGATCCAGGCATCTGGAAAGCTTGTTCTTGTTGACAAGCTGCTACCAAAGTTGAAGGCAGATGGTCATAAAGTACTCGTCTTCTCCCAGATGATTCGTGTCCTGGATATTATCGAGGATTATTTACTTCACAGACAGTAAGTAACCAGGAAAAGGATTAATTACTTTATGTTAATCTTTATGTTAATCTTTATGCCAGACATTGCTGTTTGTTTTATGTGTCTCTGTAAAATGGTCTTCAAGTTTGGGTGGATATCTCATCATCATCATCAATAACCGTGGGCTCGATGCCCGTAGGTGTCCGATGCCCGTTTCACAGTGTGTCTCCACTCGATTCTGTTTTGAGCCGCATGTCCCAGTCTCTGCAAGTCCGCGCCACACCACTCCTCAATGTCATCCACCCACTCTCGATGTGGTCTGCCTCTCTTGTTCGTACCTTCCATAATTCCAAACATCAGAGTCTTAATATTTCTGTCATCCTTCATTCTACAGATATGTCCAAACAATCCAAGTTTTCGCTGAATAACCTTCTGCAGTAGATTCTCGGTTATAGCCACTCTTTCGTAAACCTCTTCATTCCTAATCTTCTGAGTCCATCCGATCCTTAGGATTTTTCTGTAACATTTTCTCTCAAATGCCAAGACTCTCCGTCGTGAGTCTTTTGTCAGGACCCATGTCTCACATCCATACATCATGGTGCTAAATACACATGTCTTTAATACCTCCAGTTTTGTTTTCATGCTGATTGCTCTGCTCTTCCAAGTTTTATCCATTGCTTTCAACACTGCTATTCCCCTCGCTGTTCGTATCTTTATTTCACTTTTGCAATCTAGGTCATATGTCATATTACTTCCAAGATAAGTGAACCTCTCTACATTCTCCAGCTGCATTCCTTCAACCACTATCTGCTGGGTGATGTCTTTGTCGCCAAATACCATTGTTTTTGTCTTATCAAAGTTCATGTACAGTCCATATTTCTTTGCTTCTTCATTCAGGATTCGTGTTGTGCACTCCAACTCTGTAGGTCCCTCCTCCAATATGTCCACATCATCTGCAAAACGTAAATTGTTTATGCATATTCCCTGAACTGATATTCCTTTGCTCTTGACCTTGTCCATTGCTCTTTCCAAATCTGTTATAAACACCATGGGCGATATTGGATCGCCCTGTCTCATACCCCTGTTGGTTCTAAACCACGGTCCCAACTTGCCACATGTTCTGACCGCCGCTTGTGAAGTACCATTTATGTCTCGTAACAACTGAATCAGTTTGTTGTCAACCCCATACGATTGGAGAACGGCCCATGTCACGTTCTGGTCTACACTGTCAAATGCTTTCTTAAAGTCTACAAAACAGTTGTATACCTTTTTATTCTTTCGCCTTGCTTTTTCTGCTATTAGTCTTAAAGCCAAGATTTGTTGTATCGTGCTTCTATCCTTCCGAAATCCCGCCTGTTCATCCGTCAAGTATTCCTCCAACTGGCTTCTTAATCTTTCCGCCAATACCATCATCAGCACCTTGCCCAGGTGGCTTATCAGCGCAATGGTGCGGTAGTTGTTACATTCCAATGGACTTCCCTTTTTGTAGATTGTTACCAATATCGACTTCTTCCACTCTTCCGGTGCTTGTCCTTGCTCCCATGCCTTGTTACATAACCTGTGGATTTCACCCAACAGAAGATCTCCCCCATGCTTGATCATTTCTCCCGTGATGTTGTCTCTACCAGGGCTTTTATTGTTTTTTGGATATCTGCGCTGCATTAAAGGTTGTCCAAGAGGTTCATTTACCTTATATTGCATTTAACTGAGCAGATCTTGCAATACTCTTGTAACCAAAGCTGTGGCTTTTCTGGAGTTTATAAACTAACATGAATGCTGCTGAAAACATTGACTGCTGAGGATATGATGTAGCTTCATATTGTTTAGGTTATCAAGCACCATTGTTGGACCTGGCCTTGATCAATGCCTGCATGCTGTATGCAGAATTTGGGGCACAAAGAAACAAGTGTGGTTTTGGCTATGGTTTTGGGCTGGATGATACTGTGCAGTAGCTAGTACAATTGGTGGTACCAATAGGCCACCTGTGAACCACAAGTCATCTGACAGGTCATGAGTGACACGCTGAAATCTTTAGATGTGCTACCTCCAGTTGAACAGAAGGCTACCTGAACCAACAAAATGTCATGTCATGTAATCATCTCTGGACTGGATCCAGTCGTTGATTTCTCTATGACACCCCTCCACAAATCTCGTTTCCCGGCCATCTCCTCAAGGGTCATTCTCCGTCTGCCCTCCGTTTTCCCATAGATAGTAACTCCGGCACCTTTCAGATCCTCTTCAAGGCAATCTATCCATCTTCTTTTCGGTCTTCCCACTGCTCTCTTTCCGTCCGGTTTGTATTTAAAGATTTTCTTTGGATTACGATTCTCCCCCATCCTCAGGACATGTCCTGCCCACTTCATTCTTCTTTTCTTGATCATATTGCTTATCAATGGTTGTTGTGTTCGTTGTCTAATACTTTCATTCGTTACATGTTCCTTATAGCTAACTCTTAGTATTCTTCTGAGCCATTTGTTTTCTGCTGCATTCAGTTTATTCTCCATTGCTCTTGTAATACTCCATGACTCACATCCATAGATTAGTACTGGGATCACGCATGTGTTGAGGATTTTTAGCTTTATCGTCAGTTTTATATCATGTCGTTTGAAGACCTTTTGTAACCTGTTAAAGGTTGACCCTGCAAGCGCTATTCTCCTTTTGATTTCTGTTTCTGATCCTCCCCCTGCTTTCATTTCGCTTCCCAGATAGACAAACTTATTTATTACCTCAATTTCCTGTCCCTTAAGCTTAACTATTGGCCCGTTGTATTCCTTTTTTGTTATTGGCATTATTTTAGTTTTGTTATAGTTAATTAGTCTGTAACAGGAAAGAAATTCAGAATAAATCTTGATGCTTTTTGCCAAACTTGTATGTCAAAGCCAACACTGTGTGTCATCCCTTGCTTCGAACGGGATCACACAGATGCTGAATCTTAGGTCTTAACAATGACAATTTCTGAACATTTATTTTGCAAGTGATTGTACAAAATATCTGATATTTGTCATAAGTGACCATTTGACTTTGTGGCCCAACACTATAAAACTGATTGAGTGCAAGATATGGCATTATACATATGATATTATTGTTTTTGACATTTGTCTGCACTTGTTAGAAGAAATATGACAAAATTTTGTTAACTGAAAAAATGTGGCAATGGTCATTGTATTGAGCAGGCTGTCTGTAAATGATTTTGGATTTATAAGGATTGATGACTTACATCTGAGTGACTGATGTTTTATTGTTTTCTGCTGAAGCTATGCATATGAAAGAATTGATGGAAGGATTCGTGGAAATCTCCGACAAGAAGCCATCGACAGATTCTCAAAGCCAGAGTCTGATCGTTTTGTCTTTCTTTTGTGTACAAGAGCTGGAGGTCTGGGTATAAATCTGACTGCAGCTGATACCGTGATCATATTCGACTCAGACTGGAATCCACAAAATGACTTACAGGTCTTCTTCAGGATTTTACTGTTCAGCGTCTTTGTTTTCTGTCAGCTATCATCATCATCATAAACCATGGGCTCAATGCCCGTAGGTGTCTGATGCCATTCTCACTATGTTCCTCCACTGTTGTCTTTCCAGTGCAGCGTGACTCCACACCATTTGATTATGTCGTCTGTTCATTCTTTATGGGTCGTTCTCTCTTGTTTGGGCCATCCATCATTCCAAACACTAATGTCTTGATCTTCCAGTCGTTTCTCATTCTGCATATGTGACCAAATAATCCCAGTTTCCTCTGAATTATCTTCTGCATCAAGTTCTCTTTGAAGTGTATCTATCTGTTTAGCTCTTCATTGCTCACTTTTTGTGTCCACCTTATTTTCATAATCTTCCTATAGCATTTTTACTGTACTAGAAATAAATATGTTACTGTAATTTAAATATGTTTCTGTGTAAGCTGATGTTGTGGTGCATGTGTCAGGTTTGTGTGTTTAAGAATCTATGCCTTTCTGTAGTGCATTATAAGAGCATCTCAGACGTGTTCCATACTAACGTAAATGACACTGATGTTATACAAGAATGCAAAGTTCTACTGAAGTTGAATAATTCTTTTCTTGCTGTAAAAGAGCTCCAGTGGAATTGTCTCGCAGATATGTTAAAGGTAAACGGGTAAAAGTTTAACCCCTAAATGCAGACTGGGATGCAGATTGGCTAAATACAAGAAAATGTTCAAGTTAACTCTGCAAAACCTTTATCTTGCATATAGATCAAATTGTAAGAAAATGGCTGCTGACACAAGAGGTGTACAGCTGGTAAGTCCTAAAATAAATTACTGTTGCCTACTGTGCTTGATTTTCTGGTGTAATTCCAAGGATGTGTTCAAATTGCTTCTTACCTAGTGTTTGCTTTCTGTTCATTCTTTGGTAAATAAGGCACAAGCCCGTTGTCACCGAATTGGCCAGCTGAAGGCAGTTAAGGTTTATCGCTTGATTACACGCAATACCTACGAGAAGGAGATGTTTGACCGAGCTTCACTGAAATTGGGATTGGACAAGGCAGTTTTGCAGTCTATGGGCAACAAAGAATTAAACATGGTGTGTTTTCTGTCTTTTCAATAAACATCTTTTCTTGTTAATTCATTCAGCCATTCTGTAATTGCTATTTCTTAAAATGCTTTAATTTGAATCTGAAAGTTAGGGAAGGCAAAAGTTTTTAAACTTATACCAGCAGATGCTTTTTTGTAGTCTTAACCCTTTGCCCGCCAGATATTTTTAGGCCTTATTCTGGCCTCCGCCAGATATTTTTGGGTAAAACGCCCTATAATTAAAATAGTTTTCAACTTGTGATATCTCAGCCAGTTCCCCATAGTTGCCCCAAACTCTACCCCACCCCAATTTTTTTACTTTTTTCATGTCCAAGCCCCCACTGAAAAATATTTTCAGTGACAAAATATCAAATGTCACCACGTAAACTGTGCAGAAATTAATACCAGGTAAAACCCAAAAGAAATTTTGAAAATAATTTCATAAGTGAAAAAGATACAATATTTTTAGCATGTAGACCATAGTCGTACAATTCTAAGGAAATATATGAAACCATCTGCACTGTAAGAAATTTGTAACTTATCAGATCTTGATCATTTTTTACATCATTCTTTAGCATTTTATTTTCTATCCATCCATCTAGTTTTTGCTATGAAAATTTTGTGGGATCTCATAGTTGCTTATCCACCCCACCACCTCCCAAACACATGCACAGCAGTACAACCACAACATAATAAATATTGCAACATGCTTTGCAACAACAAGGTTACAACAAGCCAGGCACACACAGAGGCAGACAGGCCGACGTTTCCTTTTCAAATATTTGGTGGCTCTGAAAAGAACCTTTTTTATGAATGTTTAAGTGTGCTGGGTCGACAGCGGATGATGGTCACCTTGAAGACGGCCGAAGCTTCCTAGATCGAATCCTCTTTCTCAACAGACTAGACTGAACAGTGCTAGGAGGACAGAGTGTGAAAATCTAGAGTACTTATTGTGTGTGGTACTCTGCAGTACACTTTGCCTTGTAATCCGACAGTGTGTGGTATCGTTCAAAGCAAGGCACTGCACACATTGGTAATGCACATTGTTTGCAACTAGTCTGAGTCTGGTGTCGCTTTACACTCCGATCTGAACAGACCACACAATCCGGGCGTGAGGATTTTCCACCAGAGGTAGTGCTGGTGATGTTTGCCAAAAAATGTCTTTCGATCAGTCGACTTGGTGGTGGCTGGGATGACCTGCGACCAACTCGGGCAACTGGTCACACGTAGGTAGCGAGAAGCCCTCATACAATATTCATACGAAATTTTGTTGGATCAAACTTTTGGCCTGAGTGTAATTGATGATGTATGATGCTGGCGTTAACCACAGACACCTCCAGAAGGTACACAAAGAGCTTCTTCCACCACTTCTGCTGTCGATGCCTGCTCAAATTGTACCAAAGAAGCTGATCACCTTGCATGTAACGACTGTACAATTCTATTGCAGCCGGCTTGTCAACTTCACGCTTGTGATCAGTTGTGGATTTCGTGCGGGCAGTTTTTCGAAACATTAGAGTATTGTGAATAGATGAAATCAGGTTCACTTGCTTCCTGTCAAACCAAGAGATGTAAAGAAGACCATCGCCATCTCTCTCTACCACAGCAGGACCTTCTTTCTTCAACTTGGTTTCCTTGATCTTTTCTGGCACTCCCATTCGATTTGTCCGCAGTGTTCCACAAGCACCCAGTTGGTTAGTTTTCAGCTCAAGAAACAGAGATGATGAGCTGAAGTAATTGTCCATGTACACGTGGTGTCCTGTGTTATACAAAGGCTGGCACAAGCTAAGAACGACCTTCTTTGTCATGCCAACTTCCACCTCCGGCTTCCGACCAGTGTACATTTCTAAGTTCCACGTATAACCGGTACTTGCATCTGACAAAGCCCATGCGTTTAGGCCCCATTTATGTGGCTTGTTTGGTTTATATACGCTCAGATTTGTGCAACCTTTGAAAGCAACCACACTTTCATCCACACTTATTTCACAATTTGGATGGTATGCAGATTTCCAGGTGGTATTGAGGTGAGTGAGCACAGGTCTGACTTTGTACAGACGGTCATAGGCCGGGTTGTCAGAAGGCAAGGAGTTGGCATTGTTGTTGAGGTGAAAATATGTCAGAATCAACTCAAACCTGTTACGTGTCATGATGGATCGAAGGCCAGGCATCTCCAAGATGTTGTGGGTCGTCCAGTAGTCTTCATAACTGGGCAGTTTGACTAATCCCATGCTGAGGATAAGCGCCAAAAACGCCCGCATGTCACCCTCGCTTACATCAATCCATTTATGGGTGCGCGCATGTGGTCGGAGATCTTTGCTTGCAATGCACTCGTTGGCAAAACGATTTGTTTCGCTGACCATATGGTCCAAAAAGTTGGGTGAGAAGAAGTGCAAAAAAATCTCAGATGCAGTCGAATCATTGTTGTGAACAAGCGGGCCCACGCGTTCCGTAAAGTTTTGCAACCAACTTTTGTCATAGGCCGACGCAACATCAAAGCCTAGTATGGTCGATGAAGCACTACTAACCCTAATTTCGTCCTCCGATTCACCGGAAAAGTCCGATAAATCACTGGTATGAACGCTACTAATCGTACTACAAGTAGCCGTATCAAAGCCCTGAAAGTCTTCGAGTCCGAATCTTCGAAAATTGCACGCAAAACGTCGTTTTTGCTCGCCATTACGATCGATAATAAGTCGTAAATAATCGCGATAAAATGTCCGACTTTCGTCTCAAATATCTCCGCAACCGTCCCACGTGTGTACAAACAACCAATGGGAAAATTGTAGCCAATTTATCGCCCCATCTAACGGTGCTTTTATTTACATAGGACGAGCGCTGGTTCCCTAACTTCCAGCCGTATTAGTAAGCCCACCTACGATGTCGCAAATTTGCGCCTATGGTGCGCGCGGAATGTTTTCCCATGTCGCAAAATTGCACCTCTGGCGGGCTAAGGGTTAACATAGACTAAAATATTAATGATTGCATGCTTTACCAAAAAGAGTGTAGACAGAATTGTCATGGACTGTTCACAAAAAGTTTGAATATCTGGAATTTACAACAAGAGACTATAATTCTGAGTATTGAATGCTAGTAAAATACAGAAGTATGAGCCAAAAATACAATGAATATCTTACTTAGATTGTTTAAAATATTTTTGCTATGTTTTGTAGATGTGTTGTGATTTATGGAACTATGTTGCAGAAATATTCCTTTTTGTAGCAAAACCAGCTGAGCAAGAAAGAAATTGAGGATCTGTTGAAGAAAGGTGCCTACGGGGCTCTGATGGATGATGACAATGCGGGTGAAGAGTTCTGTGAGGAGGACATTGAGCATATCCTTCAGCGCAGAACACAAGTAATACAGATTGAAGCAGGGGTAAAAGGGTCAACTTTTGCCAAGGCCAGCTTCAACATGTCGACAAACCGTTCAGATATTGAAATTGATGACCCCAACTTTTGGCAGAAATGGGCAAAGAAAGTGGATCTGGATTTAGACGAAGCGCTCAACAGGGTTTGCATCCTTGTTTGTAATTACCATTTGTGTCAGATGAAGTACAGCAGAAACCATTTTCTTAGTATTATAGAAATAGTTCTTTGTCATTGTTAATTGAGTGTCACTACTTAGTGCAATTTTATTGGACTTTTATATATAATCCTGTTAGTCTCGGCAATGCTAATGGACTTGGTTATGCCAGATCAGGATGTGCAGTGCATGACCTTATGGGTGTCTGTAGGTGCTGCACATAACACATAAATTTTAGTCCATTAAGCTTTTACCTGTATCGGACCTTCCTTTAGAATAGCCTTGCACTGTATATGCGTACTGTTTCATTTGACTCTGCTCAACCTATGTTTTCAAGATGAGTTAACTATGTGTGCTGAACTGCTGAGATTAATAAAAGGCACTAATTAAGTGTCTTGATACATATGTGTATACATAACACAAATTAACAGCAACAGATGACCATTGGAACATAGCTGTAGGTAAGATAGGAAAGTCTTGTTTGCACAGTTGTCCTCAATTGCATCTATTGAATTAAAGGTTAAGACATGTTCTTTAAAAGTTAGTGTAAACCACTGATTGTTCAGGCAGTCAGATGAGATACATGGGCCATGTGGGTTTCTTGCAGAATGACCTGATTATGGATGTTCCTCGTCAGCGCAAGGTAACTGCTCGATATGGTAAGCAGGACAACATAGTCAATATGTCCGAGCTTGATACCAGTAACTCAGAGTCTGATGATGGAGAGAATTTATCTGCTGGGGGAAGTCGTCGTGGTGGAAAACGCAAGAAGAGGGGGAAATCATCACGTGGCTTAGATGACTCTGTCGGAAAAGTCAAGTGCTACACCAGATCAGATTGCTTTAAAGTGGAAAAGAATCTTCTTGTCTATGGGTAAGGTAACTTTGTGGTTATAATAGTAGCATCTAACGCCTATTTGTACCAACCACCAATTTCATATTCAGCGATTGAAGTTTCTCGTTAAGTTGTCACTTACTGTATTTATTGCGCCAGAATAAAAAGTCTGCTTTTTTACTATCGTCTCACTGAATGAATATTGGAAGCTGAAATAAATAAACTTTAGTAATGGCTTACAAGTTTTTTGGTTGAACTATGCATCAAATATCAGAATGGGTTTGTATGTCTGATCTGTCAAAAATAAATTATAAATTGCTATGAATCTTCATTCACCATCTTTCTTTCCAAAATAAATGGAGATTTTTTGCTGTAATTGGTCAATTATCACTACTTACAGATAGTGGTAGGTTGAATAGAAATCAGTTTTTCACAAGGTAGTTTTAATGAGGTGAATTTTCAGAAAATTTACAGTTAAACCCAAGAAAAAGTGACTATTTTATGGTGCATCCAAAGGAGATTTTTGATGACTCCTCTCTACTGTAACAGGTTTTGCTGGTCTGTGGATCAGAATCTCTAACAAGTAACACAATAAATTTATTCCAGATAGTTGCTGTTTTTGTCTGCAGTTAAGTTTACTCTCTTATTTTGATCAGCACTACTACATGAGCTATGAAGTTTTCTACTTATTCATCTGAATACGAGCCTTACATCTGTTTCTTACAGGTGGGGTCGATGGCAGGATATTCTATTGCATGGCCGGTTTAAGCACAGGCTCGGAGTTGATGATGTCATCACTATAACCAGAGCTATGGTAAGGAGCAACAAATCTTATTGTTACATAGACAAGACAAAGAAGTTTGGAAATTTGTAGTCTCAATCTCAAGATTTATTTAATTCAAGGATGGACAAAGATTTTACTTGGGGATCATGTTAATGTTGAAAAATTCTTAAGGGCATGTGAAAAGGAGTACTTTTATCAAGAGACAAGTTTAGTGAGACTTGTGCAACTATAAAGATTTCATTATGGTCTGGGGTTTGAATTGTAATTTGGCACAATAATGTTTGAGGTAAATTAACTCCAGCTAGCTTATCAAATGGGCTTTTAATCATGCACTTGTTGCGATTTTTCTGCTTTAAAGCATTCGTTTAAAATTTTTTTAATGAAATAAATTGTAAAACTCATACTTTTAAAGTTGCACACATTGTGAGCAGATTTAGACAAAAGGAGCAAAGCCATCAGGATATTATTAGATACTAGATAGCTAAGTTTACTGTGTATAAGGACAAAACTGCATGGGCCATATTCTGGAAGATTCTTGAATTTTCTGATCAGTTTTGAGGGACAGTTTGATGACTTGGATCTGACTTGCAGGCCATGTAGTTTTTTTACATTTTGTTAGTATTTGCATTATTTAATGTTACAAGGCTTACATTCATGGCCAACCACTAAGGCAGTCTCACTGGTTCGGAGGGTACTTGAAGCATCGGCTACTCTTGAGGCTTGGCTGAAATCTAACTGCCTTCGCCTGAATCCAAACAAGACCCATTGACAAGTTGAGCTTATCTTTAGCTTTTCCCCATGTGTCCTTTTCCGCTTCAGTGCGCAACCTGGGAGTGACTCTGGATCAAGAGCACACACTGCGGGAGCACATAAAGAACATCTGTCGCTCTTGCTTTTATCATCTATGCAAAATTCACACCATCCAACGCTCCCTCACAACCCAGGCCACAACTACCCTGGTTCATGCATTCATCTGCTCGAGAATTGATTTTGGCAATGCCGTCCTTGTAGACCTAGAATCCTCCTACACTGCATAACTCCAGTCTGTCTTGAATGCTGCGGCTCACCTGATTGGTGGCATTCCTAAGTTCAGCCACGTTTCTTCATTTATGCTGGAACAATTGCATTGGCTCCCAATACAGGGCATATTCTCTTAAATTCTTGACCTTCTTGTTTAACTGTCTTGTTGGCTGTGCTCCACTTTTTTAAGGGAGCTCTGCATCCCCCTTTCTTCTATTCCTGGTGCAGATCACTGCGGTCATCAGATCAGGGCGATCTCGCCATCCCTCTAGCTCGGACTGCTACCGCTCAGCGCTGCAGCTTTGCTTTTGCTGGCTGTGCTTCCTGGAATGACTTACCTGCCGACCTTCAACGGGAGCTTCTCTCCCTTTACCCCTTCTTCTCTGCATAAGCGCTTGAAGACTGTATTATTCCCCATTTCTGGGATGATGGGTCGGGAGCGCCTCTGATGAGGCTACCTTGAAGCGGTGCTTTACAAAACTACGATTACTAAATGTTTAAATGTTATTATAAGTTTTCTAACAATAATGTGACATTGTTTTTATGTGTTCATAGCTGATGTTCAGTCTGCAACACTATGAAGGAGATGAACGAATTAAGAAATTCATCTTTGACCTCATCTCCCCAAATGAAGATGGCCAAGAAAAGGATTACAAAAATCATACAGGTTTTCTTTTGTTTTGCTTCAGTACTTCCACAGTTCTACCTTAAGCACTTAACTAGACCTTTCATGTGAACTTGATCTGATCTCAGAACTTGAAAGCACCATTGCCGTAATATTCATTTGAATGGAGATCCACAAGTATGCCTTGTAAGAAAATTTTAGATGACTATGAATTTGTAATTTTTTGACTGTCATTTATCTTAATATGCTCTTAGCTGTCACTGTTAAACACAAGAGTCAAATTCATTAAATCCTGTTAAATAACTTGTTTCTGGACTGAAAATTAGAGGTCTTTTACTTGAACTTCTTTGAGTGCAACTTGGATTTATGAAATTTAAAAAAATGTGACTGTATGATCAACTGAAAAGATGGATAACAAAGAAAAGATATGAAATTTGTTAGTAACAGATATCCATTGAGTCTGACCCATTTGAATATGGTCCTATGAAGCATGATGTACTTTAAAAACTCGTAAAAGTACTGCCTGCAAATAGCATAGATCAGTGTGGCTTAAAGGCTCAAAAGCATAAATTGTTTGAAGTGAAAACACTTGCTTTAACCTGCTGCCTTACAGTTATGTTAAATTACTCATTGTTGTCTGGTTTTAGACCAGAGTGATTGATTTATCACCAATTTGTGTTTCTGATGTTGCTTGCTACATTAATATCTCTTGCTTCTAAACATTACTCTTAAATGTAAAAAGCCCCCCAATGACTTTGCATTAACAAGTCCACATTGTATATCCAGTGCCGACGCATGGGGGGAACATGCCTTCGAAACAGCGTGTAAACCAGTTCGAGTGTAAAATGGGGTAATGTTGAAATATATCTCTACTACTCGGTCACCCACGCTCCCCTATGCCATGCTGTTCCCTCCAGCCAATCTTCTCCTTGCCTTTTTGCATGGCAGGCAGGCCTATACCCAGCTGGTTGCCTAGCCATTCAACCTCTGTGGTCATGCCAGTCAGATCATACCTGCCTTGTCCTGCCGATTCCCCCTCCTAACCCATTAAAACTGGTTCTAGCCAAACTTCCTTGTCCATCCCTCACACCCGTTTATTTAGAAGACACCCTCCCGCTTGTACGACTAAAGCCAGGTTTGGGAATGAAAGGAATGTTACAGCTGCCAGAGTATGTCTTACAGACCATGTTCCAGTGATTTAATTAGCCTTATTCCTGGTAGTAAATCTGAGCCCTTTTATTTAGCGCTACATTGCAGTTTTTGTACAACGTGTTAACCAACATGGCATGTTAAGTTAATAGCTTTGGGGACATATGAACACTGCGTTATGCGG
Organism: Norana najaformis; assembly: GCA_964023275.1. Taxonomy (NCBI): domain Eukaryota; kingdom Metazoa; phylum Annelida; class Clitellata; order Crassiclitellata; family Hormogastridae; genus Norana; species Norana najaformis. The sequence continues at coordinate 13,483,475 of OZ029921.1, forward strand.
AATTACGGGTAAACTGCGAGAGCGTTAATGTGTCCAAACTACCTGAACTGCTCGGTTTCATTTATAATAATCTCGTATAACTTAAAATTTTTTGACATAGTTATTTGTTTAATTGATGGCGCTCTCTGTATGTCTGTATTAAAGTATCTCTAGATGGTATATTCAAATAGTAGAATGGTAATATAAAAAATCAGTAAGACATTAAACAACCAGTGTTACAAATATTTAATTTTAAAAAATGTAACAATTTTCATTTCTACAGAATTTTACATTGTAGCAGTGTATCTAAGAATTATAATTATGGGTGATATTGGTATTGCTAAGAGAGATAGTTACTGGTGTTCTCACCAGATGTCAGAGGGTTGAAGATGCGACATATGTGCCTCTGCCATCTGTGTATTAACTTTACAGAAATTTTCTGCATTGCTGCAACTTAAAATAAGATGCAGATTGTAGTATGGAAAATGTAGTACCATTATTTTGTGTAGTTTAAGTATAAATTTTTTTGTTTGTACAGTTAGATTGTGCTAAATTTGAAAATAAATATCTCCTGACCAAAAAGCTGCTTTTTAAAGAAATTGCTTGCTGCCTGTTCATTATGGATAACCTGATCAGTTGGATACTTGTCTTCTAATCTACTATATTCCATTTAGAGTGATAATTTACCAGTTTTTCTTTTTGAAAATTTCACTTATGTGGATCATTGTGCTTTTACTTGTAATAGGACTGTCTGCACCTGTGCCAAGAGGTCGAAAAGGCAAGAAAGTTAAGAAGGATGTTGTGAAAAAGGCTCAGTTTGATGAGGATCTGACTAAACTGGACATAGATGTGGATTCCATTCTGATCGATGAAGGCTACAAGAAACACTTGAAACGTCAATCAAATAAGTAAGAGTTTCCTGTACCTTCTGACCAGAAGACTTCACAAAAAAGACTTTTAGTTAGCAGTTGGGGTTAAAGCTTCATTGCTAATTTCAGTGATAAATAAGGAAAGCTTTAAAGGAAGTAGACTTTGGTTGGGCTATCAGCCTTGCTGAAATCTATCATGAGTTACTTGATGTTTGCCTTGTTATTATTTTTCCTGAGGTTGTATGGTCCTTCAGGAGTTAAAAATGCTCCAGAGCAATTAACTTGTCTGGATTGACTAAATCTCAACAGTCTAATCAATTTTCAAACCATTCTGCATTCAGGTAGAACACGATTCAACCAGTATCCAACACTATCCACAGAGTTTATATTCCAAGACACCTTAATTAAAGTTAGGTTCATCTAGTTGTCAACAGTGACACAAAGTGGGCTGGCTAGTGGCCCGGCAAACATGACTGGGCCGTTTTACGTGCAGTCTGGTGTACACGCAGATTCAGTGTCTTTGTCTATCTACAATTTTGTGTTAATGGGTCCACATTGTACTTGGAACATTGGCTTTCTGTAAGGCCTGTTATTGACGGCATGATGACAAAGAAGGCCAATCTGCAAATGAGGCCACGTTGGCCATGTGGGCCAACCAACTCGCAGCAGCGACATTGGTGAAGGCTGCAGGGGTTAATCGAAGGCCAACTGCTACCTGCATCGCTGAATTGCTCAAGCAGAGACAATGAAATAGCAAAAGCAGTCAGCCAGTTGCTTGAATGGGGCTACTAACTGAAGGCAGCCATGCTTGATCAGTTGGTTTTCGTTGCTTGCCCACATCATCAACGTATCCCCTTCAGTGATCGACCCTGTTGCTTGCCCACATCATCAACGTATCCCCTTCAGTGATCGACCCATCCCAGGGCACCTGTTTTGTTGGCAACAGGTTGACGCTAGATGAAAGTGTCTCCCTGCAAGCCATCAGCAAATCATTAAGGTATCAGCGACCCAGGGCAGTGACTAAGAATGGCGGACTGGAGTTCAAGGGTGGTTGCAGCTCAAGCCGAAGAGGCAGAATAAGCCAGTGACCTAGCTGTCCTCATACCAAGTTTGTCATATTTATGGGTAGTTTGACCTGGAACCACCGGGTGCTGTCAAGCTTAGTATTGATGATGGAATCCAGGTCTTTCATGATGTTGTCAGGCTGTTCCAGAGTTGGATGATGAAAACAAGGAGAACAGCAAAACAGATGGCTGAACTTACGAGCACTAACAGACGATCATTATAAAATGAGAATGATTTGAAAAGGCAGACAGAAGAGATTCTGTGTGTGGCATCATTCAGAGACCTGCAGTGATGCTCAAGAGCTGTGTCTAATGCTCACCCTTTAACCCAGCAATATTTAAGAAAAATGGCATTAAATTGGGTAATTTTGGTGTGGTTTATTTAAAATAGTACTGAACAGAATGAATCAGAAAACAATAAAACTTAAAGTATCTGTTGACTGTTGAGGCAGATGCTTGGTATGAAGTTCAGTCCAACAACCCACTGGAGATAAATGTTTCGTGCATTTTTGACTGCCGTACATGAGATGAACGTTTGTCTGTTAATAGTATTGGTACAGTATGTATGAATTAATAACAAGCAGGTGAAAAACTGTTTTGCAGTTGTAGCTGTAGTAGCATTTGAGCTGATGAAAGAAATTGACACCTACCATGTTATTTTTATATTCTGTTGTAATATTTGGACAGCTGGCTTGTACCAGACTAGCATCTGGATTCACAACACTGGCACTTATGCATTATTCACTACATATGTTAGCTTCTTAGGCGTCCATACCAGTGCAGTGGTGGTACCTTTCAAACACATCAGTAAGTTGCCTCTTTGCAACTGTTTCAAGTTGGTTTTGTTAGTAAGGTCATGAGCAAGGCCAGCATGATTGGTTTGATATGTTCCACATGTCACAATTCCATTCTGCTCCAGCCTCTTGAACAGTGGAAGCAATGTGAAGAAGTTGTCCATGTGAATAAATAGTTATTGTTGCAAAGTCAGGAAACGACCAGATCAAAAGCATTTCACTGAGCCAAACCACATTCCTGTCCAACCTTTTTACCAGTGTAAGTTTGAAACTTCAACAGATATCAGCAGCAGATGCATGTTGCACGCCAAGGCTTGAAACCCCTCTTGATAGGCTTCTTTGGTAAATACTGTTTCTTAGTAGATCGGTCTTGGAAACGAGCCATGCTTGCATTGACAGAAATGTTCTGATGTTGTGTATAGCTCTGAGTAAATATATCATTCAGTTTCTCAACAAACAGGTGTATCTTGAACAGCTTTTCATGCTTTGGATCATCTCTTGGAACTCAGTCACTGTTGTTTACTAGATGAATGTGTGACCACAGAGACCAAAATCTGTTGTTTATAAAGACCTCTGCAAACTGTGGAAATCCTAGAACCCAGTTGCTGCTCCAGTAGTCACTGATTCATGGCACTTTATGAATAATCATGACTAAACACATGGCAATGAATGCTTGCATTTCAGCTTCACATGTTTCGTCATAAGACTTGCCTTTCATCTCTGCCTATTTGTTTGTTTCTGTAACCAATGTTTTCCCAAGGGTAGCACAGTAGAACTGGTCAGAAGCTAAAGAATCAGATGGAAGCACAATTAGTGGGCTGTCATTTGCTGTGAACTGATCGGCTGACTGGAGTGTAGTTGCCCATTCATGTACACCACTGGTAGCATTATCACTGTCACCATTTTCAAGGCTATTACTTGCTGTGCTGGAAGCACTTGATTCACTACTCCATCCATCATTTGACTCTATAAATCATAAGTGGCATGTATATGATGAGCTCCGCGTTCCGTGAAAGCTACACATGCTCATACCTCGAAAATTCTACAGTTAAATTATTTTTGCTAGGTATAAATTTTTACTCAAACTGCAACTCAGCTGATAACTTTACACCAACTCTGACTTCTGTGTACTGGCCTAAACAGAGCCATTCAAATCAGACATTTAATTCACATATTTGAATGAACTGAGATGGCAAAGCTTGGTTTTCCGACCATGAAATGCAGCACTTCTCTGACTTCCCAAGAACTAGCAATAATTGGCATCAGTACTGTGCTTTTATCATCACCTCTGTGTCTTCTGTTATCTCCCATCTCACTCCTCAGCTTAGGCTCTACAGTTACACTTTTTTTGATACTTGGATGACTGGTACCATATGTTTTCCTTGTTCTCTGGTTCACCTTGGACACTTGAAAGAATTATGGCCAGCAACTTTACACATGTAACGATAGGACTTCTTTCTTTTCTGTTGAATTTCTCTTTTCCATATTCCTTATGTGCATCTTTATTTGGACTCATATTCCTGTAAGTCTCCAATGTTTTATTCTGACCCGTTCACCCCATTTCATCTTTATACTTATCATTGTATCCTCCAATGCTATTTCTGTTGCTGGAGAATCCCACTCTCGCAGAGGAATTTTTACAAAGCCCTTCAGCTATAGGAAAGTGACTGTGTAAAACTTTATGTATTTTGTACTTTTTGTTTACATCCAAAGATTGCTAGCATAGCACTTGAAGCACTGTGTCGCTGGGCAAATATTAGCATTCCGAGTAGCTTCAGGGACAATCTCATCAAGTGAAATAGTCATAAAACTATGAAAATGCTGACAAATCTGTCGCATTGGCAAGCAGGCCAATTCTTTTAATAAAATTTTCCAGTCAGCCTTTATGAAAGGCTATCAGAAAAGGCTATGACCTAGATGACATTGCAGTGGCCAAAAGAGCTGATGGTATTGCTTTCATTGTTGCTTTAAAAATTCTAAGAATCATTAGTATGAACAGAAATTGTAGTAATGTTGGTCCTACTGCCCATAAGTGCGTTAAATCCTTTAAAATTAACTCTTCATCCGACTCCGAATTGACAGTGGTTACTGGAAGATGTAACTACCTGGAGATGCCTGGCTTAAGATCTATCATACTGCACAAAAAGTTAGATATAATTCTAAAGTTTCATGACCTAAATGGCATCACCACTTCTTTGCTCTGCCCTTTGAAAACATAACCATATGCAAAGTCTGACATTTCAATGGCTGACCAACAAAATGAAAAGCTGCTCTGATATCGAGAAGAGGCAGCAGCTAGCAGATTGTCTTCTTGGTGGTCATTTTCTTAAACCTGTAAAGTCCGGATCATCGATAGTGCTGTGGGTGAGAATCTCATATTTAGTAGAGTTTAACAACAGGCCAAGTTTCTTTGATTCTTTGCAGATTAGGTCAGCTGTGTGCTTCACCACCATCCTGTATTAGGATTGCTATTTCTTTGGCTATTATATGGCAGGCAGATGCTCACCTGTGAGAGTTCTCTTGTTCATTAAGAATTTAGCAAAAATGGGATTCTTTTACTCTCGATTCACTTTCTGCACAGACATTAACCCTTAGCACCATGAAACCTTGTGTTAGAGGAGCCACATTGGAATGTACTGGAGGTCATTATTGATGTAAGTGGCACATGAATTACGTTTTTGGTTTTGATATCTGAAAACCTGTGTGCTAGAATCCTGTTATCTTCTCACCAATACTCTGCTGTTCATCACAGATGTCAGGTACAACTTGCCTATTTAATACCAACAGCTTGCCTATTTAATACCATTCTGCAATATAACAAAAACCAAGATAGAGGTGATATACAGGTAGTTGAAAGTGTGGCTGATTGTTGTAGGGTTCTGCTCCGGGTGCGACTCTTGTACTATTTAAAGCAAGAAGTTATTGGACAACAAGCAGTGAAGATATTCAATGGTGCACCAGCAAAGTGAGTTGAGCTGATTGTTCCTTTTAGACAAGTAGACAGAATTTGCTCATTAATTATGTGGAGGTGGTAAATGTAGATAATTTCAAGCAGGCAGTGAATATTTGTAGTTGGGTCCTGACACCTGAATGATCTGCTGTCAAATCACACTGGTCATGTTTTTTAAATGTTACATCATTTGGACCCTGGTAATAAAATCTTGTGTAAACGTAAGTTGTAGATATGAGATGCAAATGCAAAAATCAACTAAATCAAATGAGACATTGAAAGGCACCTAGTTAAGTAGATAAGTAATGGAACACATGCTTTGCCTAAAATAGCACAAGTTTGATAGTAGCCAACTGGTTGCGACAGGAGACCTTAATGTCTGCATGGAGGATCTGACATGCTCTTGGGCTGAACAGCTGGAACAACTCACTGTCAGTTTTGGGATGAAACAGGGTATCATCATGCCTACACAGGCACTGCAGCAAAAGTACAGACATGGATATCTTCAGATCAACTTCATTTTCTGTTTGGTATCAATATGTTTGACCTTTGCTATGGATGTGTAGTGAAATTTCTTGCGAATGTGTTGTGCAATCTCCCTGTCACAACCAGCTGTTAATTATTAGCAAACTTGTTCTTTGCTTGACACTTGTGCAAGTTGACAATGCAACTTTGGGAATTCAAAATTGTCCATAATTTTTCAAATTGTACATGAGCATACACAGCACGTTTATTGAAATTGCGCTATGAATATACAGTAATGATAAGGCTGGTGTTTGTCTTGCTAAAACAGTGAGATCGATGTTCCTGTGCTTTGTGCCGATGTTGATATTCCTGTCTATTGGTGGGATTCAGAAGCTGACAGATGTCTCTTGGTTGGTGTCTTCAAACATGGTAATTGATTGTTTTTCTTCAAAGGAATTCTGTTTAATTAAAAGATCAGCTTTAGTGGATGTACCAGTGTTCATAAAGGTTATTTGCTCTCTGATACATAGTGTTAAAAAGAAGCTGTTGTAAGTAAGTTTGGCATATGTTAACATGCTGTATGTCCATTGGCTGAGCGAAGGATTGTAGGCAATGATGATGACTGCAAGAGTATTTCCATTTGTTGCAGACTTGTATTAACGTAAGTGGCTCTAATGTTCAAGACAGTGGATCTTTTAGCTCATGAACGTACTGATTTACTACAGTACCTGAATAACAGAATAAACCTATCATATGAGTTACAACAGTTTGGCATTAGATTTAAATGGTGAAAATGTTCGCAAAAGGCTGATGCCAGGATGTTTTTCTGAAGTTGAGATATTTCAGATTTCTTTTTATAATGATTTTTCAAAACGTTAGTCCTCTTTAAGGCTTTGTAAGTAGGCTGGTGACCATTTAACAGGCACAGTCTCAATTTTGTCCACTGCTTAAAGAAAGCAAGTTTTTACTGAGAAGACACTGCATTTTCTAGTTAGACACCAGCCTTGGTCTGAGTTGTTATGCTAGTATAATGAATTGCTTTCATGTTAAAAATTTATGGAAGTTCAGACCTCTGTTAAAGTTGAATTCATTTCTTATTGTGATGGATTGAGACTCAGAACACATTTGAATTACGAGAATCAATTTCTCTGAGCTTAATTGAAGTGTTCCTAAATTGACCTAATTTAGGATAACGCAATTTGTTAAGTTTAGTTTAATGCAATTCTATTGCAGGTTATGAGAAATATAACCAAATGCGTCAAGACCCAAAGCTGTGCTTTCTAAGTCGTTGTGGCCCTCCTGATGGGAAAGCACTTTTAGCTGAACAAAATGATGATGATGACATGAAGTAAGTCTTCTTGGCTACAAGATTGGTTTTCTGGACAACTTTGATCCAGAAATTGCTTTGATTCTGTAATATGTATGTTATATATCAGGACAATTTTTTGCCTTTTAAGTACCTCACAGAAGTGCTGGCTATGCCAGCCTAAGTGATGTTAAACTTCATTAATATCAAAAAGTTCAACTGTAAGCAATTAATGTTCAGATAAGTGGGAAAGTCACCTCTGGCATGGAGTAACATGAATTGTAGTGGATTGCAATTGAGGTGCTGTTTAGCTAAAACAGTTCTTGATAACTTGAATTAAAGAAGAACTAGCATTATAGTAGAAGTAAAATTATCTCCACTCTCATGAAAAAAATTGCCACTGTGTTAGGGATGAGGAAGAAGAGGAAGAGCCAAAGCCTCGGCGTCGTGGTCGTAAGAAGAAAGAAAAAAAGACCAAGAGACCGCCTAACTTTGATGACTTGGATGAATCCGGATGTACTGCCTTGAAGTCACGTCTTTCCAAAGATGGAGGTAGTGATAACTTTTTGTCTCAATTCTTAAATACTGTTTTGTTGTTACAAAACTAAACTGAGTTTCAGTCATTCTTAAGAATTGTCTACGACTGCACTTTTAGCTTGTTAACAGATGCTTCTATACTTACGTAACTCTGTGCATTGTGAAATTTGTGTCTGAAACAGCAGCATGCAGTTCTGCATGTGCTTCGAATAGAACTATGATGTTCAAACAAGAGAAATAAATATACCTAATAGAAAAATAATGAATTTAAATTTGAAAACAAAGTTTTTTTCTGAATGTTGCTTACTCTATTGTTTTATATTTATTTTGTAGGTTTAGCTGAAAATGGAAAACTTCCATTCCCGAGTGCATCAGATCTCAACACTCGGTTCCGCCGTATTATTACCAGTTTCCAGCGAAGTCATAAACAGGGAATGCTAAAACTGGAACAAGTGGCCAAGGTACAAACTTGGTGACAAAAGGAAATCACTGCCTTGCTGAAAGTCTTACACTTTGCCATTGTGTGTTTTATCTTTGTAATGCTGTGTTATATTGGCATTTGTACATACTCTGCATTCTGAAATTTTGGACACATTTAACGCCTAAACATCAGCAGAGTAACATGACAGAAAAATTGCAACTGCTGACCAGCTCAACAGGTCACAAGAGCCTGTCACCAGCACTCTTCTAGTCGATGTCATGGTGAATCTTTGGCTATACAGAGACAAATGAAGCATGTCTCTGTACAGACACAAGTCTCACTTGTCAGCACCCTCTGGAATATGCCAGGGAGCTCTCTGTTCCAGTCTCAAGTCAACTGGGTTATTGCTTCCTGCAGGCCGTGGAGTTATACAGTGCTTTGCTTCTGCACTTCAACTTGAGTCCATCATGCCTTCTCTTGTTAGACCGTCCTTCTGGAACTGTTTTCCAGTGCATTTATTTACTCTTGGATTTGACTTTGTGCAGCAAACATTTTCAAACTGTCTTACATTGCACTTGTTTAGTTAGGTAGTCATCTGTCAGGTATCTTTTTCAGGTTTTTCAAATGTGCTATATTAAAAGTTTCCCAATACATACATATATACAACATATTTTTGTGTGAAGCTAACAGAAAATTCATATACCTCCGAGCTGATGGTGACACCACCATTTCCACTTCTCCCGAGTTCCCTCCCAGAGAATGCTGTCTTCCGACACGAGAGATGTTTCCAGCGAGGAATTCCCTGACCTCATCCTCTTGTCTTTGCAAGCTTGATCTTCTGCCTTATACTTCTGTGCAACCACTTGCTGCACAAGGGAATTCTGCCAATTTCCAAAAAGTGCTCAATTCTTCCTTCCTTGTAGCATGGGACTTCATCCAGTCAATATCATTAAAATCATTGAAAAACGTTTTGCTTGTTAAGTAACGCTTATTTACCTTGCCTGCTTTTGGACATGCATAGTATCATGGGTAAGCCTGAGCTTACCCTTTAGCTCTGTTTGATGTCAGTGCAGCCTTTGTTATGGTTGCCCATGACTTTCTAATTCATCACCTGTCTATCTCATTTGGTATATATGGAAGCCACCTGACTGGCTTCATTCCTTTTTGCACGTGTGCATGGCCTGCAGTGTTTTCACTTCCTCTCAGTCCTGCTATACTGCCACTCATTTTAGCTCTGTGGTTCTGAGTTGGCTGTACACTGATGATATCCAGGCTATCTGCACTGCCCAGCATCTGACGCTTTTGCTGCAGTGAGTGCAATGCAGTGGCCATCGATGTTATCCAACCAGCCGTGTCTCAGTGTACCCAAAATGCAGTTATATGGCTGGGTAATCATCAGTATTTGAGGAAAATAGACTCTTCAACCATAGCTAGTAATTCTCATCACTTCTTCTCTGCATGTGTGTGGCTTCTTGGGGTTGTATGTTATGAGGAACTTGCCTTACTTGAACACAACTTTTGTATGTCACTTTTGCTTTAATTAGCTGTGGGTCATTCGGTGTTGCAGTTTCTCTTTGTATGTGATTATCAGCGGATTGGCTTGTTGATAGCATTTCCAAGTTTGATCATGTCTTGCATTACTTGTGTGATCTGTGCTTCTTCATTGGCCCCTGTTTCACAGCACATGAAATTTAAGATTTTTAATTAAGATTTAAATGTTGGTATGGCAATGCTAGTTGGGAATATGCCGGTCTGCCTGTGTGATCTTTGTTACTCTGTTTCAGGTTTGGCTGGCTGGAGTTTAATTCATTGCACAAGCCAGGGTGAACTTGTCCCCTTTGCGTGCACCTAATAATAATTATGACTTCAGTGGTTGGGCCATATACCTAGAATGACCTCACTTTTGATCTGCATGTCCTTGTAGCTGAGAATTCTACATGTGTCATCTTTCATCAGCGCTAGAGAACTGTTTACTTTTGCTGGGGGTGGATTGAAAGTGCCTCTGAAGAGATATCTTGAAGAGCTGCTGTATGAATGCTTTCAATGAATGAATCTTTCTATACATGTACATACTGTTTCTTATGACTTGGTTCCACATATGTTTCCATCTTTTTAGATTAATTAGTGAGGTTCCAAACGTCTAGCTTCTTTACACCTGCAAACGTCCTGGAAGCACATTCTATTGGAAATAAATTGGACCTTATTTTATGTCGTGGTGTTTGTAGAAAATGCACAGACGTGAGCAGATGAAGGAAGGAGCGTTGAACACATCGGAACAGTACATTGCTCCAACAGATCTACAGTCTATGCATTTGGAAGGAGTGGGAGGCAATCCTCTGCTGTTGGCAGAACAACTGTAAGACTTGCATATCACATTCTCACCCGTCTAAACATGCACGAGCACTTGACTGTTTGTGCATGCTTTCACAATTTGTAAAAGCTGAGCATTTTGTTGTATTTTGGTGTAAAGTAGTTTTAACTTGCTTGAACTGTATTTTCATGCATATGTCCCGTGGGTTTTATTACATTTTACCCCACACCCCTCTGCAGGTTATCTCTGTGTGTGGGTTATCCAAGCGTAATTGTGATTGTAATTAGTAACTTCTGTTGCGCCAGTATCTAATGTCCAAGCATCAACCAATGGCACATCAAAGACGAGCTGCAGTCAGGTCAATATCCAGAAGGTCAACGAGACAGAGAGGCTGCCTACAATGGATAAACTGTTTGAAAAAGGTAAGTCTTAAGTCGAGAATGACATGAACAAGTGACTGAGCAGAATGCACCGACACCGGGAGAGAGTTCCAAAATCTAGGTCCAGCAGCCGAAAAAGCACATTTATCAGGAACAGTTCTAGTCCAAGGTATGACCAGAGAAAGACAATCAGATGACTTGGTTGAATAATGATAAGCCTGGGATGAGGACTGATTTTAAGTATTGTAGTTAGCCTAATTTAGTGTTTTATAAACTATAAGCCCCAATTTCAAACAGATCCTTTACTGAGTAGGAAGCCAGTGCAAAGATTTAAGCACAGGGGTCATATGCTCAAATTTTCACATATTATTATCACTCTAGTACTGAACTTTGGAGTTTCTGCAAGTTTGACTTTGTGATACCAACGAGAATTGAGTTACACTAGTCAAGACGACTGGAGACCAATGCATTTGCTGAAGATATCCTTGAAGACATGGGGACATAACGCCTAATTCTGCACATGTCATGATATACATCTATGACGACTTCAGATACCATTTACATGGTCTCTGAGGGACAGAGCAGAGTCAAAAACAACACCCAAATTGTGGGTTATGCCAAACGTTTTTACACATTTTCCTATTTTCCACAGGTTATGTTTGTGTGGGTTATGATCATGTGTGAGTTATGTTGGAAATTAGATTATCTTTTATCTGAAAGTAAGCGTAGAGTTGGATTCTTGTGGTTTTCGCTAAGCAGCATCATTATCATTGATGTCCGTTGGCTGAAAGCATGTGAGTGTCCTATGCACATTTAATCGTTTCCATGGACCTTGTTGACCTGAGTGATGGTTGAGATGGTGTTGTGTTTGTGTGATGCTCCTATGCCATGGATTTCTGTAATTTTCTTAATGGGTGACATTATCATCCATTTGTCTAATCCCTCTGGCTTGGCCCTGGCTTGGTTATCCCAAGGCAAGGTTGCTGTTCATATTGGAGTACTGTTTTTCAGGTTCCTTTTGAGCCTGTCCGCCTTTTATGTGCCATAGGTGGTACTTTAGTTAATACTTTCATCACTTATGACAGCCATTCCTGTACACAGTCAGTTGTTCATCTATTCACTGCTATGATATGCGAGTTGGTCTTCGAAGAGGTCACTAGGCGTATTTATGGATAATGTCTACACCTTCTATGACCTACTTTATGACTGCTGCTTTGATTCTGACTGCTGTATGCTTTTGTTTGAGCAGCAACTGGACAAGGAGAGAAGAAGCTGACTTCTATCGAGTTGTATCAACATTTGGAGTAGAAAGAGATTGTGCAACGGGGCAGTTCATCTGGGATAATTTCCGTACTCTTGGAAGACTGGAAAGAAAACTTGATGACACGCTGACAGAATATTTTAAGGCTTTCTACCACATGTGTATGAAAGTCTGTGATCGTTTTCGGTCAGAAGAAGAAGGTAATTTCATTTTTTAAACTATTTTATATTATTTTATTGCTGTTATGCTCAGATCAGATTATCAGTTAAGGTAATTTTAATGCTGCTTGGCTTATCTGTGAGGTAGTGATTTGTGACTAGATGCTGTTTCAGGGGTCTCTGCTTCATATTGATTTGGTGTTTTGCCATGTTTGGTATATTGCCATGCTTCCTACAGTGTGTCATAAAAGGGAAAGTTTTTCTGTGATATTGTTGTGAAGCATAATGACTAAGTGTATAGTGTCAGAAATAAGAAAGCTCAGTATTGTGTGCCTAGTACTTTGCACAGAAAACTGAGCAGGTTAAAAGTATTTCTAATTAAGAATTAGTTGAAGTCATTTCAAGCATTTTATTGCAACAGGCTGTTTTGCTTTCTTAAAATGAAACAGCCTGTTGTGTTGATCTTTTCATTATTTTATCTCATATTTTGTGTTGAAGTAATACTGCATGACTTATTGGTTTTGTGAACAGCACGACCTCCAAATGGATTATATGTTATGCCAATAACAGCTGAAAGAGCAAATCGATGCCTGGCTCGTATTGATCTACTAAGTAAAATCCGTGAGCAGGTCTTGTGGCACCCACGTTTAGATGAGAGGCTGTCGCTATGTCAACCAAGTTCATATTTTCCAGACTGGTGGATCTGTGGATTGCATGATAAAGATCTCCTTGTGGGAGCTGCCAAGTTAGTCCTCAGCATTTATTGTCCTTCTGTTTTGTTGTAGCTGCCTGTGAACAAGGCAGCTGAATGTGATAACAGTTTTAGTTTAAAAAAAGAAAATGGTACTTGAAATGGAAACGTTGTAGACAAAACTGTGCTCTGGAATATCTTGTGGAAATTACATGTTAAAGAATAGTGAAAGAATAGTGCAGAGTAGAGAAGATGGATAAAATTTTTTATTTCAGCATATACATTATACAGGTAAGCTTGGATAGGTTTATTTATATTCACTGAATTTAACGTTTCTAATGGAGAACCTCTTGCAAGCACTGTACACAATGCCTTCTAACTGATCAAAACAAGTGTTACTTTTGGTAGATTGGACATGTTGTTAATGTAATCAAGTGAAACATTACATATGTGCTGTTCCAAGGGGATAGATACTCCAACGTAGGAGAAAGCATAATGAGCTTCAGTACTTGCATATCAACACAGGAGTAGAGCGCAGCATTCACTTACTGGGCCGCAAAGCTCTCTGTTATTGTTGGGGAATTGCCGACAAGTAAGGCTGAATGAGGTAAAATGTAAATGCTTGAGAGAGATTTCAGAAAAGGAGGGTTCATTTCAAAAGGTAACATTAAAAGCAAGGTATCAATCAGATACTCCCTTTATAAAAGCAGAAATGAAAGTAAATATCCTAAAAGCTCTAAAAACAAAATATACAGCCAACTTTACTACAGCAAATTTGAGACAACATCTTGCAGCCCCTATTTCTAGTCTCATATTCATGCATGAGGATGCATGTGTGTGTATGTAGATAGGAAGGCTAACCATGCAAAATCTGTTAATTTATAGCATCCATTTTTTCTGTGATGCTATAAGCAATAGTAATTACTGTTATGCTCCTTAGGCATGGTGTTTCTCGAACAGATGACTATATACTAAAAGATCCTCACTTGTCATTCTATAAATGCGCCAAGATGTATGCTGATCAGAATGTCAAAGATGAAGTTACTGGAAACACTGTCACTGGTAAGCAGAAGAATGTGATTACAGTTTTTAGTTTAGCGATTTACTACCGGGAATAAGGCTAAATAAATCACTGGAACATGGTCTGTAAGACGTACTCTGGCAGCTGTCACATTCCATTCATTCCCAAACTTGGCATTAGTCGTACAAGCGGGTGGGTGTCTTTTAAATAAACGGGCATGTGACTCAACAGAGGGAGGGAGCTAATTAGGGCAGGAGGGATGGAGAAGGAAGTCTGGCTGGAACCGGGTTTAACCAGTTAGGAGGGGGAATTGGCAGGACAAGGCAGATACGGCCTGACTGGCGTGACCACAGAGAGGTTGGCTAGCTGGGTGGCCAGCTGGGTACAGATCTGCCTACTGTGCGAAGAGGCAAGGAGGAGCTTGGCTGGAGGGAACATTGGGGGATAGGGGAGTGGGCTACCGAGCAGCAGAGGAGATATGTTTCAACATTGTCCTGTTTAACGCGCAAACTGGTTTACATGCTGTTTCGAAGGCGTGTCTCCCACGACTTCACGTTAATGCATCTACACTTTAATTACAGTAGTACTGTATGTGAAATTCTTCTTGTTTTAGAATCTTGCCCAAGCTCTCCTCGAGTATTTGGCAACTTAGATGCAGCTGAGGGTTCTCAGAAAATAGAGTCTGGGATCAAAGTAGATAAACAGGATATTAAAGAAGAAGAGAAAGCAAGTGAAGAATTTTTGGATGATCAAGTTAAAATGGAGCAAGATGGTAAACCGGTCTTTGAGTCAAAAGCAACCATCAACTCTGTAGTGCTGAACAACAATGGAAGGGAAGACTTGTCAGTTTTGGAAGACATGAAAGATGAGCTGGATGCCAGGGGACCTGACAATGGTCCCACCGATTCGCCAAAACATCCGGTCAGCTTACTGAACTTGTGCATATTTTTATAAGCACACACTAGCACCGTGTATTTCACTGTCCTCCTTTACCAGCACATCGGAATAGTTTCTCTGAAAGGGTTCCATTTGAATCATGTTGCTATATTTTGTGTCAAATTATGCACACCACATCTGTATGATAAGTTTCTCTTTCTATGACTTTATGGTTTTTCTAGCACTAACATTGCTTCTTATATAGGCCATGCTACTTACTGTTAACGTTTGCAACTTGTCTGTAAAATCAAGTATCAGTATGAATGCTTGAGTGAAGACAGTTTGTTAGAGCAGAAAAATATATAGAAATCTTAGCCAGATCTCCTTTAATTAGATTTCACAGCATCCTCTGAGTAGGTCACTGAAATTAAACAAATTGTTTTGCACGGTAGATCATTTTAGGTGATAAAACAGGTCTGAAGTTTTAAGGTTGATTGTTCTCTATATATATATATAGACAGTAATGCTCTGTTTGAAATATTCTTTCTGGTTTTTATACCTACTGCACGTCCTTCCATCAATTCTGGGTGCCATTTGGGTATAAATAAAATATTGGTTCTGTTCCATAGTTGCACTTATTTCAGACTGGAGGCTTAAGAACTTCACTCAGTGAATAGTTTTTAAAAACTTTAGTGTTACTCGTGTTTTCTTGGTATTTTGTAGGGTATAAATGATGATGAAGAAAGTGGTGTTGCTTCAGTGAGACGCTTCAATAACCAGTGGCCAAAGGTGAGCAATCATTTTGTTGTAAGGTTAGCAAATTAGAGGAGAAGGAGAGGGATTTTTCTGCATACAAACGTGAAAACATGATGAAAACTATTGCTTGTGATGCTGTTATCTATTTCTTTTGCAGGATCGCATCATCTTTCATCGACTGGAGAACATCTGCTATTGCATTGAGACTGGAAGATGGAAAGTGAGCCAGCGTCACCATGTAAACAGTCAGATGCAGGTCATGGAATCCAGCTGTAATACACCAAATGCAGGAATGTCTTTGCCTGGCACACCAGTTGGAGGAGGTCATGACTACACCATTGTACCAGATGAGCAGGTGAGCTGATGGCCGTCACTTTCGTCCTAGCTAGAACTGCAGTGCATTTGTTGTATCTTGCTGGTTCAGTGCTGGAAGCTGCTCAGAAATAGCTATATGAGATTATGTTGCCAGGTCCCTTTTTCATCTGTTGTGCTTTACAATTTATTAAGTATTTTCAAGTTTTGTTCACTTTTAAAATGTAAGTCATTTGCTGACAGTCAGCTGGGTCAGTGATCGTTGTGCTCAGCTGCCCATGAGGGTATACAGGTGCTGCATTTCCACACCAGCTTGAGCCCATCGTGCCTTTTCATGTGTTGAACCTCTTCTGAAAGCCTTACATTGCATTAATGTACTGCTGCATTTTACTGTGTTCACCATACGTTTTATCCTTAAAATGCATTTGTTCAGATAGCCATGTGTGCATAACATTTCTGAAGTACTTAGAAGGTGCTTTTAGGGTTCTTATGTATACATAGATTCGTTATGTGCTGAGATGCAGTAAAGTATTGTTGATCATATGGCATTGACTTAATCTTAAAATCTAAGTATGGGGCTTTGTGGATTTTTTTCAATCCAACTTTTTATATCGAGCACAGGAGCTTCATAGGATAGGTCTTCAAACTGATTTTTCATTTCATTTATTGGTTGCAAAATTGCTAAATATACAAGTTTTACATGAAGTAAACAAATTATTGAGGTACAAACCGGAGGCCTAGAAGGAAGCAAAGTCCCTTTTAATTAGGGGCACTTAGTAACATTTTTATAGGTCTCTGACATATCAGAGTTTCTTTGAACTACTGAATTTCAACCCCACTTCTTCAGTGGATTATGATATTTAATGATCTACTACCTTTTTTCAATCTGGCTTTCGTTGATTTCACTCTACTGAGACACTCTTAACTCGACTTCTGTCTGATATATATGGTGCCATAGATCGTTCTCAAGTTACCTTACTTGCATTATTTGATGTTAGTGCTGCATTTGATTCGGTCGATCATGCTATACTTTTGGAACGTCTGGCTCTTTCTTTTGGTTTATCTGGCAACTTTCTCGATTGGTTGGCCTCTTTTCTATCTGAGCGCGCACTCTGTGTGGTTTATGGCCTATCCCACTCACCTTGGGTTCCTTCCTTGTTTGGATTGCCTCAGGGGTCAGTTTTGGGTCCCTTGCTTTATATACTGTTTACTGCTGACCTTAGCTCTTTGCTAGCCACGTGCTCGGCTTCAAGCCAGTCCTGTGCCGATGATGTTCATTGTTCTGCTTCTGATGCCGCAGCTGCTGTTCGAGCTATGTGTTGTGCTTCTGACTCCCTTGTGGCTTCGATTGAGATTGAATCCCTCCAAGACTCAATATATTTGGTTGGGCAGTAGGCAGCAATTGGCTAAAATCAATCTACCTGTACTACATTTAGAGTTTCCTCACATCACCTTCTCAGTCACTGTTTATGACCTAGGCATTGAGTTGGATCAGGAGCTCTCTTTTAAGGCTCAGTTACATTGTCTTTGTCGTAGTTGCTACTACCAGCTATGGCAACTTCATGTTGTCTCACGTTCTCTCTCAGTCACCTCATCTACATAAGACTCTGGTTCATGCATTTGTCACTAGTCGGTTGGATTACTGCACTTCTTCTTTATATGTAGGACTCCCTGATGTACCGCTTTTGTGCCTGGAACATGTGTTGCGGGTGGCTGCACGGCTTATTGGTGGCATCTCTAGGTTTGGTCATGTCTCTGATTTCATGCGAGATGAGTTGCACTGGCTTCCTATGAGTCAATGCATCCACTATAGGGTCATCGTCTTTGTTTGGAACTCCTTGTTGGGTATTGCCCCCTCTTACTTGAGGGAGCTTTGCCTTCCTGTCCGGTCCAGTTTGGGACGTGCTTCTCTTCGCTCCTCTGCTAGTGGTAATCTATTAGTGCCTCGTGCTCGCACCTCGACCATGCAGCATCTTGCTTTCTCTGTTGCTGGCCCAACCCTCTGGAATGGACTTCCTGTTACTCTACATCTTCTACCCAGGGATTTTACTTCTATCTTCTGTTCTTCTCTTAAGACTGTTCTTTTTCGAGGTTGGTTTGGGAGTGCTTCTGAGTAGTTTTCTTGAAGGGGCGCTATATAAGTGTTCTCTATAAATAAATAAATAAAAATAAATAGATTTGAGTATGATTTAACTTGAAGTGACTTTCGATTGATGCTTTGTGCGTCATGAGTATGGCATTACAGAAGTCATTTGATTAGATTAAATAACAAGCAGTTCTAGTGAAAACATCACGAATGTAAACAAAGTAATGTCATAATAGCCTTGACTATTTGGGAATATTTTTTGTGTAATTGGGAGTATGAACATGGTAGTGGCTTCATGCATTGTTTTGTGACTTAGGTGGATAGTTTTAAGTTTAAACTTCAGAAGAGACGACGTCGCCGGACCAAAGCTGAAATTGAAGCTGGTTTTGGTAAGTTATTGTTTGTGTTTATTTCTAGTTTACGTTTTAACAGTTATATGCTCTTTATCTTGTGTTAATTAACATTGCTGCATCTACGAAAGCTGTGTTTGGCTGTATGGCCTACATCTGGTGTTGGTAGTAGCATTGGAGTGGTTTTTGGCTCTTGGTGGTAGGTAAGTAGGTCAATGGTTTTTGGGCTGAAGTAAAAAACTAATGCTGTTGATTCCAAAGACTCAGGTTCTCTGTTTTCTTCTTTAGCAGGTGATGACAAGCAGCTTGAAGAAGATGCAGACATGAAACATGTATGTATGATGATCTTCATGAGAATGAGATGCAATGTTAAGAGGCTGCTAGCATCATCTGATAAGCTCCTGACTGCTTGGCACTGCTTAGTCCACCCTATGTTGATCTGTATACATCAGGCAGTCTTTCTTTCGCCAGTTCTTCCACCTTTCCTATGACATTTAAAAGATTTTTGGTCATCTCTGATTGTCTGCTGGAAATTTTCGTGACCTTGCTGTTCAGTTGTTAGGTATCTGGGCTAAAATGTGTTGAATTCTTACTATTAGAAATACATACTACATGTCTCATACAGAACTGTGACTGAGAAAATTCTTTTAGAAATCAATTATCCACTTCATTTTACACACAAAAGAATGTATTAACTACTAGACTGACAAACTTGTTACTAAAACTAGTCAAATATGGTGTTTCAACCTTTGTCACAGTTGCTGCATTTTTGTCAGAGGCTGTTTGTATGCATCATGCTACTGAGTAATCTTCTGAAAATGTTTGCTTGAAGACATTATGTAAATTCCCAAGGTCCTTGTATTCAAGTTTTATGCTAGTTTGACAAGAGATGATGATTTAGGTGTACTTATTGATGATGCAGGAAGTTGTCAGTTCGGCTGGGTATCTGAAGAAGAAGCGAGGTCGCAAGATGCAGAGCCTGGATATCACATTTGATGGCAGTGATGACCCAGATGCTCATGTGTCAGTTGTCAATCAGTTGGACGGTAGTCGTCTTTCAGGTGATGAGGCGCCAACACGGCGTGAGTTGAATACGTGGCTAGATGAACATCCAGACTATGTCGTTGAAAAGCAGCTTCTGGAAAAGAATCTGCAATCAGAGGTTGGTCTGGGCAAGACAGTGCTATACTTCAGATAACAGAAAACTACAGGAATGATGAAGTAGAGCTGATGCGTTCACAGTGCAACAGAAAGTAACTGTTGCGACTTAGTCCTAGTACAGTGTAGTATTAATTATTTTGTAGCAAACATTTCCTAAAAACTGTTTGAAAGTGCAAAATGAACACCCTATTTCTACGCACATAATGCTCATTTTATGTGTGTTTATTCACTTTATATGTGTGCTTATGGTGGTAAGTTAGTTTTTAGAGTTTTACCAGGCATTTTAATGTAGTGGTATGTTTATATGTGTGCATGTATGTATCTGAAATTTATATAGCACCTTTTAACAACCTCACAAATACACTGAAAGTGATGTAATATTATGATTTCAGTGCCTTTGCAATATGTGGAATTATTGCTTATGAAATGTTAAGTTACATTTTAGAACAGAATACTTTTATCTGTTGCATGTTGGTGGTTTATATAAAACCAATTTTACTAGGTCAGAATAAAAACTTGAAATCCTTTGTAGATTATGCAGACAGAATTTCATCTTTGATTGAGACAGTTGCCACGTGTAGTAATTGTAATTACAATTTAGAATTTATATAGCACCACTTCTGAGCTAGTAGGGAATAATGTGGTATTCAAGTGCTTGCGGAAAAGAGAGGGGGAGAGAGTGGAATTCCTGCCAAAGTCATGTGAACAGAAATATTACTAAACCTGGTAAAATTGTGAATTTTCTCTTTGGGTGGTACAGATGTGATTTGCAACACCAGTGCCACTAAACCTGTGCTAAATGTTAATTTGCTAGGTGGCGATGGCCATAACTGGCCAAATGCACACATCACATTTGCTCTAGGCATCTGAATTTGTCGTTTGTGGAATCTGCTTGATAATTTTTGTATGTTCAGACATTTCTCCAAAACTGCACAAAGCCCTTGGCAAACTCAAGAAATAACTCCAGGATCCAGACTGTCTAAATTTGGATTCTGAAGTTAAATAAACCACTGTTTTTGAATAGGTCTGCCTGTAATCAGCTTACTGCAATTCAAATCTGCTTACTGCAATTCATTCTACTAAACCTGCACTATTTACCAGTCACAATCACATAATCAGCTCCACAGATAAAGAAAAAGTTACTGCTGTCATTCTTCTTGACCAGCCACTTTTGATACTGTTGATCATGATGTACTCCTTCACTGCCTTGAATACTGGTTTGGTCTTTCTGGTCTCGTTCTCATTTGGTTCACATCTATTCTGCACCCACTGTATTTTGAATTGCGGTATCCAACAAGGGTCTGTACTAAGCCTGCTTATGTTTATATATCACTCCACTCAGTCACTACTTACTGACAACTGCCATTTGTATGCTGACGCTGCCCAGCTGTTTCTTTCATTTGACAGTTCCGCATCTAATCCTGCTCTCCAACTACTTTCTTCCATATTTGGTGATGTTCATTCTTGGATGGCTATTAATAAATGTTGGGTTCTTGGGGCTTTCATGAGAGCTGCTCCAAAGCTTTGGAATTCGCTGCCTGGTTCTGTGTGTGTTCGGTCAGTTCTTTGATGTCAATCCGGTCTACACTAAGACTTGATCTCTTCCAATTTGCTTACTCACTGTAACCTGACTTCTTACTTCTCTGACGTATCAGAATTTGGCTTGGCTGTCCGGTTGATAATTAATTGCCATTACAATGTCACTTAAATTAGCCATTGAGTGATGCTTTGGGCATTATGATAATGGTGCTATAGAAGTTAGTTATTTAGTTAATTAATAACTTCTATTGCTGCGGTATCTTATGCACAAGGCATCAACCAATGGCACACCAAACCCAAGAAGTCATAAGATTAGATTAGTTGAACATAGAATTTTAATAAATTTTAGGGATTTTACTATAGTACAGGTCTTTAAGCAGTGCTATCTGTGAATGTTTCTCTACATCAAAGGTTTGTTACTCATCCACTGGGATGACCATGGTGATTGCCAAAGTGATGCATGTGCACGTTATGCCAGTTTAATGTTACTCGGTTATGAAATTTCTGGGCATGATATGCTGAGGAACATTATACAAGTAAAATAGGGTGGTAACATAAAAAAACTGAAAAGCTGATTTATTTATTGGTTTTGACATAATTTTTTCTGATTTTGTTCAGATACCAATGCAGAGGCAGCATCGTCGTCCACGTCTTGACCCATCCAAGCTGATGCTTGAAGACTTGACAGGAGATGAAAATGTTGCTGTTGTCAACCGCAACACTGGCAAACGCATCACAGGAGTCAAGGCACCAACTCTTCATCATCTTGGACCATGGCTTGTTCGAAATCCTGGCTTTGATATTGATCCAAAATGGGCTCACATTGTTCGGCAAACGGTAAGTCAGAGAATCCAGTAATGTGCAGATGAGTATCTCGGTATAAGATATTATAAAAATAATGATTTTAATGAACTTACTCAAGTTAGCACACGCACAGATGTATGCTGAGTTGAAGGCAGAAACTGAAAGAGTTTCACCTAAATCGTAAACCAACTTCACAAGAGTTAGATTCTAGCCAAACTTCTACAGCCTGATTGTCAGACTTCGTTCTTTGTCATGGTCAACTCCAACCCTTTTGGGTTGCAGGCATATCTTCAACTGCCAAACTACTCTCTGTGACCCCTCAGTTCTGGACTACTTTTGCACATTTCAAGAATTCCTCTACCATCTCTCTCTACCTACCTTAGGTTCCTGTTGCTTATCAGTCTCTGGATGCTTGCACTTCATTACCAAATTCGCTCTTGGCTGTACAGTGCAAGCAGGATTACCTTTTCCTGCACCTTACATAAAAATAATTTGCCTTACTGTCCTTCCTGGTTCCTTGCTACCTAAAGCTGTCTGTATGCTTGTGTGCATTTTGGTTACTGTTCTGGATTGCTTCTATCATGGCTTGACCTGCCTGGTATCTGTGCTGTGTGCTTGCTACATTCCCTTTTAGACCTTCCTGCATCCTCCATTTGCTAACTAGAACACTGCGACTCAATCCACATTAATCAATCTGCACACGGCTTTTATTTGGGCCTTTCTGATGTGCCATAGTGGTTAAATCTCCAATATCAGAACAGGACAATCACTTTACTGAGTAAATTAAGAGGGCCTGTCCATGTCCAAGTTTAATTTCGATTAAATGGCTCAGCTGATTGTTGTGAAGATTTGCACAGAAACTGCAAGACGAGTTCTAGAAAAAAAATGCGTCAAAACGCTGACCAAGGAAGCTGTATCCATATGTACCAAAATGTAATTGACAGCACTAGGAACTACAGAACTAGTTTTGAACAATAGACCAGACAGTATACTGTCCTAATCCTAATCAGGCATAGTTATGCTGGTCTGAGGTCTGGATGACTGCAGCCGTCCCAAAGATTCTGAGTTTTGATAGCTCATTGACTCGTGTTTTGTATTTGTAAAACATGACATGTTTGAAACTTTATTAGTGGAGTTTTATTATGTTCCTAGGGAAGCCTGCCTGAAGAACTTTCCTCTCGAATTGCAACGCCTTTGGCAAGCAGCTCACAGCCAAAGTCTGTTGCAATGGCTGCAAATATTAGCAATGAAGAACTGTATAAGACTTTGTGCATGGCACATTTGGCAGCTATGGCTGATCAGCAGAGAGTTGTCAGCTACTCATCTGTGAAGGGCTTAGCAGCAGTCGAGGCGAACAGAGGAGTATATGCAGCGAACTTGGCTAGCATGGGACTGTTGCCTAGCAGCAATCGACATGATGATGAAGAATCATCGAGTGAAAGCCATGACTCTTCTTCTCCAAAGCCTTCGACAAGTGCTTTCCTTATACCTTCTTCCTTGCAGCAAGAGGAGGAGGAAGGGGTGCCTTTTTCATTCATGTGTGACCCAGGTATATATGGCACGTCTGGTGTACAAGGAGTGAGAAGGCCTCAGGTTACTTATCCTATAGGACAGCAGCAGGCCATGGCGACTTTCCACTTAGGACAGCTGCAGAATAACCCAGCAAATTTGGTTGACACAGACTCGGAACCTGGAAACAGTCTGGAAATGGCCGAAGTTTCCGATGACTTTAGATTTGATGATGGACTTCAGTTAGGTGCTTCCGTTGGTTCTAGGATAAGCGAGGATGTTAGGTTGAGACTAGCATCTCCAAGTGGCATCACTTCTCTTGGTCAATATGTGCAGCCTGGCCACACAGCGTTGAACCAAGGCGCTGCTGCCTGGGAATCAAATTTTGGTACAAGACTAAAAGCAGCAGCCATTTTGCAAGGAGACCTGGCAGTGGCTTCACAGGAGACCCTTGATGAATCGTCTGATTCCAGTGATGATGAATTTATTGATGACTAATTGTAATCCGAGCTTTAGGCAAAATATTGGTACCGAAATTAGTAAAATGATGATGATTTTTGTCTATGATCTGTTAGAATTCTTTTTTACTGATAACCATGGCTGCTGAGAAAGAAATATTGTTTCCCTGCCTTATTCCTGTTAACAAGGCTGTTAGTTTTTGCTGTTTGACCTGGACTAGTATTTATTTTCTGTGCCAGTGCTGGTATTGTTTTGCATTTTATCTATAGCATGGGGTTGATGCTGTATAAAATTACCTCTGCTGACCTTTCAATGACGTATAATCTTTTATTCCTAATCTAGACCAAACTCAAGCAGAGTATTATGACTGAGCTTGTGGGAAATTTGTTGCATGATGGAAATTTTCTGATTACAGTAGGATGGCATGGAACACCATTGATGTAAATTGAATAATATAAAGTTGTTAGGTATCAAACAGTACTAGCTGAAAACTAAATTATGGACCGTTAAGATAAAGAACGGCGGTCCCATGAACATCAGTTATGTCACTTCTGTTGGAAGGATAACTTGCAAGCCCTTTCTTTTCAGAATCATGCTTGTATGAGGAATGAAAACTTGAAACATTCTGCTGGAATTGATGTACTTGTTAAACTTATTCATATTGAATCTGTCCTTGCATTTACACCAGGCACTTGTTATGGCACTCCTCATTACAACACAAAATCTTATATAACATGGTTGGGTAATGGATCCCAAAATTTATTCACCTATAGAAATTAACTTATGATAACATGACCTTGTTATAAGGCAGTTCTTGAGATGGCTTCCAGTCTTGTAACAAGTTCTGGTGTATACACAACCCAATGAGACCCTTCAAGAGTAGCCTGTTTATATTATTGTGCTTAAGCAGAAATTTTTGAATGGTTGACATAATGGTATAGTTGTGTAGACAATCTCGGAACTAAAATATTGTCAGTGTTTTAATTATATGTTGCTTTAGTTTATTCTGTTCATAATTTAAATTAATAAGCAATCTAAGGGTAGCTCACTGGATGGGACCAGTTCCTTAGTAACTTTTTGAGAAACTGTAGGGGTTAACCATGAACAGTGTAAATTCCGCAAGTGTATATGAAAGAAATATGTGTGCCGTAATAACAACAGCCACTGTAGATCAGTGGCTTTGTAGTTGTTCAACCATAGCTGGCCATTGTGGATTTGACTTACCAGTAATACCTTTGGTTCGTGTGACAACCAAGGGACCAGACATCAACATCCGTGGAAGAATTCTTACCCATTGTGATGACATTATATTGCATTTTATTATATATTCTTCCATTAGCAGTGCTTTTATCATGAAGAAAAATATCACACTAATCTTTAGTAATTACATTAATACACTTACTACATTTTCTGTCTTCCTAAACAGATGCTTTATGCATAAATAAACAGGCATAGCTTCTCTGTAGAAGTTAAGAACAGTATTGAAAGAATGAAATTAATGTGCAGACTTATTGCAAATGACAACATGCAGTTACCAGTGTCACGGTGCCATTTAGAAGTACTACTGGTTCTGATCTCTTGGTGTCAATTTTAAAATTCAAACTCTGAGGTTTTGGAGGCGGTATAAAATTAATTATGTTTTGTGTGGTACTAAGGCACCGAAGGTGGTTAAGACTTGGAGGTGATAGACTACATCAACATCATAAATCGTAATCTTGAAAATTTCCAAAGTGTTACTTTAACACTAAATGCAGCGCACTAGCTTATTCACAAGCACAGTGTCATGTCAAAGGGGTTGTCCAAAGAAGCCATGGGAAGAACAAAGTCTGGCTGCCGGAAGACCAGAGAGAAGGGACAGAGGAGTGGGTTGTGCTTAGGTTGAGAGAAATGGGGAGGCAGCAGATTGGATGGATCAAGGTAAGATGTTTTAAAAGGCACAACTTCAATTTTGAATGGAATGCCAAAGACGTAATAGATTGGGGGGCTTGTATGGGTAGAGTAGGGTGATTGGAAGGTAAAAAGTTTGCAAAGATAAGTAGGTTTAAAGTATTGCAGAGTTATAGGTTAGAGAAAGAACTTTGAAATTAATGCGTTCTGGAATTTTCAGCCAGTGGAGTGATTTCAGGATAGGAGTGATATGGTGCTACTTGGATGTCCTGGCGACATCTCGGGCAAGTGAATTTTGGATGAGTTTAAGATGCTTTATTTGAGTGGATTCGAGGTTGATGAAAGCGAATTACAGTAGTCAAGGTTGGAGTGGACATGAGGTAGCAATGGTACATGCAGTTTTAAAATCAAGCATAGATTGAATAAGGCAAAATCATAAATATAAATGAAACAGGTGCATGAGAAGTTGATGATGTGATTTGAAAGCAAGAGATGTGGGTCAGAGATGATGCCATGATTGCATACAGGCAAATTAGAGGGAAAGTGAGGGTGGAGGAATTAGCTGATAGATGTCTAGAAGAGTCAGGAGTTTCTTAATCTGATCTGGGAGAACTAGAACAATAAATTCAGTTTTGGCAGGGTTGGGGCAAAGGAGGCTAGAGAACATCCATTTTGAGATTGGGTTGACAACATCAAGCAACTGAGTGATGGACGAGGAAAGGAACTTGGAGAGAAGGATATGAAGAGTTGAGTGTCATCAGCACAAAGAAAGTGGTCAACTCGGGTGGCATAGTGTACAAAATAAAGAGAAGTGGATCTAGGATGGAACCTTGAGGGACACCACAAGAGAATGGGAGAGGTTGTGAACAACAACTTGCAGCTTTTACGGAAGAGAAGCAGGAAGACAAGTAAGACTGGAAGCAAAATGTATCGGTTTTTTATATAGTGACCGTATGGCCTCGACCCTGCTCATTTTGCAATGAATTTATCAGGTGAGATCCCTCACCACCACTGCCTGTTTGAATGGGCGCCACGCCATTTAAGGTCCCCGTGCAAGGACCGTAACTAAGAGGGCAGTATCATAGATGCCAAACCAGGAAGATAGTTGTTGAAGAAGTAAGTCATGATCAGTGGTGTCAAAAGCAACAGAAATGTTGAGAAGAAAGAGGCAAGAGACTTGCTGATGACTAATGGTAGAGACTAGTTTGTTGTATAGATAGACGGGCAGGATTTCAGTGGAGTAAATTTGCATGATTTTATATATAGCGACCCTGCTTATTTTGCAATGAATTGATCAGGTGAGATCCTTCACCACTGCTGCCTGTTTGAATGGACACCATGCCATTTAAGATCCCCATGTACAGACCTTGATAGCCCAAGATTCAAATCTCTTGCTGTTAAGTGAATCCAGACTGGTAGGATTGAGAAGTGAGTTGGTTATCATTCAGCTGGGCAAGGACATTGCATTCAGTTAGCTTGGATAATAAAGATTGGAGATACAGTGAAAATTAGAGAGGTGTTCTTTGACAAGTTTTGTTTTTTAGAAGGGGAGTGAGAGGGAAAAGTTGATTATTTTCATGGTAATAGGAACAAGGACAGAGAAGTAGGAATAGGATCTAGTTTGCTTTGTTTTTTGGGGAGAGAATTTAGAAGGCATGATACTTCTAATTCAGAGGCTTGAAGAAAAGTTGAGAGAGATGACTGTAAGGTAGGGGGAGCAAGACTGAAACAGGGCACTAAATTGGTGTGTGCCGAAAAGACGAGGGGTAATGTGAGTTAAGAAGAGGTTGCATTGAGAGGTGAAAGGATGAGATTTTGTCAGAAAAATGGGCAAAAAGCATCAGCAATAGAAGAGGTAGGGATCTTGGGAGTGGGGAGAAAGATTTACAATGGGGAAGAGACGTGACAGCTTTCCAGAGAGGTCTTGGATTTGAGGAGTTGGATGAATAAGTGAACAGTAGTACTTTTTCTTGGCAGTAAGTTGGTGGCAGATTTCAGAATAGTAAGTGCCTTTGCCTTAGATCTAGGGTCAGTAATGAACTTGTATGTGTTTCCGTGTGTGATGTGTTTGGCAATGAGTGACGCGCGAGTATGAAGAAGGTTGTTGAATCTAGTATTGTAGCAAGGAAAGAGATCATCAAGGGAAGCGAAGCTTAGAAAAAGTTGGGAGTTGATGATGTCATGAAGACTTGACAGTCAGTGGACTCAATCCGGCAGAAAGATTGAGAAGATGGAGGAGGGCATGGAAAAGGCTTGATATCCAGGTAGGCATTGATGTTGAGAACAGAGTGAGATAGCTTATGAGATAAGAGAAGTAGAGAAGGTGATGATGAGACCCAGAGAGTAGTTCTTAATTGAGTTGGGAAGTTGTGTTGGACAGGGTTGACTGATGACAGAAGATTCAGGAAGTCGGAACCAATAGGACCAGATGGATTATCAGCGGGAATGTTGAAGTCACTGGTAAGTGAGAGCTGCAAGTGAAAGGAGCGAGGCAAACTGAACAAGACAGAATGAAGATTTGGAGTTAGTAGGCAGACGAAGCAAGGGGACGATAGATGTTAAACACTATTTGTAGATTGGAAGCGGTCCTGAGTGATAGAAGCGCATGCAAAGGAGCGAAAGTTATGACAGGAGAAGTCAAGGACAGCGACTGACTGGTTCACGAAATCTGAATGCGTTGACCCCGCCGAGGGTTTTTGCATCACAGTTGTACATGGTTTGGCAGTAGGCCTACATGTAATAGAATTGAATGATGTTAGCATTAAGCTTAAAGGTTTTTATGATATGAATACAGCAAACAGATTTGCTATAAAGTGTCAAGTGTAATATGTGTTAATTGCATCTACATTTCACAGTTTCAGTTGGACAGATAATTACTCACGTCTGTAGCAAATATTGGTTTAATTCTTTTACATCCACCTGCGTGTTCATTAACTTTATCAGCCATTAGGTAAATGTAAATGTCCAAACTTTCTTAGCACCACAGAAAGCCATATCAGTGAGACAATCTTATTCACCAGCACTATATCAAAGCAAGTCTGCAAGATTCTGGTTTGTTTGGCCAATTTCGGTGTCAGTTCGGAATCCAGGGGTCAGGTCAGTGAGACATGGTGCGATTGTGGAAATAGGTGATGATGATCATGGATTGGTGCAGGAGTGGAAGCAGGATGAGATAGCTTGAAAAGTTCGTTTTTGTAATTGTAATTTGAAATTTGTATAGCGCCTCTTCAGGATAAAACTCATCAGTTTGAGTGTAAAGCTGCAGGAGAGAGGACAAGAGGAGTACTGGTATCGAAAGGCCAGAAAAGAGGATGAGCGAACCGGTGGAGGTCTTTCGGGAGTTCGTTCCACAAAGCGGGGGCCGTGTAGATTAAGGAGCGGTTGCAGAATTTGAGAGGAACTAATATAAGAACCTCTATAGCGCCACTGTAATAATGCTTAAGGCATCAGTGGATGGTCGCTGCTAAGCAAAATTGTTGTCCAAGCCAAATTCCATGGCGAGTCCGGTCGAAAAGCCAAGGGGGAATCCAGAAGACACAGAGACAGCCTATGGAGGAAATAAGTCCAGGAAGAGGTCGGTTTTCAGTCCAAATCAGAAGGCAAAAACAGACTGCTGAGCTAATATTTGCCGGAAGAGAGTTCCAGAGTCTAGGGCAAGCGGACAGAAAAGGAACGCCTACTAAGAGCTGTTCTTGGAGGAGACTGGAGGCCGAGATAAGGAAAGGTAAGGAGAAAAACGAGTAGATCTGGGCTGTTGGGTAGTGAATAGCTGGCGAATGTACAGTAAGAGGGTTGAGAAGTTTGAAGGCCGTTGTTGATAAGAGATACAGTTTTGTAGTGGATGCGTTGAGGGACATTAAACCAATAAAGTGATTTGAGCACCAGAGTTATGTGGTGGTGTTTGAGAGTTTTGGTAACTGCACGGGCAAGAGCATTCTGGATTGTTTGAAGGCGTTTTATTTCAGATGAGTCTGTGTCAGATGAGATGAGTTTTCAAATACCCAAACGAATAAAGTCCTATAGCTTACCTACAGCACACTTCAATCCTCCGATCTTCGTCATTTAGGCCTGCATACCAACCACTCCCTTCAACTTGCTCATCTGCCTTATTGCTTTTCCACCCTCCCATCACCGCATCCTTAAAATTTGGAAATCGCTCCATAGCAGGAGCCTAGCTGCTCCATCCTTCTGGAATGAACCGCCAGAATTATAATTATCTAACCCATCATACGAACTCACCAATATTTCACCCCTTACAAGCTGTGCAGGTCTTACACTCAAAACTGAAAATACTACCCCAATCCTATCCCACTTGTTCCACTTCCCCATATCTCTCTTCGCTCCAAATCCAAACGCCATCCACCGTAGCGGTCTGACTGTCTACCTGCCCGACTCTTGGATCTTTATCTGGAACCGAACCCTTCTTGTCTATCGATTTTGTTTTGACTGAGCGCCTGTGAATAAGCTTGTTCCTGCGACCTACCTTCCGTTGGGCGCTGTAGAAATCTCGAGTTTACTGTAATCGTAAACTCGAAAATTCTGCTGCGCCCAATTGGATCTGCGGGACAGATAAGGGGAAGACGAGGAATCGGGATAGGATCTGCGGAAGAGGAGTGTTTACGCTTTTGTTTTACTGTAGTTTCCGATTACGATTACAGAAGATGGAGTTGCAGCAGTTAAGTTTGGAGTGAATAGTTGATGAGGCTACTGTGCAAGCAGTTTTATGATCAAGTACGGGATGAAATCTGCAGTCGTGTAAATGAATATGCATGTAGCAAGTGTGGCAAGTCACTTGTTCCAGGGTCCCACTCTCCAGTTTGACCTCCAGGTCAAACTGGAAAGTGGGACCCTGGAACAAGTGACAGAATTCGTATATCTGGGGAGCGTTATAACGGAAGACGGACGATGTACAAGAGACATCAGACGCAGGATTGGCTTGGCATGCGCGATGTTCGGCAGACTGAGCAAGATATGGAGAAGCAAAGAGATATCAATGAGAACTAAGAAAAAGCTATACGAATCATTTGTCATCCTAGTGTTGCTGTACGGAGCAGAATGTTGGTGCCTGCGCAGGGAGGACCAGAGGAGACTGCTGGTGGCAGAAATGGCCTGGCTGAGGAGAATGCTGGGCAAAAGCAGGAGAGACAGGATCCGAAACGAGGTAATACACAGGGAGCTCGGGCTGACGGATACAGTAGTAGACGGGATCAGGAAAAAAAGGCTCTCTTGGTTCGGCCATGTATCAAGAATGGATGACAGGAGACTTCCGGCTATGGCGATGTATAGTTATGTAGAAGGTACAAGAAGCCGTGGAAGACAACCAAAAACTTGGATGGACAACATAAGGGAGGATCTGAAGGCGTGGAACATGGATATGAGAGAAGCGGTGGACAAAACCAGAGACAGAAGTGCCTGGAGACGACAAGTTGAGGCCTCATCGTTGGCCCGTTGGCCTGACGGAGGAGAATAAAAGAAGAAAGAAGAAAGAAGAAGTGTGATATAACAGATTTGGTCATCAAATGTAAAGTTTTTGTCTAAGATGAGTTTGCGAACAGGAAAAGAGCAAGGCCCAGATGCAAGCAGCTGATGGAAATGACCACAATTGTTTCTGCAATGTTTTTGGTTTCTTTGGTTGACCTTAAACGCTACAATCAGCGTCGAACCCAAAATCCATTGCACTGCGAAAAGATAATGGTTTGCTAAAGGACTGAATTTGCCAGGTTTTTAGAAGCGTTCAATCCCAAGTCAGAAGTTAAATTCTCCAATCGTGACTGTTAAGTCGAGGGCAATGAGTTGGCTTAAACCTCTGACAACTCCCATTTGTTTTACGTACAAATTACCATTTAAAAGTAAAACCTTCAGTAACAGTCGCACCGTTAGCCATGAATTATCAACAGGGTAGCCGCTCTGTTTGTGGGGCACAGTAGCCGCTTGTTTAGAGCGCTCAGCTTGAGTTCGAGTCTCCTTGGAACGAAACGGTTACTGTGTTAGGATCATGAGCAAGTCCTTCACACCTCTGCTCAGTCCCATATTATATATTGGCGCTTAATAACTGCAGAAGTAATTATAATATAGGCTGAGCAGTATTCAGTTCGAGTGCGAATGTCCGCAAAGGGGAGGAGAACGGTGATGCGAACAAGGAAGATAGAGGTCCAAAATAGGTCATCATTGCGGACATTCTATATAGACGACCTTTAAGGATTCTTTCTCACCTAAGTCTTCCGGCTTTCTATTTGGCCATTTAGCTATCATCAGCTATGCATCATTCAGTCTACGACCGAGTCCAAAGCGGCCGCTGCTGCGGTTTGATCACATGGTGGGTATTTATAGCGAAAAGTAAGTAAGCAAGTACCGTCTGCCAATCTATGGTTACAAAGACTCGCGGAGACAATCGAAGGCGTGTAGTTAACCATAACAGCAACGCCGTATGTAGTACGTACAAAGCTTATATCACTGTATTCCCAAGTGGACTTCATATGTTGTAGGAATCGAGGATTTCAGCACATGGCGAGCGGGGAGCGCAAGCCTATATGGGATCTGGTGGCAGAGCCCCAGTGGGTTCCAGGGTAAAGTTCCTGGTGAGGGTCAAACAGGCAAAGCCGCCCTCTGAAGCTGAGAGCTTGTTACAAAATTAGTCATTTTGGGCTATTTTTCTTCCATCATTTTCGGATTTCTACGTTGTATTCTGGAGTCTAGACTGTGCCGCATAATTAAATTTCAGTACTTATAATATAGATCTCTGCGGAAGTCTTGTGTGTAAACTTGAGAGCGAGCAGGATAGCACAGACTTCAATCATCGTTCATCACTCCATTTGGTGATAAAGCCGCCATCTGCACTGCTCTCTTTAATTTATACCAGGACTTTTAGAGCGCAAAGTTCAGAGGTTAACACATACCTAGATACATGTCTGATCGGATCCATAGATGAAAGTAAGAATGTATATATACGCAGATATATACAAAGCAGGGCTCAGCCTTAGGAGAAATAGCTTAACTGCCTAGGTAATCGTATTCGTAAACCCGAGATTTATACAACGCCCAACGAAAGCCACGTCACGGGGACCAGCTTATTCACAGGCGTTCAGTCAAAACAAAATCGATAGGCAAATGTGTTCGGTTCCAGGTCAAGATCCGATTCAGGCAGAGAGACAGCGTGGCAGCTACGGTGGGTGATGTTTGGGATTGGAGCTAAAAGAGGGATAAAAGGAAGAAGGGGGTCAGTATATGATCTGTGAAAGAGGAATGTTTTCAGTTTTGAGTGAAAGGCCAATGCAGAAACTGCAAGCGGTGGAGCATATGTGAGTTTGTATGATGGGTCAGATAACTGTAGGAGGGGGTTTTTATTTCAGAGTGGTGGGACAACTTTGGCTATGATTACCAAATTTTAAGGATGAGGTGATGGGAGGGCAAAGAAGTGTTAGGGCAGAAGAGGAGCGGGTTGAAGTAGTGGCTGGGTTGAAAATAACCGACGAAGATAGGAAGGTTGGGAAGATTGAAGTGTGTTGTAGGTAAGTGATAGGACTTTGTACTCGATTCGTTCAGGTATTGTAAGCCAGTGAAGTGATTTAAGAACAGGAGTTATGTGATGGTGTATGGGGGTTTTGGTGACAGCACGAGCAAGAGCATAGGTAATATAATCTGCACATACCTACATACATGTCTGCACTGGGGAAAATACAAGGCTGAGACAGCATCTACAACAGTATATCCTTTGTAAAATGAATAAGGTTTTCAGGTCGTATTCTTGTCCTAGTTCAGGTCTTTCATACCATAACTGCAGACGCGGGGCTTTGGACCTTTGACCTTCTAGAACCGCTTTGGTATGCGGGACATATATCGCAACCCCCCAGCATCGACCACCGTTGTCATTATAATCGTTTTCCACCTCAGCACCACGCTGTATTCCCCGAAGATTTTAAGAAGGGAACCATTAAAAAATCTTTCGTATAGTAATCTCGAGAATTCTACAGCGTCCAACGAAAGCTAAGTCGCGGAAACCAGCTTATTTAGGCCAACAGGCATTCCCCGGCCTGCTCTGGCAGCGAAACTAAACAGCCTAATTCTTGCGGATTTGATTCATATAGCGCCTACTAGAGCCAGTCTCTGTGACAACTTTTGCATGGCGCTGATAAATTTCGGAGATTTACATTACTTTGTTGTTTGAACTAAAATACTAGAAGTTTTATTTTTATGCGCACAGTGACGCCATAATATGAACTTTACTGTTTGCTGATGGCTATGGCCAGAAAATATGGTAAAACCGGAAATGGCTACAGCCAAAGATTTTAAGAAGGGAAAATCTTGAAATCTTTGGCTACATCTACCAACCATAAACGTAAATTATACAAACGTACACGTTCTTCCGTTGTGACCGTTGTTATCCACCCTGCTCATGTTTCAATGAATCAGATTATAATATCATTCTATCCATCTAATCCTTCCAACCCTCCTATCTTCGCCAGAGCTCTATTTACAATCCAACCACTCCGTTCAACCCGCTCCTCGTCTGCCCTAACACTTCTCCGTTCTCCTGTCACTTCATTCTTAAAATCTGGAAATCGCTTCATTGTCATTGCTGCTCCACCTCTCTGGAATAAACTCCCGCCAGAATTACAATTATCCGATCCATGTTACGAACTCACCATCACTTCACCCCTTGCAATCTTTCCGCTGGTCTTCCACTCAAAATTGAAAACAGTCCTGTTTCGCAGATCCTAGCCTGATTCTTCTTCCCCTTATCCATCTTGCAGATCCGATTCCAAACACCACCCACCTTAGCCGTTTGACTGTCTACCTGACTCTTGGATCTTGACCTGGAGGAACCGAACCCTTTTGCCTATCAATTTTGTTTTGACTGAGCGCCTGTGAATAAGCTGATTCCCGCGACTTAGCTTTCGTTGGGCGCTGTAGAAATCTTGAGATTACGATTACGATGTGTGTTATGTATGGGGTCACCCAGTGAGCGATCACTTGGTGGGCCAGCTGAGGTATGTATCCGTTTTATAAGTTCCATGGATGGCTATAAAATACGGGAATTAATGCTTACGACAGCAATCCATGCGCGAGAGGTTTGCAATCGGTGAAGATATTTGGCGACTATGTTATTGTAGAAAACAGAAGCTGATCATCCTGTGATTGTTTATGCGTGGTCAGAAAAATATGTCAGAGGGGTGGCAAGGAACACTCACTGATGTCTGTTATTATAAATAGAGATCACCGGCAAGGAATCTGTATATGTTGCATGCTGGTCCTTGGAATTGGACAAATGCGGGATGCAGGTTTTAATTTTTACGTAGTTCCTCATCATTTACGATACTGAATTATAAATTTGTTGGGTCTTTTTGATGTGACTTATCTGTGGGAAAATACGCCAGATGTTCTTAAGATGCTAAGCAGGTAAGTTTGAAGTCATATTTCAAAATGCTGATTAATGATTATTGTTATTTGATAATTATTTTTGGGCGCTGTAGAAATCTCGGAATTACGATTACGATTATTTTGGAAAAAGCGCTGTGGTGGTGGAGGAGAACCGGTTTATGTATGTAGCAAGTGTTGCTTAACCTGTGAAGGCAGTAGCTGAATAGAAATAATATAGAAAGGCGTAAAAACCGGACGACATTGCCGTCGTGTGTCTGCCCTTGGCAAGATTCTTTGTTCACGCAAGTCGTTCTGTATATTCGTACGTTTGCGTGTTTGACAGTGCCCTGGTCCTTGTGCGTATTTGTACGCCAGTCTTTCAGACGTGATATTTTTTCTAGTGGGACTATGGGCCGCACGCAGCCGATCTTTCTAGAATGTCATCAGTGTCAGGCCTTGGTAGTATATGGCTAGGCGAAGGGGTGGGTGGTGGTTATTTGACGTGTGGCATGTTGTGTAAAGGCCACGAGTTACATGAAATCAGAATAACGTCCAGTTACAGGCACAACTGCTGCTCTTGTGAAGAAGGCCATCAAATCAGCCTTAAGAAAGTAGAACTGCATTCTAATAGTCTCCACAATTTTGGGCGGTTTACTTCCACCCTAGCAGCAAGATTATATTATGTAGGACATATTAACCCATATGACAATATTCTCATATGGGCTTCATATGTCCTATACATGAACATGATATGACAGACCAAGTCGTGAACCCGGTTTAGCTAGACCTCATCATTTTCCACAGAAAGTATGCACAAAGTTTTGAGTGTACATTCTGCTTCTAGTAAGCTCCATAAACATGAGAATTCATTTTCAAAGGCACATGTTATATAAACATTACGGTTTGAGACTGTGGCTTGCAAGACATGTACAATGTATAATGGACACAGTGGCAGGCAAACAATAATTTATAAAACGTTTATGACTGTCATATGGGTATTCCAGACTTTTACAAACAACTCACAGACATGTGGAAGGGTTTATTCCCTTTTGTTGCCAGGCAAAATAGGTGTATGTGCATGTTTTCGTATATTGTTTTAAAATGCAGTATATATAAATATATATATGCATGTATTTGAACTGTATATACATGCATAATTTTAATGAGTGGTATATATATATAAAATGTTATATATTATGTACATATAATATATTAAAAACTAGAAAGACACAGTGTTTGAACAGACATGGAGTCAGACATAACCATCTGAACTGGTCTAACCTTTGTGTAGTCCTTTACATGGAAGTCCGTCTGGAGCTTTCTTTGAGTCAGGCACATATTTTGGATCAGTTACAGTTAACTTCATGGAGTGCTTACTACCACTTGATAAGTGAGTCAGTTGTGCCTTAAGTGGGCACATCCTGTGACTCCTGAATGCACTAGTAAATGCACAGTGCCCTGTTTTCAACCTTGGTTGTGTTACGGCGCTATATAAATTGTCATTATTATTCTTATTAAAGGGTAAAGAGAATTTATATACTCATTGTCTGTTAGCCTACAGATTCAGAGAATCCCAAACCTGTGCTGCTTTTGACTTGCAACTCATGGATTTGGTCCCAAAAAGGCCAAGTTCAAAACTTCACGAGCAGAATCAATATGCTTAGCTGGGGTCAGTTTACAGTTCGCTCTAACGGAAACTGTCATCATCTCTTGAAGTATCTAATCAGGCTTCAAAATTTAAATCTGCCCAAGTCAATATATCATACACTTGAAGAAAACCAAATCTTTAAGTTTTTCTTTGATGTATTAAATTAAAATAAACGCAATGAAAACAGATACTTCGATCACTAATATTAAAACCTTATATCAATCACAAAGAACCACAAACTGATATACCACCAAGAACAAACTCTGTTGCCGATCTGACCCTTACCCTTGACTCAGGTTAATCCAACACTCCAGTCAATTGTCGAGTGACCTTTCCACTCTGCTCTTTCTACTATATGACTAGTGCACCCATGTACCAGCGTTGCATATGCACATTCGCCTCCCTTGTTCATGCCAACCAGACATGAATTAGCCAGTGCAACACCCCAATGCTCAATGCAAAAGTAAGATGAAAGAGACCTTCCCCAACTCTTTATCATCATGTGGATATAAATGGGCTCAGCTTTGTAAACTCTAAGAATATGTAGTCACCCTTCTGAAATTTTTGCATAAGGTGTTTGAGTCTCAGGAGATCTGAACAGTGAGACTGAGATGAGACCCGAGATGTCCTGCTCCAAGGCCAGGATGAGACTCAAGATGTCCTGCCTTGAGACTAGACTGAGTTGTTGGCCAGTTTGTCCGAGATGAGACCGAGACGACATTAGGTACATCTCAAGACCAAGACATTGAAACTGTGACAACTCCTAGTTTTATTCTGAGTGGACCAGCTGATTCCAACTCTCCATGGATAGAATGCAGTATGTGGCCCATGTGCCTTGATGGTACTAAAGCTCCTGCATCCCAGGATAATATGGTTGACCGTGGCCAGTGGGTCAGCTTTATGGAGTTCAGCCCTTTGCCTGGCATGCCTATCACTTGACCCAATTGGGGAATGCTCCAGGCTATGAAGTGTAGGACGTCTTAGATTATGTAATTTTATCACGACATACAATTAAAAAACATTGTCAACCAAACACACACGTTTAAATTTAACCGCTATATTAACTGAACTAAATTCGTACAAATCAATTAACCCTACAGGACATAAGAAGTTCAGTAAAGAAATAAGTCGTCTGAGAAGCTATTACCATTAAGAATCAATTTATTTTAGTGGTTTGAGAAGCTGTCACCATTAGCATTAACCTTTTCTCACTTTGACTTTAATGAACATGCAATGGAAAATCACCAAAGTATCTGGCAGTGTGCCAACTGTTTAAACCATGCGGCTGAATACAATACAGATAAGGACCGGCTTGCTATTGGTGTAGCAGAAGCTAAAGAATTGTTGAGTCGACAACTGACCAACCAGCTGCTGCCGCCTGCCAAACTGCCCACATTGTTGCCTGTAAGGTAGGACTTCTCACACCATACAATACAAAGTCATCCTTAATAGTAAAACCAGTCTGCTAACACAATATCACCTAGACAGAGCTAAGGTAAAAGATCTGAATCAAATGCTATTGCTTGCATAACCACCCCAACAAGGAGATATGTAAGTAACACTGCCAGATGGACTTATATCAATCAGGAACTTGATAGTGTTGTGGCACTTGTAGTTAATGATGACTGTCTTTCTAGGAAGAATTTGGTACACAGTCAATGATACATCGGACATGCCAAAAAACTTCATTTTAGAAAACAGAAGGTACTAGCTCCACATCATCTGTTGCAGGCCACATAATCATGCCACACCATTTGGTGTACAACGCTTCAATCCACAGATGAAATATTGTTGTAACTGATGTCAGGCTGATGTGAAAGCGGTATGCCAGCTCTTCCATCCCTGGGTTTTGATGTAGTTTTTTATCAACGTTATAAACAATTCATTTGCAGGGCTTAGTCTGGTGAAACTGTGTTTCATTTAATTTTATGCATCTTTTAAAAGTAACTGAACTGTTCTGTATTTTGTCTTGGCATCTGTTTTCAATTACACTAACTCCAAATGGGTTGAAGAACTTGAGCCTCTGCTGAAGGCATTTGTTGTTTGTGGCCTGATTGTGTGCTTCTTCAGATGTTCTTTGCAGTTCATTATGTAGTTTTGAAACCTTATTGGTCAAGGAATTAATGACACCAATCAGCTCAGCAACTTTTGTGCTTGAAGACTGAGCACTGCTGAAGAGTAAGGGCATCATTTGTTAGTGACAGAGAAACCAGATCACCGAAGAGTGTAATCTGTGTGTGTTGCGATAGAATTTAGTTTCATACTCTGCTAGTTTCTTTATAGTTGCTCAGGTCAAGGGGAACAACAGCTGCTTCCAGGTCCTGTTTTTCGTAAGTCGTCGTTTACACTGTGTGTGCCTGTCAACAACTTGCCTCAGTCTTGGCTGGTGAATCTTGATTGTAGATCAAATAAGGATCGTTGGAAAATAGTCAATGTCCAGTTTGTCATCAGCTGGTTTACCCATATGCAACACAATAGTATAATGTAAAATCTTGCAATTTCTCTGTTGCACCTGAAAAGTCAACTAATCACATGAAATCTCCGATGTGCATGTTTCTGTCTGTTTTACAAATGAAGTTTTTGTTGAATAAATGTTCTGTGTAACTGCAGCCGTTTTAAACATTGTTCGATTACGACCATTACAATAGTCAATTCATCCATTCAAATGAGCTGTAGCTATCAAAATATTAAAATAGGTACAAGTGCCAATATAGCTACAAGTAGAAATATAATACATTTAACAAAATGAGCACCACATATTCGGTCGTGCTATTGCGGTTGATGTAGTCCATCGAGTTGAGTGCTTCGTTCCTTCTGTGGTGGCAGGCGTCCTATTTTTTTACAATCCAGCGATTTAAACACGTGACATTTCATAAAGGAAAGCCATACAATTTTACTGCACTTTTTCTTGTACGTCGATTCGTGCAATTCGGCACCCAGCACGATGATGGCATTTAAAAAATTACTTCAAGAATAGACAAAAACAATGAACAGCGGCTTTTGCCCTACACGAAAATAACGCATTGGCCGTGATGCATCACGAGACAACTTTTGCCATGGTAATCTTTCGCGCCTGAAAAGGTCCATAGTTTTATAATTTATTATTTACATTTTCATTATTATATAAATTATACTTTTATATTCACTTGAAGTGAGCATTATTTTGTTTAAAATAGGTAATTTGCAAAAATTATGAGTTATAAAGAGATGCTTGACTAGAATACCACATCTGCCAAGTGCTGTTTCAGTGAAAGCACTGTGAAGAGCAATGAATTTGTATTGAACTGCAGACTTAATTATATGAATTAGTAATCACTCATTCTTTATGCCATCTTTTTTTATTGAATTTGTTTTGCATTTGTTTTGAGTCTTCATTTTTCATACAAATAATAATTGCTATTATTATTTTTGCTTTAAGGATGTTTAGTTTTTGTATAAGATTCTTTTTTTATATCTTAATGTAGTGGTAAAATAATAGTGTATGAAATCTGCCTTTTGTAGCAAAACTACTAAGAAGCTGAGTAAAATAAGAATTTTACTAAATCAGTTGCATATGCATGCAAGATGCCTGGCAACAAACGGGAATAAACCCATTTCATGTCTGGCTTCCACATGTCTGTGAGTTGTTTGTAAAAGTCTGGAATACCCATATGACAGTCATAAACGTTTTATAAATTATTGTTTGCCTGCCACTGTGTCCATTATACATTGTACATGTCTTGCAAGCCACAGTCTCAAACCGTAATGTTTATATAACATGTGCCTTTGAAAATGACATCTAACATCTGATTCCTCGCTCAGCCGATGGACATATGGCGTGTTAACAAATGTCTTACTTACTTACTTACAAAAGACAACAAATAATTATTAATGTAAAAGATAGTAATGACTGTCATAAATTTTTCTTTTTAAAATCGTTATGTTGAATTGTTGGACTTTGGGAAAGCAGAAAACTCAGACTAGGTTATCATTTGAAGAATTGAGAAAAATTGACATCCGGGAGAAAAAAAATTGGTATCTGAGAGGCATCTGGCAGGCTGCCAGCAGTCCTCTTCTGCCATCTGGTTATTCTTTATATCTGCTGGCAAGGTTTCTTGAATTAGTCAGTTAATCACGGAGCAAGGTCCTTACAACATGCAGCAAGACTTTTGTTAACTGGAGTAAAGGTCTTTCTGGAGCAAGGCTGCTGCTGCTGGTGCTGCTGATCCATGGTCTTAACTGTGGGTCAAGCACCTGGTGTTCATGTGATTTGTTGGCTTTTTATGGCTGACTGGTGAGCTGATGGTGTTTTCTGCCACATGATCGGCCCATTTATATTAGTCCTTTTGCCTAGCTTTCTGGTTTTGGGAAGTTGGGTGTTAAAACGGGACCATTTTCTTTTATATCTTTTCTGGCTACAAAGATCTATTTTCTTTTATATCTTTTCTGGCTACAGAGTAAAGATCTGTACAAAGGGCAGTAGCTTTTGACACTCATCCTTAGTTGTCTGCTGGATAGGATAAGAAAACTCTTTCCCTGTTTTAATTATTTAAGTTTTGTCTGTGGTGAGTTCTCAGATTCAGTGGACGTGGTATAGTAACTACAGTTTATTGTTGCTTTTCAAGCTATATTGGTCATATATATGACATTTTAAGTTTTGTGTTAATATTAAATTTATTTTTATATGTATGAAGTTTTCGTGTTTAATAAAAACAAGTTAGCATGATAAAATATTACACTTTGTAACTCTCAAAGTTCGAACTGTTGTAAGCCACATGTGATGATTATAGTAAATGTTTTAAATTTTATTTAGTAATGCCTAATACATATTGTAACCAGCTGTAACAAACTGGTTCACGTGTCACAAATGTTACAAAGGAGAAAATTGTGTTAGAAGACTGTTTCTCAAAATTTACTGATTTTTGTGTAGTTTATTATGTTTAGCATATATGTACTCAGATTTATCTAGAAAGCATAAATTCAACAAACATGTGTACTTAAATGAAAATCTAGACAAAATAATTAGCTTTCGCTTGTCAACAAGTGTTTTGCATTGGGGCAGATCCAGGATTTCGGCCAAGGGGGCTACATGGTGAGCACAGAGTGAGTCTATATTGGAACCTGGGGGTATGACCCCCAGTGGAGTCCAGAGGCTAAGCCTCAATTCAGGTCAAGGCAAAACCTATGAAGCTGAGAGCTTTTTGTTACAAAATAGAGGTTTTGGGGTTTTTCAATAGCATTATACCAGTAAAATGGATATGTAAAGCAACTTAGGTCAAACTAAACAAATTTAAACACTTGCCAGAATACGGCAAGCGCATAATTAAATCTGACAATGTTGTTAGTTTTATGCATGTGTAGTTTGCATATTTATCTCAAAAAATCATGAGATGAGTGTGCATGATTTTCTTTTAACATTTTCTGTGTAACTTTTTTGTCATTTAGAAATTTAAATTGAAGTTTGTGCACTTGCAGGTCTAAAACTCTCACAGAAGTACAAATGTACCAAATTTCACTGTTATGAGTTGAATATAACTCTTGTTTCTTAGGCCATACTGATATCTTGTATGAAAATTTTATCTTGTTTTTCCAACAGTTCCATGATGTTGCATGTGATTGTAAAATTTAATTATCTCCACAGCCACTTGGGACTATTGCTATAAGCTATGGCTCATTTGAAGGGAACTGAATATACAGTACACTTGAATTACTAGCTCAAAAGTGAAAAATGCAACATTAGGCCTGTCATTGGCCACCCAGAGGCACGGGTATCCACCTAAAGTGTGGCACTGAACCATTTATGCGATATCCAC
This sequence comes from Norana najaformis, assembly GCA_964023275.1. Classification (NCBI taxonomy): domain Eukaryota; kingdom Metazoa; phylum Annelida; class Clitellata; order Crassiclitellata; family Hormogastridae; genus Norana; species Norana najaformis. Next base: position 13,526,218 of record OZ029921.1, read on the forward strand.
TACCCGACTGTTTCTAGACATTACATTTTTTAAGTGTGACGAGAAACCAGAAGACAGCATGGGATGCCAGCACACAGATGTTATCATCGCTGCCCATACAGCATGTGAGCTCAGAGTGGAGTCGCCATGGACTCATGGCTAGGCTAGCTGTGGCCAGTGGGGAATGTGATTACCATAATTTATTTTAGTTAGCACTGTAATACTAGTGAACATGGGTGTGGTCCCTTCATCACGTCTGGGTGCAATGAACAGCCCTTCTTGATGGAGGACTTCCAGCCAGTTGCAGCCAATCACTGCTTTTATGTGCTCAGGTATTGGTACTGGTACTGTGTGCAGCTGATACTGATTTTTTCTCCAATGATGATGGTAATGAATATTATTAAATTATTTATATTAAACACTATTTCAATTAAAATAAACTCATGAATTATAAATTAAGCCTTATTTACTTACTTGTTTTACTTGTGGCGCTATACCTTGGGATATAATATCTTTCTATATATAGTATATTTGGTTACTTTGGTGAGATTATAAATAGTACATGGGTGCCCTCAAAAATTGAAACAACAAAGCAAGAAACAACTAGTGTTGCAAATCTTTAATTTAGAAAATGCCACATTTTTTTCAACCAAATTTTGCCATGCAACAATATATCTAAGAATTATATTATGATTCTGTCTTTGTTAAGATACATTTTTTAATGTTGCCACCTGAAGTCCGCATATCAGAGGGGTTACGTTAATGTATTTATCCAGTGATGGAGTTATGGGCAGTTGAGTCCCCGCTCGAATGGACTCAAGTGCCTGAGCCATAGTTTACTGAAATTTTGACAATATATAACTCCTTTTCTTTGAGCCTGTCACAGTAATGGCAAGAATAGTGGCAAGGAATATGCAAAGGAGCAGAGTTGATAATTTTCACTGATATATACCTGATTTATTGGTTCCACAGCTACAGTGTCATTCCATCTAAATTCAACAAATTTTTAAGAAAGTCCCAGCTCGACCGTCTTGGATTTCAATGAAAATTTCACAGAATGTTTGTTATGGTATTGGAGGAAGTTATACAAAATTTTAGATTAATATGGTAAGTAGTTTTGAAGATAGTGAGTCTCAAAGATGTATGGGGTGACCTCGTTTTTGCCGTTTCGGAACTCGTGTCTAATTGTGATGACATTCAGAAGTTCATAACTTCATTAATATTGCAGATAATTTGATGAAATTTTCAGGATATTTAGTCTTTGTTGTTTAGATGAAATGCTGAAAAAAAAAGAATGATGAATGTTGAAAACTGTGATATTATGACCCATCTGAAAATGGCTAAAAAAACTTGCACACGTCTGACGATCATGCTTTGCAGCCCCAACATGGCCAAACTGATGAGGTATTAATGAATGTTTTCACAACTCATAATGCTAATATACTTTCTCTACAAAAATATGCAGAAATGTTCTTTTTCTGATGCATATCTGCTACCATATGGCCTTCCAAAAATGAAACATTGTATTCTGAAGACCATTTTCAAAGCCAATGATCATCATGTGGGACAGGTCATGGAGCAATGCAACTTGCTTGCATCACTGGAAAGAGCAACTCAGAGACTGTAAGTTCACCAGAAATGGTGATGGGGTCTCTTCTTGTTCAGGCTATACTTTTATTTCATTTGTGGCAGTGTTTCCTGCATTCGCGAGTTTATAATGGAGTCAATTTCATAGCATTACATTGTGAAATAATCTCTATAATGGGTCAGTTAACTCAGATTTCAATCTCTTTATCTTCCTCTGTTCTTGAAGTTATTTGGTAGATATCTACCACAGCGACTCGTTAACATATATGAAGGAAAGATATTCTGTACACGTCGAACTCATAAAAAATACAAAATTTATTAATTTATATAATAAATGTGTGTCTGTGTATATATATATATATATATATATATTATATATATATATATATATATATATATATATATATATTTGGGAAGCTCATAAATAGGTTTTGTTAAAGTGAATTCTTGAACTACATCAATTAATTTCTTTTTTCTGTATGGTGTCTTCATTGCTATCAGTTTCATTGTTCTAGAAGCCATCTTTATAGAAAGTTAGATGAATAGTATTGTAATGAACTGAAGCATGACACGGTAGTCATACAGCACATCAGAGGCAATCTCCCTAGCATTAAATTTTTTTTATTTCAGTGATGGAGTGCTGCACAATATAAGTTTGTCCTTCCATCTGGAAGAATTTGGCATTGCTGCATAGTGACATTTCTTTGCTATACTTCTCATGAGAAAAGTCTCTGTGATTGAGTTGGTGGGTCTGTAAAAAGGGTTCTAGGACTTTTCGTCCACAGACTGTTCATCCCGGACGATTCATTCACGGTCGATTCGTCCAGTGGACTGTTCATCCACGGTCGGTTCATCAGAGGACGGTTCATCCAAAATAACAATATTACATTAAAAACATTACTCAAACGGCATATATGAAGCTATAAAATAGTAACTTGTATAAAATTAAACCTAAAAATATCACATTTTAAAGTCTAATCTACAAGACCTAAACAAATTTGACGCATAACGCAAATATAATAAATTTGTTTGTTATCAATAATATTAAGAACTTCTAACATATAAAATATTAAGTGTTAGAGTTTATCCAACAAGACCTAAAAAGATTTTACGAATAAGACAAGTAGTCTAATAAAGTTTGTTGGTTATTAATAATACTAATAACTTGTCAAGAGTTAATTATGCGACAAATGCGCAATGGCTTGAAGATACATCAAAACATTTGCTCTTCCATATCCAGCAACAGCACGTCTCACTCTACTGACCAAATCTCGATATTTCTTGACACCAATTTCTTGACTTCCAGTAGCTCCTTGCATGAATGCTGCTTTCTGTTTTTGACAATCTTTCTCCAGTCCTTCGACCAATAGCCACATTGAAGGGTGATTGCACATGAATAGTGCTTGAAGTCCATGATGCCATCCTTCAACGATGTTTGTGGTTCGGGCAATTCCATCACCAGCAGCCCCGTATTGATTCCAGATTGGGATTGGAATCGCCACTGAACCAAAATTGTTACCTCTCCCTCGGAGTCGTCGACCTCTAATGTAGGTGTGCTCGAAGTATGATAGAAGTTCGTTCATTTTTTCATGTTCTGGCATTTGGTCAGCTAACAAGTCGAATGAATCAGCAACATCATCAACCGGGACATGTGCGAGTGCCGATAAACATCGAACACTTCCACGCAGTACGTCATCACTTTCGCATGCGGACTTCATACCAATTTTGTTGACCTTGCATAGAACACTCTGATTGAGATGGAAGTAACATCCTGTTACCGATGCAACTGGATATCCATAAGTGAATACTCCCATTGCCGCTGTCTCGAAACCGATAAGAATCGTTTTCGGTGATGCAATTGGAATAAGATTTTTCAATTCCGCTATAAGGCGGTCGTAGTTTGCTCTTGTCTTACTAAGTACTATACTGCTGCTGGATTGACTCCATTGATGAACTGGAAGTGGATAGTGTAGAGCTGGAAATATATTGATGGTACTACCTTGAAAGTGCCATCGGCTAACCAGACATCGGATCTGGCTAGACCATCCAGAAGTGTTCTATCGCCCAAGATAAGAAGTCTACCATCTCCTGGTCCAGAATTGAATAGCAGTAGATGGGCAAATTTTGATGGAAAGTCAAAGCTGAGATCAGTTGGTGGGGGTGGCAATGTCTGCTGGTTGTTATTGGTTGACAATACGATTTGGCGATGACGATGGAGAACACGGTGTAGAGAAGTTTTCTTCGGCAAGGCCATCAACACATGTGGAGCCAGATCAGCCATAACCACACCAGAAGATGAACTTGGTGTTGCTATAGTTTCTGTCATTTTATTCTTCATTTCGCCGATGGCTTTCCGTGCAAGTGCCGTCGCGACATTACCGCTGTGAGTGTGTTCCGGTGACTGCTTCCCAATAATAACATCACCATCTGTTGAAAGTTGTGCTTTGCAGTTGAAAACCTGGTATTTGCAACAGCGCCATTGTATTTATCCTTGTGCGTTTTCTCGTTTTCGCTAGTATTCATAGCTAAGATGTATGAGCGTTCGCTTTCCACATTTAGATATTCCAAAATTTGCTGTCGCCATCGAAGGATTAATTTTTAAAAAAATCAACAGAGAATATGTTTTAATACAGAATTGGAATGATGTTAAAATTTTAATATATACCGTATATATCCGACTATAAGTCAATTCAAGTATAAGTCGAAGTGTACTTTTTTGAGAAAAAAAGCGTCCAAAATCGACGGCTCGAATATAAGTCGAACCCATATATACAGCCTTATAATATAGGCCCACCCATACATTACGTATGCAAAGAAAATTATATTTTCATACCCATCATATATTTAACAGAGGGAGGTTTCTTCGGCTAGCATGCAGAGACTGTGGGGAATATAATTATAAAGGGCGACTATACGAATATGGGTATATACAGTATGTATCCATTCCATATTTACAAAACCATATGTACAAAAAGGTACATGCATATGGTTTTGTAACTGAAGGAACTAATTTAGCGGGTCAGCTTACACCCCTTAGTAGTGCCTGACTGGTCAAAGACGACATCCAGATGGTGATGGCAGTGATGTGAGGGCGAATTTTCTGACCTGCATTCCATTAATTTTTCAGGGTTCTGTCAAATCTTGCTATAGATCTGTGCTTTTATATAATGTAATAAATTCCATCGGACGACTGTAGGATAATACAGTGTTATAAATAGGCTAATGTGGAAATTTATTTTGCATACATACACATTTTGTCGAGACCCACCCCCTCGCCGTACGCACCCGTACGCAAAATCGCCTAAATCCGATCACCCCCCTCATTGCGTACATAATATATGGATGGGCTCTATACAGAATTTCTGGAGAGTTGTTAGGAAGCGAATTGAATCGCTGGGATCAATCAAGAGGACCAATCAGCATATTGCAAGCAAATTTCACTATAGGCCTATAAATAAATATTACCAAGTGCATTTACAATGGCATATAATTTGCAATATTCAATATCAGAATGTAATAAATTATTTCATTTCAGCCAGAATCAATTGTTTTTAATCTCTTAGAAATATGATATCTGCAATCGCTTCTTATGAGACTCCCCATGCAGCAACTTTCCCCTTTCAAACGGTTTATCAGCTAGGCTCACAGCCCGACTCCCTCGTTTTGCACACATCTCTACACCTATGTTGGAGATCTTTCTCTTGCTCGACATTACTGCGCGTATCCATGATATTTGATTTCTTTTGGCGGAGGTCTCAGCAAGCGATAATAAAGGACATCGTTTTCGATGCATGAAATATATTGTAGAAGTACCGGTATATAATAACATTGTTATAAGAGAAGAATATTTCGTTTTGATCTGTATGTAGTCAGTAATTTGTTGAAATGTGATTTTTCTTGAAAAACGATATAAAAAAAGACAACTAAAATAAAATGAGTGTTTATTTTTTAAAAAAGGCCATTTTCGTAATGTTGAATATTCGGTCCGAAAATCTTCCGTCTGTTTTGTCTCTTGAGTATAAGTCGAAGGCCCTTTTCGTAGCCCTGAAATAGACATAAATTTCTCGACTTATAGTCGAGTTTATACGGTAGTAAAATATGTGTGGAAGGGGTGTGGAATTCTTAGAAACTGCGATTCCATAAAGACTGCCTGTTTACCAAACGCCAACAACTACGAAAGATGTACGTTATTCGATAGTATAATCACGACATGTTTACTGAGGAATTAAATATGGTAAATACTGTGGTTTTGTTGGCGGATAATGACAAGCGTGCGATATTAAATGATGAGATTCGCAAATTAATCAAGCGTACGGCCGTTACTCTCTCAAAGACGTGAGACGATTGACAAATATAAAAGAATAAGTTTCAAAGACGTCAAAGAAAGGTATGTTCGAGAATGCTTCAAAGAGTGGTAGCCTCTGAAACGGTAATATTAATTGAGTGTAAGGACGAACCGTCCTCTGATGAACCAACCGTGGATGAACAGTCCACTGGATGAATCGTCCGTGGATGAATCGTCCGGGATGAACAGTCCGTGGACGAAAAGTCCAGATACCGTAAAAAGAGAAGTAGGAAGAGCAAGCCTTCAAGCTATTACAGGTGGATTTCTGCTCACATCTGATGATTTATATCATTGGTGCCAGCAACACCTATCTGGCATGAAATTCATATGGTTTGGTAAGGAAGAAATTGAAGAGCACAACAAAGAACTGGAAAGTTGGTTTCTAGTTTCTCCTAAGATTCCTGGCACTCATGAAAATCACTCGTTCACTCCAGGACCTTGTGGTATGAAAGTCATCCGGGTGTCTGAACAAGAGACTCACTTCACATGTAGCAAATTATCAGTTGAAAGTTCTGATAAGTTCTGAAGTGCCTGGTGACTATGTTGCATGCCTGTATGATGGTCTTTGGTGGATTGGTATAATTCGTTCCGTGTCAGATGAACACAGTGACTTGGAAGTTATCTTCATGCATCCACACGTCCTGCTTCTGCATTCAAATGGCTACAGAGAGAAGATGTTTGTTGGTGGCAAAAGAGCATATTTTATGTAAAATTCAAGTGCCAGTGACAAAAATAGGAAGATCATATGACTTATCAATTGAAGATCAAACATGTATAAATAAAGAGTACACAAGATTCCAAAAGAACTAAGATAATTAAATGTGGTAAACTGGTGCAAATTTGAGATTCCAGCAGTGATGTTTTATAAACTGAAAATATGTTACGTATCGTTTTGTATTATTGACGCGTATAATAGATATCTTCCCTTCATATATGTTAATGATTCACTGTGGTAGATATCTACCAAATAACTTCAAGAACAGAGGAAGATGAAGAGATTGAAGTCTGAGTTAACTGACCCATTATAGAGATTATTTCACAATGTAATGCTATGAAATTGACTCCATTATAAACTCGCGAATGCAGGAAACACTGCCACAAATGAAATAAAAGTATAGCCTGAACAAGAAGAGACCCCATCACCATTTCTGGTGAACTTACAGTCTCTGAGTTGCTCTTTCCAGTGATGCAAGCAAGTTGCATTGCTCCATGACCTGTCCCACATGATGATCATTGGCTTTGAAAATGGTCTTCAGAATACAATGTTTCATTTTTGGAAGGCCATATGGTAGCAGATATGCATCAGAAAAAGAACATTTCTGCATATTTTTGTAGAGAAAGTATATTAGCATTATGAGTTGTGAAAACATTCATTAATAACTCATCAGTTTGGCCATGTTGGGGCTGCAAAGCATGATCGTCAGACGTGTGCAAGTTTTTTTAGCCATTTTCAGATGGGTCATAATGTCACAGTTTTCAACATTCATCATTCTTTTTTTTCAGCATTTTATCTAAACAACAAAGACTAAATATCCTGAAAATTTCATCAAATTATCTGCAATATTAATGAAGTTATGAACTTCTGAATGTCATCACAAATTTAGATGCAAGTTCTGAAACGGCAAAAACGAGGTCACCCCATACATCTTTGAGACTCAGTATCTTCAAAACTATTTATCATATTGATCTAAAATTTTTGCATTGCTTCCTCCAATACCATAACAAACATTCTGTGAAATTTTCATTGAATACCGAGATGGTCAAGCTGGAGCCATTTGTTGAATTGAGATGGAATGACCTATAGTATTTCTAGGCCAGTCTTTCTTGCTGTTTGCATATCTGTTTGCATATCTTGAATTACATGCAAAATTATCTCCACTTGTGCCAATTGCTGATTGCTTAATAATACTACAAGACTATAATCCGTATATAAGCCATCATTGATAATGGTGCTCAGCATTACGTTGGCAAAACTGTACAGTTGAAGTCTCTGCCTTGCCTGTCCATCTTTCTGTAACTCAGGGTGAGCTAATGAGCAGTTTCCCTGCTGGAAAAGCTGTTTAGGAAACAATGTTCTAATGGAAATTTTTATTGAAATTTATTTTTGGATTGCACTACTTTCTTATGCACTAGACTGGTTTTCCATCTTACAGATAGCCAAGTGCAAAGCAGCTGTGAGTGATTCTTGTAAGGTGCTATATATAAGTGTTTTGTTTCGACATGATATATTACAAAATGAAATATAACTGATGCTAAGGTGAACTTGTAGTGGCAGAGTTTGCAAGTGGATGGACAGTTATACAGGCAGACAGACAAGGAGACAAGCAAACAGACTGACATGATCAGAGTATGCAAGACTGACTGACTGCTTTTAAGAAATAAACTGCTTGATTATTGAAACTGGATTTTGAAACAATAGATAGCAATATAATTATTATAGGACTATTATGATTGGTTAAGTGCTAATATATTTGATTCAGGATCTTATGGTTTGATGCTAAACAAAACTCTGCCAGGGCTTCCATGTGGTCATGTGTTTATTCGACTATTTGTGGTTTAGTGTCAACTGTTACATCTTATTGTAACAATTGGCTGTTGACATTCTATGGTTTCTGTTATGTTCAGATGATGGATGCAGACAAGAAGAAGGTTAAACCTGATTGTGTGAAGCATGAAGGTTGTCTCAGTAAAAATTGGAGTTTGAATGCCAAATGCCCAAAACAGAATCATCAGGAGATAACTTATGTTGATGTTGTTGTCATTGGTATGTTTCCTTCTTCTGCTCTTTCGTGTCATGTGTATTAGACAATTTTCACTAAAGTTGTCTTTGCAGTCTGTTATTCTAACTTGATGTTTGTTTGTTTCTGTCGTTTTAAGCTAACTTTGGTTTATTCATGGCTCTTTTATTCCAGCTGGTCATTTGTATGTTAAATCTTTATCTGTTCAGATTGAAGACTTATTCAACATTGCAGTGTTGGACTGGTTTTTCAGTCCGAGGGACCTACAGTTCTGTGGGATGGGTAAACCAGTCCAGGCATATGGCCTTCTGTGGGCTGTTGCTTTAACTACTTGAAGTAAAGTATGCAGTGACAGTTATTGGCTGGGTGATTCTGTAAGCGCACATCTGGGTGACCTTCTATAGAAAATATTTTAGGTTAATTTGCTCTATGTCTTTGCAGGTGGGCACTATTTATGGCATCCTTTTGGAATGTGCATTTGGCCGAGTTTTGTGGTCCTTTCATATCCAAGGACAACAGGCTTTTGAACATTCAACCACATATTAAACTGCCTTCTTATTTTAGGAGGCCAGAACCCCTGTCACTCTTGCTCCATTGTAGTCATTGATATGTTAACCCTTGTTGTGCCATGGCCATTGGCATTTTAACCATTTCAATCCTGGTAATTAGTATATGAACTATTGTTCTGTCGCAATTATTGTTATGTTAACTGTCATTCAGGTTTATGGTATTCGTGTATCATAGTCATTTGAACCTTTTCGGAGATGTTTACTTTGTATGGACCATGAGCATGTCCATAAAGCACCATTCAGCTTAGTGCCATTAGCTAGTTTTTATCATTAGAATTCTAGTGCTATATAAATCAGAAAGTTAGGTAAACATCAGTATTAGTGATGCTGATATAGTTAATCATTGATGGGTTTTGATTGCAATGCCCAAGAGGCCAAGGCCAAAGATGCTGAGGCTGAGAATTGGACCCAGAAGGCCAAGATGCAGAAACACTGAGCCAAGGTCAAGATTGACTACTGAAATACATTGGATAATCATTATAATAATAATTACAGAAGCAGCAGCAGCAACAACTACAACAGTGACATTAACAATACAAATATAATACAATACAATACAACTTATATTTATAACGTGCCTTAATAAAACAATGTCTTACTCAAAGGACGCGTTACAACATAATAATTAGTTATAGTACTGAGAGAATAAATGAGTCTTAAGTTTTAATTTAAATTTATCTATTGAAGAGCATCTTCGAACAGATTCAGGTGAAGAGTTGCTTTTGAATTGCCGAGCATCGAAGCATTGCTTCATTAAAATCCTTCATCTTTCGCCGACTGTACAAATACAAAAATTTGTAACTTCTCTTTTTATATGGCTGCTTATCGCTTATCAACATATCAATTCTGTTTAATCTTTACAACAGTTGATCTAATGTTGCTCTGTATTCTGAACTTTTTAACTATAACTGTTTTAAAGTTGGGCAGTCAAAATGTGAGCTTATGTTACATTGTAGTATTATATTTCTATGTGTGCATTGTTGATGTAAGGGGCGGGCGTTTGTCTGTCTACTAACAGATTACTTACTTACTTATAATTATATGGCGTTGTTCCGCTCATATTAATATTTAAGCTCATACATACTTACACTCCATATCTTTGATTATATTGGGATAATTATCTTGCGTACTGAGTGTCTTTCCCGGACTAAACGTCGCGCTCCTATTAATAGTTAAGCTTGACAGTTGCTATCTGACGTCATCGGTCACGTGAACCAATTACAACATTTGTTGGCAACAGAAGTGGGCGGAGCCGGACACATCCTCATGCTGGACACATTCTCATGCCACACCGGCTTCTCTCTGCTCCTGGAGTCTTCTAGATCCACTCATTTGTCTTTGTGACTTTCCGTGGTATTCTAAGAATCTGCCACAGACGCTTCATTTCAGATGCATTGATTCTTGCCTGTTCGTTGATTCTTGCCTCCTCGTCTTTCTTTATGGTCCAGCTGTCACAGCCATACTGTGCCACTGGCCAAACGAAAGCTTTCAGAATACAGACATATCTTTGTTGCTAGCAATATGCTGTGACTTTTCCATACCTTCTTCATTGCTACCCGAACACCTTGTCCTTTTACCAGTCTTGACTGCATCTCTTTACTGCATTCAGGGTCATCGGTATAAGGGAGTTAAGGTATGGAATTGTGTCAACTTGCTCCGGCTGATTTCTTTGCGCTTTGATGCTGCAGCTTATACCATTTGTTTCCATGATCTTGATTTTGTCCACATTGGTTTTGCCCAGTGAAGACGATCCACAACAGAACAATGTCGTCAGCATATAGCAGATTTGTAACTCTCCTTCCTCCTATTTTAATTCCATTTCATAACCATCCAGTGCTTCTCTCATGATTATCTCTGCCAGGGTGTGGAATAGGTATGGCAAGATTATTATTTGAGGATTAACAATTCATTAATAAACTATTACCTCTTTGGAAGGATCATCCTGTTTTAGGATTAAAGTTCTTTTGTCTGTTCTCTGTACAGCCATAAGATCTTCCTTTTGGAACGTTAGGGCAAGTTGTACATAGGCAGGTTAGCTAATGTCAACACATTTGTTTTCACTTAATGATAGAAAGCAGCAAAACATAGCACAACTTAAAAACAGAGATGAACCAAATGAAAACAGTGTTACTGCTCAACAGATCATAAAAATGTAGGTTGCTGTGCAACAGGTCACATTAATTATCTATACAGCTGGTTTGTGACCTGGTATTTCCTTACAAATAACAGCAATAATAAGACAGTCAAACTCCCAACTCATACCTCTGAGGACTACTGTTACATATAGCAAATAAGCAACAAGCTTACCTCAGCTAATCTTACCCTAACTATTTGCTTCACCTTGCCTTAATGGTATGTTGACCTTAACTGTATGCTTCTGTTAAACTTACCTTATTTTGCCTTGCTAGTACGTTAACTGTTATTATTTTATATCTCTGTTAATCTTACCTTGCTTTTAGCTGAGTTACCTTATCTAGGCTTACTGACCAGTATGCTAATCCTTATTGTACATTGCTATTAATCTTACCTTTTTTTAAATAAGTTACTGTCCCTTGCCTTACTGGTATGTTGAAAGGTATGTTTTCACTTTTTACACTGCTATTGCTTGGCTTTTAGAACTGATTTATTTGGAGAATCTGCAGCTGGTTTTCCTACTTTTCCCCCACAACAACCACAACCTCTTCCTCATCATTGTAGCTTGCTGCTGCTGCTGCTGCTCCCATGGTTGCTGCAGCGTCTTATTTGTGCATGAGGAGTCTTTACCAGTTTGGGGTCATCAGTTGTCGCTGATGAGTTCCTTTGACTTAATATGTTGATTAGAATCTTGCACCAATTTAGTGTACATGCAGCTTTCAAAAGTTATTACAGCGATGATGATCTTGGCTTTATGTATGTCTTGTGAAGAATGAAGGAGATTGCAACAAGTGGAATTTTTCATATTGTCAAATGCTAACTGATCTGTTTGTTCTTTGTCTTTTGAAGGGAATGGACCATCCGGCATATGCCTGTCTTACTTACTGTCTGGGCATTGGCCATATTACTCAGGGTCAGCTCATCCAAATGAGTATCTGCATATGAGACTTCAGATGGAGAAAGACAAGCCGTTGATCCTACAGGTAGTGTAGATGAAACAAAATCAGGTGTGTTGGTTTTGACAATGTAATGTATCTGTAAGGTGGTTGTTTCTGTTGATGTAAAAATCCTGTAATTGTCATCTCTGCTTGTCCTACTTATGTTATGGTTTAAAGTATTCTGCAGTTGGAGCGTATTTGAGTGTGATTAAGCTGCTGATGACCCTAAGTAACCGACCTTAGCTGTACTATGGTCCTACGGAGCTCTATAAATCATCTTATTATTATTAATTACATAGCTTGTTATCTTTTGTATTGATTAATTGCCTGCCACTTGGTTTAGTGCTATGGTAACACAGTTAACTGTAACTTGATTTTATTAATTGTGTTTTAGAGGTTTTGTTTTTATTGTGATTATTGTTGTTGTTTTTGTAACTTTTTTCCCTAAGTTAGAAATGAGCCATCAGGATTTTAAAAATTCTCTGTAGATTGAAAAGTTTTGGGATGGCCAGAACTCATCACGATACAGTGCAGCTGAAGTGCCATGGAAGATGATGGTGTAGGTGCTTTGGATTGCAATGGCATTGCACTCGATGAAGCAACTGGTGTCCCTTGCATCACTGATAAGTAGGAGAAAGACATCACCCCACCTCTGTGGCCTCATCTGAAAAGTAAGCCACTGCCACTGACCTGAAAAGTAGGCCACTGCTGTTAGTTGGGCCAGTAGTCTAAACAGCCTACAGAATGAAGTGACAGCTCAGTGCAAATGTGCTGTATTTTGGGCACTTTGTCTGCTGCCAACTCCGTTGCACTGGTATCTGAGGTCAGTGTAGAAAGAGATCTGATGGGGCCGGAGCATCTGTTGCTGTGACATCCCGTATCAAAGCACGGCCTGTCCACTATGGATTGAGGGTTAGACTATCAGGCTTTTTCCCTTTCTTATAACTAACCTTTATGGCAAGTTGGACTGATTCCATTCCCTGTAAGAAATAGTATAGAGAATCAGTCTACAAGTGGGGACTAGGCTTAACACTTAATTTTGAGGTCTGGCTCATCAGTCATTTGTAGGTTTCTCTGCAACAATTTTTGTAGATGACTGAGCTGTGTACACTAATGATAAACAATTTGCAGTAATTTTGTAGAGAAAGAGGACTACAACAGTGTAGTGTTTTGGCAACATGTATGTCGTAATAACATGCATATAAATGTAAATCCATGTCTATCTTTAAGTTGTACAGCATATACATTTATGATGTAGTAGTGTCTACATTCATGTGATGTTGCATCTACTTCTATGTTGTAAATAATGTCTACACTGCACAAATCCTAGAGACAAGCCTAAGACCAGCATGGTTAGCAGAGTTGTAGTTAATCAGAAATAGGCTTACAGTTTAGCATTGCAGGCTTGCACAGCGGATCAATATTGATAGACAGTATATGAGTTTCTGCAGTGAGAGCAGCAGTCTGCTTTCTCTTGCAATCTGGGTGGCCATATTGTTAATAAGTTACAGTAGCAGTTGCAAGTGGCCATGAGTGGCAGCAAGCTTAGGATTGCGCGTTTGGGTTATAGTTTAATACAAATGTTGGTTTTAAATATTAGTCTATCTTTTATTAGTTATCAAAGTCAGTATTATTTAAACCTACTGGAGATATACATGATCAGCAGTTGCAAGTTTAATCCAATTGAACAAAGTAGATGACACCAAACTTGTTGTTCTGGTCCACATTGTGCTCTAATAAACCTAGTACTGCATTCACTGCAAAATTTTGCTTTGAATGAATGTGACTTAATTTATTTAGTTTGTTATTGATTTTTGCAAACTATAACTTATTCAGAAAATTTTTAAAATTCTGCACATAAGTTGCCTACCCCTTCAGTAATTCGCACCCACAGAAGTTCATGTAAAAACTTGTGACTTGTAGTTCAGAATATATGGTAGTAATACTGTTTTGCACGTATGTGTAGTCATTATTACTATATATACACAATAGCCTCATTTCAGTAATGAACAAATCTCTCATTGCAGAGTTGTAAATGATGCACTTTTAATCAAAACAGTAGTGTTATCAAGTTACACATAACAAAACAGTTTATACAAATGAGCTATAAATTTTAGCCTAAGCCAGTTTAAAGAAGTAAAAGAGTGACAAACAATTTGAACAAGTTGAACAGTCAATCGATAAATGAGAAATACATATCCCATAACAGTTAGCCTTAAACAGTTTAAAGAAATTAAAGAGTGACAGTTTCAGCCAACTAAACAGTAAATCAAAATCAGAAATAAGAAATGTAGATACTTTAAATTTTAGCCAAAACTAGTTTAAAGAAATTAAATAGAGAAAGACTTTTTCAACTGGGTAAACGGTCAATCAACAATAAGAAATGAGCATGCCTTAAAAGTTAGCCTTGACCAGTTTAAAGAAATGGAATAGTGACAAACAATTTTAACCAGGTAAACAGTCAATCAGAAATAAGAGATGCAGGTACCTTCATAATTGTGTAATGCATTTATGAAAATCCGATGTAAAGACAATCAACATAAGAATGAACTAAGAAAGTAATTAAACTAAGAAAGTAATTACTAATTCAATAGAGATAAGGTTACTTTGGTAGTTTTTTACAATGGCTTAGAGTCGCACTCCACAGTATTGGTCAGTAACTCCAAAACAGCAAGCTACTGCAATGCAAGTACCAAAATAACCAAAAATATCTGCTCTCACTAGGAGACGATATTGTATTGTAATTTGAGATTCATAAAGCGCCTCTTAGAGGATAAACTCAACAGAAGTGCTTTCAACCCGAAGGAGTAAAATCACTGTTAAACAGTACAGTCTTCAGGCGCATACGGAACACTGAGAGGGGGAGAGAAAGGAGCTCAAGTCACAATCCTCGAGGGAGACGATTCCAGCAAGTGGGACCAACGTAGGCAAAGCTTCTGGACTGGGCCGCAGCAGTTCGCATGCGAGGGACAAACAGGAACTTGTTACCCAGCGGTCATGCATTGAGCATGCCAAACCTGAGGCCGCCATCACCACATGTCCCTGTAGATGTCCAGGAGACAGAGGACTGAGGAGGGTCAGGAGGTGGAGGAGAAGACTGACGAGCGTGAACCGGTAGCCTTAGGTGTAGACAGAAGAGGATCTTGCGTACCGAGTGTGAAACGACCAGGACCAGGGATTACAGGCTCGCAGGTCTGTAGAGGTGTATGCACACGTCGAATGAACGATCAAAGGAGTGACCTGAGAAGTAAACATCGCCAAAATAATTTGATTTAAATTCCGTAAAAGTCATTCCAGACGACACAAAAATCAACGGAGATGGCGTCTGGAATGCAGACGGAGTAAATATCCAAAGAGAGAACTTAAAACGCTCAAAAACTGAATGAAACCGATGAAAAACACACTAACGAGTCAGCAGTCACACACCGAAGCGCACACATACACATGTCTGGAGATCACTGAAAATCAATGCCGTTTGCACTGATCACCAGACATCACCAAGAATTCTGTGTCTGATATGCCTAGCAGCTTCTCTATGAATGCATAAAATAGTCAATTTTCTGGAAAACATGATGTGCTTTCATTTGCGACTGCTGTGTTATCAAGCTTCATGCTAAAAGAAATGACCAAATCAAAAGAGAGTTGGCTGATGAGTTCCTGATGAGTCACATGATACTGTAATCACACACCATCCACTTTCATCTTACAGAGATAATCACAAAAGTATAAAATCAAACTTAAAATAGCTCCAGAGCAAGCTGGTTTGAATACAGTGTTTGCATGTCTTCTGAAATATCCTTAATTATTATTATTAGTAATCAGATATTTATGTCATGCTAATTTATGAATTCACATCAAAAGCATGGATAGCTGGAAAGAGATAAGTCTTCAATTGATGTCACCTGTGAGCACTAGTTGAAAGGCCAGGGAATAAATGTCTCATAAACTGGGTCTTATCATAGTCATGCAAGTCAAAGCAGTTTAATAAGATCAAATGCTGTATACTTAAGTGACAATGACCTGCTGCAATGGACAGTGTGTCTCACATACAAAGATGAAATGTGTCTTGTGTATGGTAGCCTCAGTAAAGCTGGAGCCTCAGGTTATTATGATGATCACCTAATATAATAAGATGCAAGATATCAGTTGATGGTCAATTCAGAATGCAATCATAGTCTATAGTCTGAGTCCATAGGTAGGCAGGGGTTGACATCCAGGCCATAGAGGCTAGAAGGTAGACGATGTTGTACTAAGCAACTTGAAAAAGGCAAGTTTTCAGTCCAGGTCTGAATGTCACTGCAGAATAAGCTGAGCGTACAAGGGCAGGCAATGTCTGAGAGTCAGACCAGCTACACAAAAACCACAGGAGCCAATTACTGTTTTTGAGCATGGTCTGACAAGAGTTATGGCATCAAATGATCTAGCTGAGTACTTAGGAGTCTGAGAAAAATGCAAGCCATTAAGAGAACTGTGAAAGGGCCTTGCAATACAGATAGTTTTTATTTTGACTCCTGTGAAAGCCCATTAAATCACTTCATTTATCGAAATGCATGAGAATCCCTGATGTCACTGTCACTCAACACCTACAGTCCTACTGCTGAGCTGTCACTTAAGAACATCCATATAGTTTTTGTTATATGGTAGGAGTCAGAAGTCCTGTAGACAAGAATGGCTTTAGGATGCAGGAATTTGATAAACCAATAAGAGAAATGTTAAATGTGATTGTGGATGTAGAGATTCTAAGGCAGCGTAGAGATGTTTTTCAGATACATGTTTGTCGTCATGCATATAGTTAACGTTTCTGATTTTGAGCTGGTGGTCTGGTATGTTTTATCTGACTTCAAGAGATCTTAAAGATTTTCAGACACCAAACTGTTTTTATTTAAAGCCATTTATTTTGATGTTTTTATTTCTTGTGTCAAGGACTTGAAGTTTCTCTCCGATGACCTCGAGGGAAGGTCACCAAATCCTGTGTCGCTGTTGTTTGACACCTTGTCTAACCCAGATGCTGATCTTGGCATAGACTCACCATCACTGCTGCGATGGAAGCACCATCCTGAAAAAGAGATCTCACACATTGTGTTAGGCAAGAAGGAGGAAGGAGGAATATGGCAGGTGAGCTTGTGTCACAAATTTCACAACAGATGGCCACGTAATCCAGCATCTGTATCGGTTGGCACTGATAGAAAACTCCTGTGTAGTAGTGTTGTGATGAAACTTGGGTTAACCAGCAAGCTGAGTTCAAGGCTGCAAAGCTCAAAGAATTTGACATATTTGACATGTTTTATGATTTTTAAAGGCTCCCATAAGGTGCCATTCTTTTCCAAATGTGGTTTTAAACTAGATAATTTGAAAATATGGATACACACCAATAAAGGGTGATGTGGTAGCAGTGGTGAACCGATACAGGCACACATATGTATGATGACTGCCATGCGACGGCTGTGTGGAGAACAGTCAACTTTCCTCTGCTGCTGCTGATGTCATAAACAGGCATGACTATGAATGTATAATGGAATTGTCACCTGTCACCTAGGCATTTTCACTTTTCAGTCCCTTACTCTCTGCCTCTTGACTGCCATAGATGCTTGTGCTGGCACATTTCTAACCAGATGAAGATTGTTTTTCCTGGGGCTGGACTGAATAGGTAGGCCTATTTGCTAAGAAAAATCTCAGTATTTCATCTTTTTGATAAGGAACTGCTCCTAAGCACGTGGATGGTGTCTTGTTCCTTCTGAATTCTATTACAAGTTAGATAATTATTAGATGGCTTTTCTCTAGCCTTGCATCAAAAGGATTGCTCGGCTCCAAACTGCCAAAGTATCCTACTGCAAATTGTCCGATGGCATATCCCCATGACAGCAAACATGCAAATTGGCCAAATTGCTGGTGTCCCTCTGCAAATTGTCCGATAGCAAAATATCCATGACAGTTGACATGGAATTTGTCCAAAAACTATAAATTATATAAACTACAAATGCCAGTGATGAATATAGTCAACGTAAATCATGTGATACGACATGTATGTGTTTCTGCACGGTAGTCATACCAATTATTACAACTGTAGCGTGGGTGTCACTTTGAAGAACTCCTTTACCTGTAGACTTGTTGTCTCTGAATTAATTTGAGAAAGGCCTTGTTGCCATGGCACATATTTTGTGGCTTTGTTGTTTTAGATGATGGAGGGACAGATGAAGACTCTGAGTCTGAGCAACTGGATGCAGCTGCCTGATTCATCATTCGACAGATGGCTTCAAGATAATCGCAGGTACCTCAGCCTTTAATCATCTGGCATCTACTTTTCAGGTTAATAAATGTAACATGACAGTATGTAAGCAAATCTGTTGTGCCCCTCGATACAAGCATACCTGGACTATCTGAGGTGTTCTGCATCCTTATCTGCTGATATCTCGGCTCCATATTGACATGGAAGATTGTGGTCATCTACTGTACAACCCCTGGACTATGAATGTCAACCCGGATTGGATGCCAACTTTATATGAAGTGCAATCTGCCTTCATTTCATCATTTGGTGGTCTGCTGGCTCTAATGACCTTCCACCTAGTCTTTGCATCACCATTGTTCATCTTCCTTAACTCTACATTGTTTTTGGTGAATTGTTTGCTTTCATGTTCATGTTAGTTCAGGTGAAAACATACACTCAGAGTTTTCAGAAATATAGACATGTTATATATCATTTTATTCATATTTTATTGCTCAGCAATATTTGGTCAAGAAAAAGTTTCCCTCAGAGTTGATAAAAATATGAAAACTTTTTAAAAATCAGAATTATAAACTTGAAAATGCAATATGAATATCATGAACAGAGTGAAATGTAATCAGACACTGTGAAGTGTAGCAACTGATAAGGCAAACTTGTACCTACAGTTGTAGAGCTAAAACATAACTAATTTAGTCCAGAGATTAGCTACCATATATACTCTTACATAAGACAATCTTGTGGATAAGTCAAGGGCAGTTTTTGGGCCAAAAATTACAAAATTTGCTAT
Source organism: Norana najaformis (assembly GCA_964023275.1). Lineage (NCBI taxonomy): Eukaryota > Metazoa > Annelida > Clitellata > Crassiclitellata > Hormogastridae > Norana > Norana najaformis. The sequence continues at coordinate 13,545,517 of OZ029921.1, forward strand.
GACCCATGGATAAGTTGAGGGTAAAACTTGGGGGTTATGAAATTCTTTGAATTCCATTATTTGGCTACAAATCCTAGAGACGAGCCCAAGACCTGTTGGCATCCAATTTGATTACCTAGGCCCGGATCGTGGACATAAAAAAGAACATTTTCACTTTATTAGCTTCAGAAAATCTCTTTTATTTATTTATTAAATGAAGAATAAATTCTTATTCAAGTCCTCCAAAATTAATAAAGGGGCCCCAAGAGTCTTATTCAAATCCAGCAAAGTCCCATTCCTCATCGTCAGAATGTCCAAATAAATAGTGAGACCGTTCTTCGGTGGTGTCATCAGCATAAATGTTATCTTTGCTATTGCCATCATTCTGTTGAATCATTATCCATAAGAAGCTCTTGTTTTCTTTTCACAACTCATTTTTGCTGTGGGTAAGAAGTTAATAATTCGATTCTTTTTTACATTACTGTAGTCTTAATGTTGGATACAAATACGATATGTGAGTAATGGTTGAAGTGTTAAAAGTTTTCTTTTTTTAGGGCAAAAGATTCATTAGTCATTTGTTTGTTGAACCCAGCTTAGATATCAGATGACAAATTAAAATCGAATTAATGAACTGGGACCTATTGGAGAACTAACTAGCTTGCAGTAGCTTATATTGACATTTATAGCACTATCAGATTTAAGTTAAATGTAGGCCAATGATTTTGCTGCGATTTATTGAAATAGTAAAAGCATCTGAGCTAAGGCGTACAGACTCCTTTACCAGATACACAATATCAAGAAATAATTTATTGCAGCAGATTTATTATCAACTCTACAAAACTACTGTGCCAAATGAAAGTTGCCTGAAAGTTTCTCATTTCTCCCAATGCGAAACTTCCTTTCTTTTGACAATCAACACCTGGTTGCAAGTAATGCATGCTGCTAGTTTTGAATCCAAACCTACAAAACCTTAAAAATTCAAAGTAAATATTTATAAAATTTTTTATATAATATAAATTTAAGATATTTAATACGGTTTGTAATAATTACCAGTACTTTTTTTCTGTGGTATGGCACACGATCATTTAGGCTGTTGCCTTGTCTTAGTAGACTACTGTTAACTCGACTATGTAGCACATTAAATGTATAAAATTCTATGGAAACTAGCATTGACCCGTGGATAAGGCGACCCTGTATTTTAGGATGAATTTTAAGACTTAAATTATTTCTCGACTTATACGCGAGTATTTACAGTATATGCTTTTTCTAAAGTCATCATCTATGATGACTTCTGCCATCACTGTTGCTGTCTTCAAAATGAAGATGACCTTGTACATTTATTCTAAGTCGTCATTAATGATGACATCACTCCATAACCATTGCTGCTCCACCCCTCTGGAATAAATTTCTACTAGAATTATGACAAAAGTCTGACCCATCTTACGAACTCGTCAACACTTTTCCCCCCTTACAGTCTCTGTGCAGGTCTTTCACTCAGTCTGAAAACACTCCTGATTCCTTCTCTTCACCTTATCTATCTTGTTGCTCCAGTTCTAACGCCATCCACCATAGACTGTCTGCCTGCCAGACCCTTGGATCTTGTTCTGGAACCGAATCTGACCTTTCCTGCCTATCGGTTTTGTTTTGACTGAGTATCTGTGAATAAGCTGGTTCCCATGACTTAACTTTCCTTGAGCACTGTAGAAATCTTGAGTTTACGATTACAATCAATGATGACGTTTGCCATCGTACATTTGTTGCTGTTGCCGTCTTCAAATTCCAATATGTCCACATCGACAAAAGCATATGTTTCAAGAGGCTTCAGAACATCGACTGAATGATATAATTTATTTTGTTGGATATGGCTTACAAGTGAAAAAAGGATTTATCTACACAGAAGTGGCCAATAATCAAAAAGAGGACATGACTATTTAAATTTTAAATGGCTGGATGTAAATTTTTGCCTCAAATATGGTCCAAAACGGCATTCATAATTTTACGAAAAACTTCGTTCACAGAATTTGTCCTCATGTACAATGTTTCACTAGCTAACAGAGTTAAACCCAGCAATTCTGCTCTATTCTTGACCAGTTAGGACTGGTACAGCGCTCGGTCGAGCCGTACAACAGCACTGAAGCCGGCTTAAAGTGGTCATGATCAGGAATGATTGCGTTGTGGGTATTACCAAAGTTAGTAGTGTTTCTAAATATGTTCATGCACAATGTATTTCATTGGCTACCCACAGTGCATGAGATTTAAGATGCAAGCCAGCTGGTTGTTGTGCCTACCTACTTGCAGGAGCTTTGACACCTTATCTGAGGTATGGCTGAAAACAGAGTCCTTCTCAGCATCGTCTGGGGAAAGCTGTTTTGTTTGTTTGCATGCACTTTTTATGCATTTTAACTGTGGAACAATCTACCTGGAATGGCCATCCTCTAGAGTTCATCTGCTGGCATGGGAATAACTGAGTAGATATCATGATGTAGATGCTCTAAATAAATATAAATGGGGATTCTGTAGCACTTGCAAGGTCAATGAGAAGAATCGTGAAAAGGATCACTGAAGAAAATGATTAAAGGTGGTATTTTAAGGAGAATGTCAACTTTTGACATCTGCTTGGCTGTCGTCTTGTTGTCTGTGCTGTACATTTGATTTTGACTAGTGGCTTAGAAGATTTAAGTTAGATTTAACACCCTGCTATTGTAATTTCTACCTTCATAGATGTTTCTGATTGCTTATTTGTTTCCTTGTCTATCAGGTTAGATGACCCAGAAAAGTTTTCGAACCGAGCTCGGATGGAGGAAGTTCGTAGGTATTATGGCGAATATGTGCAGGAAAAGAACTTGAAGAAGTATTTCAGTAATCATTCAACTGTTACATCTGTGCAACGGATTCAGGAGTGTCTGCAGAACATAGACGATGAAAGTGGTGAAGATTGTGTCAGCTGCTATGAGGGTTCAAAGAGTCAGCAGACGCTGTGGTTGGTGTTCGGTCATAAAGTGGTCTGTGACGACAAAGAAGAGCCACAGGTGGAGGACTTCTGCTACAAGACACCAAATCTTGTGCTGGCAACTGGTGCTTTTGACCAGCCAAACATCCTGCAAGTGCCAGGAGAGGACATGCCATACGTCTGTCATTCATTGCCAGAGTTGGAGCAGCGTATTCAATCCGATCGGTTGATGTCGGAGTCGGATCCAGTAGTAGTTGTTGGTGCTGGGCTGAGTGCGGCCGATGCTGTCCTGCATCTTCTGAGCTTGAACATTTCGGTCATCCACATATTCCGCCGAAATGCTGATGATCCACAGATAATCTATCGTCAGCTGCCACCAAAGCTGTATCCAGAATACCACACAGTCTATCGTCTGATGCAGGGTAGAGATACAGATGACCGGTACAAGAACTACTCAGTCATGGAGATTGTGGAATTCACCGAAGACGGACAGGTGCTTCTCAGAAGTCGACAGTCGGGACTTGAGATGGTGCTGCAGGCTTCCTGTGTTGTTATTCTCATTGGGTCACGGCCTGACTTATCCTTTATGCCAACAAACATTTTATGTAATCTGGGAATTGTGCCTGGTATGGGCATTCACAGTCAGCACAATCCGATTGACGTGGACCCGTACACCTATCAGAGCAATCGCTACCTGGGTCTGTATGCTCTGGGCCCTTTGGTCGGAGATAACTTTGTTAGGTTTCTAAGAGGAGGTGCACTTGGCATTGTCTCCCACCTCTGGCAGAAGCGGGAGATGACCTGATTTGGGTTCTGTTTCTTTCAGAGTTTGGCCCCTGCCATAATAATGACATGATGGCGACTCTGCAACTGCAACTCATTTATAAAATATTTCCATTATTTTCTTCATGGCCTGTGTGAGTCCAAACTATGTATTTGTATACTGAGGCCTTAAATGTATTAGGTAATCAGCATTAGTGATTTTTATGATTTACCTACGTTATTGCAATTTACCTCAGCCAGCCGTGTTCCTTTGACTCATGAACATTTTTTAAATAAAAAAATACCGTCTTTCAACAAGTTTATTTTAGATCTTTAGTAGGGAAACTGATACAAAGAATAGTTTAAAAATTTCACTTTTACAGCATTGACTTACCTGCCGACCTTCGACGGGAGCTTCTCTCCTTCTCCCCCTCCCTCTTGAAGACCATATTATTCCCCAGTTCTTGGACGGGGCCGGGAGCGCCTCTGATGAGACTACCTTGAAGCGGTGCATTACAAATTTACAATTACAGCAAGCAAAATAATTTCAGAAGTTTTTGTTGCAAAAAGAGAGACCTTTCCTATGATTTTGATTTAGTTCTTTAGATGTATATTGAACAGAAGGATACACAAACAGTATTGTCAGCCATAATGTATAAATTGTTTAGCCTGCAAAGGTAATAGTGGTGCATCATCTAATGGTCATTTAGGGTTGCAGACTGCCTCGCCAAGTAAAGTATTTAAAAAATCACGAACATGACAACACAGAACCGAGTGAACTTTCCTGAGTTGAAGCACGTTTTCAAATCACTGTTGAAAGCATGTAATATTGTACTGGAGCTTGCATCAAAAATGCATCTTTGCACGACTTGAGCTATGACATGTTATGTTGGCTTATTTGTAACTCATAAACAGTTGTATGTAACTAAATGACTTGTAACCAATTGGCTTTGTTTTGGTTTTTAAAGCGGACTGCCATTTAGTGGACTGTGTGTTCAATACAATGTCTTTTGATCCTGTGTTTAAGCATGACAATGGTTGTTGCACTGTTATGGTATATGATGACTTGAAAGGTTTCCTATGGATACTTCTAAAGTGGCCCTTTTTAGGCAGATGGCCACATGGTTTTGTTGATACGATGCCAACAGGCACAGTGAAGACAAATCTAATCCAGTTAATACTTGGATGGGTGACCATTCCAGGAACAGTGTCACCTGGTGCCCCTCAGCTCAATATCCTTTGTTGATTGGTAGATGAGTGCCACTGCAGTTGTCTCAGGTTAAAACAGGCATCCTGTCATTGGATTGCTGTGGTCATATTTACACCTTGGTCAAATGATCCTTTGACCCGGCACCATGCTGCTGAGGACTGAACTTCTATACAGGCGTGTAAAAAAGTACATTACCTTTACTTTTTAACGTTTTAGAAGTAAACAAGTTTAAGCTGATTTTTTATGCTAATGGTATTAGGTAGTGTTAAAATAGTTCTTTAGCTGCTAAGCTGTTGTCAGATGATATATGGTATTCCTGTGCTTCCAATACTTCCATTGGAAGGAACTCTTATTGGGTCACATTTTGTATACTTGTCCAGTGTTTGCATAAACTAAGATAGCCTGTTCTTTCCTAAGTCATTTGACACAGCTGAAGTGTTCTTCAGCCACAGAGTCACAAGAACTTACTTTATGATGATGATGATTTGAATTGTATCATTTGCATTTCATGCCATCTGCCATTATTTTACCTTACCAGAGAAGCCTGTATGCCCTGTTTTTTCTTTCTGTCTGGTTTATTTACTCAACAGTGTTATGCTTTTTTTGAATATGTGTGAAAGAACCGACTATGTGTATCGTAGTCATACACTGTTTTGATAATTATGTTCATCCGAAAATTTCTTAAAGTGAGACATATTTGCTTTTTGTTTATTATATCTAATGAAAAACATATTTTGACATTTTGTAATTTGTGTTATGTTGCCTTTGCCATAATGAATAGGAACAATACCATCAAGCTGTTTCAACTTCATTCTGTAACTCTGATAGTTGTAAATATTTCTGACTATTTTGAGTTTACTATTGCGCTCTGCTAAACTGTTGCTCTAGTGCAGGTTTTTTGTTGTTTTGCAACAAAAATATCTGTTGAAAGCTGTGAACAAAGGTATTTTATGTTGTTCTGCAACAAAAATTACTGTTGAAAGCTGTGTGGAAAGGTATAGTAACAGTGATTCCTCATCATGTATTAAAAGCTACTTTTGTGGTATTGCCAAAGTAAACCTAGAAGGAAATGAATGTCGTTAGTGTCTAGACAGTTACCGTAAAACTTCTGGTAATGCCTCGGCAGCAATTGGAGACTGATGTTTAAAAGGGGCCTGCGTTTAATTACACAAATTGTTTTTACCCATGGTAAAATACTGTATTTGTTTTTTACCACAAATACCACTAACTGTACAGCTTAAACACAGTTCCATGTATTTCTTGGCTTCGTCTGCCATGTGACACAATCGAAGCACACACACTTCTACCCAGTATCTGTACCATACCAGTGTGCCTAGTGAGACCCAGTGTTTATTAGAGACAAGCGTTTCTGAGGCCCATAATGTAAAAGTAAAAGGTGGGGTCGATTGAATGGGTAATAGGGTGAATGGAAAAATCCAATATATAGCCGGGAGTGGAAAGTCTCGAATAACCTTGGCTTTGAAGTGGTTGCTTGTGACTGGGTTAGCATCATTTAGTATTTTCATCCTGAAGCATGTAGCACTTTTATAAGGGATTTGTGATCTTGTGGTTGAGCAGTGCATTACAATTTCTATTTCATTTCAATTGTTTATATTGGCCCAAGTAATTTCTGATGACTTTCCTTGCAGTGATACAAGCAAACATCTGACTACATTAGAACAAATTCAAAACTGTAACTGGAAACCAAGATTATGCAATGCACTTTACAAATTAGAATGGCTCTTACCAATAAATTGTTTCAGGAGCACATTATTTCCTGTCCAGAATAGCTTCATTGGGTGCCATACGCTATAACAGTGTTTCAGTTCTTCAGTGTTAGTTCGAGTCCCAGATGTGTTTGTTCAAGGGAACTGCATCTAATTTCTGCCTTGTAATTTATCTGAATATTCATCAATACGAAGATTATGTGGGTAAACAAGTTGAAACAGAGGAATTGAAGAACCGACAGAATGCACAGAACTTCGCACTGAATTCCAAAGCTTTAGACCAGCCACTGAGTTGCCCTAGAGCTCAGCACTGTGTTGGTGCGAGGTAATGCACGAGTCAAATGTCCATTGATCGGAGTGTACTGTTTATTGGTATTGGGGATGACAAAGGAGCAGAGATAGGCCAGCCGATTTAAACATAATACCTTGTAAACAATCACAGATTTTAAACTGGATTTATATTCGATCAGCAGCAACGATTGCATCAACCATACATGGTCTATGGAAAGATTAGACGGGACAGATGAACCTTCTTCAGGATATGGCAAGTAGTTAGTTTAAGTAAAACTGCATTTATCAGAGCATTTAAAGTCTTGTGCATCTGCTATTGGTTCCATCTGTAGACTTGCAACATAAGAGTGATTTTGCCGCCTTCCCTCATAAGTGATCGAAAGCAGCAAATGCTAAATGAAACAATCAAAATGAATGGAAAAACATAATTTCGAATTTATGCTAACCATCATTTAGTTTTAAATTCACAAACTCAGTTCATGCTGTGGCAAATGTAATTCTGATTAGTTGCAGACATTGTTATGGAGAGTGAGGTTATTGCAAATGAATGTTTAAGTACTTCTCCTCAGCAGCATCAGCTACCCTGGTTGGTGTTGAAGAAACAACCAAGTGTTTGCATTTGCATTTTTCTAAATTTCCACACAAAATTCTGTTCTCCTAAAACAGACGAATAATACAAGGGCACGTTTAACAGTTTAACAACACTAGCAGTCTAATCTGGAGATTTTCTAGCACTGTTATTGTAACACACATACAACATCAACTAATTGTCATGTTTAAGTAGAAGGCAAAATCCTCTGGACAGAAATTAGTCCAGATACAGCAGGTTACAAATACAACAAGACAGGTTATAAAGGATAAACAATCCAAAAAAGAATTTAAATTTACTCCAGGCTGGAACAACATCAGAGAAATGGCACAGCAGACAGAATGAGATAGCATATTCCAGAAGGAGAAGAAGGTTCAGCAACCCAGTACTGTACTGGATTGTGGTACTGAAGAGTCAAACTCTCTTATGATTGAGTACAATATTTTTGACCGATAGTTGAGCACTGGTACATGGACAACAGATATGCTCCAAGGAACCTCAGAGTAGAATTAAAGGGACCTAGAATTAAGTTTCACAGATTCTTGTTTATAACCAGGAGGATGTTCCTTGTCTTCCATTCTACCTTCAGTGCTTTCTACTAGTGGCAATTAGAAATTAAAAGTTCATAAAGTTCATAAAGTTCCTATATACTCCACTGACTTTCAGTTGTAATGAGTTTTACGACTCAGACGTTAACCTCCTCTTACAAGCTTTTCGGGAAATTTTTCAGACAAAGATGTGACAATTCAACAAACTACTAAAACTAAACTTTATGCTGAAACAGTAATAGGCTACATGTTAGAAATGAACCAAGAAGAAACAGTATGCTGTCAGTGCACAGCCACCAAATACCTGCTCAAATTTACATAACTACAAAGGTTTCTGTAAGTGCAATCAGTGCCACAAACAACAAAATTAACAAAAACAAGTTCATAATTCATATAAATATGGAACAGATAAAACCAATTGACAGAATAATTCATATTACTAATTGACTGCAGGACTGGCAGCAATGACCATCCAGGTCCCAAAAAAGAACTTAAATTAATCCACTGATAAAACTAATTGTCCTACAAAATCACTTCTGCTGGAAATTCAGACGTCAAGCCCTTTGCACTAGATGGACCTTGTTGTGGTCTTGAAGACCTTGCTTTGCTGACTGTGTTTACCACCACACGCCGTGCTCGACTGCGAGCCACCTCTGACCGAGGCCATTCATCGATCAAACTTTTAAGGATAGGATCGTCGTCATTGGTCGGCGGCTCAGGTTCTCTCTTCAGAATGCATTGAAATGTTGATGTTTTTGTGTTCTTTCCATTATCAGAGAAACATTTCTGTGCGTCCAGATGACAACTTCCCGACCAATGCAGTGACTCATCCTGAGAAGGAGTGAAGCTCTGTTGTGCATATGATTCAATAATCCTTGTTGGGTGAATTTCTTTGGTCCCTGAATTGTTCCACAAACTTTCAGGACTGCAGCAAGTTGACTTATTGCCTGTTATCTGCCCAGTGACTTTGCTTCTGTCAGCTCTGGAATCAGAATGGGGGTCACAGATTAACGAATTGTCAAGAGTGATCTCAAGGAATGACTGTTTTCGTTCAGACTGACCAGTCTGTTCTGTGACCAAGTAGTTTGACAAAACTTTTGGTGAAGAATGTGCAATCACTGGAGAGTATGTCTCATTAGGATCCAGTTCATAGATCAACTTCTGAGCCAAGTCAAAACCACTGTTCAAGGTCTGATGCATTTGCCTATCTGGATCAGCCACACAAGGACTCAGGTTTAGTAGAGGCAGTTGTATCCACTCTCTCACCTCCAAGGATCCTACACCTATGCCTTCAGTTTCACAAACTTGGGGAATGATCAACGATGACGATAATCTTTGGGACAACCCCACTGTATCAAAGGAACTGATAATATCACTATTTTCACAAAATGAATCCTGCATGGAAAGACTTTTCTGGGCTTCACTATCTGGAAAATTGCCTACAGATGGCAATAAATAGAAAAAGCTTTCAGGAATTGGCATAACAGACTTCAATTCCGGCACTTTTTTCACCAGGTGATTTTCAGCACTGGCAGATGGCATAACAGCAGCTGAGGAACCACAAGATGGAAGAACCATCCCTTCAACATCGCATGAACACTCAACCCGGTACAATTCATTCAGCTCAGTCAGAATCTGAATCAGGCCTATCTTAGTGTCGACATCATTTCCTACCTTTTCTAATTTGATGACTTGATCTTTGAGTCGATCAAGGTAGGCAATCTTCTGGAGGTGGTTCTGATGACCTGACAGTTTGGCATTTTCATTCAACTGGACACAAAGATCGGCTTCAAGTTTGTCCGTGATCTACATTACAATCCAAGCAACCAGAATTTAATCACCCATTCACAGCCAAAAATTCAGTTGGTATGCTAAGAAGAGCGAGCCTAATGTAGTTAACAAGTTTGCAGTTTCACCCGGGTGGATTAATTCTTTTCTGAAACAGAATCAGACCTTTAACTACCCAAACTTCAGTCTGACCATTCTCTTCAAGTATTCTCAACCTACTTCTATCCCTCTTCCCTTGACATCCTTTTAGTAAAGCTTACGTTCTTTGGGGGGTGGAAATGGGAACAGCAAGCGTCTCAAAAAGCCTCCGCTACGCAAATGCCCACCATGCCACCTTCATGAGGTCCCTCTGTTAGAATAGAGTGCATGGTGTACGACCGAGTACTCGCCGGTATAAGGGAGGTTCCAGTAGAGAGTCTGAAGGACGGATGATGCAGACATCGACGCAGGAAATGGTGTCTCAATAAAAACACTGGGAGGAAAGCAACGGGAAACCACCTCTCTAAAACTTCCCGAGTACATGGACAATGGCAATAGTTAAGAAGCAAGACATGAACGTGCAAAAATGGTGGGAAGAGCAATGTAGAGATTTGGAAGAATTACAAAAAATGGGAATATATGATGAAGTGTACAGAAAAGTGAAGATCACAAAAGGGTCGACCAGAGAAAGTGGAACAGAGGTAGAAGACAAGAAATTAGGATACTACAAGATCCCAAACATGCCAGAAGATGGTGGAAGGAATATACAGAGAACCTCTACCAGAGCAAAAACAGACCCACACACCTTAATAAGGACTCACCCCCGGAGGACGGGGAAGAAGTAGAACCAGATGTGCTGAAAGATGAGGTACTGGCAGCCATCAGCGAAATGAAAAATAAAAAGGCAGGTGGAAGTGATAACATTGCGTAGAGATACTCACAAAATCTGGGAGAAAAAGCAATGGCTGAGCTGGTAAGGCTGTGTCAGAAAATATGCAACACTGGAGTACAGCCTACTCGAACATGCTTCCAAGATTATGCTAAAGATCATCACAAAAAGAGTACAAGCCAAGACAGAAGGGACCGAGTATTTGGGAGAAGATCAGTTTGGATTCAGGAAGAGTAGGGGTACAAGAGATGCCACTGGAGCACTAAGGGTGTTGGCAGAAAGAAGCCTAGAACATGATCAAGATGTCTATGTATGTTTTGTGGATTATGAGAAGGCATTTGACAGAGTAGATTGGAAAAAAACTGATGCATGCACTCAGGAAACTGGGAATTGATTGAAAGGACAGAAGACTCATTGGAAATCTGTACATGGGCCAGAATAAGAATAGAAGGAGAATATTCAGAACCGGGAATAATTGGTAGAGGAATAAGACAAGGATGCCTGCTATCACCATTACTGTTTCACATCTATATGGAAGAACTGATATGAAAGGCGCCAGAAAATGCGGACGAGAGAATAAAAGTCTGAGGAAGACTGGTGAAGGCGCTGAGATTTGCAGAAGACCAGGCAATGCTGGCAAATAGACAAGTAGGTCAACAAAGGATGATGGACCGCCTGAACCTAATTTCAATAGAATATGGTATGAAAATAAATATCAAAAAGACTAAGGTTATGAAAAGAAGCAGAAAAGAAGAAACAACAGTAAGAATAATAGTAAATGATGAAGAGTTCCTGACGTACTTTGAGGTTTTACCAAATGTTTAAGCTTGCCCAAAATTAAAAGGTAAAGGTAATACACTTGTTCACACACCTCTATAGCTACTCTTCATAAACATGGCCCAGGGTCAAAGGATCATTTGGGTCAGAGGCAAACACGACCACAGCAAGCCAACCTCAGGATATCTATCCTAACCTCCCAACTTAAGTTGGTATTCATTTACTGACAAATAAAGAGCAAAGGGCTGAGTGGTGCCAGGTGCATGTTATTCCACAGATGGTCACCCATTCAAGTACTAACCCGACTTGATTTGTCTTAACTTACTGCGCCTGTTAGCGTTGTATCAACAACCATGTAGCCACCTGGTGGAGAATCTTGAATATAATCCTGGCTTTGACTGAAAGCCAGCGCAATGACCTCACACACAGTCCAGTGCAAGCAAGAATTTTGGCAGGTTTGCCATGAATTAAGTGGCAGAGTTACAGATATACGTAAGCTGACATATTCAGAACTTCGGTAGGCCTGCAAGGACAGCATTACAGCAGTCCAAGCACATCAGAATGAAGAGGGCTTGCAGCAGAATTACAAGAACAATGGATGTGTTTTACAGTGCCTCTGATAGACTGTTTCTAGGTTATATAGCTATGCACATACTTGATCTCATTCCAATTACAGATCACCTGCAAATACCACTAGCAGGAAAAGCAGTTTAATCAGACACTGTCTGACCTTTTTCTGTCGAAGTAGCTCTTCCTGAAGCTCTTCATGTCGTGATGACAACTTGTCCATCTCTTCATAAACACTGTTAGCACAGTATCTCAGTCTGCAAAAACCAACACAGATTGCCCAGAAGCCACGACAGTTTAGAAATACTGATAACAAACAAATATAATAATCACAAAAGTCAAAACTACTGCAACGCTAAAGCTCTGCCATGAGCAGAGCCAAGGCTTTGAAACATGGTATATTTTACTATTGTAATCATCAAAAGACACAACTATCATTGTACAAATCTGTTATGTGCTGTCAATTCAGCTCAAACATAATTAGAAACTCAAACAGATGAAACTCAAAGTAGCAATTAGCTTGAAAACAAGCTAAGTCCCCCAATTTCACAGATCATTCCTTCCTAACTCACACCATGTACAATGTCAACCACTATCAGCCTACCACTAGCATAACTGATGACAGATTGCTAAAGGAGTTGTCTTTCACCTTGGTATCTTGGTATCTGGAGTTTGTACCTCAAAGCATCACGTGGATTTGAGTTGCTTGAACCTTGATGCATTGCGCGATATTGTTAACAGAAAAGGAGAGATCGTCCAGTTTCTGGACTGATGCTTTCACGCTGATGGTCAAGACTTTGTCAAGTCTGCGGAATAACGCTGATGACAGCAGATAATAATAAATGAACTCACCATGAAGCAACTAACATCTGACTGTGAATTAAGCCATAAATTCTTACACTAGAATAAACCCCTAGAATAAAGATAAGGGGTAAATATGAAGATCAAGCACAGAGAAAAGAGTATCTGAAATCCATTCAAAGTGAATATAATGTGTAATTAAAATAAACTTCAGTAAAGACACACCTTGTAATTTCAGCTTCTTGTTCTGTGTGGCTGGCAGTCAATGACTCAATCACATCCTTCAGATTCTGCTTTCTGAAAATTAAGACACACAATGTAGATCCTTGAATTTAACAGCATCTAAGCTCAACTGTTCATTGTTGCGAGACTGTACTGCTTTGGCATAAAACTCAAACTTATTCCCAATATAGACGTCTACTGCTTTTCTAACAGTCCAGGAGAATTAAGAAAGAACCTATAAAAACTTATACGTGAAACTTCGTGAAAACTTTACGGAACAAACTATATGTGCAAAAGTTCAAAATGGCTACTGACTGTTCATGTAAGATTACAACATTACACAAGAAACTTTCACAAACTACTACTATCTAATCTAAGCTAATGACTTCTATAGCACCGTTATCCAAGTGCACAAGACATCAACCAAGAGTTGCTTCAAATGAAATTGTACTAAAAAATTTCAAGTGAAACTGTACTAAAAATTCTAATCATAACAAGAATGACAGCAGTATTAAAATTAAGACAACAGGAACTGGCTTCCAACAAAAACAAAATCGAAATATATGTTTTATTAGTGCTGCCCTTTGATTAGAATGTTTAATCACAATTACTTGTATTAGCTACAAATTAATCACACTTTAACAAAGTGAATAATCTTCATTTGATTGAGACATACAAGTTGTTAACCATCTTTCAATCATAATTCTATTGTAAACATCTACATAGTACACAGTCTTTTAAAATGTACTTAATCAGTGACTGAAGGCTCACTCTTTCAAATTAAGCCAGTAATTTGGATCAAGTGAAGCCTTTTCTTATTCACTATGTGTACTGATAAAGAAAACAAAGAATTGTCGTGGCTGGCAAAGGCAAATACTTTTGGTTAGTCAGGCAAAAAATTATGTGCTCTAGCATGTGACTTCCACTATTCTAGCATGCATATGTCAATGTCAATCTGCAGTTCAATTCTAAAACATCAGAGGACAGCTTTTCAATCAATATGCCTAACTGGTTCATCTTCTTAAGCCAAAGACGGTTCAGAGATTCAGTCTCTTTTTGGGAGGCTGTGGTAGAGTGTACACGATAAGGAAGACCACAGTCCACTAAGCTCAATCCATGTTGCAACGGTGTTTGTGATGACGTTGTATATTTTTTTTGGTTCATCACCTTAGGCAAGCTGCTAAGCAGATTAGCCAAGTCTGGCATAATTTTGTTTTTCTCACACTCTGTTAGTGATGCCTCAGCATGTTTTGTAAACCCATATTTTGTTCACAACGATAGTTCAATGAATTGTTTTGGTGATTAAAAATTTAAACTTTCCCTAGAAAATGACAATATCTTTCATTATAAAAGTAAACTGTTCATTACTGGTTTTTCAACACTTATACTGAATGCCATTTAGCAATAATAAATGTCTGTCACGTGTGAAATCCTAACAAAGAAAGCAATAACACGGCTGTCCAACCAATCGCCATATGCAGTACATGCTAAGTATTACTAGATAGCATACTAAGTATACAGCAGTTGTTTATATTGCGCTGGCTGAAACACCGACTCATGCATCCACATTCATAAATATTTGCAGGAAATAATTGTACATGGCAACTGTTGCATTAATCACAGGCATTAACGGCAAATAACTGACAGCTCTAGTTTTTACCTACTACATGATAGCTAATTATCTAGATACTTAAAGTAGCACCTTTTACGTACCTCACAAATGCTACATTCTTCTGCCTATGTTTGTAAGTGACACTGTATCACATTTTAAGCCATTTTAACCATGCTGACCTCAAACACGAACTATCATTAAACAATAGTTCTACATTGGTTGCATGTCCATTAAATAATCTTGACAGTAATTTAGTATTATGATGGTGGCTCACTCATTCACATGATCTTGTAGTTCCTGCCGGGCCTGAGCTTCTGTTGAGGAAAGTTTGGCTTCCATTGTTTCCAGTTGATGCATAACTTCCTCGCGTCTACAAAGAGCCATTCACTCAGTCATCTTAGTAACAAAGAAAAAGGAGAAAAAGCATCTGATCACTGCTCACACTCAAGCGACTGAAATAACATTAATCTCCCTAAAAGTGAAAAAAGTTGAATTCCAGCTATCAGTCAGCAATTCAGAAGGAATAACAATCCTAGAAAAGCATGCCCTGAATAGATTTAAGAATTTCCAATTACTTTTCAAGCCAGTCACTGCGCTCCAGCTCAAATTCCAGTAGCAACTTCTGATGTTTAGCCTGCCACTCATCTCGAACGACCCTCTGCTGTTCAGTGACCTTCTTCTCTTCGTCCAGTTCCATCTAAAAACACCACAGTTCATGCTCTTAACTCAGTCCTAAAATTAGTCATGTTTGCTGATTCTATGAATATTTTTCACCACTAGTCAAAATCCTATACTTCAGTGCAAAACCATAACCAACAAACTCATCAGAATACTGGTTACTGGTTATTAATGGAACTGGTTATTATCTGCAACTTATTACCTTCAAATTTAAAAATACTAATTTTATGGGTTATGGAAGCAGGGTAATACAAAGACAGACTTAAAGTTATCCTTTAATAATGTAAAATTGTCTTGCGTACACAAAATGAAATTCTTTGGTGTCATCTTTAATATTAAAGTGCAGTGATCACACTGACATGTTGATAAGTGCCGTATTTTCCAGACTATAAGTCATGGTTTTTCACACGAACTTCTAGGAATGCATATTACTGAAAGGTGTGACTTGTGTGAAAATTTCAAAAATTTTCTGAATTTATTATATTTAGCAAAGATCGATAACAAACGAATTAAATTAAATCACATTTAGTACAACCAAAATTGGTGTAGTGAATGCAATTCTACACCCACTATAGCACCACATTGGCCAGATAAATAGGTACTGTCTCATCTATTTTGTTAACTTGGATTAAACTTGCAACTGCTGATCATGTAGTACGTTTACTTAATACTGTCTTTGATAACTACAGAAGATAGACTACTATTTACAACCAATATTTGTATTAAACTATAACCCAAACAGCTAGTATATACCGTAACTAGTGACTGTTTACAGTGGCACCAGGACAAAACGCAAGTTACAACTGCTTTTCTTTTAAAGCCACACTTGTTTTTCGACTTAACACCCATCAAACCTTTAACTACTTAGTATAATAAATCATTTCAGCATGTTGTTTAACCTTTCCAGTGAAGCCAAAATCGTTTTTATGTGCATTGTCAGCCGTTCCTGCCTTAGTTTCAATAGCAGCTTTCAGCTGCTAGCCATCCCAATTTCCGAGAAAATACAGCAATGCTTCCTCTGCAGGAATTAATAAATTGTCTACCAATATTGATCTGCTGCACAAGGCTGAGGTGCTAAAATGTAAGCTTGCCTCTAAATACAACTCTGCTAACCATCTCGGTCTTGGGCTCATCTCCAAGTTGTGCATCACCCAATTTACAGTGGGCTGAAGATCATCCTCCACTGACTGAATCTATTTGTGAATGGTATCTTAAAGCTCCTAAGGAGCTGAAAATCAAGGTTCGGAGCGCCCTAGTATGGTCCTGCCTGCTATTGGACTTCGTGAAGTGTCCAAACTCGAAACAAGCAATTATTGCAGATTTTAAGAAGGCGTAAATTAAAGATAACAGAAGACATTGACAACACAGATGAAGAAGGTGAAGACCACATATAAGATTTCCCACAAGTCCTAGCAGGACTGTTTCAAAGTGATACAGAAAACATGGACTCTGATGACCACACACGAAAAAACAAATCACAAATAACAAATGTAGTAAATCTTTAATTCAAAAGTGCAAAAATAATTTATTTAAACAAGGTTATTTTGAGCAATTATGTGCTAATGATGGTCATGCATTTATGGCTGCTGTTAGCAAACACGTTTATATGCAATATAACCGGAAATTTTTGTATGGGTGCATCTTATACTGGAGTTTTATGGTATACGAGGGATCCCATTATTATGGTTTGAAAGCTATCTCAACAATAGGCAACAGCAGGTTTTAAGTAATAGTGCCCAATCTGTCTTTAATTTAAGCCTATCCAATATGGAGTACCACAAGGATCAATTTTAGACCCACTGTTGTTTCTAATTTATATGAACGATCTCCCAAATTCCTCTACCCAATTCCACTTCATCTTATTTGCTGATGATACTAATATCTTCTTATCTCATAAATCTTTGGATATACTAATTAAAAGTGCAAATAATGAACTTGAATTAATAGCTGAGTGGTTTAAGGCAAAGAGATTATCTCTTAACTTAAGCAAAACTTATTTTATATTATTCTATTCTCATAGAAAATTTATACCTACTCAAGAACAACACATCCTTATTGACAATCAACAAATCCAACAAGTTAATTCCTGTAAATTTCTTGGTGTTTTTATTTATAATCATCTAACATGGAACATGCATATCTCCCAAATATCAAAGAAAATTGTTAAAAGTTTTGGTATTTTATATCGCACTGAACATGTAATACCTCAACCCATGTTGTTAAACTTGTACTACTCTCTTATATATCTTTATCTTTCTTATTCTAATATTATCTGTGCAACAAATTATTCCTCTCGCCTTAAGGGTTTATTAATATTACAACGTTGTGCTATAAGAATTGTTGCTAAACAACATTGTGGAATAGGCACTAATAGCCTATTTTCAATATTAAATATTTAACGATAGATGATATAAATTTCAAATCGTAGAATTCATGTATCGCTATGAACAAAGATTATTACCTTGTGTATTTGACAACTATTTCGTACACTTCTCTCAACTTCATAGCTATTCCACTAGATTTCAGGATAATTTTTGTGGTACTTTTGCAAGAACACACACTAGATACTTCAACATAAAACGTATTGGTCCGTCAATTTGGAATGAATTACCTTTAGAAATCCGTAACCTACCTAGTCTGTATTTGTTTAAAAAACATCTGCGTAATTTCCTAATAATGTCACTAGACTGTTGATTATAAGCTCATATCTGTTTAGTCTATAAGTTTTTATTTATGTTTCTGGAAGTCACAGTTATGACTCATTTTCAGTTTCATAGAGATCACAATGGTGATCCACTTTCTTAGTTTCTTTTTAGTTAAGTTTTAGTTAAGACTTTCTTTATAGTTCAATTGTACCTAATATCAGTTAAACATTTTTGTCGCCATATGCTTCTTTCTGTAATAGGCGGCCCTAATTTAGCGGGACTTAGGTCCCTTTTGGGTCTACCATTTGTATCCCAACAATCTATACAATGGTCAGTGTATTTGTTCTTTTGTTTTATTCTTTTGGAATCAATAAGTTTTCATTCATTCATTTTTCACTCATTCATTCACATATACCAATGCAACCTATGTACTGACTTAAATTATTTTTTGCTGTTTTCGCGTCTTATACTAAGGAGCGACTTACAGTCTGGAAAATATGGTAAGCAATTCATTTGTTAACATGACATATGTCTATCAGCTGAACAAAGAATTGTGGGCATGTGCAGTTCACACTGGTCAGACAACAAGAGCAAGATGGAACAAACAGGTCTTAAGCCACTTTATTATTATATCTAGCAAGATTTTCTTGCAAATAATGCAAACACGGAAACTATTCCAGATGACTGGTGCAGAAATGCAGAATGCACATTGGCAGCATTCAGACTGATAGTTTCGGATGTCAAGGAGAGACAAACTGTTTTGTGGAGAGATCAGGATGGCTGGCAGCACTGCAGAGAAGACAACAGGTAAGCAGGTTAATTCACTGAAAGAGTCTTGTGTGTAAGGAGAGCTATCTTGTAAGTGATTCTAGACCTGACAGGCAGCCAATGTAGCTTTGCCAGTACAGGAGTGAAGTGATTACACCTGCAGGTTCGTGTCAACAATCAGGCAGGCATGTTTTGGATGCGTTTTAGTTTGGCAGTTAGACTCTGTAGTGCTGCACAGCAGCAAATTACAGTAGTCAAGTTTTGCTCTGACTATACTACAAGCACCTGTCTTTATAAGTTCCAGTGCCAAGCATGATGAAACTGTCACATGGCTTTTATATGGAAATACAATGCTTTGCAGACAGCGGTGATATGCTGGTTGAATATTAGAGTTGAACATCAGCCGAAGACTCTTAAATGTTCCTGATAATGACATGTCCGCACCTGCAATGTTGACTGAGTTTAGGTCCTCGATCGATTTTACTGATGAGGAAGTGCCAAGTACAATGAATTAAAACTTTCTTTGGATTCAGGCACAGTCCGTTTAGTAGGAACCAGCAGTGGAATGCTTAAGTACACCGTGTTGTCTTGTTGGTATCAGAGTTGAAGTGATGGAGCACTTTATGCAGTAGTGTGTCACTGGCATGCTGATGGTGACTGATGCCATGTGTGGAAATGACACAAATGACTGGAGCCACAAACACTGTGAAAAGGATCAGGCCAAGGACTGATGCTAATGAGACGTCATATGTGCAGGTAGATGACTGTGACTTTATCCAACGCTGACTTGTTGTGACTAGTCCATCAGGTAACTGCGAATTCAATTCAGTGCAGTGATGCCAAATGTCTTCTGCAGTCTATGAGTGTTGCTTCGTTGATCATACTGAAGGCTGCAGTGAGATGAAGGCCAATCTGATTAGTGAGTAGCCTGGAGCAGTACAGACATCAAGGAGTTTCAGTAAGGCCATTTCAGTTGAGCAATGCCGACGGTAAGCTGACTGATGATGATCAAAATTACAAGAGTTGCTGATGTGAGGCAAGAGACAAGCCATGACAACACTTTTCAAAATTTGTTAACAGAGTATTTAATTTGAAACTGGTCTTTAGTTAGAAGGATCATCTGGTTCAAGACCTTCCTTCTTCAGTAGAAGCAGATCTGTAGCAGGCTGGAAACCATCCGCTGCTGTAGAGACGAACTGATAGCAGTAAACACAACTGCGGTGAAATAAGGTATAAAAGGTTGTCAGGATTCTGCGCAAAATTAGATTGTGCCATATGCAGCAGAAATGACCACACATTATTCAAGAATTTATTAGAGATAACACTTATCTGGGCATCCCAATACAAAACTACAGCCATGATTGCACAGTGAATTCCAGCAGGCAGCAGTTAGAATCGTTTCTCATTCACCTCATTTGGTTCACCTGCATAAGCTGTTTCAATAAGCTTGTTAATTCAAGGCTTATAACTTTGTTTTCGGTATATACTGATCTTTATGTTTAAGCACAAGCACGCAGAGAAATCACTTACTCTAGCCAAAACAGCGTCCTTCTTACAAGCATCCAACTGACTTGAAATGACATCAAATGCTTCTTGTAGAATGCTCAGCTTCTGCTCAAGCTCCACTGAGTGCACATTCAGTAGCTGCTTCTCAGCAACATGCTGAGCCATTTCTGAATCCTTCACGAGCAGCTCTTGATTCTTGTTCAGTGTCAGTTCAAGACGTGATTTGTAATCATTCAACTGAGATTGAAGCTTCTCTATCTAACAAACACATAAAAATACAGCAAAAATCAGTTAGAAAAAATGCTGTTAAATGTCATTTCTGTAAGCGACAGGGGTTCCCAGAAACTTTTATGTTTGTACAACTACAAGTCCAGGTTTCCATTAAACTTTAAAATTTAGCTTTGTGCATTTAACCAGTAACTGATGCTTCTGTGACCAACAGATTCAATTCAAAGTTTATTTTGACTGAGAAAGAAAAAGGGTAACTTCAGACAAAAGATATCAATGTTTGTTCACTGAAAATGAAAGTAACCAACATACAACGCCAGTGACATTAACTCAGTCTCCACTATTCCACTGATCTAATTGGTTTAGAGATCCAAAAATGAGTAAAAGCAAGCAACTCAAAGGAAAAGCATCAGAGGAATGTTACAATCATCTTAAAATGTTAGGCAAACAATTGCATGAACTGCGACCTAAACTCTATTACGATTGTCCTAATATGCCATCATTGGTATGACCCTGGCAATGGGTCATGCAAGGACTTGCAAAATGTGAAGAATGAAACAAAACTAAACAAAAAAAATCAGCTGAAGAATCACTTTCTACTTACTTCACTTTTCAAACCAACAATCTCATTCTCCAGAGTTTTCTGCTTCTCCTAGAAAAAGGGAAAAGACTTGACAAACACAGTGATGATTTTTCAATTCACACACAACTAGTGAGAGAGAAACTCAGAGACTGCAACAGAGACAGCAGCCAAGAGAAAGTGTGAAGAGACAGAAGCCAGATAAATGAAAAATTGCACGTAACTTGAGAACCTAAAGACTACATAGGAAACCACTGGGCAGACAGCTTTCTTTCCATGTCAGCCAGTCCTAAACTCTGAGCCTATGGACAGTGACTAAGCACTGCAAAAGAGAATAAAGAAACCTCTGAATAGTTTCTCTTGAAGAAACACTAAAAATTTCATATTACCATCCCAATTATAATTACAAAGATATGAAGAGCTTATAAAAGGAGTTATATCAGTCTAAGTACAAAACAGAACAAAAAGCTACACAAAGAACTGCCGTTGCTGTATGTAAATCAAATAAAACAACTACCGTATATACCCGCGTATTAGTCCGTCCGCGTATAAGTCGAAGTCGGATTTTAGACCGAAAATTTAGTACAAAATTCAAGACCCGCGTATAAGTCGATTTTTTATTAACGGTATTGAATATAAATGCAATAAAAATTTTAGCAGGAAAACTATTATTCAATTTGTAAACTACGTAGCTCTATAGTCTTCGAAATACGGAATTATGATTCATGTTAAATCTGGATTGCTTTATATACCTTTACTTCTAAAGAAGCAAAAGCCTTTGATTTTTCGTTCTTTCTTTGATGTACCGTATTTTCCGGGTTATTATGCGCACTTGTGTATAACGCGCAATAGCATTATTTTGCCTGATTTTTACTTTGATCCACATATAATGCGCACCGCAGCATAGTGCGCAAGCACTATACCCAGGACATACATTTTGACTGCACCTAGCGCATTATCCTTCATCTTATAAAATATACGCGAAACCCGACGCTTTAATAGCAAAATCTATAGACCGTAGGTTGTGTTTATTTAGAGGTTCTTTGTGACCAACTTCTAAGGACTGGGTGCGAATTTCAGCCATGTTGACCGACTCATACCGGTACTTTGATGTGCATCGGGGTTCCGTAATCTGCCTGACTTACCAGCCTGTCAATTATGATGTTTACTAATCGCTTTTGGAAACGCTGGTTCCAACGACTTTGCTTTTTAGGGCACTGAAGACGATTATGGTTGTGTATTGGTTGCGAGACATTACACACTATTCACGTTGTTTATCAAGGAGTTCAAAATCGAGTTTGCTCTATACGCAATAGACTGCATTGCATTCATTTAAAAGTTCGTTATGAACAACTTCTAAGGACGGAGCGAATTTTAGCCACATAATACTTTGATTTGTACTGGAATTTCGCACTCTGATGTTACCCGGTAGGTTATTTGTTTCCGTACTCCGATTATGAGACTAAGCCAGTGCTGAAGTTGGTTTCATGGCTTTTGGCACTATAGAAATCGTGATGTAACGATTAGGAATAAGGTATGCATACCTTGATAATATTTCATTTCTTCGGGCGGAGGTCTCAGCAGGCGATAATAAAGGAATTCGCTTTTGACGCATGATATATACAATAACATTATTATAAGTGAAGTATATTTCGTTTTGACCAATATTTATTCAGAAAGCATATAAAATGTCATTTCTCTTGAAAAATGATGTAAAAAGCAGACAACTGAAACAAACGTAATTTTAGGTCCGCTTTTTGCATTGTTTAAATTTCAGTCCGAAAATCGGTCCGAAAATCATCTGTCTATTTAGCGTCGCGCGTATAAGTCGAAGAGCTTTTTCGTCAACCTGAAATAGTCTAAAATTTCTCGACTTATACGCGAGTATATACGGTAAATTTTTCCCATATATATTTGTTTGTTTTATTGGGGCGACAACTAATTGTCCAACCTACCAGCCTGTTCAGTTGCTACAACAGTCAACCTCCTGCACTACAACATAGTACAGACACCAGGTTTCGACTCTGTTCATACCTCTTGCATTTTCAACAACTCCTTACCACTGGTTCCCACATCTGGCAAATGAGACATTTCACCCTGCCATGCTGAAAATGCTGATGCATGGCGTTAAAAACTTTACCAGATTTCACCTGATGTCACAAGTCTAGATTCACTACTTAAACAACACTTCCTTGTTGAGTATTATGCCTACTGCGTCTCCTGATCAAATGCCAAAAGACAAACCACAGCAACTATCATGATAACATTCTGTCCCACATCTGCAGTGGTCACCTTCCACAACCAGCATCACCCATTCATCGCCATTTCAGGTCATCATCTCTTGCCAAGCCTGAAGTTCTAAGTCCTGAACTGTTCTGTGCTGCTAGCCATATCTTCCACCTAAATTCTGTAAACACCAGGGTTGGCATGGTGGCTGAGCAGCTAATGCAGTCGATTTTCAATTCAGCAACACATTTCAGATCATAGGCTCGCCAAGCGAAATGAACATAGGTTGCATTCTGAAACTGTTTGTAACCTCAGAGGTCACCATTTTCAATATGAGTGCCTCCTTTATAAACAAAGTAAATGCTAAATCAGAAAGCAAGTGAAATGGAGGTGACTGACTCCCGATGGCAGCGCATTAAAGGAAATGCGCTGTAATAATAATAATAATAATTAATAATATTATTATTATCATCCCAACGTTACAACTTGCTTCAGCACCACCTGAGCAGTACAGTACTGAAGAACTTGATTTAGTGTATATCTTCACGCAAAAGCCCATTTGCATGTTAGGTGACTTCAAATAAGCTAAAAATGTACTGAACATCTCACTCTGACAAACTCTGTTAAGTTCTTGTATATGGCAGTAGACACCAGCTTTTTGATCTGTCCACTGAGCTGTTTGTTTGGTATCATGGCATCTGGTACTTTAAAAATGCTAAATATCATTTGTAGAAAGTATAGCAGAAATAAGCAAGTCTAAAGATAAAAAAGTCCAAAGATAAGCTGTTGCATTAAAAAAACAGAAAAAAACTTACAGAGAGAATCAAGTTTCGCTGGAGTTCACTGTCAAGCTGAATGCTGATGTTGTCAACTCGTGAGACAGCTCCCTGATAGTCCTCTTGCAGCATTTCATACTAAACAAGAATGAAAACCAGCCAACTGAATCAGAGGCTTGCGTCAGAGATCTCAGATTCACTTAGCAATGATTAGGTATTATCTGACGGGAAGCTAGAAGGCATTAAATCTGTCCTGTTCCACTAGCTTCTCGGAAACTATTGCAGTTCTAGAAACTGACGCTTGGCATCAGTCTGGTTCATTTCAGCCATAAAAGGTTTCCACTCCTCACCACTCTCAACATTTTCTGTAACAGCTTGCGATAATTTTAGGCTGAACTATATTCTCTCTTAAACAATAACAGCAAATGGACACCATATTTGGCTTTCCTGAAGAACCAGAACTGAATTACATAGTTACATGTGCCACCAGCGAGATCTAGGTACCCTTAAGTAGTGATATCTACCAGAAGTGCTGCCTTCTTCTCAGATCTGTGATTCTGTTACTTCCCTGTCATTATGCATCCACAGAACATTTGCTCAAATGATGCACCTGACACCAAACTCCTTCCATCAGATCATAAAGGATGCATAGTTCTTAAAACAATGTTTTTAAGTTAATATTGTACTTTTTTACCCAGAGGTATTTTTACCAAAGGTGTCATGCAACCAAGGGCTAAATAAAATCAGTCCAGAGAAGAAATAATGAATCTGAAGATTATAACTCATAAATATCCAGCAGTGAATAGGTACCAGGGAACTGCCAGCATTAAAGTGTTAGACCACTGTTGCAAGGTGTTGGAAAATGTAGCTGGCTTCTCTCGAATCACAGGAAACGCAGGAGAGACAACACCAAAGGCCCGTGAGAAATGCCAGGCCACTGCTGTTGATTGGGCTGAGTGTCTCAAGGGCCAGCAAAACAAAATAATTTGAGCAAATATGCATCAACAAGCAGTATTTTGCACATTTTCTGATACCAGCAATTTCATCAGCTCCACTGCCCGACACAGAAGTTCTGCAGATAAGAGGGGGCCACGGTATCCGTGCTGTGAAATCTCAAGTTAGACTGAGACCTGAACACAATGGATAGGGTTAGTCTGTCAGGTCTCTCACCATCAGTTCTCAATAGACTAGGTGGCTCTTTAAAGATAGGATGGCCAACAAATTAGATAATTCAGAACAGCACGTTTGGCAATGCGGCCTCAGCCCAACAAACAAGAAAACCCACACGAACATCCAAAGCCACCAGTGATCTATGGGGCAGAAATGTGGTTCACACAAACTGGCTCTGAGGCAGAGACCACAGCTATTAATTGTAATGAGAAATTTATGTAGCACTGCTTCAAGAGAAACTAATCAGAGGTGCTTTTTACGCCAGCCTAAACAACATTATATGTCGTTAAGTACAGAAAGTTCAACAGCTGGCAAGCAATGCTCAGATAGCTACAAAAGTCACCAGTGTTAGGCTCCTGCAAACATGCAGAGCCAATCCAACAGGCTTCCCTCCAGAGTTCATAGATGACATGATGTTCCAGGTTCCTGGGCCATCTTGCACTGAGGCTGAGGAACAACGAGCATATACATATATTAAGCTTCTATTCTGAATTCATAAGAGTCAAAAACTGTCAAATCTGAAACCTTATACCCAAGACTTTTCCAAACTTAGAAGGCTGTTAGTAAGCTAACAATTCCAGCTTTCATGGCTTCAGCATTTTAGTGAGGGGTCAGCACTGGGTCATTCTCCTTGTGGTGCCACAAATGAACTTCACAATCTGCAGAAAGTAGTATTCTTACATGCATAAAAATACATGTATGTGCAAATGTAGTGCCTGATAAACCTAACTAACCTATTGGTGACTGACATCATGACACTCACCTCAACCTCATTGGCATTGATCATCTGTTGAAGCTTGATCATGGCATCTTCACTGGTTACATTTTGTTGCAACAAGCGCTGTTCCAGATTTCGACAGGTAGCATCCAGTTCGTCATTTCTCAGTTTCACCTCTTTCAGTTCTATTGCAACGCCCTCTAGTGCCCTCTCTCTCTCCTGCAGTAATGTCTTCAGCTCCGTCACTCGACTCGTCATAGAAGACAACACCTCCTGATGTTTATAAAGCACACATTAATTAGCTTGTAATTTAAGTATAACAGTATACTCAGAAAGATTATTGCTTAATAACAACTGTAGCACGTGCATTGAGTGAGCATATAAAAGTATTAATTTAATATAGTTTTAATATCTCATAACTGCATAAAAAAACACCTTCCCACAAGATTAGATATCATATTTAGCTCATGAGCTTATGTTTCATGACATTTGTGTTTATTTAGCTTAAGTAAGAATCAGTATTTGCATATTTACAGTCCCAATCTGAAAATCCCAAGCCAGTTCTCAAGGTGATTAACAGAAACCAACTTCAGAAAATCAGAGTAAATGGAGACAGAAAGAAAAGAAACAGTGGAAGCCAACGGCAGAAGACAAGAGCAGATGGAGACAGAGAGGAGAGAAAGGATGGAAGAAATGATAAAGTTGCAAAGAACAAGAAAAGCTGAGTTACAGATGCACAGACGGCAAATTAAGCCCAGAGATTACAAGCAGAAGTCACAGAAAAGATGAGATGTGCCAAACTGGAAGCCACAGAGAAATTGAGACAGGCCGAGTTAGAGGTCCAAAGAAAACAGATGGAGACATAGAAGCAACAGGTTTAAGCGGAACTGAAAGCCACGCACACACACACACACACACACACAGAGATTAAAAAACAGTTGGAGATGGAGAGGCAGCAGTTTAAGTTAGAAAGACAAGTGCAAATAGCAGTCAAGTGTAACAGACAGGAAATGAAAGAGACACAACTGAGCGAGATGACAACAGAACGAGAGGGGTGAAGAAAGCAAATGGAGATTAGGGAGAAGTTACAGCAGCAAGAACAAGAATAAGAACAGAAGAGAAAGAGATGATGCAGCAGAGGTATGAGGGAAAGGAAAAGTAGATTAGAAGAATGGCAGAAGGAAGAAAGAGAGGAAGAGAAGAAGAAATTTGAAGAGGAGGAGCCATTGTTATATCAAAAATGAAGAAAATTGGGATTCAATGAAACATGTTTTACCAAAGATGACTTAGCAGAAATTCCTGTATATGTTGAAACAGTCCAGAATTCTTTTGACAGTTTTGGTGTTGAAAAACAATTTTGGGTTAAAACGCTGTTACCTTTAATGACTGCAAAAGCTAGAACTGTTTTGAATCGTTGAATCACACCGATTTTGATAATTATGAGCATGTCAAAGAACATATTTTGACAGAGTTTAAATTTACATCTAGAGAGTACGGAGCACGGATGAAGTCTCGGTCTCGAGAAGTACCTAGCGTCTTGTCTCAGAAAGAATGGCCAATGTCTCAGTCTAACCCTAGGGTAAGACATCACACCTGTTCAGGTGTTGTGGGCAAATCCCGTGATTCAATGTTTGTGAAAAGTTGAAAAAACCGAAACAGTGCCCATTGATAACACCATGTGTAGACTGACTATGCGTAAATAAGTTCACCATGATGCAAGAAAATCAAGACTGCATTTTTCTCGAGTTAACAACAAGCTTCAAATCAGGTTCAGTTCAAAGCCTAATCAACTGATAACTTTGGAAGGTCACCTACAGTGTCCAAATGAAAAACTCCTGCTCACGGATGGTTTTTACATTTAGACCAGGTGGTTTGATTCAAGAATAAACTGCAATGAAAGCAATCTCAATGTCACACAATAACACCTGCAGACTTTGAGGTTGCTATTAGTACTATCACACACTTGCTAATGAAACAAAAAAGCCTACTCACCTCCTTCTTTAAGTCTGTCTTCAACAGTCGCTCGCACTCTGCACCAAGTTCATTAACATTTTGCTGCAGACCCATAACCTTTTCCCTATCCGCAGCCAACTGACTTTGGTGTAGCTGTAGCTCACTTTGCAATAATTCAATTGTTTTTAATGCCTCCATTAGTTGCTGATCCTACACATGATTGCAGACAAGAGTAATTAATTAACACCATACAAGAGAACCGGATGGATTGGAAAGGTAAAATCTTGACAAAGTCCAATACAGTCCAAAGAAAAATTCAACTTTTCAGGGTGGTAAGGTGTGAGATTGGTAACACGCTTCAGACATCTGCATGTACTGTTCGATTCTCGCTTCAATCGAGAATCTGTTTTGAGCAACGTGACCCACAAGAAAAGTTGTCCAGTTGTTGAATTGTCATGGTAATGTTTGCAATTCAGCCAAAATATCTTTCACCTCTAAGTAATAAATGGGCACCTACATTACTTTACGTGATCAACATTTTGACATAGCAAGCAGGTAATATTATTGTTAATGATTTTTAATAGATGTCAACAATTGGGCTTTGAACCGTTAACTTTCCTGTTTCTTAGCACAGTATTAAATCAAATAATGACAGATTTTGATTTTAGAAATTATAATTAAACGAACAGTTCAATTACAACAGTTCTTGAATTGTCACAGTTTCTAAATCCATGACATCTGTAACTTTCATCTTAGCACACACCAGACCAATGCTACAAATCTCAGTGCTCTCTCAACAATGTAGTTGCTTCCACTTATATAAGTCTATTCCTGCCAAGACAGCATACCAGTACAAACTGGTTTAGACCGGCCTCCCAGTATTGCACAATCATGGGTTTTCCAAAACCCACTGACTCATCACAACACAGGCTGCACGAGCGCCCACATGAAAAAATACTCATCGGCAGTAATTATTGCAGACGTCGGCAATAATTATTGTGGACATTGGCAATAATTATTGCCAAAGTCAGTTCACCTACCTGCAGGGCATCCAGCCAATCATGCTTGTGATCTGTGCATGTAAAAACAAATCAATAACCCGATGATTCATGGAAATTTCCTATGTAAAGGTGCACTTAAAACTTATTGACTAAGCAGCACAATATTACGTTCACAATTATTAACAAAAACTTGGATGGCGAGTCAGCTGGTGATCCATTTACCTTAACTCCCGTCTCTTGCTGGAGCTGAACTAGAAGCTTTTCTTTAACCTGTTCCAATTCTTCAGTTTTTGAAATCGAACTCTAAAAAGAAAATTTAAAGAACTTTCTAGAATGGTTGAAAATAATTAATATTCACCGAAGAGTAATTTAAATTCTCCTACTTAAAGCTGTAACCTAACAGACATGTTCTTTACCTTTCAAAAGATCAGTCATACACTTCACAGACAGTTTTGGTCATCCCTTTTACATCTGACAAGCTAAGCATAAAACATATGCAATCTCAGTTAGTTCAGCTCTGTGTTCAGTCCTTGGTGACCACTCATCTGTCTCTCAGATTCAGTCATGCATTTTAGTTGTTTAAATCTGAAAAATATATTTGTCATCAAAACTTTATAGCAATTCAACAACATACTTCTGCTGAACATGAAAATGTCCGCACATCCAATAATACACTAAAGAAAATTTGCTCCAGTGCCAGTCATATATCGCATTCCATTGGAGCCAAGATTTACATAACAATGCAGTACAGTAGAGGTGCAATAACCTGCAATTTTTAATGCAAGAAAACATTTAACATGTCATAAGTTTGCGGACCCCTCCTTGACAGACCTTGTCTAGTGGTGGTTGCTAGAAAGTGGTGCATAAGTAAGTAACAGTGCTGTTTATCTACAGTATATAAGTTTAGAATCAGCATAACAGAGAATCTATAAAACTGCACAGAAGTTCTGCCTTTTAAAGGTTGCCAGTCTTTGTTTTTCTTGCACCATTCACTGTAATTCAGGTAATAGCTTTAGTGTCATAGAAGCAAATAATAAATTAGTGTCAGGTTTTACATTTGAGAATTCAAAAAGTATAGATGATAGGCCCTGCCCTCCCAGAGTGGCTGGTTTTATTATACTCCATTCAATTGTTGGCCAACCTAACCTGCTGTTTCTCACTTGAAATGACCTCCTGTAAAAGGGAAGCCAAATGGATCACAAGAAACTGTGAAAAGCCTGTTGCTTATCAGCACACTGAGGACAACTTGTTTGATTTAATGTCCCACGTCACCTTCAAAGAATCTTTAGGTTGTGCCAGTGTGTGGGATATATGATGTTGGAAGTCTCCTGCAGAAACACAGGACATTTGCCTATCTAACTTACTTCTGTTAAAAAGCCATGTTTTAAAAGCATTTCTGAGGGGTCCTTAAAAGGTACTATACTAGGCTGACTAGAATTATTTTTTGAAAACCTAGGACACTTCGTAAAAATTCAGTGACTTTATGACTGACAGAAGAAAAAGGCAAATCCAGGGTGGAGTGCCAGCTTTCAACCCATTTTGGAACATCTAACATACAAAATTTTCATGACAAATTATTTTTTCAATTTCAGATGAAAACAAAGATATCTGCACTGGTTAATTAAACATAAACCAATGATTGTGACACTGTTATAATATAGTTATTTAAGATTGGTGGCAAACATTTTGCATAATGTCTGACATTTATAAGACAACATATAAATGGCTGTGCTGGGTATGTTGATTTGCAGAGAATAGACTTAAAATTTTAAGATAATGATGCAAAATTATTGCATATTGAAAAAACAAGACATATTTAAATGTTATCAAAAGTCATCAGGACACCAACAGAAAATCCCGGAAAAACCAAGGCATCTGGCCAGTCTGCATTTTGCAGGTGTTCAGATACATACATATAGACATATTTGCCAAGTAAGAAATAAAGTTCATTTATCAACAAACCCACTTTACATGCAGAACCCTTGGCACCCAAGACCTGCATACTAATAGATCTGCACTGCATTGCTAAGTAACAGGCAATTTCAGCTGCTTTTGAACAACAGTTGACACTTTACAATTCCCCTGCAAATTGTCTTGACTCACTTTTAAGCAGAGCTCTAATCTGTTAACTTCATCTCTTGTAGTTTTCATTCTTTCTTCAACGTCTTTCAGTTGCTCAGAAGTAAAATCAAGGGTCGCTTGCAACATCTCTTCTCTGTCCTAAAGAAGAAATTATCTGTCTTTGAGAAATAACTAGTAAAAAGCCATGAAAGCACTTTTTAAATAATGTAGAAAAACACCCTATGAAATATGAATTTTTTTATTTTTCTGATAAATTATGTCAAACAATACACAGTAAATATTAATTAACAATAAAAAATGAAAATAAAATATTAACCCTTTGCATGCCACAGGTGAAAAACTGCAACATCAGAAAACTTTCTAGGTCCACCAAAGATGCAAGATTGCAACATTGCTCACTAAAAAGGTTGGAAGTTAGGGATTCAGCATTTGTCCTAAGTAAATAAGATAACCATTAATTAGGGCAATAAATAGGCTACAATTTTTCTCCGATAAATGGAATAGTTACAGAAATATTTGACCTGAAAGTTGGAGATCTGTTTTTAAATCACATTTTATGACTGCAGCGGAGAATGAAGAAGTAAGTATGATTGTTGGCAATTCAGTCAGATGAAAAGTTAATATCGAAAGATTTTACGCATTTATAGGCAGCAGGACAACAGTATTGTAAGTACTATTCATATTAACGATTTACAGAACTTCTCAAGCAATAATGCAAGCGCTACCAGCAATGATGTCGGCTGTCGCTGTGTCTCGTAGACTAGGGTTTTTGCCAGCTTCTGATAAAGGCTGGTCAAACAATTTTACAAAAAGGTCCTGCTCGTAGATGCAATAGATGCATCAGCGTTTGATATATTTTCAGTTTCTGACTAGAATTACTGGTTCAGATTGTCCCTGTAAATTGTAATTGTAATCAAAAATTTATAAGGCGCCACTTCAAGGTATACTCATCAGAGGCACTCCTGGCCCAATGACCCAGAACCACTGGGCAACAAGTAGGTCTTCAAGCGCTTGCAGAAGAGAGTAGCAGAAAGGCTGAGAAGTTCATGCTGCAGGTCACCAGGCAGGCAGTTCCAAGATCTAGGGCCAGCCATGGTAAAACTTCTGCGCTGACTGTTCGAGCCAATGGGACAAGCAAGTCACCAGTCTGCAGCCAGGGACAGAGGAAGTCAGAACACAAAGCTCCCTTAGGTAGTGAGGGGTGCACCAAGTGAGACAGTTACGTACAAGAGTCAGAATTTTGAATTTAATACATTCCCAAATAGGCAGTCAGTGCAATTCCTCAGACATGAAGGCCAAGATGTGGCCAAACCTAACTATCCTTCCAATCACGTGAGCAGCAGCATTTAGGACAGACTGAAACTTCTAGGCAACATTGGTTGCAACCTTTTCACTTTCCTTCTGATCTAGGACTTTGTAAAAATGCCCTGGATGACATAACTTAACGTAGAGATGCCTGGCTTGAGATCTTATCATACCAAGCAAAAAGTTAGAGATAATTCTGAAGTTTTTCACCTAAATGGCATCACACTTCTTTGCTCTGCCATTTCAAAACATAACCATGCGAAGTTTGACTGCTCCTATCTAATATCAGTGAATACTGGAGATTTCCTAATCACCCAGATTGCTAAATGAGTGTTGAAGAAAGCAATAGCGAATAGTGCATTCAAAAATGGTGATTTTACCTACCAAACCAGCCACGACAAAGATACCTGATTTGAAAGTTGTGTCAAAAAGAAATATACTGTCTTATCCAGCAAAATATGGTTACAATTTAAATCATGAAAATTTATTTCTAAACCTGTTTTGTACAAAAATGATAAACTTGACAATCATAATCAAAATTAGTTCAAATCTGGAATATCTATAAACTTTATTATAGTGAAACAGCAATGTTACCAATTTATATACTAACGTGCAACACTCGTTTGGTTACACGCATTAAATGCATGAGCTAAAATTTTCAATAAACCCTAACAAATGTATCAATTGAAAAAATTTTGAAAGTCTATTTCTTACAACTGGTCCTTTTTTGGGTTTAAGGTCACATATTTTCCAATTTTGCAGTCAACTAATGCCAAGTTTCAGGTATTCAGACAAAAAGGCCAGAAGCAGAGAACATAGTGAAAATTCATTTAATTCAATAACATGTAGTCACAACCTGTATGCTGAAAGGGTTTCATCTCACAAACTGCGTGGCAACATCCTTAATATAGATGTTTAGCTGGGCATCACAAAAGGGCTTCAATCGACTGGAGGGCACATCTCACAGTTATGCTTAACATTAATCAGTAATGAGTAATTAAAAGCAAAATGATGTTAATGATTTAGTATAATTCTTAATCTAATGAATCAAATTTTACTGGAAATAATAAATTGCACCTGAAGTTGGTCTCTTTCCTCAGAAGCCAGTTCAAGATCTTCTTTAACTTTACCAAGTTCAATGTTCATTTTCATCAGCTAATCAACCATAGAATCAACAAGAAATAAACAGAAACACAAACAGATTGCATATGAGAAATGGCCAAATTTTGCTCTTAAGCATTTAGAAGTTATAGTTTTAGTTGCTGCTTATCAAAATGCTTCACAACTGTATTTCCAAGTTTTCATTTTGAAGGTTCTTATGCCATTTGGATTTTGTACACTTCTTCGGCAAACGTTTCTCAGCACATGATGCCTCGTGGTTAAAATGACATGGTTAAAATGCTTGAGATAAGAAAAAGCCAATTTGGTTACCATATAACACATTTTAAAATGATGCTAGGAAAATCATTGAAGCTGTTTTGCTACATGCATTCATTAAATCACATCAACTATACAATAAAAGAAGCATAAAAACTGTATGGAAGCCCAGATCCCAGACATAACTCAACTGTGTACAAAACCCCTTAAGAAACTTTAATGTTACAGCCAAATGCTTGGCAGCTACTAAGTCAAATCCAATAAATTCCATTTAAATGCTCAGGGAAAGCAATTTCGAAAAATTTAACATCAGCAAACACAAGACATACCTAAAGCCATATTTAAAATATTAGCATATTTTTATATTAAAAACCAGGATCC
The DNA here is from genome assembly GCA_964023275.1 of Norana najaformis. NCBI lineage: Eukaryota > Metazoa > Annelida > Clitellata > Crassiclitellata > Hormogastridae > Norana > Norana najaformis. Next base: position 13,579,602 of record OZ029921.1, read on the forward strand.
ATATATAAAGTCTTGAGCATAGGCATATAATGAAACCAAGAGACATGGTTAAAATGTCATCTGGCTGACTTCTGGTCCAGTGCTTCTAATCTCTAGGGCAGTCATGTTGTTATTTCACTGTCATGTGTTGTTTTATTGAAACATCTAAAAATTCAAACATTTTCTGCTGCAGCAGAGTAAAATGTGTTTTGTCTAAAATGAAGGAAGGTCTGCCAGATACTTCATCTGACAAAATTGTAAAGTATCATTAATTAAGTTCATTGTTACATAAAAGAAAACTGCCGAAAAAGTTTATGATCAATTCCAAGAATACCTGAGTTTCAAACCGTGCAACCTCTTTATCCTTGGTAGTTCTGTACTCTTTTGCTTCATTCCTAACTTCTGTCAACTTCTTGTCAGCTGCCTCATTCATAATTCGCAAATCTTGCAATTCACTCGTCAAAACTAATAAAGGATCAAGTTAAACAAATTTTTTAATGATTCTGCATTAAGTAGCTTCTAAAAGATGAAATGGAAGGCAAAGCAAAAAAGTCTGACAGCTGAAGAGGCTAGTTCAAATTCGATGTAGATATCATTTTATAATCTGATTTAGCCTTTCGTATAGCATGATTAAATGTAATGAAAAAACAACAATTCACCGAGCAGCTTGAAACTTCATAAAGCATAAATTTGATCTAATCTAATGAATTCTGTAGTATCTTCATCAAAATGCATGAGGCATCAATCGACGGCTGCTTCAAGTGAAACAATAGTCAAAAATCATAGTTGATTGGAAAAGTCCAGTCGAAATCTGACACATCATTTTCAGGCTATGGTGGAAATTCAAGCATTGATTTGAATTCTGGGAAAAAGTCAGAAAGTGAAAGAGATAAGATAGTAAACAACGACAAAGGTTAGAGACCGATTTCCAGAGTTCAGAATAACGATAAGGTTTTCAAATTACTTGAGGGCTGAAATAGGTGCGGGGAAAGACGCAAGTTTCAGGTGTGATTTATGAAGGAAATGGTGAGTGCAACATCATCCAAATATCTTGGTGTGTATGTAGATCAACATTTAACCTGGAGTGAGCACATAGTACACATATCAAGAAAAATTGCAAAAAATATCAATGTTCTGTATTTATCACTGTGTACCTAAGTCTACCTTACAAGGATTCCACTATTTGTTAATATTTCCCTACTTCTCATACAGTAACATATCTACACCTCACGTTCAAAGCCCTTGCAAGTCCTCCAGTTTGCAAGTACTAAGCCCATGTTTAATTCACACAAAATATTACGCCTATAGAACATTACCAGGTACCAAATTGATCTATTTATGTACCGTTATCATCACAGATTGTTACCTGCGACCTTTGATAACTTCTTTGGGCAAGGTACATCGATACACAGCCACAACACTAGGTCCTCCAGGCATTACTGTTGTCATGAGCTCATTCTAATGTAACGAAGCTCTCTGTAAAATGCTCTGGCCCTAAACTAAGGAATACTCTTCCACCTGAACTCACTCAAGTTCCTGGTCTTGGTCTCTTTACGGCACACTTGAAATGCCACTTATTGTCCTCACAAATTTAAATTGTTCACCATGATCTATTACTTTCACTTCCTTTCACTTTGCACTGCACTGTTTGGGTTTATCTTGTACAAAACTGTACTTGACTTTGAACCAATTAAGAGTTTATATGCCACATTGTATCAGCCACCTATATATCACTTACGTGGAAGGTTAATCCATACTGTAGGGGGTTGTCCATAAAGGATGCCCGCATAAAATGACCTACTTTGGACCTTGTCCCCCTTGTCCGCATCTGGCCTTTCCCTCCCCTCCCCCTGTGCAGATGTCCACACTTCAAAGCCAGTGGAAAATAAGATACCAACATCATGAAAAACGTCATTAATAAACTACTTGATCTATCTTATGTAAAAGAACCTCACAATGGCACCATACATGGCTAACAGATCTACACAGATGTGACTGAAGATAGGTTGAAAACTTGACACGTTTCTTTAGCTGTCTGTGACAGAACATTACTATTGATGAATCAGTACAGTACAGAGTGTTTGTTGTTGAAGTTGTTGTTTAAAGCACAGGTAATATTAAAACCTGTGTACATGTACCAAAGTTATATGCGGAAGTCTGCATAGGTCATAACCCTCCCTCCCCGTTGTCTGCAACTGTCTGCATTTGCATGCTTCCTCCCTCCCTCCCTCCCTCTTTACGGACATCTTTTATGGATGACCCCTAGCTGGACATTTGTCCCTTCTGGATTGCTCCTTTGATGCCAGCACTTGTAATATCTTAGGTGAAACTGTTGCAACTGTGTAGATTGTTGGTTGTTGGTGATTCAATAACACAAATTGTCTTAAAAAAGGAAGGCCACTGTGCCACCAAGTCCATTTTGCTGAGGTTCATTAGGAGAGAAAAGTATGGAGTTATGTCCGAAATCAAAGGTGTGTTACACAGTTGGAGCCAAGTTTCACTAAGAGCAAGAATTTCTACCAAATGATCCCAGACGTAATTTTGAAGTGAGGAGTTAATCTAGATAGAATGAATGTTAACGTGGCAGAAGTTACCAGTTTCAAGATGACAAAGACTATGGCTTAGCACAGTGTCACAAGAAATAAGCAGCAGAAGGTAAAGCAGCAACAAATAATTCTAAGTTTTGTACCTAGAAATAAATTTCGGAGAAATGAATGTATGGTGAAGGAACAGACTGAGTCAGAAAAAAACATGTAGGTATTTTAGACATGGCTGGTTGGATAAGAAAAAGAAGCAGACGTCAGAAGGATGGAGAAATAAAAACGACCAGTTTATTCTGAAAGTGACAAAAGACGATGGCTGGAGAGATGGAGCACTCATGTATGACAGTGAACAGGAAAGAGAAACAATAATGAGCATTGCAGTGAAACCACTACGACAAAAGAATCTACTGAAGCAATTAGTTTAAAAGTGTCAAAAAACAATCTCTCAGGAACAAAACTCAACTTCAAAGCAAAATCAATGCAATAAACTTCAGAAGTCATTTGAAGGCCGAGAAAAGACCATAAAATAGTGATGGCACTATTTTATGGTCTTTTTTCATTCCTTAAAAAGCATGTGAACAACTGTCAAAATTTTAAGTCAGAGCAGAAAGCCATTGATGAAATACACTTACTTTTCTCCCTCGTAAGATAATCTGCATTTTCTTTTGCTAATCTTGTCACTTCGGCTGCTAGCTCAAAGATCTTGTTGTCTTGTGACTTTGTTTCTTTCAGTTGTAACTGCACAACATACAGCGAAGCCTCGGTATGTGCAACCTTTTAAATCTTGCAGTAATGCTCACATACAGTTGTCATATCAACCTTGATGCAAGCCAGTTAACGTGGTCATAATTAACAGCAGCAGCTAAATATACCAGAGTGTGGTACATACAAATGCTAGTAGATACACCAGCACATAATTAGGGAAATAGGCACAAGCAGAAACTACAAAATGGGACAGAAATTCTATTCTGTCTTTCAAGGTTGCCAGTCAGTCCTTACAACATTTATGGCCTTTTCTTTCATAAATGCCTGCACACACAAACACACACACACACGCACACGAAATTCACCTTTTCTCTGAGTTCCTTTTCAGCCTCCAAGAGTGATTTTTCCTGAACCAGGTTAATCATATTTCTGTCGGCTTCTTCTAGCTGGATCTTCAAAGCCCTCAGCTCATCCTGATAACAAAACAGAACTACTGAAAGTAACATTGAACTAAAATGAAATGAAATTCAATTATTACCTAGTCTGACCAATACAAACAACCAAAATACATCAGAACTTCCTTTGTAACATGAATTCTAATGTAACAATCACCAAGCAACATGGATCCTAAATAAAATACAGGTTTATAATACAACCTCATTATAATGCAATTTTTTACATCATGTTATGGTATACAATATGTATGTATGTACCTCTATTTGACTTTTAAAGCCTTTGTTAGAAAACCAACTTATTTCAAACATGATTTCTCTAAAGTGCTGTCAGAAAACATTAATAGCACTGAAATACATAGCTCCCTAAGACAGGATTGAGAATAACCAGCCAGGCAGTTAGGCATCAGCAAAAGGATCTTAAACTCAATGCATCTTTACATAGACAACCAGTGCAGCTCGTCCTGTATGTATGCAGAAACCAAATTTAGAAATATAACAGAAAAGAATTGCCAGTTTATACAAATTTGGTTGCCCTCACTCAAACTAACTGTACTGGCCACTTCCAGAAAGACACCTCTGAAGTATTCAGAAAATAAACACAGTGCAACTGGACAAGTCCGCTAAACATCAGGACCCTGTCCAACTCTAATGAAGCTCTGACATGATCACCTCACCTGCAACTTTGAGATTTCTTCTCGCAGGCGATCAACCTGTTCTTCTGTCCATTCGAATGGCGGTGCTTCTTGTCCGATCATATCACCATCATCAGCTGCACCTGCAGTTTCCACAGGAGACAAGGCCAATGTTCGACTGATGCAGCCTGGACCAATGCTGCTACGAATTTTGTAGCCGGCTTTCTTCGGGGTTGTCATAATCTGATACAAATCAAAGGAATTTCGAAGTCACCGTACAGATCAGTATATTCTGTATTTATTTTTGTATAGTCATTTTAAGTTAAAATTAACAGCCTGGAAAATTATGAAAATTTCCTTGTTAAGAATTAATTCTAAATAAATGCTGACAGTCTGCAAAAATTTGCCTTAAAAATTAAAAACAATTCATAAGCCTGTGGTTCATCGTGCTATTCAACTTAACAAACTGATTTTAAGTATTCTTGTCATCAATTCTCTTTAACTCAGCAGAGGAGGTGAAGGTCTTATCATACAGTAGTTCAAATTTTTAAGTGACTACAACAGTACACGTCTGCACTATTATTACAAGAGATATATCCTCCACGGCTCTGGCAATATTATTTAAACTTTCTGTAATCAACCACTGTGCCAAATATGTAATTATCCAGCCAAGGTAGTAAAAATCACCACATATACAATATGTACATACATACAAGCTAGCAAACTGAAAATCTGTCAGAAGATAATGGGCTGTAATCAAACTGTTATACTGAGCCATTTTCTGGTTACTTTTTATTTCTGCATTAATTAATTATTATTAATTAGAAACTTGTATTGTGCTGGTATCTAATGCACAAGGCAGTCAGCTCAATATCCAGGTAAGGCCAATGAAACAGAGAGGCAGCCTACAGTGGATAAGCCAACCGAAAAATGTAAGTCTTAAGTTGAGCATGAAATGACAGAGGAGACAGCATAATGCATAGATGCAGGAAAAGAATTCCAAAATTTAGGTCTAGCAACCAACAAAGCCTGTTTACCAAGAACAGTTCTAGTTTTTGGCACAATCAGAGAAAGGCAAGCAAGACGACCTGGTTGAATAATGATAACTTGGACGAAGGAGAACTGATTTTAAGTACTGTCATTGACTAGAGTTCAATGTTTTATAAACTAGAAGCCCCAATTTTAAAAAAATTAGTATTTCCAATATTTAGGTCCAGCAACCAAAAAAGCCACCAAGAACACCAGAAGAGTTCTAGTTTTTGGTACAAAAAGAGAAAGACGATCACACGACCTGGACGAATAACGATAGGTCTGGAGAATGAGGACTGATTTTAGGTATAGTGATTGGACACCAGAGTCTAATGTTTTAAGCACTCTAAGCCAAAATTTGAAATACATCCTTTGCCGAACAGGAAGCCAATGCAAAGATTTAAGTAAAGGGGTTATATGCTCATATTTGGGCATATCAGTTATGGCTCTACCCAGAGTTCTCAACTCTTTGGAGTTTCTGCATGTTTGGCTTTGTGATACCAGTATGAAGCGAGTTAGAGTCCAGACAACTGGAGACCAATGTGTCTGCCAGAGATATGCTTTAGGATATGTGGATAAAATGCCTAAATCTGTGTATGTCTCAAATATACAAATATGATGACTTACAAATACTATTTACATAGTCAGTGAGACACAGTAGAATAAAAAAAATGCCCATGTTAGAAGCAGCATTAGCTAACTCGACAAGCGATCGACAGCATTAAATATAAGTACGTAAGTAAGTAATGCATTTGTTAACACACCATATAGCCATCAGATGAGCAAAAAATATATAAAATAAAAAAATAACACACTGGTTTTTTTTCTAGAATAACAACAAAACAGAAGCAGATAGAGCCAACTGTGTGTCAAAAAACAAGCAAACCTTGATTGTTTCTGCATGTAGATCATCCCTTGTCTCACGTTCAATCTGAGATCGGATCTGGTGAGCCTTTAACAGTCTCTCAAGCTCATCCTTTGCTTTCTGCATTCCCACAAGCTCTGCCTCTTTGCTAATGAGCTCTCGCTGGATTCTCTGTAGCGCCTCTGTCATTTCGCGCTTAGCCTATCAACAAAATGAGTCATCAGTTGATATGCATTTTTCAGTATTCGGAAAATAATAAAACCAACGTGAATGCTATCATCTCCATCGCTGTCAGCAACGACAGGTCTTGAGGCAGAAGCAATAAAATAATGTGGCGGTATAGCCCTGGGCGTGTATCGCCTCTCCTCCGCCGAGCTCCGGGTGTGTATCGTCTACCCTCCGCCGAGCCCCAGGCGTGTATCGTCTACCCTCCACCGAGCTCCGGGCGTGTATCGCCTCTCCTCCGCCGAGTTCCGGGCGGGTATCGCCTCTCCTTCGCCGAGCTCCAGGCGTGTATCGTTCCTCCCCCACAGTATCGCAGGGCTATATAAGACACACAGAACACAGAGACCGCAGAGACAGGAAGGACAGGACGCTAAGGAGAGCGAGGCAGAACACTTTGTAGTATGTGTGTGCGTAAGAGAGTGCCTTGAGTAATTAGAGTTTTATTTAAGCGAGTTCAGTAGTTCGATAAGGTGTTGGATGAAAATAAAGGCGATTGTTAATCGATCTGTCGACTTGGTCTCAAGTCTCTTGGGGACCTTAAGAGCCTTATCTCGTGACAGGCTGTAGGTAGGCGCTGGTAGGAGTCATCCTGGTAGGGTTTTGGACAGACCAACGCCTCGGCCACCCAACAGAGTCAGACGCGGGTGCGGTACCCCGGCAAGTTTCGTTATAATAACAACTGTCCAAAAAAAGAAAAAGCAAATAACAGGGATGCATAAAGCAAAAGGTATCAAGCAAATCAGCATATAAAATAGTTTAAAAGCATTTATGTAAGCAAAGAAAGCTTTACTCATTTTGCAACATTACACTAAAACTGATGAGTGAAGCTGTCTTGAAAGCTTATCACCAGTTGATCTCTTGCTTTAGTTCAATTACAGACTTGTGGCTAATCAAGGGATCAAATTAAAGTGTAAAGTCATCTTTGGAAATGATTTTAAAAGAACAAAATTCAGAGCTAGAGAAAAAAGAGGCAAACAGCTCTGCAGGTAAGAGACAAGGCTCAGAAACAAAAACTGTCAAATATTCACCAAAAGCATGTTCAACAATGGACTGACCAGAAGATCAGACAAAAAAGACTGAAGAAAGTGCAGATGAGCACTTTATGTGCACTATCATTTGCAAAATCTACACTGCTTAAAATTAACATTTTTAATTAGTTATTTTCAATAGCATTATCACTGAATAAATTTATTTATTCATTTCTATAGCATTCACTTTAAAATTACTGATTATATTTGTGCATAACTGTGTAAACAGTAACAAACATTCAACCTACACTGTATTTGTGATGTTCGAATTTAAATTCAGATGAACTTGTCAAATAAAGGCTACAATACATATTTACTTAATATGCAAGTAGTCCTATAAATTAGATCCTATAAACCTAAACTCAGTGCAGCAGAAATGAGTCCAGAATTTGCCCAGTAGCAGTGCTACCCACGCAGGATTTTGCACTTATCTTAAAATTTTATGAAAGATATTGCAAGCGCAAGAATTATGTTTCTTTACATTTTTATATAAAACTGCCAGTTGCCAGAGGCTTATCAGTTGCTGATCTTCTGGTTATCAAGGATTTATTCCTTTCTAAGAGGAAACTGCATTCCTTATTCTATCCCAACTGGAACTTAGTATCTGTCTCCTACAAATTGACCGTCCTGCTGCTTCCTTATTAAAAGTAAATCTGTTGTTCAGATCTCAGTCATCACGTGCTGAACTCACTGTTTCTAGTTCTGTCTGAAGTTTTGCCAGCTGGGTCTTCTGTCTCTCAATGGTTGCAGAAGCCAAGCTGCTATTTGGCACCTGCTGCTGCTGCTGCTGAGGAGTCCGGTATTTCCCAGTCTCTCCACCTACAAGAGATGCACAGCCTTGGCACAAGACAAACCAAAAGGTATTTACAAAGTGAACTCAAGTCTTGAATCTCGACAAGAATATCAGTTAGCTAACTAGCTACTTAATAATACATTTTATAGCACATTCTAAGTAACTCCCAAAGGCACTCTTCATTACCCTGAATGATATTAGCATTAAGTACAAATTCATCCATAAGCAAATAATTCTAAGATAACTAGAAAAGTCACCACTGGTGAGCCCTCACACACATGTAGACACGTAGAACCCAACCAATGGAGCATGGCCAGAGGAGACAGTTGATCCGTGTTGCAATGAAGATTGACAAATGACAACAGCCAAACGAGGTCCACAGTACACAGTTATGCTCACCAACTGGCACCCCACGGATGGTTAAAAAATGGATATCCCTCAGTTCACAAGGTCTGTGCAGGAAGCACATTTATCAGCAGCCAGGTGGTTGGTCAGGGAACCTCTCTGTGACTGACAGTCAATGCCACATTCAGCTTTGCTGCTTCATCATCAAATCCTAGATTTTCATGTTGCAAATGATAATGTGTAAGTCTGGAGCTTGATATTGTCCCAACAGGAACCAGTCCATCTGCTACAAGTTGAAAAATTAGAAATGGCTCATAGGCTCCAATGATAAGCAACCAATACCATCCAAAAGCACAAAGAAATTCTAAAGCAGACTTAAGAAATAAATGAAATAAATAAAAAGCATGAACCAGTTCATTTGACATCTTTTCTGCAACATAAGAAGATTGATTTAAAAGGGAATGACCTACTTTCAGCTTGAAGTTCCATGAACAGCTTCTCCAGTTCTTCAACCTTCTGCTGATCCAGCTGTCCATTCTTGGCTTCAGCACGCAAACGTCTTATTTCAGCCTTCAGAGATTCATTGTCCATCTGATATCGAACAACTTCCGGATGATGGTCAACCACAGTCTGCAAGGCCTTAACCTCTGACCTGAGATTCTCCTGTAGTTATAAACACTGCCACATCAAAAACCATCAACAACAATCAGAACAGATCATACTAAAAAGAACCAAGCAATTTCAAACTGTAAACACTTTAAAGTACAAGTGTAAACAAACATAATTTAAAACAAAAATTCCAGGCTTAACAATCAGACGAAAAATGCAGAATATTGTGGACAACTCTACAGGACTACACATGTACATAATGTGCCCAAGCACTTATATTAAATGCATTCTAAGAACCACACAAAGCGCTTCAACATGACACTCTAATAGTTCTAAAAAAGTACATCTTAAGATAAACCAAGAATGTTTCTTGATCTGTTTCGGGTGGAAGAGTTTGAACTTTCAGAGGAAACTGGTCCAGGGGATGGTCCAATACCAAAGAAAGCATGCCCAAGCTGTCGTTTTGGTACCACGGGACTATAAGATTGCCACGGGCTTCACAACACAGGTTTCTCAATCTGGCTGGCTTGAGACAGGAATAAGTTCTCTGATGTATCCTGGGGCCAAGCCAACTATCGTGGAAATATGCTAAAATTTTGGCATGTTGGCCACAATCCATGTGGTGTAGCTGAGGACAAACTGAATTGACGAATTCAAAACTCCAGAAGGCCTGCAAGGACTGCATTACAACTGTCTAAAAGCGTCAAAAAGAAGGAATGAACAATGATCACAGTTCTGTCATATGATAAATTATATGCCAAATGACCTGACCATTATCTGGCACAGTTCATACAAGCAGGATCTGCACAGAGTTGACATGGACTGCCATTGATAGATATTCATTTCAGGGCATGCAACGGTCCCTGACAAGGTAAGCGGTTCACAGCCAAGGAATGCTGCCGCTATCATCTCTCTGTCCATCTTTGCTCGTGCCTGTTGAGAGCCAAGCCATGCGAACTGCATTTTTGACAGATTCAAACACAGCCAATTAGACGACATTCAGGTCCGTACTTCTGTCACAATGGCCCGTACCTCTGATACACAGGCAAATGCATCTGATGGGTGGCATGTCAAGTACAGCTGAACTGCATTATATTGGTAATGAATGTGAAGGCTTTCAAAAGCATCTGCTTCTTATCAATAAAAGGATTTATTGCAAATCTCAGGCAGAAGTTTCATTTATTTTTAGTTAAAATAATGCAGTAACATTTCTTCTGCTCTATATTCTAGATTTTTCCATAACACACATGTATTGCAACTTCCTAAAATTCTAGACTCTGCCTAAACTAACTTCTGGTACAATTGACTCAAAAACATTGGGGCAACTCATACACTAAGGCACATTCTATGTAAGCATCCAAAATATATGGTATGACTTGATGCTTGACTATTCACATATGGTAAAAAACCAAAAGCAGCAGAAAAACAAAGTAAAGTGAGTCGTACAATAATGTCATCCTTGTCATCTTGACTGAGCTCTGTCTTTTCTTTCTGTGCTTTCTCAATCTTGCGCAATGCATCCTCTCGAAACTTAAGCACCATCTTCATTTGGCGCAGTGCCTGTTCCTTACGATTGCAGACTTCCTGTTGCTTCTTCAGGCTCTCCGATAACACCTAGAGGAAACAGCTATCTAGCTTCACACAGCATAAATGCACTATAGTCCAGTAAATATTATCATCACATAAGAATGATGATAATATAAGCAAGGTCTAATGAAAGAATAAGGCAAAGACACAGTGAGCCATGGCAGTAATGTAATATGAGTGAGTCAGAGGAAGACTCTGCTAATCTCCATCAAAAATACTTCATGAATTTTTCATTTTGGAAGCCAACTATGAAGAAAATTTAAAAAAAATAAATTTTCTTTCTTCCCACAATTCAGAGTTAATTTAGTACTCACTGTATATCTAAAATTTAATAATTGGGGAGGGAATTTACTTCAAAATAGTATTTAAAGTAGATAGCATTATTTTACCACTTCGATATTTTCATTCATATGCAGCAAAATCCACAATAACAGCAAACTCAGCATCAGACTGCAACTCTGAGAGGAAGTGTTCCAAGACACAGAAGAACAGTTGCAAAACAGAGATGAAGTGTTGCAAGACAGAGATGAAGTGTTGCAAGACAGAGATGAAGTGTTGCAAGACAGAGATGAAGTGTTGCAAGACATAGATGAAGTGTTGCAAGACAGAGATGAAGTGTTGCAAGACAGATGAAGTGCTGCAAGACAGAGATGAAGTGTTGCAAGACAGAGATGAAGTGCTGCAAGACAGAGATGAAGTGTTGCAAGACAGAGAAGAAGTGCAAGTGTATTGTCTAACCCTCTTCTCAGTTTCTGATTTATTACGAAAAACCATCGCCTTTAAGAAGAAGGCCTTGTAGCACACAGCTGAATGGCCATTAACTGATGTCTCAGGTAAAAGACAACCATCACCACTCCCCTCTAAAATCAACAACTAAATTACAGAAACTAGGAATCAATAAAATAAACAAAAAAGCTTAAATGCAATCAAAAGCCTGAATCACCCAGCTGCACTTTCAGGAAATTAATGTTCTATTTTGTATCACATCTAGTTTAACACTGTTATATTGGAAGTTAAAGTTAGGCGTGAGAAATCAGTATATTTCTAAAATTGAATTTGCAATACATAGCATTTTTTGTTCCACAAGCATTTAGAAGGCATTCTAATTTTACACTAAATCGTCACTTGTTTATCACCCATTGCACAAAGCAAAATCTCACTTACTCAACTGAAAGTTCATTACATGAAAACTAATTCAACTTTTTGCAACTGACTATGTAACACACAAGTGGTCACCACAAACGTGTTACATGAGTGGTGCTGTGTCTTTATTTAGAGTTTCCTACTGGTTGAAAATTATTGTTATTATTACGAAAATTTGTAACGTGCAATGTCACAAAGAAATGTAAATCTGAGGCACGGTTAGTCAGTCACCAGTTATAATGCAGTTAGATATAGAGATGTTTGAAAGCCAGTGAGAAATAAGGAGTTTACAGGTATTTCATTAAAAATGAAAAAAATTTAAAGTCAGTTCTATACCTTTGGGGCAGCAGCACGAATGCACAAGAGCCCATGACAGTTCTGCATCGTGGTTCTGCCACGAGACCCATACCCGAATACTGCAGGCTGTGGGGAGGCATGTAAGGAGAGACTAGTGATGGAAGATAGGTAGAAGTGCTTGTGGTAACCATTTTATAGGTGAGATAGGCCAGTTTAAATCTTATCTGGAATTCTATGGGAAGCCAATGCAGCTGACTTAGTAGGAGTAAGGCATTTGTAGGAGGAAGGGCACACAGCAACACATAATTCAGGGAGTTCTGGAAGCATTGAAGCCTGTTGAGTTCTAGATCTGATCTGATAACTGTAAAAACTGAGTTGGTATAGCCAAGTCTCACAAAGTGCTAAGATGTCAAACTGTTCACTTTTGATCAGGTTGTGAATAATGGCAGATCAATGAAGGCTGACCAGATGTTGAAACTGACAAAGTTGGACGCTAGTTTCAACGTCGGCTTCATAATCTGGACTCTTTTTAGATGAGCATGGGTTGCTCTCAACATCTCTTGACATGTGCAGTAGAAGAGCGACGACTGCAGAGCAAAAGGAACAGCAGTGCTGAGGGTGAAAGGTTGGTCTGCACGAGATCATAGCATAGTAATGTGATGCAGGGCAACGTTTATGTGCTCAGAAAACGCTTGCAAGAGCAGACTGGGTTCATACGATAAATAGAATAAATTCTGATGTATTCTTGACTTGGCCAGGAAAAGTAACTGATAGTCAGCAATAATCGAAAGCAATTTCTGAATGCATGACGTCATTATCGTCAACAAGCCAAGTTAAATGCAAACCAGCCTTTTTCACTTTGTAACAGACAATTAATGGCAGAAGGGTTGGTAAAAATCAAGCTGCTATATTCGGGAATCTGAAAGTCCATTTTATTTACAAAATAATACATGACTTCAATCTTAAGTTGGAATTAAACAAGCACACCAGCATGTCATCTCAGCGAATAAACTTTGGCAGAAAACAACAAAATAAACTTAAGTAATTGCAGAAAAGGACGACAACTGTAAAAAAACAAAGGCGTCAAACTTGCAGCTCTTTCAAATGTCTTTGTTAGTTACCTATTCAGTTTGTTTTTTGTCTCAAGTTTCATAACTTATAAATTGCAGCATATATTTGTATGCCATCCTTCTTTATAAAATAATGGGGGATTTTCTGGATGACAATTGTCACACAAGTCAAGTTGAATAAAATTAGAAAGTGGTGAAATTAGAAATTGGTGCAATGCGTTTTGCGAAAAGCAACAGAGAAAAGGGACTTTTTAATTCAGTAAAGATTGTGCAACTAGGCCTTAATAACTTACAGCACATTAATGATACATTAAAAAAATGCTCTTACATCTTGCCCTTAAGTTGTGACTTATTTTAAAACTGAAGAAAGTAAAATCCTTAATGGATTACTACATCTACCTGAGTTTGTAGAACTAACGCTTTGATTTTTCACCAATGAATTCTGCTGATAATGGAGAACAGTCTCTTTCAAACGTTTGATTTCTGCCTGCAGATGTGTTATGCTTCCCTGGGTGTCTTCATTTACAACAGCCTGGATATATGAAAAAGTAAAATACCTTATCATGCATAAAAGGTAACGGTTACACACCTCTCCAGAAAGAAATTTCTCAGAAGCCTCACCTTCAGGTTGAAGGCTCATTCAGTTGAGGCACACACACAACCACAGTAATCCAATAACAGGACATAGTTTTTAACTTCCCAACTTGCTTTGGCGCTTCTTCACAAGCCAATTAAGCAACAAGACTATATATTAGCTTATACACAAGGTCATAATGCATAAAAACTGTCCTGGTAAAGATACACCAATCTTTTGTCAGGTTCTTGAAAGGCACTATAGACATAGATACAAATGTAAAAGTACCATCATCAATACCAGCTAAAAACTGAGACTTTTTTACACTCCCTGACCTCCTGGACCTGGCCTATCCAGTGGATTGCAGACATCAACAAAGATTTCACTCTGAAGCAGTCAATAACGTAACGCTTTAAGTATCACGATATTGGTTAATATATCCATCTCTAGACTGTACTTGTATTCGCCCCAGTGTTTAACATTTTCAGCCTACCTTTAGTTGCACAGTTTTAACCTGTCAGCTAGCCATGTTTCAATCCCTGTGAGACGTCCTTAAAACGGACTAAATGATTATGCTCAGTCACATATATACAAATCACAAGACCTGACCACATAAACAAACTGAAAGGAAAACCTTGTTTTTAATCATCTTTGCTCTTCGAGCAAAGTGTAGTGTTGACAGAGTTTCACCAAAACATCTAAACAAACAAAAGTAGACAAAAAGGTTAAACTTCCATAAACTCTCCATACATTATAAGACACTTTAGCATTCAACCATTTCTGTTCTGCAGAAATTACTGAAAATTGGTCAAAACATGACAGTGTCAAATTAAACAACCAGCCATAGAAAAGTTGATGTTACTAATTGTATCTAAAGGTGATGGTTTTGTTAAGCTAATTACATGCCAAAAAGTGCCAACCTTGTTCAAGAAATTACCAGTACCTTCTGAAATATACTGATAAAATGTAAAAATCCGAAACAAGGAAATGCATTCCTTATAACAAGCCTCATTCTAATTTAAGTACATTATAATCTCCTTACAAGACTCATTCTAATTTAAGCACTTTATAATTTCCTTACAAGACCCATTCCAACTGAAGTATTTTATAATATCCTTATAACAAGACTCATTCTAATTTAAATGCAAAATAGCACTCTGAGGCCACCTTATGTTTCTCTGCCTAACAACTTGGCTGAAGAAGCTGTTACAGACCCCAAAACATCACCCAGCTACTGTTTGGGAATGCTTGGGTTGATGTCCTCTCCCAGTGAGGCTGACACCCTGCCAGCTAGGCCCTCTCACCCCATTTGTAATGGAGGCACTGCTGTGGCATATTAAAATACTACCATTTAGAGGAAAGTATGGCATAGGATACAGAGCAATACTAAGTTGATGGACGAGCATATCAATCAGCGGGCCTTCATGGATGTGATGATGCCCAGCAAGGCAGAAGTGCTAGGAGGGCAGTAAGGAGGCATCTCAAACAACACAGAGAAGTACATGACCTTCAGCCTCAGCCAGCTGCAGTTCATTGATAATTATAACCTGCAGCTTACTAACAGCTCTCTGACAGACTCAGTGCCAACCTCCAGCCTGAAAATCTCAAGATAACCAGCCGAGGGGCCTCCAAAGACAAGCTGCAGCGAAAGGGTGTCTACACGTATGAGTACATCAACAGCCACGCCAGATTTGAAGAAACATGGCTATCACATTCTACAGCCATAAGTTGAGGAAGAAAGTTCCAAGACACATCTATGGTATACTGTGGTCTAGACCCAGTGCATTTCTCTAGTGCCCTAGGCACAAGCTCACGAAAGCCAAGCTCAAACTACTTACCAACATCAACCAGCACCTCCTTGACAGAAAGGGGTCTGCATGGAGGCATCAGCCTAGTCTCAGTGCAGTTCATGAAGGTGAACAATTCCATGTGCCTGGACTATAACAAACTGAGGCCAAACAGATGTGTGGCACAGCAGTGATGCAGCTACTACCCATAGGTGACTTTCAGTGGGCCAACATGAGTACCGACCAGGTACTTGCGACGTCAGATGACTCTGACAGAAGCTAAGTTGTAGTGGTGGACCTAGACTACCCATACCAGCCAGCTGCACAAGTCACAGCGACTGCCAGCTAGCGCCAAATATCATGGCAGTGCGGGAGGCAAGGATGAATGACTACCAGTGCACCCTAGTGAGTGAGCTGGGTGGCAAGTTCACCAAGTGCACAAAGCTCGGCCCGAATCTGTGCAAAAGGGAATGGCATGTGGTACACTATTGCAACCACTATCGCAAAGTGGTACCACCAGCCGGGCTTGTGGGTGTCTAAGGTGCACTGCGCATTGCAATTCCACCAGGAGGCTTGGATGGCTCCATACATCCAGTTCAACACCAACCTTCACACAAGGGCCTCCAGTGAGTTTGAGAAGGACTTCTTCAAACTCACAAACAACTCAGTGTTTGGCAAGATGATAGAGAACCTGCGCAAGTAAATCCAAGTCAGTTGCGTGTGGACCTAGGAGGAGGACATGCTGCACTGGCTCATGGCCGACTCACATTCATATCCAGCAAGATCTTTGACAGCAACTGTGTGGCCATACTGAGCGCCAAAGGGAAGCAAATCCTCAATTGGCTGGTAGACGTTGGGCAGGCTGTCCTCAACCTAAGCAAGCGCCCGAAGTACAATTTCTGTACAACAAGGTCAGGGCACAGAGTTTCGACCAATGAAGCATGTGATGCGCCAACCCAGAATTATCTGGCCCATAGGAACCGGCTCTGCCAAAGCCTCAGGACAGGGCAAATTCATGCCACTGTCCCCCCATGCCGTCTCCATCACACTGTTGGTCAGCACATGAATTGGGGCTGACTTTGCAATGAACAGAAGCATGTTCTGGTGCTTGCAGGTGTTCAAACAAGGGTCTCAGAGTCTGAAAACCTTCATGTACAGAAGCACGAAGGTAGGGCTGACCATGTAGCTCGTGGGCATGTTGGCATTGCACGTTTCCTGGTGCCCAGTGTGGATGACCAGATGAACTAGGTTGTACATGGACTCCCTGTAAGATGTAAACTGTGGCATATGGTGAGGAACAGCAAGGGGCCAAGAACTCATTCTGCAAGGCACATTGCGCTCCAGGTGGCTCTCAAAGGTTAGGTGGCCTAATGTTTCCAGTGGTGGGCAGCAGTAGATCCAGTTTTGCACATGCTCCAGCAGGGTGGACTCACAAAGAAAGTCTGAGCAGGATTTTGTCTACTGCAGCAGCATGAACCCATAGTTGAAGTACTTGAAGCCAAGGCAGTTGTCAGTCATGGACAGTTTTGTGTCCTCCATGGACAAGAGCCTAAGCTTGCCAAAATCGGCAATGCAGATTGGTGTAGCTTCCGCTCTGCTACAACGCTCGGGCATTGTTGCCTGGGTCACCATGGGCTGGCCTGGGAGGGCTGGCACCCCAATGTACTCCCAGCTCCAGCAGTAGTACAGAGCTCCATTCTCGAGCTCCAACGACGATATTCCAGACACCACAAGAATCAAGCAGCAGTGGATGGAAGCCTTCAGTGCTTATAACCCTTTGACTGGCATTAGCCATGTACATTGGTTTGATCTGTGCCCAGTGTTGCTACATCATCTGCAAAAGGTCAGTATGTTCCATATTAAATATGCATATACCCCATGCGACAGGTTGTGTTATTCTAAATGGTGGTATTCAGTGGTTGAACAGTGGCTGGCGAGTGTGGTGGGTGCCGTAACAGCTTCTACAGCCAAGTTGTTGTTGAGCAGTGAAACGTTAGGTGGCCAAAACCACCATTTTGCATCTACTAAAGAACATCACTTGTTATGATGAGGCTTTGGTGTAACTATGGTAGTCTTTGTACCCTAAATTATTAACATACTTTGAACCAGGATGAACACAAGCAACAATGTACGTCTTCGAATTGCCGCCCAATGAATCCTTCAAAACATATAAAAAACCAATGAGACAGAATAAAATGCCATAACTGAAAAGAAAAAACAAGTAACATAGAGGTGATCTAACTTGCAATATCAGGTTTACCTTCATTAACCCTTTCCCCACCACAGATGGAAGAGACCAATTGGATGGTCCATGCACACATGGACCCGGACGGTCGACGGAAGATCTCTGCCTGTTGAACTTTGGGCTACACACAGCCAGGAAATAAGCCCAAGACCGGGTTAGTTAGAGTTAGCAAAAATCATGGAAACAGCATCGCTACAGAGAGGGGCATGCTAATGATGATGATGATGATTAGCGTTATGCAGAACAGAGAATTTTAATGGAAAAACTGTTACAGAAAGACGGTCTAATGAAGGAGGAGCCCCAATGTGCAGAAGTCAACAAGCTGTCATGGAGAACAGCCCATAAACCCATAAATGGTTGAATCCATGCAATAAAACTGAACCAATGAAAAATTTGTATCTGTATGACTATGACTCAGTGTCAACAGCATCCTAGAAAATTGTGAAATATTGAGCAGGACACAAGCACTACAACAATTACAATAACTCTGTTAGCAATAAACATTTTAAATTGTTTTTTTAATAGCTTAAGCATTCTTTCTACCACATTTTGAGCTGAAAACACACTTGACACTTAACTCCTCATCAGGACTGAATGATAACTGTTACACTGGCATCACCTAGCACCCCTTTGGCTACAAAATGAGTACATCAGGGGATGCACAGGCAATGACGGAGAGAACTGGCCACCCAATCTCATATGCTCAGACTAAGAAAGTTTATTAAATCTTTACGTGACATAGCTAAAACAGCAACAAGCTCTATTACGGTGAATGACATATCCACAATTAATTTCCAAGTTCGGAAGCACAGGGTCAGAGTATCATCAGTTCATACCTTATGTCAAATGGCTGTAAACATGGCATTAGAATATATCACCAGAGTATACACCTACTTGTCTATGGACCCCACGTAGGTCAACTTTTGGCGAAAATATTGTAAGCTTTATGTCTGGGACTTTCACTAAAAGTGTTGTTTTCAGGATAATCAGAATTACTCACATGACACCAGCAATTTCTCTGTTATGTATATTGTTGGTGTCTAATGGATAAAGCGTTCATGTACATTGACAAACAGGTCTTATTTGTGTCACCAAAAAACCAGTGATATACTTGCCAGTCTCTAAGAATTCACTTTTATAAAGCCAACAGTTCTTAAGAAAACAGAGTAAAAACAATCAAGAGCTATGCTGGAATATCTTAGCAGTTGCCTAAGAACTGGAGGGAAAACTTCAAACAGAAGTCTAGGGTATATCTAGGGTATAAACTACTTCATGTAGTTCTTGCAAGAAGGCTGCCTACAAAAAAGTATCATTGGTCCTAAGGTCATCATCGCCATCGTTTTAACATACACCTGTTCAATACAGTCTTGTAGGCACCATGGAATACAGGTGCTGTGTACTGCAGGCTATTGACTCTACATGTTCAAGGTGTACAATTTCTTGAAAATCCCAATACTTTATGATGATTTCTCTAGAGGCAAACTCAATTAAGCATAGCCAGATCCATGATAAGGTGTCACATCCTTCTCCACACCAGTTCTTTTAACCTTTTACTGGGGAATAGCCTATGCATTCATAAACAGCTCCTGGGGAATTAATTTAGATGAAAAACACACTTTTGTATGATGCTGTTTAACTTATTAGTATAACTCAATGTTCTTCATCCTGACGATTAACTTTTCATTTTGTACTAGTAATTCAAGAGTAAATACATAAAAATGTCCTTAACAAGTCTCACTGTCACTGTTTAGGACAAACAACTATGCTACATTTTAGTGTGATAATCCTTGAAACATGGAACAATGCTCAGTTGCAACATCCCACATGGGACAATAATATCTTGCTTCCTTTCTAGGTTTCTTTCCTGTCTCATTAACTTTAGTACAGCAGTTTACAGCAACAAGGTTCCTTGTCCAGACAGACAAGTCAGCAGTACCAACTACAATAGCACTTTCATTTTCGGAGTCTGTATGTACCTCTGCTATCACTGCTACTGTTTGCAAAGTAATCACTGTCCAAACTGTTGAGTTCAAATTCTGATTCACCAATTGCTGAAACTGGAGACAATGATGAATTATCATCTGCAAAAATTTCCTCCAAAACACCTGCTGCTGTTTGCTTAATGACCTCTCGACGCCATGGGTTTTCTCGTCGTTGATCCTCTATTCGTGATTTCAAACTTTGGCAGCATAATGGACAATCTGTCTTCATAAACTTCTCTCCTGAGCCGCACGTGCTGCCTGTTCCAAGGTCATCCTTGTCCATTCCTTCGTCATCAATCCATGCCCTGCCTGGTCATTCTTTCTTCCTTGATCCCTCTGTTTCTCCCGTGATTATATCTTTTCCCAAGCAGTTTGTTTTCTTCCTCATTAATATGTCCAAAGTGACGCAATTTTCTTGTTATCATTGCTCTCCACATCTGTCTGCCACTGACCTCCTGCAGCACCTCTTCATTTCTCTTGTTGACTGTCCAAGGTATTCTCAAAACTAGTCTGTAGCATGTCATCTCAAATTACGTCAGACTTCTTTGTTCGCTCTTTCTGTATGTCAACGATTTTTATCCATATGTTGCTAGAGGCCATATCAAAGATCAAAGCAGGTGTAACTTAGTTTGTGTTGAAATTTCTTCAAAGAATGCTAAAGTGACACTAGAATGTTGTCAACAAAAGGACTTTTCTAATGGATACCTTTTGTCCTACTTATTGAATCCCTAATGTAGAATAATTTTAATACTACAGAATAGCTAATCTAGAATAAGTTAGTCTTTTACGGTGTGTTTACACGACATCCCCAGGCCAACAAAATCTATACCTTTCTAGACATATATATACATCTTCCCCAGCTGCATAAAGGCTATGCTATGACATATATATACATTTTCCCCAGGCAAGGGATTAAAAAGACCACTTATTACATAATAACTATTCAGCAGTAGGGTAGTCAGAAACAAAATGCAGCACTATTCACCACATAAGCGACTTCATTCCAAATTCATACGAATGATTCAAGAAAAATTACCATGCTGAAAATTTTACAATATTAACCCTTTACCCGTTTATTAAAAATTTTCAGGTTCCGCCCACAGCGTTTATTTAATTTTGCATAAACATGGTGTTTTCAGGTGTAAACATTGCTGACTGTTTTAACTGGAAAAAAATAAAATGCAAAATGTTTTATTGTTATTATTTGTTTATGACATAATTTGTCTCTGGTCACAATGCATAAGAAATGTACCTGAAAATAAGTATAAGAAAATAAGTATAAGAATTTTTTCTTTGTGTGATACACCTCAACCCATGGAACTACGCAAAGTGAAACATCACAATCAGGTTCTGACTCTTGAGTGTCTTCCTCTGCCTCCGAAAAACAATTATCGGATAAATCATCCAAATCCTCTAGTTACGATAAATTCGATTCACCAGATGAATCTTCAGCTAAAACCTGCTCTGCAATGAGGCTGACATCATGCGTACGAAAGTTATGTTTCATAGAAGAATTTGACGTTTTTAGGATATGTTTACAGAGAACCGAAACTATATTTTGCAACTGAAAATACCAATACTAAAAATAGAATGACGCCATTTGTTTCCATAGACGATCTAAATAATAGAGCAAAACAATAGTAATAATAAAAGCGAGATATTTCGGGGTAAACTGTAGCAGTAAGGTTAGGACTATGATCCGCGAGTTAACTCGGGGTAAACGCTGTGGACTGGATTACCGCCGGCGAGTATACTTGGGGCAAACGGGTAATGGGTTAAGGTGACTAACATGCTACTTCTTTAAAAGACATCAAAAGATTTAATTTTTTTGAAATAAAACAGTATTCAAACATTCTGAAGGCCCGTGTTATCAACATTAGCCCAAGAAATTCCAGTAACCAACTCTATCTGGTACTTCCCCAATGAATTTGGACAACTGTAATCAAGACAATTTATACAGCATACATCACCATCAGTAGCAAGCTACTTCAAGGGTGCTTTACAATGTCAACTGTCAACCTCAAAGTTTTCAGAAACAGATATCAAACTGATAGAGTTTAATATAATAACTTGTAAACAATACCTACCCTGAGTAAAAAGCTAAGTTTGGAGTCCCGGTATGGAATGTGTCGAGTTTTTCCATGTGCAACATCTACCAATGCCATTATCACATTTCCAAGAGCTGACAGAGATCGATTAATACTGCCGGCTTCCTAAATTTTAATCCAAAAATAATAAGCTCAAAGCAACACAGAGGCCTAGTGATTTACGCATCTGATAGAAGCCTCTACATACAGCAATCTCTTTTCCAAATGATGACAAGAGGGACAAAAACACTTTTTCAAATTTATCAAACAACCATTGTGTTATTGCAAGCTGAGAAGTGTGAAGCTCTGTGGCAAAACGTTCTGTGACATTTGTCTCTTGCCAGATAAAAGTCAAGAAAAAGCATTTAATAAATGCATATCTGTGTCCGGTAACCATAAATTTGAGGTCTGGGCAAGCCTCAAAGGGGTTGTCACAATGTATACACTATCTTGTATGGCATCTGTGCAATGGGAGCATGTCTATGAGGTAACCTGCCTTCAGTCTTTGCCCAGTTGTGTTGGTATCCTTTTGCCGTTCACTTCCAGCTAGATCCACTAAATGCAATTGCGACATCTTCATGTTCCACACTCCATTCTGATTCACCTGTTGTACAACCACTAAGCTTTGAAAACAAACAGTGATGTGAAATGACTTTTTACTGGTAAAAAATCTGGATTAACAATGGTAAAATATAGCAAAAAAATGGTAAAAATGTTTATATGCTTCAAGTTGTCTTTCTATACACTTATTAATCAGACTAATTATTGTTACTGTCATTAATCTTCCACGTCTTCAGCTTCTTCAAATCAGTTGCCTACCTGTCTGGGATTAACAATTTCATTGTGTGCTCTGAGCCTAATTCCAACTGTTCTTCTTAAGGAATGTTTTAATGTTTTGGACCATGTCATTCTTTCTATTGTCAACCTCTCCCTGGCTGAAGATTGCTTTCCTTCTTGCTATGCCCATACTTTAGTCCTAGGATGCGCAACCTTTTTGGATAAAGGGTCAAATTAACATTTATCTGTGGAACTTGGAGGCCAAAGAATCAATTTCGTCGTTATTAAGATCCTTATAAAAATTTATTGTGCACATACTCAAAAAACTAATATAATAACTGTACTAATTACAATAATAATAATTTGCCTACCTTAGGATAAATTACTAGGGTACATTTTCAAATCTTCCCTGGATACTGAAGATGGTCATGAGATAATAGGCATTGCTTTTGCTTATAAATGTCAACAGCTGATGTAGCTATTCACAGCATTTCAATTAAATGTGTATTTATTCGCAATGACATTGAATTTGTGTTAATATTTTGATTCGAGAGAAAAGCTGACCACTATATACTGATGTACTGCCAAGTATAATGCAATAAACCTAGACCTGAGTATGTGGTTTGATAGAATTGGAAATGACTCTGAGAAAATATATTTCCAACAAAATGTCAAAAGATCAAGTGTTTAGAAAGCTTTCTTTATGTCACAGTTGTGGCGTCCCATCGCATCCTGATAATTCGGCAAGTTCATGCGAGTTTGTCGGGTTCGACTCCCTTAAGTCTAGTGGGAGGTTTCTTCTTGAATACAAACAAATTAAACCTTTCAAATCTTTAATCGTGTTCCACTCCAAAGAAACAAGTCCGAAAACAACCATACGAAAGTCGGTCTTATTACTGAGTTTAACCACTGACAACGACAAGTCACTGCAGTGTCACCTGTTACTGCAAACTTTATCTTAAGTAGCCATTATGCACAGCACAACAACTGAACTATGCCAAGATGTGGCAATTACACTACTATCGCTACTACTACTTTCCCCAAACGAAAACTACTTCACTAATACTCTACATAGATACGAAGGAACTCAGCCTACAGGCTAGAAGGGAACTCGGCCTACAGGCCCAGTAACAATGCCTTGCTACACTGTTATTCTGAGTCTCAATAAGTTTCAGTTGAAATGTTTCTGAAGCATCAACTGGATCAGTTTTAAATGGATCTGCAAACAGCTTCATGCCATTGTTGTGTTCTTTGGAATGCGTAAGCCAAGAGGTTTCAAGTAATTAAGAGTATTTGCCATGGTTTACTGTTTCAGTAGGTCCAGCAGAAAGTATTGGAAAATGCAGAATTCTCTTTAGACTCGTATATTTTTTTAATAAGTTGCAACTTTTGTGCAAATGCAGCAATTAGCTTTTACTCATTCTATCATATATTCTCTAACAAACTGATCCTTTCCTTAAAGTTTGATATTCAGATCAGTTAGATATTTAGCTATGTCAACGAAAATGCCAAGCCATTTAACCATTGGGACTGTTAGTAAACTTGATTGTAAACTTTCAACTTAAAAAGGTTCAGCAGATCGGATGAACACAGTTGGCAAGCCGGGCCACAATCTGGACAAACCTTTAGTCTATCCCATTCTCACAAAGCCATTGTTGTCACAGTTAGAACGCGGCTTTGCTTAGAAGCAACTAATGATTGTCCAATACGATAATGGCTCTACAGAAGTACACAATATTCAATATAACAATATTCACTCATTAAGTCCGTGTCAGCTTTTATCACTAAATTAATCTGTCACATACCTTACAAAATTATGCATTTCAATCCGCTAACCCATCTTATTTTCTGCTCATCCCAGATGGGTTTAACTGATTCAGCTGATTAGGCCTATTGAAGCACACTGACTTGAGATCAGATTCATGACAGTCTAACCTAAATGGCAGCATTCTAATTATAGGCATTGTAAAATACTTTATCTATCTGGTAGCTCACTGCAATTATAAGGGTAGTAAAATAGTAATGTTATCAGTGGTACTGCGTAAAAGTCTATTTCTTTTAGTATTTATATATGAAGTTTGTTATGAAAAACTAGTAAACTGATTTTCAAAATGGTTCTGAAATTACTATACAACCGCTGGTCTAATTTTACCCACTAAAAGTGATTTTGCATCATTTCTAGTTAAAACACTGGTGGTTTGGCTTCATGCAAAGCAATTACCAGTATTTCGTTGCTTAAGTCAGCTTCTGAGCCTAATGAATTTCTGAGTATAAAACGTTCCTTACAACATGTAACATTCAACACAGACTTTGTAACAAGAATTTATTAAGTAGACTCAAACTCTGGTTAGCAAGTCAATAAGACAGCAGCATTACTATTCAATTACGTATTTTATTTTAACTTATAAATGGCTAAACAGATGTAGGGGACAACCAAGAGATTAAATGACTTAACCCTTAACTGACGAGAGAAATTTTTCCGCCTAGGCCCTGACGACGAGCGATTTTTACCGGAAAACGCCTATTAATTAAATAGTTTTCAACTTGTTGTATCTCAGTCAGTTCTTGACCTACAGACATGAGGTTACCATCAATCTTTAGCATTTTATCTCCTCTTCCCATCCATTCGTCTAGTTTTTGATACAAAAACTTTTGGGGTACCCAAAGTTGCCCCAAACCGTACCCCACCCCATGTTTAAAACTTTTTTCATGTTCAGGCTCCTATGGAAAATAAATTTCAGTGACAACATATGTAGTGTCAGCACAAAAATCGTGCAGAAATCAATACCAGACAAAACCTCACAAGAATTTTGAAAATATTTTCATAAATGAAGGAGATACAGTATTTTTAGTATGTAAGATGAAGTCGTACAATTTGAAGGAAATATAAGAAAACACCTGAAAAGTAAGAAATGTCTAACTTATCAGATCTTGGTCATTCTTTGACACACAGAGTTGAGGTTAATATCATTCTTTAGCATTTTATTTCCTCTTTCAAACCATTTTCCAGTTTTTGAGAAAAATCTTTGGAGGTACTCATAGTTGCCCCAAACTGTACCCACCCCATTTGAAAACTTTTTTCATGCTCAAACCCCTATAGAAAACATTTTCAGCAACAACTCATGTAATGTCAGCAGATGAACTGTGCAGCAATTAATATCAGACAAAACCTCCAAAAAGTTTGAAAATATTTTCATAAATGAAGGAGATATAATATTTTTAGTATGCAGACAGTAGTCGTACCAGAGGAGTAACAAGAAATGCCTAAAAAGTAAGAAATTTTTAACTTATCAGATCTTGGTAATTTTTGGCATACAGACTTGAGGTTAACATCATTCTTTAGCTTTTTATCTACTCTTTCAATCCTTCTGTCCAGTTTTTGATAGAAAAATTTTGGGGCACTCATGTTGCCTACTCACCCTATCACCTCCCAAACACATACATAGTAATACAACCACGACATCAAAAACACTGCAGCATGCACACCAACAGGACAACAGTAACATTACAACAAGCCAGGCACACAGAGAGGCAAACACACTGAAGTTTGTTTCCTTTTCAAATATTTGGTAGCTCTCAAAAGGGCCATTTTTATGAATGCCTGAGTGCACTGGATGGTCACCTTGAAGATGAATGAAGCTCCTGAATCGATTCCTCTTTCTCAATAGACTGCACTGAACAGTTCTAAGAGGACAATTTAGAATGGAAATTTTAAAATTTGTATCGATGTGCTATATTGCTTACCTTCCTTACACTCTACAGAACCACTATCTGATTTTGCTCGTTGCAAATGTGGAAGCATAAAACTTTGCACAAAGCAACTTTACATGCTTCACATTCATATTGAGCCTTCTTGGGGCAGCCTTTGGGATTCTTGATCTTGTTCTCTAAAATAAGATGCTAGAGGAGAAGTAGGTTTCCATTTTATTCTGTGGGGTTTACCTGCCTTCTGTGCATTTGACCTACTCTACTCACCATGCAGGCCTGGTCTGTTCAACTAGCACATCAAAAAAGCTTATCCAAAAGCAGTTAGAAAAATTTCAAAAATGGTGCATCAGGGGTTTGGTCTGCCACAGACGCTTGTAAATGGCACAATTAGGGGTCAAATGGGAAAATCTGCTACTTGTTCAGTCCTGTCTATCTCGCCCAAGTCATCCGCCTGACCCAGTTTGACGGTCCGCTAGCATGTATACGTAGCCGTCTAATTCGGTGTCGATGTCAGAATGTTCTTTAGCCAAAACCACTTTATCTTCTTCACTGGTAGCAAAAGACAGGTTTTTATTGTCAGATGAGTCAAAACTGTTATCATCTGATGCAAATTCATCAAGAATTTGCCGAATTTCGTCGTCAGTAAGGCCACAAAAACAACACGCCGCCATTTTGGGTTATTTAAATTCGTGATTTAAATGTCCGATTTGATTGGTCGATTTTTATGTTTATAACCGAATTCTAAAAATATCTTCCACTTATTTCTGTACTTAATTATAATATCTTGGCCTAATTGATGTAAGATTTCAAAAATATAACGTCTGCGAAAGGCTGAGAGTGGTCTAGATAATAGTACATGCCCACTACCAATTACTACCTGCTCGTCGTGATACCTACACTACCAATCACTACCTACTCGTCTGTATTGGGTTAAATCATTTTTTCCAACTTTTTTCCCATATTTTATCATTCCAACTCGTAGAAATCCAGATATTTTAATATTTACCAGTAAATTTATATCACTAGAACAAATACAGTTTTCAAAACAGATGAAAAGTTGGGCATCCAAACAACAGTATACCAAAAACTGGACAACCAATCCAATCAATTACATGGCTTAGCAACAAACTATCTTCAAACTTCCTGCATCACCTTTGTCCTTATTAGCACATATCAAAACTTTAAAACATTCATAGCCATTCAACTTACTTTCTTTCCTTTTTCTGGAATGTTGCTACTTATACCTTTGCAATCTTACTCTTAGTTTGTTTGTTTGTAAATGTTTTCCTGTCATTTAGTTCTGTGCATAATTAGTAGATCTGAAGAGGCTTCAAAGAGTGAAAACACAAAAGTTCACTCACTCCATGTTACCTTTTGTGTATACTGTAGCTGAAAGCATCAGCTGAAGAATGTCACATAAACAGTTACCTTGGACTCAATGCTGACAGTGAAGACAGCATGACTACGTGAACTCTCACGATTCATGGTGGTTGATGCAACTGTCCGATTGATCCATCCACGATTCAGCACCTGGTAGGCCTCGTGAGCGCTGGACACTACTTGTTCTTGAGCACCTTCCACATAAACTCCACGACGAATGTTCTCCCGCAGTTGCAGACTCGATGTTGATGCATCAAGCAAGTCAAAGATTTGTTCATTGTAGATTTCCAGAAAAGAGCACTTACATAAAAAAACTAATTTGTCCCCATGCTGAAAGCAAACCACATCACAGAGGCTAAGTTGTTATCCCTCTAAAACCAAGGAAACAAAAAATCAAATGCTACTTAAACTACTGCACGTAAGTAAAGGTCTGTGATTTTAGTACAACACTTAAGGCTCACAAACCATATTTTGGAAATGGCAACCTACCAGTTGGCTCACAAAAACAATTATGGATAACTAACAGAAAAATAGCAATGTATTTCCCAGAGTGTAAGTCATGGTTTTCACCAAACTTAAATTAATCTTCAAATTTTCAAAACAAACATACAGTACAGATATGGTAAGATGAACAGGTATAGTATATAAGTATGTCAGCTTGAAATGCATGGGTGAGCAGTGAGAAGTTGGAAACCTAAGAAGGTAAACTACGATAAGTATATGCCACAAGACAATGAGTGGCAAGAATACAAGAATGGGACAAGCTAACGGGTTTGACTCTATCTTTACGAAAACGTTGAGACAGCAGCCTATTCTATTTAATTAACACTTGGGCAACTGAAAATCAGAAATAGATTTGTATGCTGTAAATACAACAAACACACCTATCAATTACAGAAATCATATGAATGGTAAAAACAGGCAAGCAATATAACACATACAACAATCTTTAAATAAATCTCTCTTTCTCTGTCTTGACTGCAATGCAGACAGTGTAAGAGATCTGAACTCACCAAATAAACCCTTTAATTTACACTCACCCTAATACAATGTGCATATAAATTAGTATGCCCTGTTGAAAATGTATATGAAGTAGTAGTCTACCTTCAGAAACACTGACTTACAATTTCCTGTTCTTTCTTGACAAGTTTGAAGAGATATTCAAAACTTCTGGGGACGACTCCTCGGAGTTCATGCTGGAAGTTATCAGTGTCCTCATGTGGCCCAAGCATCGTGAAGGTCTTACCAGATCCAGTCTGCCCACTGTAATTTAAGAAACAAACTTTACAGCAATAGATTCACCATGAAAAGAAATTTAGCACTACAAATGCAGAATACTGATAAACCCTTTGAATGTCACACTGCAGTCAAACAAACTTTCTCACTGCCAGTTATGCCAGTGTAAACCATACATTTTCACTGCTGGTTGACGTTGTAAACAGTGATGACATTGTGCTCTCTCTTGCGTCGAACCATCTTTTTTGGAAGTCTTCTCATGTATATGCATAATGCTTCATTTGACTCAACATACATTTGCAGCCTATCTTTAAGCAGCATTTGTTTCAATCAGATAACAAAGCAATGCATCCTGAAATCATCTGTCCAGTTTTGAGAAAAAACTGCAATATGATTTCAGACGAGAAATTAGATACAAGAAACATTTAACAAGAAACATTTATCTTAAAACACTGACCAAGATATTGCAAGTATAAGAATGTTTTGCTCTTTTTCGCATAAAATTGCTGGTAGGCAGGGGCTTGGGATTCACTGATCCGCTGATTGTCTGAGATTTAATTTTTTGAGCAATCACTGAAGAGTTAATATAAGCCTCACATTAAAAAACTATTCAATAATAACTCACATATTGCAAATCTAATTTCATATAACCTCCACATACAAATAAGTTTACAAACCAGTCATAACATTTGATAAAGTTGAAATGTCTTAGCAAATAAAGTATATTTGATCTTTACTTGTCATAGCTAAACAGCAACAAATTCCTATCAAGGGCGAATTACAAATGTGCAGTAAATGTCAAATGTTCATAAGCATAGTCAAATTTTGACATACAGACATGAAATTAACATTACTCTTTAGCATTTTACCTCCTCTTCCCATCCGTCCATCTAGTTTTTGAAACAAAATTTTTGGGGTTCATAAAGTTGCCACAAACTGTACCCCACCCAAATATGTCTACTTTTTATGTTCAAGCCCCTGTATACAAAAATTTTCAGTAACAACATAAGTTGTGAGCAAAAAATATGTGCAGAAATTAATGCCAGACAAAACCCAAAAGAAAATATGAAAATATTTTCATAACTGAAGGAAATACAATTCTTCTTGTACCTATCTAACATGTATGTATCTAACATTTTTATACTTGCAATATCTTGATCAGTGTTTTAAGATAAATGTTCCTTGTTAAATGTTTCTTGTATCTAATTTCTCATCTCAAATCATATTGCAGTTTTTTCTCAAAACTGGACAGATGATTTCAGGATGCATTGCTTTGTTATCTGATTGAAACAAATGCTGCTTAAAGATAGGCTGCAAATGTATGTTGAGTCAAATGAAGCATTATGCATATACATGAGAAGACTTCCAAAAAAGATGGTTCAACACAAGAGAGAGCACAATGTCATCACTGTTTACGTCAACCAGCAGTGAAAATGTATGGTTTACACTGGCATAACTGGCAGTGAGAAAGTTTGTTTGACTGTGGTGTGACATAGTGGAAAAACGTGAAGGAAATGTAAAGAAGCACATGAAGAGAAATTCTGAACTTATGTCTTGGGTCAGTTTTTGACATACAGACATGATGATAATACAACTCTTTAGCATTTCTCTCCTCTTCCCATCCAACTGTCCAGGTTTTGAAACAAAAACTTTGGGGTACCCAAAACTGCCCACTCAAACATGCACAGTGAAATGGCCTCAACATTTAAAACGATGCTACATGCACAACAATAGGGCAACTGGAATACATTAAAACAAGCCATACACCCAGAGGTAAACAGACTGACATTTCCTTTTCAAATACTTGGTAGCTCTGAATAGAATCGGTTTGCAAATGCCTGAGCGCATTGGATCGACAGTGGATGCGTACCTTAAAACCAGCTGAAGCTTCCTAGATTGACATCTCTATGTCAACAAGCTGGACTGAACAGTTTTGGAACGACAATTTAGCAGTTAAAATTTGAACAGTGGTTTTGATGTGTCAGAGCCAAGTGAAGGTACCAGCTCAAGGCCTTGAACCAATCATATACCTGGAGTTGGATCCTTTAGCCCACCATGATGTTAATACTGACAAATGCACACAACTCTACAGGATAAGTAGAATTCCATTCTATTTACCAGCCCACCATCTCGGTTTACTTTAACATGTGATTTAAATGTCTTATTTGATTGGTTGGTTTTATCTTAAAGTTATGAAGAGTTATTCTCAATAGCTTGAGTAAGATCTTACAAGGCAATCTGGTAACAAAGCAATATTTCAATCATCTTTCACGTTCATTTCTTCATTTAATTAGAGCAATGTGATGCAAGTGAAGCTGAATTATATAAATGCATCTGAAGAGTTGTTATCAAACCTAAAGGTAACAAATTAGAAGTATTGTGTAAGACTTTACTTACTAGGCAAATATTGTGCCATTATATCCACTGATGCATCCATCAATGATCTTCTTTCCTACACTGCAGAAGACACCTTCCTGAAAATTATATCAACATTAAAGTTGACAGAAGGCAGTCGATGCCTGCTCCCGACAAAAAATCCAAATAGGATTCAAGACAGAACGCGCCATCTGACAACATGACCAATAAAATTTGCCAACCCCTAATCCAATGCCCAGACTATTTCAACATTTCAATACTAATACCACTTATTCCCCGTTAAAACACTTTCAGAACAATTTTAAACAACTGGGACATTTATATACCACTTATTCCCCAATAACACACTTTCAGAATAGGTTTCAATCAACTGGGACACTTTGCTGATCACTGATATCGCTAATTAACGCTAGATCAATACAAGATCACAATAGTGACTACTGGCAAGCTGTGAACTTGTAAACACCAATGAGAGACTTCTGCAACAAGGACTAGTCTAAGTACAGAAAGTTTATGTACCAAATATCAAAACCTTAAAATGTTTGCCTTTTATCACTAAACATGCCTTTTTAAAATGATACAGAAGTTTATTCTTTCACAAGTTACATAAAATATAGACAAACTTCTAAATTTAATTGTAATGGAAGATGTATATAGCACCTCTTCAGAAGGTATCAAAAGCTGAACTGTCTGCCTGTTGTATCTTATGAATAATGCAATATTTGAAATTTAATAGCTAATTAATAAAATTTAATGTGAAGCCCACATTTCACTAGCTCCATACTAGTTCATGTTCACAATCACTGTCACTTACTCGTAACACTGTTTCTATTGCAATCTGCATCAGAACTCAGGGAGGGAAACTGAAAGGACTATGTGGAACAGAAGCTACGAACATGTCAACATTCTATACAGTAACATCAAGACATTGCACCAAATAAAAACTGAACATATGACAACTCATTCACCTGAGTTGCACTCTGATCAGCAACTTCATCAAAAGTAAAGAGTTTTGGATCTGACTTGGAGCGCATTGTGACAGCATTCCGCTCTTTGTCCACTTCTAAGCAAGTGCCAAGATCGACATCTGTCATTTCTGTGACCAACGGTCGGACGCGGATAAACACTTTGATGGAATCCCCATCACTTTTCATACAACAGAAAAGCATCTCAGGTTATTCTTCCCGCTAATCCATTTAAATCATTTATTATTTTGCACCACACACAACATGCATTCATCCTGGCTGCAGATAAACATCATATACCAATGTATCAATCGCAAGAAACTACAGACAAATTTCATGGACTAATATAATTATGGTATACAGTTGCCAACTCCACTCAAATCATTGTTTAATAGAAAATCTGTAGCAAAATAGTGTGACATCAGATCCCAAACTTAGGATTTACCTGACAAAAATAACAGATTTTGTGACACTGTACATTACAATCAACCGTTTCCATCTGTTCAAGAATTGTTTCAATTTTCTTATGAAAAAATATGCACATTTCTTGCCAACATATTTGGGTAGCAAGTCATGATTTTCAGTGGCATGCAAAGTACACCAGTATGAATCACACAAAACAGGTCATGAAAATACAAAAAAAGAGATCAGAATAATAAACATTATTATTAGTAGCATTAGTCTTAGTAGTGGTAATATTACTGTCTAGCAACTTAAAACATACTGCAAATGTAAGTATGTATGTATCAAAAAACTTGTATAGCACTTTTTAAGTAACTCGCAAGAGAGCTACGGCATGGCCACCTAGAGGTCTCTAAAAAGGTGTCTTAAGGTGGGCAGAATGTTTCCTGGACTGTTGAAGAGGTGAGAGATCATATACCCAGTGGCAAAATGTTACAGAGAAACTGTCCCACGCAGCAGAAAGCGCAGGTCACCCATGCCGTTGTGCCAGATCGCGGGGCTATAAGCTGACCACGCGTTGCCGATTGCAACTTTTGTCGGCCTGGCTGACCCACAACAGGCAAGAGAAGCTCCCTGATATAATCCGCCGCTGAACCAGCAATCGAGATCCTCTCTATAAGAAGTATTTTAAACTGAATTCTTCTCTCACAGGAAGCCAATCTCCATTGGCTTCCGTGTTTCGTGAATGTAGGTTGAAATGTGCGAGAGGCTAGAGAGGTTGGTGACAATCCAGATGGCACAACTGAGGACGGTTTGAAGTTGGCGGATACAGAACTTAATGACCGGTAACTGAGGCAGGGATGCCATATCAACCACAGAGGATACAGGTAAATGAATAGGAATCCTCAAGACAAATTCTGAAGAAACACAGTAGTGACAGGTTGCCTGAAAGCAGATCCAAGACAAGTCCAGAATGACAAAATGGTCTTTTACCAAAGAACATTTTGGCATCCCAGAACTATGTTGTGCAACAACACTGAACAGAGGCTATAAAATTAAATCTGGGGCAGCATAAGACAACCTCTGAAGTATGAAGGCCAAAAATCTAGCCCTTCTTACTTCAAAGCTTATAAAGTACACTGGTTATGTATGGAGAATGATCCTGAAGTCAACTGACCATGATAAATCAAGGTTTTGACAAACACTGAGTATGATCCTCTTAAATTAAAAAACCCTGAACACCAATCTTTACAGTAAAATGTAAATTGTGTTTAATTTAATAGCAATAAGAATTTGGGAAAAGCTGCAATTACTAATATTTTTCAAAACACGAACTATTTTGGTGTGCTGACAGAAATATTTTAATCCACTTAAATATTAAAAATTCACAGTATTAAACAGCTTTTAGCCATGATAGTGAACACTGAATGAGGATGTTTCATAAGGCAAACAGACTATGCATGTTTGCATTTATGGCAGTGATTTGGCACACACAAGGCTCTGTTACTCTGAATTTAATTAGACAACAAATGGTTCAAAACCAACATTTAAATTTTCCAAAGATACGGAATTAATTAACACTGTAAGCAGTCGGCCTTTTGAACATGGCGTCAGCTCAATTTAGCTCTTAGTCAGAGAAGTCAATGCATTTCGTTTTGTCATCAGAGTTTAAAGATTGATGAGCTAGAACATTCTTAAATGACTGCACTAGCAAGCACATTAGCCGGGAGCTTGCATCTTTTGACTACACCCCTTTAGAAAAGGCATAAATTTTGGAAAATTTCATTGCTTTAGGACTGTGTATTGCCTAATTAATATTCATAACAGAGCAGCCACGAAACAAGCCCTTTTTACGCTCCATAAAAACTGAAAACCCAAGGGCTCACAACAGTGTTTATCTTATAAATTTCCTCATTAAAAGTTCATTTTCATGGCTAAAAGCTGCTCAAAACTGCAAGTTTCATGACATTTAAGCAGATCAACATGTTTTGTGACATAACACTAAAAGAAATTATCTTTTGAAACATATTAGTATTTGAACAAATGCCCTAAAACAATCCGGTGTTTTCCAGCATTTTTCGTTATCGACTCAAGAGCCAACATGGCAAAATCCAGTAACAAACTTCAGTGCCTACCTGGTGAAATCTGATACAGGACCTTAGATGTTTAATAAGCTCATTAAGCTTTTTCCACATTGGGACACTGTAGACTGATTTACTTAAGTTGTTTTCATGTTCTTGATTAGTATAATGTTAAGCTAACATACTTCTTCAGTACGTTCATCTTGAACGCTATTCTCCTACTCTGTTCCATTAAAATTGACTGATTGATTGACTACTCCAAAACAAGGGTTCAATGCATATGAGAGGCTCTTAGAAGACACTAAAAACTAACATTCAAACACATACACACATTAAGCATGATGCCCATTTGCTCACTAAACTTGTTTTCTTAATAAGTTGGCATAAATCTGTTTCACCTCAGTTATGCTTTTCAAAAATACCATTTACACAAACTCGACCACATTATTAGCTTAAAATAAGCTGTTTGATACATAAGACAAAATAGTGAATATGATACAGTGGCACATATATTTTGCAATAATGAAAACTTCACCAACCTGGAGCCACCAGTGGAACAAACAGAATCTGTAACAATATAATATAAATTATATTAATATCTGACAGAATATTTAAAAAGAAATATAAATAATGTGGAGATTTGTTTCTCTTGAAGTTTTGGCTGTCCAGTTGTTTGAATTATTATGCTTCAGTTTTCTAGCACATATTTCTTGTACTCTTTAGCTGCTGACTGTGTGATCAACAAAAGCAATTAACCCATTGAATGTCACAGAAGTATCCAGGCTAGACTGGATATTATGCCACAGTTGCCACAGGTGCATATGTGCAATATTGTTAACAAGTGCTCTTACTTAATCCATTGGAAGTAAGCCAAACAGCATTATTTCTCTGTAAGTGAACCAACAGTACATTAGTTCAACCCATTATTGCTTATAATTGTGAAAAATGAGGAGGTAAAAGTAAAAAAGTTTCCTGACCCTCCCATCCAGATTTTTAGGTGTCATGGTAATCAAACAACAGATTTTGCATTCAAGTTTTGGTAACTCTAATTAGGACACATATTTAAAGAATTGTCTATGATTAAATTTAGCACAACTTAGCATCCATACTAGTGATCTGTGAGATTTCTGAGCAATGGCAAGAACAGTAATGAGGGTCATTTAGTGTCCGCATAGCCTACAAACTTTTCTGGTGATTACCACTGAGTAAAAGTGTGTGTTATTAGTCAAATGTGTTAACAAGAGTGCATTCTAAAAGCCAGGAGACACCAAGTGAAGCGATGAAGTGAAGACAAAGTGAAGATGAAGTGAAGGAGAAAAGGACAAGCTGAATGAAGTAAAACAAACCAGGGATGGAGTGGAAATTAAGGAAGAAGATGATTTAGGTCTTGACAATTTATTTATCATGGAGGATGAGTCAGATCAGGATGAAAACAGTAGACAAGCTGAACACTCTACGGCAGATTCACTATTATTTATGAAACAATAGTTCTAAGGAAGATGAGTAACTGAAAAAATTGAGCAAAACAATAGATGTGAAAATTCTGAATTTTGCATTGTTCATGGCTTACTTTACCATAAAGCCAAGATTTTGGTTCAAGCTGCTTTCCAACTGGTGTTACCCAAAGAAAGATGTGTTAAAGCTATGCGTTTAGCACACAAATCTGTTTTGGAGGACCGTTTATAAAAGAAAAAATATGAGAAAGAATTAAATTTGTCTTTTGAATAGCAATAAATGTAGAAGGACTTTAACAAATGGCGTCAGTCATCTGAAAAGAGCCATCTCAAGGCATAAGAATTGGTCATGAATCAGGCACTGATCATACCGATTCCACAGAAGGATATATCAATCAGACATCATAACATGGACTGTAGTGGACGAACTGAGATAAAGTCATCGGCAGACCATAGGTATTGTCTTTGTATGGTTGAATTGTGTACACGACGGCCCACAGCATTTTTACATCAGAAGTTAACAGCAAAAGTTGTTTGTAATTCATTGTTTGAGTCAATTGTAAACTAGGGTGGCCCTAATTTTCTCATTTCAAAATTTGTAACTCTCACCCTCTCAGATGGTTTCATTTTAGTAAGAAACATTTTGTGTAAAATTTGAAGCATTTCAATCTGCGTTTAGAAGTCACTCACGGGGGCCAAAGTTTACCACGTAATCAGAATGGTATGAACTTTCATAAACCTTTTGCACAGTGCACATGCTCTTTTGCACATGGTTCTTTGCACATGAGTCCTTTGCACATGAGTCTTTTGCACAATGCACAGTTCCACATGTCTGTTTTGCACACGTGTCCTTTTGCACATGGGTCTTTTGCACACGCAACTGACTTCCTATATAAGATGGTTAACTAGCCATAACATGAGGTGAACGTCCACTCCCCAAGAAACAACCAGTGCTGAAGAAGACAGTCGAAGCCGATACTTACCCACCAAGAATAGCTGGAGCTTAGAGCAGCAGGTAAAAGAGACGGTTTGAGCCGAAGATGGCAATGCATTCGCAAGATTACCTAGTTAGACCTGCAGAAGAAATAGAAGGAAGTAAACTACAGTCGGAGAAGCAGGTCCTTGGCCACTTTATGCATCGCCACAGAGTGCTGAAAGAGGATATCCGAACAACAGCGACCCACACCATAGAGCGAGTCAAAGATTTCTGGTCCCGTGCTAGAATTCCAACAAAAATCGCCAACACTCGATCAAAAAGTTCAAGCAACTATTCTATGAATGGCAGGGGCTGAAGAAGAACAAGAGGCGTCAGTCCCAGACTCAAACAGCCAAAGAAGCTACGTTTTTAGACAGGATCGGGGAACTGTTTGACAATGCGCAGGCCAACACCATGGAGCTCATCAAGAATCAAGAAGACAAGCTCTTCCTCGAATCACACCGGAAAAAGGGATGACTGGGCTGCAAGACAGAAGCCGACAAGGCAGTGCTCCAACAAGAGCATGGTTAAGAGGAAACACTCCAAAGTGATGTCAACTTCAGAAAGACGCCCTTTTGGAGAAAGTTCTGTTGGAGAGCAGCACCGACTCGGAAGAACGTCAGTGTGAATGTGAAAATCAAGATCCATTTCCCAGTAAGAGTACTGCTAACCCGCCACGAAAACAAGGACACCAAAGTGTTATATCACCAGAACTGGCAGCCATGCTTGATCGAAATGGACTGAGTGAAAGGGCTGAATGATGACGGTCTTTGAAGCGTCTAGGGCTCTCGGACAAGACCCATAAGTGCTTGCATTAAACAGGTCAACCATCCAGCGTACACGTCGAAGAAACCGAAACCAGCAGCTGCTCGCATTGTACAGGCATTCGAATCAAACACAATCCTGACAGCCCACTGGGATAGCAAGCTGAAGTTAGATTTGACAGGGAAAGAGAAAGTGCATAGGCTGCCTATTCTGGTTTCAACAATGGGAAAGAAGTAACTGTTGTCAATTCCAAAGATACCCGCAGGGACTGGCCAAGCTGTGGCCGAAGCTGTGCACAATGGAATACAAAAATGGGGCTTTAAGGCTTGGTCCGGGGCAAGTGTTTTGACACAACCAGCTCTAATACTGCCCAACTACCAGGTGCCTGTGTCATTCTGCAACTACTACTGGGCCGGCCTCTTCTACACTTTGACTGTCAACACCATATCATGGAACTTGTATTTGCTGCCACCTTTGGAGTATGTATGGGGCCTAGCCATGGACAAGAAGTCCTCGTCTTTAAACGGTTTCAAGGACAGTGGTCATCCATCGACAAAGAAAGATACGATGCCTTCTCCAATGCTTTCACCTCATCTGAGCTCATCGATTTCCTAGATGAAGTCATTGAATTCTGTGAGCAGTAGCTGCAGGATCAGCAACCCCATGAGGACTACTCTGAACTACTCCAACTCTTGCTTGTCTTTTTGGAAACAAAGCCAAATCATGGGACAAATTTCCAAGCCCCTGGGCTGATGTATCAAGCTCGTTGGATGTCGAAAGGAATATACAGTATCAAAGTTTAACTCTTCAGGTCGCAGGTCAAACTGTCGGCAAGAGAATCTCGGGGACTGATACTTGTGAACATATTTCACACAAAACTTTACATCAAGTAAGTACTGGTTCCTGGCACAAGTGGCTTCGAAAGAGGCTAGGAATGACCTGCTCTTCCTGCAGCAACTTGATGCTCACCCTGATTGCGACATCAGTGCAGCTACTTCACACAAGCTAGCCAATCACCTATGGTACCTTTCCGAGAATTTGGCCTTTCTCAGCCTCTTTGATCCGGAGGTGGGCTTGACCACAAAATGGGCCATGCTGAAAGCATCAGCAGAGAAAGAAGGAGCAAACAACCCATTGAAATACATAGAGGTGGACTTCGTGACGGTACAGCAGAAGACTCTTGTTGACTTTGTGACAATGTGGAGCAGAAATGTATTTGGAATGCTGGGCTTGCCAGTTGGATTCCTAACCGAAGACCCTGATACATGGAACAGTATGGATGAGTTCAAGGCTGCACACTAGCAGTCACCAACGATCATGCAGAGTGAGGTATCACCATGATCCAAGACACGGCACAGACAAGGCGCTTTAAGAATGAAGAACAATTGCAGTATGTGCGTCAAGTTATTGAACAGAGTTGGGAAAACTTTCCTGATGCGAGAAAATTAATGCTACTTAAGAAACCATAAAAGCATACTGTATACTATACACTCATTATACAGTAGTCTGATTTTTAAAACTGTTCTGTATTGGTTCGAGACTGTTAAATAGACACTAAAACAGTAGTTTTCAGTGCAGCTTGATTTCTTGCAAGGGTTAGTCAAACTGATGGCAAACATTTTTTAATTCTACTATTTACGCTAACTGACTAAACATTAGGATCGTTGAGCGACCTGTAAATATTAAAATGTTTTGCGCAAAATTTGCACATAGTATTTTTTATAATAAGGAATATCTTGAAAGGGTGAGGCTCAATATTGCTTTGCAATTAATTTTTGCAATATAAATAAGGGCCACCCTACTGTAAACATTGGGGTACCAAGGGTCATTATACGAGATCAAGAGATCTGATGCAGATTTCAATAGAATCAATGTTACATGTAAGTGACAAAGACTGTGAACATGAACTAGTATGGAGCTAGTAAAATGTGGGCTTCACATTAATTTTAATTAATTAATTAATAATTAACTATAAATTTTAAATTAAATATAAGAAATTAATAAATTTTAAGACCAGTCTAATACAAGACTTTATAAAACTGATGGGGTGCAGTCCACGATTTGGTACACCTGGTTACCCTGAATCGTCTGGATTAGCAGAGAGGTGGAATCAACTTTTGAAAAGATGATTCACCATTTGATCACCAAAAAATTCTTGATGGTGCCACATGCTGATACTTTTAACAGCATGGGCACAGAGGGAAGTGCTGAATGCAAAAACAGGGGTGTCTTCTTATATGCTGAATTATGGAAGATGTCCTGAGGACCACTGACAAGAAACATGATCCACAGAAATCCATGGTCCATGTCCAAAGTAATTCCAATGCCATCTAAATTTGGACGAAAACCAACAGTGTTTGAAAGAAATACAGTAAAATTTGTCAGATGCCATAAAATTTGCGAAACCCACGCTGAAAGAAAACAAATTCTGTATGCGGCCCACTACAGTAAGAAGGCAAAAGAGAAAGGGTTTGGACCAGAAGAGAAATGATTGTGCTACACCTGACTTCAACAAATAAACTGATGTCTTGTTAGCACAAACCATGTACTGCTTACAGAAACAGTCAAAACATTCGTACCTGATTGATATGGATAATAATGGAAAGAAAATTGTTCATGGCAACAAGATTCAGAAGCATATAACACAGTTCTCTGGTGCATGGTTTTGCCGTTAACGACAATGATGTTGGAGAAACATGAAAAATTGCACATGCCACCAAGATTCAGATGCACATAACATGTCCTTCAATACATGGTTTAATAGTCAATGATGACAATGGCTTTGGAGAAACACGTATTTTTACCAACTGTATTTAAAACAGAGTGCAAACCTGTGGGATTACATTATGAACAGATAAACCATTTGACAGTTAATCCAAACAATAGTATTACTTGCTTGAACTGTTCAGTTATTATCAACAGTTCATCCCTGATTTTGCAAAGATTGTTAACATTTGTTAGATTTAACCTGTAAGAAAGTTCCATAAAATTTTTGTTACACAGGTGTACATCAAAATGCTTTTGAAATGTTAAAAACACTGTTTGTGTTCAAATTCTGTTTTGATGTAAATTTGAATTGTGACAGCAGTGATCTGCAGTTGGTGCTTTGTTAACATAATTTGACAGTCAAGGTTGGGAAAGACTTATTTTATTTATTAGACAAAAACTTACTGAAACACAACAAAAATGGGCAACTATTGAAAAAGAAGCATATTCTGCTGTATGGGCATTGTGTAAACTGCAAGACATTACTTTTCGTTGCATATTGTTGGATACACTGATCGATTCATTGACATATATTTGACTGTACCTATGTCTAAATCTGTGATACTTATTAGATGGTGTTTTGAGTGACAATCCTTTGATCTTGATGTGAGATATTACATGGGCAAATTGAATGTGAAGGCAGATTGCCTCTCATGCTTGGAAATGACT
The DNA here is from genome assembly GCA_964023275.1 of Norana najaformis. Classification (NCBI taxonomy): domain Eukaryota; kingdom Metazoa; phylum Annelida; class Clitellata; order Crassiclitellata; family Hormogastridae; genus Norana; species Norana najaformis. The sequence goes on from OZ029921.1 coordinate 13,621,137, forward strand.
GCTTCATAGTTAAGGTATTTTGCTGGTAAAAATGATTTTCCCTTTTGACACAGCTGATTGCATGACATTACATTATGTTTCATTTACAAATCATCTGACAACTTTGGAAGGTTGTCAAGACCCACATTTGGGCCCTTTTGGGTACTCTACACAAGAGATGGAAGCAGTTTGTGAGATTTTCAGATGATTGATGTAGTGGATAACTCCTGATAGGAAGTATAAAAACTTAGTTCGACAAGTTACCTCACATATAAAGTGAGAAAATGTGAAAATAAGGTTTCCCATGTCTGGGCCCTTTTGGGCCCCCTTATACAATAGCTGGAAGCAGTTTGATATTTTTGATGACTGCCTATGTGATAGCTAATATAGTGATGACTAGTGATAACCAAGTGAAAACTAATGATAGAAGCTTAAAAACGTTAGTAGGACAAGTTGCCCGATACTTATAGTGAGAAAATGTGAAAATAGGGTTTCCCCTGTTTGGGCCCTTTTGATGTCCCTTACATGCTAGCTGGAAGCAGTTTCAGATTTTCTAGTGGCTGCCTGGGTGAATAATTCTTGGTGGTGTTTTTGTGAGAAAATTTTGTGGAGAAATATGACGATATGAACATTTGTTTAAATAATTATTTTACCTTCGGCTTTGCATACCGAATATCCAATATCCGAATGTGAACGTCACAGCAAACTTGACGAAGGCCTCTCTCATACAAACACGCACACACCATGAGCAAATAAGGTAGCACAATGTGTTTAGGAAAACAAATGCAACACTTTACCGTTTTCACTCATGGCAATATATATTGATGTAACGGCACCAAGCACTTCACGACGTCTGTCTTTTTCGAGAATAAATTATCCAATTTCAAACAGTAATTAAATACGTAACATTTTAAAAAGAATTTTCTCTTTAATTTTATTTTCGAATACAAAAACAACCGAATTTGGCGCAATCGAATCCCATGCAGCGAATAGGGAAGAAGAGCCGACTATTTCACAAGGTAAAGGATAATTCATCATCGTGATCGTGATCGTGAGCTGGAGATTTCTACAGAACCCAACGAAAGTCACGTCGCGGCAACCAGCTTATTTTGTCAAAACAAAATCGATATGCAGACAGAGGCGAAAATCTGTACATAACTTTGGGGGGACGGCGCGATAGCGGCGAACATTTTTTGCATGGGGGGCAGAGGGGGACAGTAAACATAAATGGGGGACAGAGCCTACACAAATAAGCCTATTCATAATTCATCAACTGCATGCAGATTACAGAGTTCATATGACGATAAAGAGTAATTATCTAGGTTCTAAGTAAAGGCTAAATAAGCCGAAACTGCTAATGACTTTTTAGTGAGAAACAGCAAACAGATGGCTTACTGTATGTTTTTGTACAATTTTCTACGCATACTGTTGCAATTTGATTAAAGTGTTTGAACACTTTTATTCACAGTTGGTGAATAGGGGCAGTGCCAGTGAACATAAACATCATAACTGGGGAGCTATGCAATCATTGATTTTGTAGTTTGGCACCAAACCCATTAGATCTTATGGTGGAACGGGAAATAAATGTGCAAACAATGAATGAAATTTATAAATTATGGGATATGGGATTCAGTAATGGTAGGCTTATATGGGAACTTATAGGTTGTAATACGTAACCGATTTTTTTCTTTTGCTAGAACTGAAACTTAACAATGACTGTATGAGACGTTTGATTGAAGCATTCTTCGAAGATGCATCAGAAGTAGAAGCCATGGCTCGGAGCCTAGATCACTTAAACTATCGTTAACAACTAAACACGCAACAAGGTGCTACTACACCAGTGCCGAACCCTGAGACAAATAGCGAGGAGTAGTAGTGAATAAAGACTACTTCAATGAATTCCTCAATAGCGTCTTGCTGACAGTGAAACCCGACACCCTTTGTCTTTCTATATTTATCCTCCCCTCTAGTCCTGGCTATTTTCCTCAAATGGTGGTCCTTCTCCGCTGCCTTGCCGCATATTTAGCATTCTATAACGCTCTCCCTGTAGGCCTATCGTGATACACGGTCTTATTTGGTCATCCTGATGTGGTGGCAGACTTCAGTAGCATTCCATCTTCTCTCATACATTGCAGCAGCATCCTGAACAAAGACACATTCTCATAGCGAAAAGAGTTTCTGAGGGGAGAAATAAACAAGAACTGAAAGAAACGAATCGTTAAAGCTCCCATCTGGAGCGAGGTGTTGTATGGATCGAAACATCGACCACGAGAAAGGAGGACATCAAGCGACTGGAGGCTTTCGAAATGTGGATTTGGCAAAGGATGGGAAAAGTTGCTTGGATGAAACACATAACACACGAGGAGGTGTTGAAAAGAGCTGGGGAAGAAAGATCCATGGTAGCTAAAATAAGGGTGCGTCAGAGAAATGGATTGGTCACATACTGAAAGGGACTCACTCCTGAGAATGGCCACTGAGGGAAGAATGGAGGAGAAAAGGACAAGAAGAAGACCCAGACAGATGCTGCTGGATTGGATGATGACGGACGGATATAGCAGGCTGAAAGAAGAAGCTCAGCATCGATAGAAGTGGCGCAATCAAGTGGCGTAATCGGACGTTTGAACATGCCTGAGGGCAGAGAACCAGAAGCAGAAGATATCAGATCAAGTCCACAAGAGCCAAGTTGTTGGGCCAGTTTCAATGCCTGTGCAGAATCTGGGGGTCAGGCCGGAGGAGACAGCGTGATGCTAAGGTCGTGAGTGATTATGATGGCAAAGGTGGACGTAGGATGGCCAGGATCAGGCGCAGAATAGGATAGCTTGAACAGTTTGGTTTTCAGGCAGGAGTGAAACTTTCCAGGACAGAGGGCAAGGAGGGCAAGCAGTGGAAAGTTCACATTTACAGGTGAAAGGAAGTCTCTCGGGAGTTCGTTCCAAAGAGCTGGCGCAGCATAGATGAAGGACGATTCCAGAATTAGAGAGAGGAAGAAACTGGATGCCGGTTTCAGTGGACTGACAATGTAATGTAATGTAACAAGCATTATATTGCGCCTTTCAAGCATCTCTTAAGAGCGCTGGTCACATGGCTATCCAAGCGATCTAAACAAGAGCGTCTTAAGGTGAACAGAAAATGAATGTTGAGTTAAACTAAGGGCTAAAGAGCAGGTTATGAAGAACAAGCAGATCTGAATGGTTGATAGGGAGGGTAACAGAGAATAAGCAAATACGTTTGTTAAGTGGAGATATGTAAAAATGATCAGGAGGGGACCGAGAATCTTGAGGAACATTGTAGATGAGTGTGTAAGTAATAGAGCAGCACTGAGAGTGAAAGAACTGAAGGAATGGTAAAACGTGATCCAAGAAAAAGCAGTGTCTTGGATTTCAAATATAGATTTCATGGTCAGTGGTGTCGAAGGCAGGAGATATATCTGAAAGGCATAGAGAACGGGAGGAAAGAACTAGACTTACTATAGGCTACAGACTTACTTATTCACGAAGTATTGACAAGTTTGCTGTACAACGAGGAGAGGAGGGTTTAAGTGGAGTGAAGTTTGGCGCAGATAGATTGGTTGAGATTTAGAAGATTAATTATTGGAGGTAAGATTACCAGATATCCTAGAGGTAGCAACCTGTTTTGAGAGTTTAGATGCTGTTTTGGGTGTGATAGTTTATCTTGTATACTTTTGTTTCTGCGAATTTCTATGCGCTGACTTTGTACGATGTTTTTGTGTGAAACTCTTCTGGTACGGTCTTTAAAACTGAATGAGAGATTTGAAATAGAAGAATAGTTTTACAGGATTTCCTTGTCAAGGGACGATTTTAAGAAGTGCGTTTTGTCTGAATGGACGCCACATCATTTCTGAAAGTTAGAACTATTCTGGGTAAACAATCATGTTTAATTGCATATGAATAAACTGGAATTTTACCAACTATTTATTCATTTCAGCTTTTTGATGTGATTTTGATATCGAATCAAGACTCTCTAACAATACTAAGAAACCCAGTGAATTTGTTATCGCTGCTCAGACAACCAGGTCCGCGTTAATCGGCCAGATGTTGGCCCAATGCCGTTTTTCATTGGCGTCATGGTGCGTACGAAAAATGTGATGTGACTATTGCTCGTCCGCAGGCACGAAGGTACGGATGAGTTTAGACAGCCGGCTTTCTCCACACACCATGGAGAGCGACCCGAGTTACGATTGATTTCTATGGTTCCCTGGACTTTAAAATGAAACGATATATGCATATAATATATAGGCCTATATACAGTATACGCTGTATATGCGAATTGTTATGCAGTACCCTAGCACGGTTTTGTGTGTGATGGTTTATCTTGTATATGTCTGTTTATGCGAATTTCTGTGCGCTAACCTCAGACGATGTTTTTATGTGAAACTCCTCTGGTACAGTCTTTATTGCTGAATATTCTCGGCATCTTGCAAGAAAAGGCTATTGCTCTACTGGGGTTTCTGGGTGATTTATTGTCTCATGGATTGACTGAGTTACGTGTTTGCAGCAGCTGCCGCTTTTAGGAGTCCTCGATGCCGCATACCAAGCCCACTAGCTCATGCATGTCGGCTGCTGTTGCTGCTGATGCTGCTGCACGTGTGTGTGTGCGTGTGTGCGTGCGTGCGTGCGTGCGTGGTCTTTGCATGGCGTAAATAGACCTATGTGACTATCGTCGACCGAAAATGCATGAAAATACATATATCTTCTGTAATTGCCTTTAGCGATGTTAGTCTGATCAGTATGCACATTTGAAGATGATAGGGAGTTAGGAAGAAAGGAGAGGAAAGGACAAAAGAAATAAAGCATAACACAGGCGTAGGAGATAAGGAATGGGAAAATAAGGAAGAAACATGGAAGAAAATGAAAGAAGACAGGAGCAAAGTGCATGGTGAACTCTAAGAGTGACAGAGGCAGAAGACAGGGAGGCAACAGGCTTAGAAAGAGGATGTCGACGATCTTTCGTAGTCCTCCTCCTTTCGGTTTTGCCTCTTCAATGTATTAGGCGAAAATTCTGCATTAAATTCTTGTGGGTAAAACCGTCTTAATAACTTTCGATTTTAAATTAAATGTTTCTTTAGTTCTGCTTTATGTTTTTAATCTTTTATCAACACGACCTACAGTCAAGTCTGTGATGGCCGTGAAACTGAAATGTAATTAATTAGTACATTAGAAATTCCTATTGTGCAAGGTATAAACCTGTAGCGCTCCAACGTTAATTTTCAGATATTCAGTTCAATAAGACAGACACAATCCCTTGGCAGATAAGCCTGCTGAAAGAGGTAGGCCACAATATAATAATAATAACAATAACAACAACAACAACAACAATAATAATAATAATAATAATAATAATAATAATAATAATAATAATAATAATAATAATAATAAGAAGAAGAAGAAGAAGAAGAAGAAGAAGAAGAAGAAGAAGAAAAGACCTTCCCAGAATAATGCTCCCTAATTTTGTAATCCTAAGGAATTACATGTACCTCGGGTTAAAAATAAATAAATAAATAACGATAATAATAATAACAATAACAATAATAATAATTTAATAATAATAATAATAATAACAGCTCTAGTTGCTCCAGAAACAATGAATTCGTTTCATAATTGAAGTGTTAGTCTGTGGGAACTGTTTACATATAATAATACATTTTTGAAAAAAACAACAACAATAATAATAATAATAATAAAATAATAATGATAATAGTGATAATAATACTGCTAATAATAATAAATTATATATAAGGTTAAAAAATAACAGCAATAATAATAATAATAATAATAGGCTCTGGCCGCACGGCTCGACACACCAACTTAAATAATTTCATTTGTCGAAGTCTTGTCCGCGCGGGCTACGCTTCCATCAAGGAACCAGCTGGCCTCTTTAGAACCGATAACAAGAGACCAGATGGGCTTACGCTGATCTCATGGCGTGCGGGACGAAGTCTCGTTTGGGACGTTACGATGACGGATACATTGGCCGTTTCCTATTTACCAAATACCTCAATCACGGCAGGTGCAACAGCTAAGTAGGCGGCAATTCGCAAAACGCCAAATACATCCAACTGCTTGCCACTTACCACTCTGTTCCTCTGATTTTAGAAACCCTCGGTCCCATAAATAATGATGGCATGGAACAGAGCTTCAGTAATGTCTCTGGAGATTGCAAGAGAGACGACATATTATCTCTTTCAAAACGCTTGGCCTTGACAATTCAGCGCTTCGATGCAGTTTCTTTCCGCAGCAGATTTCCTGTGCCAGAACTTGACGAGTAGTGGTCGTCCCAGATGTTTTTGATCTTCAATAAGCTTTTAAGCCCTGAAGGATCATATGTACCTCGGGGCGCAAAAAATAATTATTATTATTATTATTCAGATGATGATGATGATTGTGATATAAGAGACACATACCATCTGTTTCAACGCCTATCAGTTGCCATCCAACGATTTAATGCTGTCGCCTCCCGAAGCACCTTCTCTCTGCCAAAACTTGACGAGATTTAGCCAACCCAGACAGTTTTTTTCTCCGGAGCGTTTTTTTATAAGTCCCGAGGGATCATAAGTACCTCGGGCAAAAATAATAATAATATTATTATTAATTATTATATTATAATATTATAACAGTAATAATAAAATAATATTAATACGTCCTAAAAGTGACAATTGATCCAAACGCCACGACGAATAATAATAATAATAATAATAACAACAACAACAACAACAACAACAACAACAACAATAATAATAATAATAATAATAACAACAACAACAACACAATAACAATAATAATAATAATAATAATAATAATAATAATAATAATAATAATAATAATAATAATAATAATAATAATAATATGGGACGAATCTTTTCACCATCTACCTACCTCAGGTAAAAGAATAATGAAGACTCGCTCAAAAGTACTGTCCATAGTAATAGCGGGCACAAGTGTGCTTTGTAACTACGTTGTATGGCTTTCATGTGGATTGCGATAACAATGGGACATAATAGATAGGTCACACCTATTATACGCCTACACACAAACATCTAAATGTATTTCTATGCACATCTAAGCATATACGTACAGTAAGATACAGCAAGTATATAATGGATATGCATGTATGCGTGCATGTATGTATGCAAACATGCATATATGAGTGGATGTATGTATGCATGTATGTGTGTATGCATGCATGTATGTGTGCATGTATGCATGTATATGTATGTATGTATGCAAACATGCATGTATGTGTGTATGCATGTCTATGTATGTATGTATGCATACATGCATATATGTATATATAATTGCATGTATGTAAATAAAATTGCATGTATGTAAATATAATTATGTACTTATGCATGTATTTTAACTGCATAGGTCTATTTATATAGGCTTAGCATTCTGCGCAGAGGAATGAAACTGTGGTGTGATCGTGCTGCTGCTCCGCCTCCTATTAAATGCTGCACGTGCTGACCTCGCCTGACCTCTACAGCTGACTTTGTCCAACCTTCCGTCGACCTTCTGCTCTAATGCTGCTGCTGCTGCTGCTACTGCCAAGCTTCCTCTTTGCAGCGTTCTCGATCTATGGCATGCTCCCACTCTGGAAAACACCCCTGCTCCAGCTCCTCTTCTTCTTTCTCCTCCTCCTGCCATTCCGGTTACCCATCTTGACTTTTCACCTCGTATACTAAAATCAATCATCCGCAGGTTCTCAAACGATGCTGTCGAGAAAAGCAGAAAGGAACGACCGGAGAATGAAGGACTATCTGTCTCGCTCTCCAAGTGTAAGTGAAAGGGGGATGTACTGAAAGATGGTTTGCTTGTGAGTCCTGCGCATCAAGGGTCGCTGGCGAACACAAGTCTCCTTTCAGGATATGGTGGCGAGCGGTGGTATTGATCAGAGGCTTTATCTTCGGGGGATTTTCTACCTTCAAGAGCACGCGGGTTCTTGAATAGATCAGTCCGACCGTACAGAGACGTAACACCGATTCTTTCTTTCACACGTATATTACAAGTATTTACACCGTATTTACAACAAATTCAGCAAACTCAATCTTTGATTCGCATCGGCCTATTGATCTGGCGGGGTCCTTTTAAGTGATACAGGTTTATTATTTTTCTTCTGTTCTCCGGAACCTAACGCCTCTTTCGACCGTTGTTTAGCGAATGCCCTCTTCGCTTCGCACCCTTCCTTAACTTTCCCCTTCGTCTGTCAATCATCCAACTTCTCCCTTTCGCCATCCGATCAGCGTCCCTCTGTTCCGCCTGTCTCTCTCTCGTTCTCTCTCTCTCTCTCTCTCTCTCTCTCTCTCTCTCTCTCTCTCATTCTCTCGCTCTCGTTTACTTCCACCTGGCAATCATGGGCGTCCTATCCGCCTCTCGTTAATGACATCCTCGCCTAACTGTTCTCCAGTGTTCCGTGCAAATTAATTACACAAACACATTAGCTAAGTTATCCAACATAATACTATCTACAATATGCAAAAACCTAAAATCCTCATTGTTTTCCAAATTTTCACTACAGGGTACGTCGTCTTAATGCCAGTAGCAGCAATGGCAGCAGCAGCAGCAGCAGCAGCTTGTCCGACGGTTGGTCAATGAATCCGAATGAATCCGACCAAATTCATGCAGCAGAAGGCATGAGAAGATCGAAGCTTCGGACGTAAGGAGCTTTGACAAAATGGGGTTGCTGCTTGGAGAATGTCTGAAAATTCTGTTGGTAATGAATAGGAGGAGAACCCATAAGGTCATCAAGAGCACAGCGACAAAACAGTTTGTACTCCCTGACTCTCTGAGTCATTTGCTGCCTTTTATGATTAGAGAGAGAGAGAGAGAGAGAGAGAGAGAGAGAAAAAAAAAAACAGAGAGAGAGCAGGGTGAACAACACTTCTCTCGTCACCCGTCTCTTCTTTCGTCTCTTACTGTGTCTTGCTTTTCTTCTTCTTTATCATCACCTTCCTTCTTCGTGTAATTTTCCTTGTTCTGTTCTTGTTCTTCTTCCTTTCTGGTAGTCTAGTACGTGTAGTACAAAACAGCCTAGCCTCTGATCATCGTCTTCAGCTGCTGGTTCTGTAGATTTGGCCTCAGTTACTTCCTCGGCCTGTAGGCGCTACATAATTAGCCGTCGGATGCCACAGAGCCAGGTTAAGATTAGACGCCGCCGAAACAGTTCACACGGACAGTCAGACTGCGACGACGATGCCTTCTAGTCGAAGCTCTTGGCCGATGTTTCCTATGAGTTTATATAGGATATAACTACAGGAGGAGGAGGAGGAGAAGGAGGAGGAGGAGAAGGAGGAGGAGAAGGAGGAGGAGAAGGAGGAGGAGGAAGAGGAGCAGCTGCAGGACCAGAAAACAACGTTTGCTACAAACACATGTGAGTTTACTATGCACATTCCATATTCATTCGGCTGATCATCTTTACCACCACCACCACCACCACCACCACCACCACCACCACCACCACCACCACCACCACCACCACCACCACCACCACCACCACCACCACCACCACCACCACCACCACCACCACCACCACCACCACCACCACCACCACCACCACCACCACCACCACCACCACCAACACCATCAACACCACCACCACTACTACTACAACTATTGTAGAGACAATCAAGTTTCCCGGCTCTTACAGTGTGAGTTGTAACGAGCTCGGTCATTTCTCTACTGCTTGCGTCGAAAATACAATCAGCTGATCAGTTATAACATAATTTTTTAACTACATTTATATAGCGCTTTTGCGTGCTTCCCCACAGCCTAACATTTTAGAGTTCGTTAGGAACGACAAGTTCTTCCCCAGGCGACTAATGCGCGAACAACTGAAGTCTGCATTGGCGGGCTTTCACACGCAAACACATAGAACCCGACAAAACTTATTAGTCGGTTCTGCTCACCGACTGGCACCCCTTGATAGCAGAATGTGCTGCATCCGAATGTCACTCACGTCACCAGATCTGCGATTGACGGGGGGCACTTATCAATTTGTGAATAGAACCGTGGGGCCTTTGGTCGCTGAATAATAAATTCTTCTTAGTAGACGCTCGATGCCATTGTGAAGAAACTGACTAGTCACTGCAACGAAATACATTGGTTGAGCATTTAGATACTTCATTTCTATATAGCTAACTTAGATGCATACTGTTTACTGTCTTGCGAACCCGATTTCCTTATTTCACATCTTGCAAAACCAACCACACCATAAGCACTTTTCTCCTCATATAGGTTATACCTATTTCGTATTTCGACCTGTCACTTCGAACCTACCCACAAGCCTGATTCTAAGCGCCGGGGAATTAGAGGGCTCGCTAAAATATTTCAGCGATTACATACATGCCAGTTTAAAACTGAACTGTGTAATTCTACGCTGCTTACAACTGAAATAGACGAGGCCTAATGACGCCCATCTGAGAGCCCTGTCAATATCTGGTGAAATACTTGGCCCTCGCACCGTTGTTTCTGCGTATACATGAAAGCAGAAGTTGAAACAACTACCCCCTCTGGTCCATTCGCTAAGTTTTCTGCAGCAATAAGGAGAAAAGGATATTAGGCCGTATTAGGCGGCGATAGGTAACCTATTGTTTGCTTGCGACTTTATTTTCTCGATCTGGACATTCAGATAGGAGAGCAAAAGGTCAGATGGGTTCGTTACAGTCTCTTCTCAGAGTGAAGCGGACAGGGAGGCTCACACGTATAGATACTCAAACATATTGAGTCACATATAGACATGCAGACAGACAAACAGACAGAAAGACAGACAAAACAGCATTCGACACTGTTGATCATGGCATCTTACTCGACAGACTGTCAACAGCGTTTGGTCTCTGAGGTTCCAAAACTTCCTGCAGGACCACAAGCAACACGTCTTTTTCATTGGCCAGTAGTCTTATTCAGCGCTTGTTACCTGCAATGTTCTACAATTAATTAGATTGGGACCAACTCATTTCTTACTCTACAAAGCTGATGTGATCACCATCGCCACCCACCACGGTATCTGTATCCATTCCTATGCACATGATACTCAATTGTTTCAGCAGCCTGCAGATGCCACTTCTGTTGTAATACAGTCCAATGTCTTGTTAACTTGCATCGAGGAATTGAGCAGCTGGATGACATCAGTCGTCTGAAGCTGAGCATGGACAAGACACAGTTTCTATGAACTTGATGGTTCGATCATAAGGCTGTCAGATGAAGCTACATGTCTCCGAGTTCTACTTGATCATGAACTGACATTTGGACTTTCCGCGGGCTGTCTCTACCGTCTACGTCAGCTGCGTACCGTTCAGCGTATATTTACTCTAACTGCTGCCAAGTACATTCCGTCATCAAGAATTGCCTTGACTACTGTAACAGCGTTCTGATAGGCGTTGCCACATCATACCTAAAAAGTTACAGTCCGTTCTCAATGCCACTGCAAGCTTAATCACCCGTAAGCGAAGTGCGACCATATCACTGACATTACACGAAGGACTCCAATGGTTCCCCATTAGCTACCGAATCAAGTACAAGATCGATTTGCTTGTCTAGAACTGTCTTCAACACCTGGTCCAGACTACCTCACTGGACTATGCACGCTGACCTCGTATCTTCACAACCGACGTCACTTGCGCTCGGCAATGGCAATCTCCACATGTCAGCAACGAGAACTAAACGATTGGCTGAGGGAGTTTTACTGTTGTGGAGTCATCTGTCCGGAAGAGCCTACCACTTGGCATCCGTAACCACCACCAGTCAGTCAAGCGATTTGGGGTAGGACGTAAAACTGCAATATTCTTGCAGCTGTATCAACGTCACTGAGCGATAATAATGATAATACTAATAACAACAATAACAACAGCAACAACAACAGCAACAACAACAACATCAACAGCAGCAACTACAGCCCATATTTTCTGCGCCTTTCCATTTGCACACAGCGTTACAATGCCGTTGCTTTCATGGACACATTTGCAGCACTTCAGTGGGAACGAGGGCTGTTAGTACAAGATGAATTACTTACTCCTATGCTGATTTTTTCATGAGGGATTACATGCAACTACGGTAAAACAATAACGATATTAACAACAACAATGACATCAGCATCATCAACAACAACAATAATAACATCAACACAACAGCAGCAACAACCAACAACAACAACAATAATAATTACATCAACAACAACAACAACCAACAACAATAACAACAACAATAATAATAATAATAATAATAATAATAATAATAATAATAATAATAATAGTAATAATAATAATAATAATAATGGCAACGGGGAGATGAATCTAACTGGGAGTCGTACTCAGGTCGCAATGTTGAAAAATAATGCGATGATATCCATTCAAAAATGGTGTAAATCTGTGTTTAGTTTACACTGTATTAAAATACTTGTTTTTCATATATTGAAAATAAGCTTAATCCTGTTTTCTTTTCAATACTATTTGTCGCTGACTTTCATTTTAGGTCTGCATAGAATTTGAATACGATCCATTCAAAGCAAAGAATTTATCGTGCACTTGAAAGCATTGCATGGACATTATATGGCCTCTAGCACTCAGTTGCTGGTCTCAAGCATATGTAGTTCGCTGCCCAGTTCTTGTCGTTCTGTCAGTTCTTTTAACGTCTTTCGAGTCTGTACTTCAGATTCGTTTTTGTCATCTTGCTTGTCCATCGTAGCCCCTCTGACGTGTCGTATTTCAGACGGACTACAATTTTTGCCTGCGGTTAACTTGAAGCCGCCATCGATTTTTTATCCTCTGTGAAAGATGCCTTGTGCATTATGATTACAGCGATACAGAAGTCTTTTGATTAGACTGGATTAATAATTTGTTTCTTAAGCGACTGGGGGTTGCTGCGAGGGGTTGAAACCACCGACACCCCTTGCATGAACTTCCCAATCAAGACCGAAAAGCTCGTATGGTGACCTGGAGACTGATTGAACAACTGATCAAAAACGTTCGACTAATCCAGCTCTCTAACCAACTATAGGCAGTGCAATGGAGAATTTGTAGATTTACATGATTGCTTGTATATATATATATATATATATATATATATATATATATATATATATATATATATATATATATATATATATATATATATATATATATATATATATATATATATATATATATATATATATATATATATACGTATGTATTATTGTGGGCGAAACAGACTGTAGAAATAATATTTAATTCTACTCTGAATTTGAGAAACATTGGGATGACCTATATACCACAACACTGTATTCTTGGAGATGGGGTTTCATTTGACAATGGGGGTGGGTTTAATTCCAGCCTGTTCGTTGACGCTTTGGGTATTAGGTGTCGGCATTAGAGTTCTGGCTACTGAGAATGTAAATTAGTTCAATTAACCACGAAATGTGTGCATATGATGTAGGTTGACAGGTGAAAAGAGTTAGTTGGAGGGCAGGCTAAACAGACAAGGGGGTGCTGCTAGAACCAGCCTAGACCGGCATGCGGGCCTAAAGAATAAGACAAACAGGATCCAGGCGGCAGAAGGCGTAACTGAATAGCCAGAATAGTTGAAACCTGCATTTGGGTGTCAATGTGAGGGAGGCCAAGGAGGCACTGGCTGGAGGGCCAGTATTGTGGGGCCAGAGTAAAGGGCTATATAAGAAGTGTGAGACATAACTGAGGGTGTACGCCTACCATTTCGTTAAATAAACGTTATGAAATGGCCGAGGGTCTCTTGTTCTGGTTTTTCTTCTTCTGGTAAACTGAGGTTCTTGCGCGAGAGGCTCTGTTGGAGTGAAGGGAAAAGGCTCGGTGTGGTCGTAACAGCGTCTGAAAGGAGAAATGTAAGAAGAGACCCCTACTGAACAGCAGGTTCTAGCGAACTCTCTCTCTCTCTCTCTCTCTCTCTCTCTCTCTCTCTCTCTCTCTCTCTCTCTCTCTCTCTCTCTTCTATTTATTTACATGAACGTGTGTTATTGTGTTATTTCGTCGTATGCTCTCATATAGCACTGAAAGTCTAAGTTGTCCTCAACTTCTAGCCGGGGGAGGGATCAAAAAAGACGTGCAGGGCATAGAGCCGAACTACCCAAATCATCTGCATGCGGGACCACTGCTGTTGTCCTTTCCATGCCTGCAGTTCTCCATCCACGCTTTCCAGAAAGACTCTACTGCCGTAGAGTGCACGTCATTAACATGGGCCTACTTTGGTCGTCGCTTCATGCAATACCTAATTTCCTTCATTTTGCGATGCCACCGGACGACGAAGCGATACACTGAAATTAGGGCTCTACGCTTCATGAGTCGCCGCCGAAGAAGGACGGACGGACGGACGGACGGACGGACGGACGGACGGACGGACGGTACTTCGACCCCTAGCCATATATCACAACTGACTCCAAGGAGCAACGCTTAATAACAACTTCCTTACTATTCGCCTGCCGAATATAACATAAATCTTGTATCTCTAATAGCATGGAATTATATATACATACACACACATATATACATGTACATATATATGTCGTTCTAAGACTGAATAATATATATATATACATATATATTTTAGCGTTTAACCATAGAGAAGAATTATCATGTCCTAAGGAGACCGCGGATATGTATGCTATATGTATGCATGTAACGATATATGTGTGGGTGTGTATTGTGTGTGGTATGGTATGTATTTCATGTATGCAGGACCAAGCTTGGGCTTGACAGAGGAGAGACAGACAGCCAGCCAGCCAGACAGTCAGACAGACAGACAAAGAAACCAAAAACAGCCAGCCAGCCAGACAGACAGACAGACAAAGAAACCAAAAACAGACGCATGCAGAGAGAGACAGAGAGACATACGGAGATACAAAGTGAGAGCGAAGAGGGGTATAGCAACTGGTAGAAGAAGCTACATAAGACAGGACGAGCCACACGAGGACAGCGCGGCAGAACAATTTGACAGAGGCATTGTTGACATAATACGTTCTTCGACGAACTTTACATACAATATAACCTTCAAAATCGTAACTAGATAATTAGTGCTGTATAAGCTATAAGAATGGCTATGGCTAGGCCATCAGCTTCTCTAACGTTGATTATCGTGGATATAGCCCTCATGCATGTTTGGGGAGAATTCTACATCATCACTTGGGAGCAAAAAGGTTAAAGTTCATCGAAACTGTACAGAAGCATGGTTGGTCTCGCCATCGAAGGATTGTTCTCGCGAGGCGCAACATAATCACAGCCATTGAACGCCAGGACCCATTAAAGGCCTGCGCCTGTCTATTGCTTAAGCCTTACATGCAGAACTCAACATTAGAATCTCTAATGGGGTCCAAGAGCCTTCTGAGGGATCTTATCCACTCGATGAGCTTAAGCGATACTTAAGTACGTCCCACGTGGAAAGCGACACTCGTAGACGGACAACAGCACATGATGCGGGTCAGCCACAGAACTCTACTCCGATGTTAGCCAATAAAAATATCACCATAATAATTCGTCGTTTTCTTCTTTGAATGCAGAATTTGTATCCAAGAAGAAGTCTGCGAATCAGTTTTCCGACCAGCGTTGCTTGAGTTGGGTGCTCAAAAAAGATCTCCAGTTAGGTCATCTATAGCACTGTCATCATCATCGCATCACTCCATCTAAGTCGACGATTGGCACACCTGAAAAATTCTCTTTCGGTCCTTTTTGGTTGCTTTATAAACAGAATTTGGTCTTCTGCTATCAGTATACGTAATTTAGTGTAAAATTTAATCCAACTGTAGGATCTGAAACGATTTCAGTTCATGCCTTTGAACTAATTCCGATACTCTGATACATTACAGAGGAAAAACTAAATATGATTAAAATGATTAAAATTATACCTGAATAAGTCCGTTCTCTTTCCTAGAAGGCACTTCAAATAGTTCTTCATCTAAAAGAACACATACACAAATGCATGCATGCATAGCCGTGTACATACGCTTATAACTTACATAACATGATAACTGACGAAACCTCTGAGCTTTGCTGGGCATGGTACATTGCTTAGGCATATGAATCGGCGATAACTGCTGCCAGCTGGATATACATACAAAATGCAGATGTGAGAATATTTGTGAAATTCAACAGTCGATTAAACGCGAACGTGCCGCCATTTTGGTGCACATATCGATTATTATTTTATGCTAATGGGACATTCAGAGTTCTCTGGTGAAGATCCGGAGATAATTACGACAGGAGAACGAAATAAGCAGAGATGCAGACAGCCTTCTGCACTACACAGGTCGTCTTTGGGACGACTAAGCTGCGGCACTAATTCGATTGGCAAGACAATGAGCAGCTAGTGGCAAGCAGCATTGTTTATGGTGCATCCATATTTCATAATCCAAGGGAATCAAGCACAGGAAAGGAGCAGCTTGCTAAGACCCCGCATCTCTAATCAGTTCTCTATATATGGTTTTGTATACATTTGCAGTACGATACAACGTTCTTCAGATCCCTTGTCTAAGGAGCGACTTTAGCTTCCTCTATAGCATAGTGTGGGGCGGTAGGATATCTGTGCATTTTAGAAACAGTCTGCTTGCACATTGCCAATATGTATCTAAGCCAGTCTGCTGTATTAACCAAGACTTCAGTTAAGATGTGTACTGAAATTAAATTTAAGAATAATTTTCTTCATTTGGCAAGCATTCATTATTGTTATTAGATCAGTTGAAAATAAGACACATCATTTTATTTAAAAAAACTACTGTAATAGTTACTACAGTTACATAACACAATAAACTTACTTTCATTTCAGAACATGAGATACAATTATTTAAATATTTATATATAACTATGCAATTTAGTAATTCAGTTAACTTAGCCTAATTATAGGTCTAATGACATATTAGAGATAGGCCTATATGTTTCGAAAGCTCATTGACGTTATAACTCACCTAACCACTTAGCATTGATTGGCTGTAACTGTGTTGCACGCTGATTCATCTAAATTCTTGTCGTCCTTATAATCGCTTTTCAGCTGCAAGATCCTCTTGTGACATATGTTGGATAGCTGTTTCAGGTCCATCGATTGTTTTCACCAAGAAACATTGTGGCATAGTGAAATACAATTTTTTCTCCGCATTGCAATGCAGCGATGGAAATTCGCTAAACCAATGAGGTTTATGTGAAGATTTCTAGCTGCTGTTGTCTTAAGCGACATATCTTCATTGGTTCTACGGATTTAAAGTAGGTGAAGAGTTCTTATGAATGTTCCCTGGATTTACGAAAATAAGATGGCTATCGCAACCAATTTCAAACCGAACGCTTAAATTATAATTTCGAGTCCAAGTCTAGTTGACTTACTAGAAATGCGCGCCTCTGGAAACACAAATTTCGAGCCAACATTCAAACGAACCTAAGCACAAATGTCTCCCCATCTTCAAAATCTAGAAAGTCGAGTATCTCCATGTCCCACGGATCCATGTTTGACGTCTTCAAATGCACAGCCAGTAGATTTCAATTGGAACAAACTATAACCTGTAGAAACAGATTCCGCCGCTGTCCCACTAGTCATAAAGTTATTGTTGTCACTGCTTTATAGGCTACAAATTGATGCTTACCTACTTAAACACAATTTCACAGCTGGCATTGCATGCCAGGACCGCTGTTTTAGCGACATCTAACGTTGCTATGTTCCGTCGACGATCTTTCGAAGTTGCGTATTGATTGGACTTCCAGCTGCAGAGTTGCCCAATTTGTAGTATTGCGTTAACTTGAGAAAAGATTTGATTTTTCTTTTTTTTATTTTCCTACGTATAATTAATTAGCTGAACAGCTCAATTGCATCGTCGGCATACAATTTCTAAACTCAGGAAAGTATCAACGCCATTTGTAACTCAAACTATCAGATGAGTACACGACAGATTATCTCCAAAAATCTTTTCACGATCTTTGCATTTGTCTTCGCTTTATATTGGCTCTTTCCCGAAACCAGACCAGCAGACCAGTCCTGGCCGAAATAGACTTGCCCATGACTCATCACAAGTTAAGTCTAAAATTTTCTGCGCAAGCACCCGCGTGACAAACTGTGCGCCAGCCGACGTCACACCACCATAGCACGCGTTCTATGCGTGGCAGCTGTATGCATCGAATAATCAGAAGCACGTGATCACAGGGTGCTCAAACAAGTCAACAACCCGATCACTCAGCGGCATGACGTCGTAGAAAATTTCTACACAAACGCGTGCTTAAAGCTTGCTGATTAATTAGCTCAAATTATGTTCACATGTTCTCTGTTTGTTTCACTCTTTATCACGTTTTGGACTAATGAAATACTGAAAGCACACGCTCGCAAGTATACGAGCACACGCGCACAGCAACCAACGAACTAATCTCAGCCACTATATATTGATCTAACATTATCCTGTATTCTGGATGACGGATGCACACAAAATAAGAGAATGGACAGGGACACTAGCACGTGCAAAGAGGTTGTGTATAGGAGAGGCATCGACAGGTCCGACGTGCAATATCTACATTGACTTCAGAGACTTTGGCACTGGAGACGATGATTTAAAGAACAACTCCTACCTAGGACGCGCCGTCTGTTTCGTTTGTGTTTCTGCGCCTCTCTGGATATGTCTCTTTCTCAGCTGCCTCTCTATCAGTGTATCTGTCTATCATCCTCTCTATCTCTTTCTTACCTGCATTACTCTGTTTTGTTTTACTCTCGGTTTTCTTTATGTTCACCCTTCGACCCTATGCATTGTATTGTATGTCACACATTCTCCTTATATCGAATTCGTTGCGTGTGTCATTCATGTGTTGAAAACTATGGATATTAGAGCACATTAGTAATTTAAAAGAGTGGAAATGACAGTGTGGTGAGTCTGCATGTGAGCACCCAGAGACAGTTCTCGGTAGCCTCTTTTTTGTTATGTCTTGGCTATTTCTGTTGCCGTATGTTGCAACCGATGCAGCGTCATTTTGCTTAATTTGGAATTCAGAGCCTCAATCACCCTCTTCTTTCATCATTCTCTCGTCTCTCGTCCTCTGTGGCTGTAGCTGCCTCTTTGTATATCCATTCACCTCCCTCCCTGTTCTGTCTGTCTCTGATAATACGTTCAGTGACAGGTGCAAACGCTTATACTATGCCTAGACATATAATTGGGCCTATAAGTTATGTACACATGCTATTATGTAATAATAAATAGTTCGTGTGCAGCGGCTGATGTTTCGATCTTCCTTTATAGCCTGCGTCACTGTATCACCCTAATAGATGTGGGTCCTACGTATATATATATATATATATATATATATATAATATATATATATAATATATATATATATATATATATATATATATATATATATATAATATATATATATATATATTGATTGTACGTCAAGGTCAGCATTATACATTCTTCTACCAAAATTAATGTAAAACGAAACTTGCAGCGTGCGTCGTGAATACCTTCGTCTAAGACTGTTTATTTTAGATTTTATTCTTAATAGATTGATAAGACGTTGTGTTCTGTCAGCTGTTATGTATGTTGATTAAAACATTTCTTGTAGGCATTAAGTTCTTCATATCGATGTACATTTCATTCGAAGTGGTTGCCACAGTTGAACAGCGAGTACACGCTAAGTTCACTGACGGTTTCGTTGCCACAAAAGTAAAGTCACACGCATAGTTACCCTTAGTACTTCCCGTAGTTTCTGCTTGAAATTCACCGCTTTTCTTCCTCTGTGACTTCTCAGTTCTTCCATCTTTTCCTCTGGCGCCCCGCAGTAGGCCTGTTTATGTGGTCTTGGAAAGAGGCCTGCACTCAGCCGACGCCAGACAAGATGGCCACCCAGTCATAAGGAGCGACAACAACGTAAAGCAGCTGGCGTGGAATGATAGTGGGGCTGGAAGATGGTAGGAGGGTGGCGTTAAAGGTGGCCGAAGAAAACATAAAGCGCAAGGAAACGAGAGATTGAGGGGCCTATGTGAGCTTATTATAGGCCTATAATTTCTCATTGTTTCGACATCTTAGTTTCACCATCTAGATGTCTCCGGAATTCTCAGTTACGAGGCTACACTTGACGGAACATTATACGCTTTAATCCTTTGCTAAAATAAGTAAGTAAGGATATTGCGAAGAGATGAAACTTTGTGCCAAATCTCTTCCGCTTAGGCTAGAACTACATAAATGCTGGTGGCTCGTGTTTTTGCTTGATGCTGTACGAAGAGACTTTGGTGTGCTTGGAGAACCACGAAGTATAGACTGCAGAGTTAGGTCAGCCGGCTTTATATGATCCAGTTTCCGGTAGGAGGCCGACAGTAGCTGTCTGATGAAACCAAAGTTTAGTTCGCTGAGTCATTCTTCAGATATCACATTTGCTGGAAATCTATAGCCAAAGTTAACTAGTTTGTTTGTTATGTGAATAGTAAGAGCTGCCCTGCTGCAGGCAAGGTCAAAATGATCCATCTATTTAGCAGGGCAAAGGGACAACTTTTTAGTCCAGGGCAAAAGGGTCATCTACTTAGCCGACGGCAAAGGCTTAGCTTGCTGGTAAGCCATGATTAGTCCAAGGCAGACCTGGAGCCAGTGACCTGAGTTCAAGGCCCATAAATGGACAGAAAGTCTCACTGTGTAGAGGAGGCACGGTTGCTGAGTGGATAATGCATCGACTTTTCACCTATGCGACTTGGGATCGAATTCTTTGCCGTCATGTGAAATCGACATAGATCTATTGGTCGTACCTTGGAGGCCTTCATCATCATGAGTGCCTAATTAAAAATCACAATCGTCTCACTCTCTTTGGAGCAGAGATAAGACGATAGAAGGGTATCGAGGCTTTTAGTGGCAAAAAAGTAGCGCTGTAGCTTGTGCATTGGACTTCGAGGCCAAACTGGGAAGGAGATAGCCTCTTAATCTAGAGACAATTATTTAGACACTTGTAGTTTTGATATATATGTATATATAGGACAGAACAGCTTCTGTCTTAGGCCTTCTTTCTGTCCTCTGTCTCTCAGAGAGAGAGAGAGAGAGAGACAGACAGACAGACAGACAGAGATAGAGAGATATGATGGATAGCATGATAGATAGATAGGTAGGTAGATAGCTAGGTGAACCATAGAGATCCACCCATAGTGAACCATCTATCTCTCTAGCTAGCTAGTAAGATAAATGGATGAATAAATAGATGGATGGATGGATATATAGATAGATAAACAGACATGTGGATAGATAGATGGATAGATGGATGGATAGGTAGGTAGATAAATAGATAGACAGGTAAACAGGTAGGTAAGTAGGTAGGTGGCTAGCTAGGAAGATAGCTAGGCAGATAACTAGATAAACAGCTAGGTAGAGAAATAGATGGATGAATAGATGGATGGATAGATGGATGGATGGATGGATGGATGAATGGATGGGTGGGTGGACGGATGGATGAATAAACAGACATATAGTGGATAGATGGATGGATGGATGGATGGATGGACGGACGGACGGACAGATTGATGGATTGATAGATTGATGGATTGATTGATGGATGGATGGATAGATGGATGGATTGATGGATTGATTGATGGATGGATGGATGGATGGACAGACAAACAGAAAGAAAGACAGACAGACAGACAGATAGATAGATAGATAGATAGATAGATAGATAGATAGATAGATAGATATAGACAGACAGATAGACAGACAGACAGATAGACAGACAGATCAGATAGGTGGATAGATGTAGCGCAGGCCATGGGGCAGGGTTTAATCCTTTGCTAAACTATGTACATAAGTAAGTAATCTCATTGGTCATCGCCAGACAAACACCAACACTCTATAATGAAACATGCATAAAAAAGATAATGAAATGTTCAATGACACTTGAACTAGTAGCAAACGATTCAGTATAGTATTTAAATTTTAAAATAAAGCGATGCATTTTAATAGGCCTATAGCAGCTTGAAAATGAAAAACTATCAGCATTTCTAGTAAAGCAACCATAAGTAATATACTCTATTCAACCGTTTTTATCACATGGCTTCACGGCATAACAGGCTAGTGCTAATGACCATTTAATTTATTATTAAGTTAGCAAACGGTATAATTTGACTCTGTTATAGGCCTAAATCCAAAGCCCAATAATCGATTTACCGGAAAATCCTTTAGGAGATATCATGTTGCGGCGATCTCTAACCTAAAATAGTTGGTAGCAGTCGGTTTAACTTGGCGCCCACAGCGATACTTAACATATATACGCGCATCTTAGTGCCTCTGTTCTTTGATTTCTGCGCATGTCCTCAGCCATATCGTTCGTTGGATGGCTGCATGTCATTTGGACGGATTATATTGCCTAAACGTAAAATTGGCTCGATAATTCTGGCACTTTAGACTTTCACTGTTGCCGAGTCTGCCTGTTGGAATTATTTTTCGTTTTCAACACGAATTTATTGTGTTTAGGACGGTTTTTGTTCCATGTTATTGTGACCTTCTGTGACTGGAATGGTCCACCAGGAGAGGGAGGACAGAATTCCAGCTGGACAGTCAAGCTTCAGACCTACGTACGCCGTCTACACCTGGAAATCTTGGATTCGGTGGAGGAAAGGCGAAAAGAGTCTTTGGAGCGTCCTTGACCGTCAAGTGCGTATGTGTAGGTGCATAGATTTTCCGTTAAATTATAAAGAATCCGTCTCTGAAAAAACTGCCAATTATTTAGGTGTAGCGACCGACCGCGTGCGCCGCGCTTACGTTTGTCCACACCTTTCGAAAGAAAACCGACTTTTGGGCTTTTGGTTGGTGTATGTATTTATGTATGTGTGTATGTATGTATGTGTGTATGTATGTGTGTATGTATGTGTGTATGTATGTGTGTATGTATGTATGTATGTATTTATGTATGTATTTATGTATGTGTGTATGTATGTGTGTGTATGTGTGTATGTATGTATGTCTGTATATATGTATATCTGTATGTATGTATGTATGTATTCACGAGTGGCGTTCTCGCTTGGGACATAACTTCGCGGGGCGCGGGTAACTCCAGCCCAGCTCTAATAATTTTTGCATTCTTGGCCTTAAATCTATCATTTCACCAATTGTTTAAAAATTTTCTAAGAAACATTCATTACTGGTATAGCATTAGGAATAGTGTTTGCTGCTAAAAACTGCTTCAATAAATATTTTACCTATACAATTTTTGGACAAATTTATACAGAAATGGTTTGCGCTAAATTTTAATTTTGTTAAAATCTTCCAATGTCTTTGTGTAACTGGCTGTGATTTTTGTTTTGGGCAAAAACATAATAGTTAAGAATAGATGACGCAGAGTGAAGATTGGGATAGAGAGGATGGAAGAGGAGGAGAAAGAGAAAATGCTGACAAAATCTAACCTAAATCTAATCTAATCTAATGACTCTATGATGTTCAGGGCATCAGTCGATGGTCGCTTAAAGTCAAAATCTTAGTCAAAATCATAATTCGTTGGAGAAGCCTGGTCGAATACCGATGGGTAAGCAAGTTGAAAGAGATGTGTCTTTAGACCTAAATAACATCAAAGAATTGACAGAACGAACTGAACTGGGCAGTGAATGCCAAAGCCTGGACCAGCAACCGAAAAGGCCTGAGAGCCCGACACTATTAGGGTACGGGGCACAGCAAGAGTCACAGTGTTCACTGATTGAGTGCAGTATCATCATGGTTAATGTCAGGGGTGAGCAGGGAAAGTAGATAGGTCGGCTGATTTCAATGCAGCACTTTGTGAACTATAAGACAGGTTGTGGGATGAATTCTTTGCTGAATGGACAGCCAGTTCAATTAATGTAATATTGGCTTTATATGCTGTTGTCTTTGTTGTGGATCTGGCCAGAGAGTTTTGAACGATTTGTCTGTCATTTGGGCAGATCTCCCTTTACTGATACCAATAAGTAGTGAGTGACAGTAGAATTGGAAACCAGTGCACCATTTAGTTGGATTACGACAGTTTGAGGCAAAAGAGATTTGATTCTATGAATATTCTGTATGCTAAATTGAGCTGATTTGCATATGGCCTGACATGGTTATAAAATAACATCTTGGAATCAAACACCACGCCCAACTTGCGTGTGAATTCAATGCGGTTAATAAGTAAGCCATCCAACTGAACAGACATAAAGCAAAAAATTACGCAGTTGTTGGCTTGTCCCTAGGAAAAGAAATGCAGTTCAGCGTGTGCGTGTGAGCCTGTTACTGGTAACATGTGTGGTTTTCCGAGCACTGTTTGGTAACTGACAAACCTTCCGTTCTTACCATTATGTCAGTTACAGTTACAGTTACAGTCTAAGTAAGCTATATTGGCTTTTAGTGCCTATATCTATCCATCCAACTGTCAAGCTCTTTTTTGAAACTGCTCAAGCTTGGTGCAGATATCACTTCTTCTGGTAGCCCGTTCCAGTGCTCTACAATCCTCTTGCTGAAGAAAAATAGTCTATATGTCCTCTTAAATGTTCCATTGCTGTTCTCTGGAAGAAGGTTTGCTCGTCTATATTCTCGAGTCCATGTAAAATTTTGTAGGTTTCAATAAGGTCACCTCACAATCTTCTTCTTTCAAAGGAAAATAAACCCAGCTTTTGAAGCCTTTGTTCATATGGCATCCTAGCTAGACTTCTGACGAGTTTAGTAGCTCTTTTTTGTACTTTTTCCAGGCATTTGATATCTTTTTTGTAATGGGGACTCCAAACCTGGATTCAGTATTCTAGATGTGGTCGAATATATGTATTATACAGTATCTTGAAACTATCAACATCTATGTGCTTGAAACTTCTTTTAATCATGCCAAGAACTGACAATGCTTTACTTGCTGCTTTTCTAAATTGCTGGCTCCACTTCAGATCTTTACCGATCCATACGCCCAAGTCTTTCTCCATTTCAATCTCTTCTAGGTTCACAACAACCATTCCATTCCTAAGATGATAGTTCATTTTCTTCCTTGGCCCAATTTGCATGTGTTTGCACTTGGAAGTATTAAATTTCAATATCCATTTCTTTGACCAATCTTCCAGCTTATTTAGATCTTGCTCCAAGAGCTGTTCATCCTCCTCACTTTGTATTTTTCTCCATATTTTTGTGTCATCAGCAAACATCTTCACATAACTTTCTATTATGTCTGGTATCTCATTTATATAGATCAAAAATAACAGTGACCTTGATCTCTTAGACAAACATCACTGCCTTAAAATCTACCTATAATCTTTCGCACACGATAACGTGGCCTGTCTCTATGTCAAAAGCAAACGCCACTTCCTCTTAGATTCTGTATCAAAATCTTCTCTTTCAAAGAACAAGCGTTATCACATGCAGCTGTTCAGTTTCTGGCTTAAGCGGTCATCATTCACGACGACGACGAACTACTACTACGGACTTACTTAAAAGCTATATACAAACAGAAATATAGATACACACAAACCCATATCCCTCTACCTGTCTATGAATTTTATTATATTTGGCATTTTTGGTAAATTTTATTATTTTGGTATTTTATTTTGTATTAATAAAATATTAGGTACATCGTATTTACAGCGACCTTTACAAAAGAGCTTCAAATATATGTGATTTGTTCGGTCAGTGACTAAGCGTGGTCAACCCTTTTACGAGATGCACATGTTATTTTATCTTCGGCTTTCCGGATGCCAAGCGGTTGACCGTCATTTATCGAAATTTTAGCGAAATTGTATGACCTCTGACAGGCCTGTGCAAATTAGTTATGCCGCTATTAATGACAGTTCGGCCTTTCATAAAATAGTTCGAAAAAATAAAAAAAGAAAATATAGTTCATAGAAGTTAAATAAGAAATCTACACTTGTGTTAAAAACCAATGTCGTCATCTTGTCCGCTTTTCACAACACAGCACACACGCACAATTTTTGTATCGTAAGAAATTGTGGTCCAAAGCAGCAATAAGCTGTATGTTGTATAATTATGTTTGCATGTACCATTATAGTAGAAGCCCTCTGTATTTGTTTGCTATGTTATCTCTTAACAAATAGACGATAAAGTGTTCCTAATGTTTAATTATACTATTATAATTGATCTGTAATAGGGCCTATCCTAGCTAACTCTCAGTGTCAGCTGATTTGCCTCTTACTTACATTCGCGCACCCAATCACTTCACGTCCATCGCTTCGTTTATCCACCGACAGCCTCTAGCTGGGGTTGGCCACATTATTCTGTAGGCACTTGGATCCCTTCTGTTTACGCTAAGTAGCGCACCACTGGGCACACTGTTCACTGGCCAGCAGCTCTTTGCTATGTCATTTGTATGCAGTCGACACACCCAGTTATTACCATCGTTCCATCCACGTCCACTTCCACATACTCCCCTTGTCCGATTATTTGCATCTTCTTGAATTAATAGCAACAAACGCCAGCTAGCCCCATAAGATCAACTCAGCCTTCCACTCCCTAGGGACAACAGTAAAATGAGTAGCAGTTCCATTGCTTAGGTAACCGTGGGTTCGGCGGAAAGACCTGGCCACCTACCGCCGATGTATGGCAATTCCACCTACGGACTGATGGCCTAACACCGGGACCAGCCACTCTATGTCGGTTTGGCACAAATGAACGGCTGTGCACTTACGGCTCGTTTAGTTGGATGTGAACGGTTGTTAACTGTAGGCCGTACAAGGTCAGCAGGCAATCTGTGGGCATAACGCATGACTCCGCCGTCTTCATTTCTGACTATAGGGCCTGCAAGCTATATGTAAATCAGTTTTTTTTCACATGCGTCATATTCATTTGTCTTTATCTGCTTGGTTTAGAAATTTCTGGCTATACTCCAAAATAGTATTATTCATCACTATATGGCAATAACTCCACTGCCTAGTGTCTATATCGAACTCGGGTTTATGGCTTACAATGTATAATATTTAATTTAGAAATAAACGATATTCCGTTCATGCAAATAGTGAATAGCAAGGGATCTAATATTAACCTCTGTGTTAAACCACGTTCGACATTTGCCAACTGGATTCTTGGCCGTTTTAAGAAATATATTACTTTCTGTTTGTTCTGTTTCTAAATTAGTGTTTAAACTAATTAAGAGATACACCATGAATCCTTTAGCGCTGCAATATTAGAATTATAATCTTATGATCAACTGTATCAAACGCCTTAGACGAGTCGAAGAAAATTTCTACTAAGAACAAGTTATTATCTCCAGCTTAAGATTTCTTGGCATAGCATACATGTTAAGAGTCACAGGCAGGATATATGTTGAATAAACTACATGAAAACCAAATTGCTTGGCTAACAACGATATTGTGTGATGTACCAATAACCTATCAACCAGCTGTGCATTATTTTTTAAATGAGCATTAAACAGACTTTAAGTAGGTCTATAATTGTAAATTAATCTTTTATTTTCAGATTTAAATACTACTTTGTTTATTTTATGATGTTTGGCGCAATGCCTGTCCTTAAATAACGGTTTACTATCGTCACCAAAGACTCTGCAATAATTTTAATACTACTTTTAGTTATTAGGCCTATCGGATCCGTGTCATCAGCTCAGCAGGAATTCATATTCTGCAGTTATTTTGCTACCGATAGGAATTCAGAAGAAGAAGTTAATAGGCTACAATTCCCATAAAAAGGTAACTGCCGTGGATTTATGAAGTTATTAAATGAACATATGGACTCATCAACATCATCAGCCAGTTTAGGTCCAATTTGTGTGCAAAGCTCGCTAAAGTTATGGATATTAGCCTAATTCATCATCAGTTTTCTCTACTCATTAGATGATAAAAGAGTTTGTAAGTAGAACATCCCCCTTGAGATATTAACCGTCAGTCCAAGTCTTTCTAAATTGTTTGTTATGCATTTATTCGCATAAGAATTCTTTCAGTGGCTCTTCTGATCTGCTTACAGTTGTTTCTGAAGGCATATTGACAAGCTACCATAGAGAAGTACAGGATTTGATCTGATTGGCTGGTGCTGGCTTTTTTACATATCTCAATTATTATAGGGCTTTCTCTTTGCATGAATTGAACAGGGCGTCGTCCTATTATATAGAGTCTTACTAGTTTAGCGTTTCTTTTTATTGCTCAGCAGTTTAGAAAAATGTAAATATATCAATTTATGTAGTAGTTGCGAGTGTGTTGCGGTTTGGGCGGAATTTATATGACGACTACATATTGAAGAATCTGTCCGTCGGTGAATGGAATTTAAGAGATAAGAATTTGTTTAATCCTATGACACGACCTCACGACTAAGATTTCAAGATATGTGTGTTTGAGGATTGTTTTTTGATGATGCGCGCAACAAATCAGTGGTCGCCAGTTAGCTTTCTTTCGTGTATCTCTTTGTCACATGGATTTAACTTTTCGTCGATAAAACTTTAAATGGGCGTGAGATCTTATGCATGCGCAGTCACATATGACTGATCACAAATGAAGCATGCACGACAAGCTTCTGTGTTGATGGCCGACGACTGTTTATAAACAGGACGTCAACCGATGTATACATGTATTGTGTACACATACATTGTTGATATACATGCATTGTTTATATATACAGTTCTGCCGCTGAGACGATTCACCCAGTTTGCCGATGCAACGCAAGGCACGAACCGTCTCCGAATTCCTCTTTCAAATGTTTGTCGGACCATGATGATACAGCGCCCGGTATGTAGGCCTAAACGCCGCCTATCTCCCAGCATATACTCGCATTTGCTTCAGTCGTCCAACATAATTTCTTCTGTCACAGATTCACTCTCGTTCTCTCCGTTCTTCCCTACATCTCCCTTCTCTCCTTTTTCGGATTTTCTTATAGTTGGCGTTTTCACTAATTTCTCAAGAGAGGCGTTTCTTAACTCTTAACATCCACCAACTAAAACTCATCCGAACCAAAACTCAACACGCAGTAGTAAAGATGTTCTTGATGTACACACACATACGCACGTACATGTATACACTCATACATACAGATATACACACATACATAAACACATAAATACATGAGTACAGACATACGAACAAACATACATGTATACAAACTATATACATAAATATACATATATTTGTAGAGACACTGTAGCAGGCTTTGTAGAGATATGTAATAGGGTACCATTTTGATGATAAAATGTTGCTTATTTCTTAAGTTATTTACATGCGTTACATAGCTCGTGTATTCGAATAAGACGTGGATCTTAGGTGGCGACAAAATCAACGAGAAACCTCACGAAGAGAAAACAAAACGCCCACCAACGCCCACTGACAAAAACTGCCCGCAAAGAACCAAAACAGTTATCCACGCAGGGACACTAACACGACTAGTAAAGAGACCGGCAACAACGAGTTGGTCGCGCGAGACCAACAATCAAAAATCAAATCTGAAAAACAAAAATGAAACAGTGCCTTTTATAAGGTTTGCTTTCCCGCCAAAAATGTACAGATGGCATACACGTTGTATGTGACAATATATACACACATATATAGATACATGCACACATACATTATTGTACTTATAATTGTGGTCACAAATTTGTAGGGCGTCTCTTTAATAGAGACTCCTCAGCGGCCCTTCCGACCTAACAACACAGAACAAAGAATAACAGGATGGCTTTCGAGCGCTTACGGAAAACAGACAAAGAAAGACAAATGGCCCAAGCACTGCCTCCTAACTACTGACAGGCCGTAATGATGATTATTCTTATGTGACGTCACTAACATATAACCTGTCGGCTTGCAGGTATACCGTATTAACAGGTACAAAAATTAGTGCAATTTTTAAACTTAATTATTTCAAACGTCAGATCTGGTGCATAATATTAACACAGAGAAAAGACAGAACACAAAGTTCATTACACATAATCTTAATAACATTTTACAGCTGTAGGTCTTGAACTGAAACTGTCACTGAGACTGAATCCAGACGTCTCTAAGTCAAGGCCCAGACCAAGGCCGAAAAATCTTGTCTCGAGGTCTGACCTCAGCTCCAAGACTGAAACTCACCATCATTTATCACAATTAATCTTCATAGGCCACGCGGTCAGTGAGTTGACGGCTCATTCAGCTGAAGCGCAAACTCGACAACTACAATCTAACAGCCTTCTCTTGCGGTTACAAACCTCTACAACGAGTGGCCAATTTCACATGCATCGGAGTTCGAACCCGGACGCAGAGGTAAAAGCAAACTCATCAGCAATCTGGGGCACTGTGCCATTCTGGAGCAGATGCCTAGAGGAAGGATGAGCGTGAATGTCAGCTGACTGTGTAAGAAGCTGTACTGCAATATGCCAAGTAACGTCTATCAGCCACTCGCGAACATTCGCCCGGTGACCTCGCTTGCACTTTCTGCTCTTTGGTTACCGCTGTGTGTTCGAGTCCCCTGTATAGGCAGCTATATATGCTCATTAAACTTTACAACGATGACCATAGTTAATATACAATCTTGCTGCTCCTCGAATACAGCAGTCAGGAAGTTTGTCTAGAATATAACCATTCAGTGCCTAGAAAGATATTAACAGTTGACGCCAAACAATGTTTCTCGGTATATAATATGCACAGTTACGATTTGTAGACGTGTATTTTTCCATTATGCTCAGCTGGCTAAAAAAACATTTATCTGTGGAATCGGGTAAATGCGAGTAGGCCTAAGTTTCCGAGTGGTCCTACCTCAGTGCATCCTTGTTCGCCTGATGCTTGGCTTTTGCACCAGCCTCAACAGCGCAGGCTGTAGGCCTATGATTAACGACCAGAGCTCTAGCATCTGTCTTCTTGCATCTCTGCCTCGGGAGCAACCAATTACGGCCGGAGACGTAACGGATCCATAGGGTGATCCGTCAACACAATTTCCGTCGTAAATTGTTTCTGTGCTCAAAATACCAAATCTCGATAGCAGACCAATTCACCTCCAGCGAAGCCTAACTACAGACACAGACACAGGCAGACACAGACACAGACAGACACAGACCTACAGTTACATGTAAATACGATGTACACGGTTTTCTTTAGCAACCGTATTGGCTCGACCTTGTCCGTTTTTTAATGAATTTATCGGGTGAGATCCTTCAACGCGCATACAGACACGCAGGCAGACACGCAGGCAGACACGCGGAAACACACAATGATAAGGACAGGAACCAAAAGTAGGTAGATGAAGCCAGTCAGTGCGCTATTGTACGTTAACATCTTAGTCTCCTTGAATGGCTGTCAATCATTCCCGTGGGAAGAGATTAGTTCAGTTGTCATGACTGCCATGCTGTGCTTTTAACGATAATGGACAGAGGTAGCGAAATCACAGGCTGTGCTGATGTTTTGCATCCTCGGCCCCAAGGCTCTGGTTTATGGTCCCCGTTGAAATTCATCCTATAGAGTATGGATCTATAGCCCTAAATTCTGACGCTAGCAATCTACAGAATCAGTGTCCAGTTGGATTCGTTGAGATTAGATCTAAAGAACCAATTTATGCACTCAGTTTCAGCAGAATCATGCTATAAGCATTGTCTTGTTGCTGTAGATTATCTCGAGGTTTACTGTAGACTTAGAGATGACAGCAACTAATCAGCGAACGTTCTTAGTTCGGGCGTAGATGATCGATACCGAAGCCCTGCCTGAGAGATGCAGGTGACTATGGTAATAAGCAGGAGGGGAGGAAAGGAAGATAGAGAAGAAGGCAAGGAAAGGAATGGGAAGAGAAGGAAGAGGAGCAAAAGGAAGGAGAGATGCAATTGGTGCGATGGTGCGGCTGCTTTGAACATGCTGTGATTATGAGCGCCAGTCCGGCGTTGAAACATATTTGGCAAACACGTCAGTCAGGCATCCGGATACGGCGGCTGGGCTGCCGGAGAAGACTTCTATTGGAAACGGATGAGGAGTTCGAGCTGATGACTGTTTGGCTGTTTCCGCTTGCAGACTAGCATCGTTATGCACCGATGATTACAAATACACGTATAGGATGTCGGCCAGCTGGCCAATGGACTTCGTAGACCGGTGAATTCCATGCCTGGGCCTAGGCTTATAGCACGGCCGCCAACGCATACCAGGGCCAGAGCACTGGCTGTGCGTATAAACTGGAGAGAAATATGGTCTAAGGCACGGATTTGTATACCACGGTGACTGTACGAATGCGCTGTGCATATTATATATATGTATATAATCTATATATATATATACTGTGTTCGCCAGACGTAAGGTTGGTGTATGCTATGCATTGCGTATATTGGGCAAATTAGAATCGATTTACGGGCCCAGTCGCCCCTTGCAGTGGCAAGCGACCGATATCGACGGATGGTGGCCGTCAGGCTAAGGCTCTAAAACAGTTGGCTTGTCTCTCCATTTCACGAAGGCGTTTTGTACCATTAGCAATAAAATGCGTACTTTAACCGTTTTTGCGAGTAACCCATGTTTGATACCTGGAGGAGAGAGTGCGTACACTAAAGACCTACTGTTCACGCCTTTGGAATTCATGGTAGGCATACTGTCTATGATATTGCCTATACTATAATTAAGAACAGACTCATCGAATCACTTCTGAATCGCGAATTGGTATTACATTGCATTGCAAAAGCACATGCGTTGCTGGACAACATGGAGCTTGTATAAGCCTATTAAGTAGGCTTAATTCAATGTAGGCCTATGTGGTCGCACTGCTCATCTATGATTCTGGAGAAAGGAGCACCATAACTAAACATGAGAAGAAAACCTATGCAAAAGTAAAATGTAGATCTTGTGAAACGCATGCAAATTTCAGAATATATTTCCATTAGCCTAACAAAAATGCCTCGCATCTGCCTGCAAAAACTGCGACTACATCTTGAGTTTGAGGCAACACAGTTTAGAAATAAGATTACGATTGCGATTGCAAGGTACGATGGCTAACCATATAAGTAGTAGAAGAAGAGTTGGTTTTGGAATAAGGTTTTTTGGAATACCCCTAAATGAAGGGTTGGTTCTGGAACACCCGTAAAGGTAGGCTGGTTCTAGCGGTTGGTTCTAGGATGTTCTAGAACCATCCCTTCATTTATGGGTGTTCCAAAATCAACCATACATTTAGGGATGATCAAGAACCAACCCTTTTCTTACTACTTATAAAATGTTAGAAAGACATATATTGACCAGCTTACACCAGTCTAATCTAATGGCTTCTACAGCGCCGTTATCATAACGCCCAAACATCAACTGATGGTCGCTTCAAGTAATATCTTAATCAAGAGCATAACTTTTTTGAGAAACCAGGTCGAATTCCTACAGGTTAGAGAAACCAGAGTTTAGGTTACGGAGGGTAAGCAAGTTAGAACAGATAAATTTTAAGCTTAAATCTGAATGGCATAACAGAACCGACAGAATGAGTAGAACTTTGCACCGAATTCCAACGCCGTAGACCAGCCAACAAGAACGCTCTAGAACTCAACAAACCAAGAAATGTGCCGAATTCTTCTCAGCCATCTGTGGTGTGCTGCCTCAAGTCTTTTCTTGTTTGCCAACGTTATTGGCCAAGTTTCTGATCCATATAATAGTGTACTTAATACACTGGTCTCATACAAACGAATCTTTGTCCTCAAACTGTACCCTATTGTTCTTCCATATCTTTACAAGTCTCCAAAAAGCACCATTAGCCTTTCCTAAGCGTATCCTTACCTCCCTGTCACAGCTGCTTCTGCTGTTATTAATCTACCAGGTAGCAGAAATCATCCACGATATCAATCTCCTTGTCATCAATCGTGATCTTGTCCATTTCATTCCATTTCCTATCTTCATGATTTTGGTCTTTTCTGGATTGAGTCCTCCTGGGCTTTAGACGTCAGTTCTTTCATGCCTTTCCAAGTGCTGTTCAGCAGGGCGATATCATCTGCAAAGTCCAGGTCTTCTAACCTATCGTCGTTTATTCATTTCAGTCCAGTGTTACTGCCTTCCGTCACTCTCGACATCACCCAAATCACAACCAGGGCAAAATCATCAGTGACAAAACACATTCCTGATGCACACCAGTTACAATCTGAAACCATTCACCCACCTCTCTTCCTTTTCTCACAGCGCATCGACTGCCATCATAAAAGCTCTTGGTGCCATCAGTTATCTTAGTTGGAATTCCATAACTCTTCCTTATCTTCCACGGTGACTCTCTGTGAACACTGTCAAAGGCCTTTTTGAAATCAGTGAAGTTAATCAGTACAGGAAACTCCCACATTAGAGTCTTCTCAATTATCTAAGTGTGAAACTCTGCTCGTGGCAGGATCGCCCTGCATGTTCTAAGCCCCGTTTGTTCCAGTCTCAGCTTTTTGTCTACAGCAGCCCTCATACAATTCAGCATCATGACTTTTCCAGGAATTGACAGTAGAGTGATGCTTCCTCAATCTGAGCATTCGCTCAAATCTCCCATTCTAGGGATCGGAATGATGATGTCCATGCCATCGGTACTCTGCCTATTGTCCATATGTTGTTGCACAACTTCGTTAGCTATCTTGTCATTGTCTCAACCCCATATTTAATCATTTCAGCTTTTATTCCATCATTTCCTGCGGCCTTTCTAATCTTCAGGTTCTTGATTTCCCTTCGTATCTCTTCTTCATTGATATCTTCTATATCTATTTCGAACTCCTGAACTTCCTCTTCCCAGTCCAAGCCTCCTAGTTGTGTTATTGGTTCCGAACAGTTCAGGATACTCTCAACATGTTCTCTCCATCATCTTGTCTGTTCCTCGTGCGTTCTTGTCATCTGTCCATCGATCTTTATAGCGCTATAGAAGTTGCTAATTAATAAATGCTGTGTAGAATTTAATAATTAGACATATAAGGCTTAGTAATAATGTAACAGCTGCTATGTCTTCTTTCTCTTTCTTAATTACTATTATCGTAGTACGAAGCTGATTTAGGCATAATCTGGACATTATGAATACGAATTGTCCGCAAAGACTGTGAGTGTTTCCTATAAGGAGAAAGTGACGAAGATATGGAGAGTCCGTTCTTTTGCAAATAGCCATAGGAGAAATTAAGAGTCACTTGACATGCAATTCAGTTTCTTCTTTTGTGTCATTTTGAAGTGCATGTCTTTGGTTTCATCAACGAGTATAAATTCTTCCACTGTTGATGTGGCGTCGATAGTGTACTTGGATCCATAGTCCTAAAAGTAATGTCTGCCAAAATCAGGCATAATTGTGCCCAGCATGTTCTGGTCATATGGCGCGTTTATTGTGGACTAATGTAAAGTAATGTTGTCATGACCAAGGGGTGGGCAGGTCCCACTTACTTATTAAATTTTATATAGAAGGGGCAAGATGACAGTCTAGAGGGAGACTCGGGTGATGGCGTTTGGGGATTACACAACGAGGAGAAGAAACGCGTAAAAAGTTGTGTTGACTTTTTTTCTTAACGCTGACTTTGCGACTAGCTCGCGACAAATGTATATGTTAAATGCGAGACAAAATTAAAGGGTCTTACAAGGTAACTTAATGGGGCAAATATATTTGGTTGTGGATTACGATTAGTTTGCTTATTCCAGACCATACATGTGTGTGAACGTTCTGGCTACATAGCTTTATCATATTAGTATAGTTAAATCAGTCGCTGAGAATATTATTCTTTTACTGGTGCTGTTAGAATGAAAGCGCAGAATTAATTACTTTCGTCAGTGACTTTTTTGTGTAATCAGAGCAACCTCTCAATAGAAATCGTGCCAAGTATCGATTTGTGCAAAGGACTGGATTAATGGTCACCAAGATATGCAGACAGAAACCGATTTGCTTTCTTCAAGCACGCA
The DNA here is from genome assembly GCA_964023275.1 of Norana najaformis. Classification (NCBI taxonomy): domain Eukaryota; kingdom Metazoa; phylum Annelida; class Clitellata; order Crassiclitellata; family Hormogastridae; genus Norana; species Norana najaformis. Next base: position 13,656,800 of record OZ029921.1, read on the forward strand.
CACATACACACGCATAATAATTGACATGTAATTCAGTGCAGAGATTGTCACAGATATTGTCTACTAAGGAAAGTGTAAAACAGCTGAAAACAGGCCCTATCAGAGGTGGAGCCAGCAGGGCCATATTGCCTGGGCCTCACGTGGTAAGAGGCCTCATCCTTGCATACTGTATCCAGGTATGAAATCCATATCTGAAACAGGACACAGTGGTTTGGAGTTATAAGGATCTGAGCTATGAAGAAAGGTTGAAGAGGTGTGGGCTAACAATACTGGAAAGAAGGACTAGCTGAGAAGGGACCTGATTGAAGCTTTTAAGATTATAACTGGAAAGGAGATAGAGAGGTGGGAGAGATCTTCTGAATTAACCAAAAAAGGAGACCAAAGGCCACAGATATAAATTAAGAAGTCGACAGGAATGTTAAGGTATAAATTCTTGTGAAGTAGCTTGGATGATAGTACTGTCACAGTTGACACTATTATAGCTTTCAGAAGGAAGCTAATGAACATAACGGGTACTTTGCAGTAATTGTATCCGGAATGTACAATGGCTCTAAAACAAATTAAATAGCTTCTGAATAATTTAAGCCTCACGTTACGTTACTTTATAGTCTGTTTTAATATGATATACGCTCAAAGTAGGCTTATTTAGGGGATCTGAAAAGTTAAAGAAGAATATCTCTTCGAGGCCCCGTGAGACAATATTGGCTGATTGCCAGGTTAAATGGATCCTTGGCAATGTGCCCGATTGGGGCTGCATATGTGTATAGTATTAATATGACCTATGCATAACCGATTAACGTTTTCGTTAGAGGGTAGACTGATATATTCTATAGATTTTGGTATAACTTGGTGTGTGTCTGTTATATAGGGTAGCAGTGCCAATCCTGCGATCGGTTGCCAAATCTTACTTAGCCATTCTGTGTTCCATGGCAGATGGATTCTGCCCTATTCCTCTTTTTCGTCGTCGTCGTCGTCGTCTTCACTGGCTGAGCCTGAAGACTGAACCGATTATTATTATCGATCTTCAGCTGGCGATACGCGGATTAATCGTGTAGGCAGGCGACTGCGTTGGATGTCTGGTTGACATCGTTCGCTCAGAACAATCGGACGGCAGCCGAAGTTAAGGCTCTGTCAGGGTCAATGAACGGCCGAATGAATGGACCACATCTGCAGGCGGTCGATCTGTGGAATGACGGGCGATCGTCGGATTCACGGACGTTCACGTAGGGCTACAGTTTCGAAAGGGCAAATTCTCTCCGACTAGCTGCACTTGAACTAGAAAGTTGGCGTCGGTTGAGGAAGGTGATGGACGGCCTTTCATCTGCCGGCTTCTGTTTCGCTTGATTCTTTCGCATAAGACGACAACTCCGATCGTAGGGATTTAACGGCGGCTGTCATGGCTGACGACGCCTACATGAATCAGTCCACGCCCAACAGCCGACATCCGACAACGACGACTGACTACATTGCGTCGCGCGATGACATCACCACGAAATCGGATGATGTCATAGGTAACGCAATGGACGACGACCAATCAGCTGCGACGGCACATTACGAGGACACGTTATCTGCTGTCAAATACCCGACATGGTCGGCCATTCTGATCATCATGGCCTGTACAGTAATCATGGTCGGCACTGTCCTCGGTAACCTCTTGGTCTGTGCTGCGGTCTGCGTCGTCAGGAAGCTGCGCACGCCTTCCAACTGGCTGATCGTGTCTCTGGCCGTGGCCGACTTGTGTGTGGCGCTGATGGTGATGCCACTTGCGACGATGTACGAAGCGATGGGCTTCTGGTCTCTCGGTCAGATGGTCTGTGATATGTGGACGTCCCTGGACGTGATGCTGTGCACGGCCTCTATTCTCAACCTATGCATGATCAGCGTCGATCGCTACTTGGTCATAACGCGTCCCTTTCAGTATGCGATGAAGCGAACTCCGGTGCGCATGGCTTTGATGATCCTCTTCGTCTGGCTTCTGTCGGCTCTCATCAGCATTCCACCGCTGTTCGGATGGAAGGTAGATCCGGTCGAAGGCCAGTGCCTGCTCAGCCAGGCCATCGGATACCAGTTCTACGCAACGATCGGAGCCTTCTACCTGCCGCTGACCGTTATGATCGTCATCTACTATCGCATCTACACCGTTTCCTCTCGAATCCTCAAGGCCGAGGCGAAGACGAAGCTGCCGGGAGACGCTGCCGTTGGACGCAGGCCGTCCTACGTAGCGCCGTCCAGTCGCAAGTGTTCGATGGATGTCGGCGGCGGAGGAGGAGGTGGCACTGGTCAGCTGACCTCCTCTGCAGCCGGACACAACAACCGACTGGACGTCAACGAATTCCAGTCGTCGGTGATAGGCTTCGGCGGGGGGATGGGAGGCGGCGGCGGAGGTGGAGGGTCACATACGCACAGCCGCAACAGCAGCATCGACATATCACCGAGGACACCTCTGAGGAAGAACTTCAGCTTCATTCAGCGTTCTGGATGCCATCGCCTGTCGTCGGCCTCAAGGGAGCGCAAGACGACCAAGACCCTCGGCGTCATCATGGGGGCGTTCGTTGCCTGCTGGCTGCCGTTCTTCATCGTGGCGCTCGTCCGGCCGTTCCTTGCCGATATGTCCGTCATACCTCAGTGGCTCGGCAGCCTGCTCGTCTGGCTCGGATATGCCAACAGCTTCTTCAATCCGATGATCTACGCCCGCTTCAACCGTGAGTTTCGAACGCCATTTAAGGAGATTCTGTTTGGTAGATGTCGTGGCATCAACGTTCGGCTGCGCTCCGAAAGCTACACGGAGCAGTACGGCCCAGCCTCTGCAGCGCAGGACAGCGGGGGGCGAGGAGGACACGATGGGTCACGGGCAACCATCACGACAACGGCAATGACAACAGGATCCGTTCGGCCGAGCAGTCTCTGCGGTCTGCCCGAGGATATGGCAGTCGCTGCCGCCCCCGACGGCGGCTGCTCTGTCCGACCGTCCGTCTTCATCACCCTCTCCGATGAACCGAAGTCGCCGCTCAATCACCAGGAACGAAATCATGAAGAAAGCAAGGTCTAATGAAATATCAACAGCAGCAGCAGCAGCAGCAACCGACCTCCTTTTCTCCTTTACAGGCAGAGTAGCTGCTCCACCTAATGCTAGTCCAAGGCCTCTGACCCTCGTTTCCTGCTAAAGCTGATTCTAAGACCTCTTTTTATTCATCATTTCCTTCTTTTCGTTCTCCTCTTGCTCTTCTTCTGGCTTGTCTTCCTCTTCGCCATCTCCTCTTCAATCTCCTTTCCCATCTTCTCTTCTATTTCCTTCTCGTCCACCTCTTCCTTTCTTCCCCATCGCCTCCACCTACTCCTCCTCCTACTTCTGCCATACAGGCTTCGTTACCCGACTCGTCTACGCGAGGCATCTGGCTGTGTGATCTTCCGAAGGCGGCTTATTATGCCTCCTAGTTTAGGCAGAATTTACATTACTTTACTGTGCATCGCAGTAGGCGGGGTGTATCGGTGACACACGTGATTCGAGGGAAACAAGAAAGATTGTCTCGGAAGGACGGCTTGGCCGATGTTAGTGTCCCATCAGGCGCCTTCATCCTACGATGATTATTTTAACATCGCGGCGGAGGGGGCGGCGGCAGCAGCAGCAGCATGCGAATATTCTTTAATATATAGCATGAATCGTTTTGTGTCTGGATACCAAACAGTTGCATACACTGTGTCTTTATTTGATGTCTTTATACGAATCACCTGAATGCATGCACTAGCCATATACGTCGGGTGACCATATGATAATATGATGCTAATGAAATATATTAGAAAAATAAAGTAACTCAGAGCTGCATCCCGGAGATACTTTATTTTTCTAATATATTTCATTAGCATCATATTATTAGCAGCTCACAATATCTGCAGCTGACATACGAACATAATTGGTTTTGAAGAGAATGTGTATCGAGGCTCGATCTAAATACTTGAACCGGATTCACATTATCAAGCGCAGTTGCAAACAAATAAGAGCCAAGACTTTAACGTTAAGATTAGTTTAGGGGATTTTCTCATCTTGCCAATTAAGGCTATAACTGTAAAAAATTTCTGTCTTTTCGCCTTTATAAATTCATAGCTTAAGCAGTGAACGCGTATTTTACGCGTATAAATAGCATACACCATTGATCTATTGTCATCAGAAGACGAAAAGAAGATTTGACTGCAGTCGATAATTAATCACCTCATTCGTTCATACTCAAAGTTAAAAGTTAACGTTAATCAAGTCTGCATGGTTGCTATTTAGAACTGAAATTGGATTTGACAACTGTTGCTTGTTGTGTGTAAGGATCTTCGTTTGTGCGTCGCTTATAGGCCTATGTGTAGAGGATAATCGATACGCAATATTATACGGTACGGCAATTAAGTTACCGACATTTACGTCTCGTTTGTAGAATAACTATATCGCTTGCTAACTCCGTTTTTGTCTTTTCAACTCTGCTTATCCAAATATTTTCGAAATTCTGTAACTTTCTGCTGAATATGAATTGACGTGAAAATGCGAAGTAGTTTTGCTAAAACGTAGGCCTATAAATCAGCTCAAAAGTGACGGCTATTATGTGCTTATTTTGGGTTGCTCTTGGGAGAGACAAACAAAACCATAGCATTCATATAAAACGATGTATACATTTAGTTTTGACATCCATCAACTATGACTGGTGAATAACAAATTATTTCGTTTGCACGTCATCGTACTCCATTTCTTAAACTTTTAGGGGCCTTTAGTTTCCCATCCAACACACCCACGTTGGGCCAATGTCGGCCCAACGTTGTCCAACATTGGCCCAACGTGTCCGTTGCCGGCTGGGTTTCAAACGATGAGCCTACTAAAGTTTATTCTGTTTCAAGTAGCTATCAAAGGCTTTATTTAAGTACTACCTTTTCAGTTACGAATTGTCAGCTTTGGCGCAGTTGCTTTGCTTAAACCGAACAAGCCGTTCACGTCGTAGCTATGGAGGTTGTTTTTAATCTATTCTTCCATTATATCTGTCTATCTTTTACATGCAGTTCGACGGTATAGTATAGAGACCGGGGATGGTTGTAAGACTTTTACATTTTGATAATCGTAAGCAAAATAGCCGATGTGTTTTACCCAACCCCTGCATACAACCAACACCGATCTCCTCTATTTAGCTAACTTAACAATCCCACTGATTCAAATCGCTGCGTTTCTGGGCGAAGTAATAACCCAGTCATCCAGCTGACATTCTAATCCAAAACTAGACTTAAGATTTTTGGAAAGCTTTATGTTCTAGAGTCATGTTGTGGCCGTTCCAGTATCGACTCAGAACACTAGCGTTTTCATTTACATCTTTACAGTATAATAACCACGTGTAATTAATTATCAGTTGCTAATCTATAACTGCTATCGCGCCGGTGTCCAATGCACAAGGCATCAACCGATGACGCACCAAAACCAAGCCGCAATCAGATCAATATCCAGAAGATCAGCCCACTAAGATAGAAATGCAGCCTATGGTAAATAACCAATTTGAAAAATGTGTCTTGAGACAGAAGTGACACCAGAGACTGAGCAGAACGAAAAGATACGGGAATACAGTTCCAAAATTTTAGGGCCAGCAGCCGAAAAAGCCCGTTCTATAAGAACAGTTCTAGTCTTAGGTATCACTAGAAAAGGCAATCAGCCGACCTGGTTAAATAACGATAAGTTTGGGGAATGAGAACTGATTTGAAATGCTGTGGAGTCAGTCAGTCGTCTGCCGTTTGGTAACTGACCGCAACATATGACAGTCTGTCGTACGCACTGGCGCCACAAGAGAGTGACAGCTACCATTGACTTAGGGGAATAATTCAAATAACAACGCGTTGAAATGTATTTCAAAAGGTATTGGCGAAATATTCATATTCACATTGCATAGCTATAAACACAGTACTTCATATTCATCTAAAACTGATCCATAGTATATAAAACACAAAACACAGTACTTCGTATTCATCTAAAACTGATCCATGGATGTTCAAGAGAATATTGATCTGATTATGTATTTCACAAACTAAAGGTCTAGTGTATCGATTTGTTGTGCGCCTCTTTTGAGTCGACATTTCTGCTAGCTTGGAATATTCTATAGCTACTGGAAGTCACGTCTGTAGTGCACTTTGCTTTCCAAAACAATTTCTTAGAATGAGCAGAATAATAACCTTCCTCAGCTGCCTGTCAGTCTGTCGATCAGTATGGGTGCCAAAGTCTATAGATGCGTGATGATCTAGACTCCGTCCGCATTTAATACGAACGAGGAATCGACTAGTTGCTGTCTTAATAATTATTTCAGTAGAAATTGGCTTTGATCTCCGTTTGTCCTTCGCAACGACGTTTAGCGACAAAAGAGAAGCAACAAGAACAGGAAAAGAACAACGAGAAGATGAATGAACAGGTTCGAGTAGAAGGAGAAGAATGCGAAGAAGAAGAATGTTAAGAAAAATGGCAAGAAGAAGAATGCGAAAAAGGAGGATAAAAAGAAAAAAGAAGTAGGACGCGAAGAAGAACGCGAAGAAGAAGAAGATGATGAAGAAGAAGAAGAAGAGTAAAAGGAAGAAAAAGAAGACGAAGAAGAAGAAGAAGAAGAAGAAGAAGAAAAGGAGGAGGAAGAGAAGGAGGAAGAAGAAGAGGAAGAGGAAGAAGAAGAAGAAAAAAACACGAAGAAGAGGAAGAGGAGGAGAAAGAAGAAGAACGCGAAGAAGAATGCGAAGAAGAAGAAGATAATGAAGAAGAGGAAGAAGAGGAAGAGGAGGAGAAAGAAGAAGAACGCGAAGAAGAATGCGAAGAAGAAGAAGATGATGAAGAAGAGGAAGAAGAGGAAGAGGAAGAAGAGGAAGAAGAGGAAGAGGAGGAGAAAGAAGAAGAACGCGAAGAAGAATGCGAAGAAGAAGAAGAAGCGGAATCAGAGGAAGAGGAAGAAGAAGAAGAAGCAGAACGCGAAGAAGAACGAGAAGAAGAAGAAGAAGAAGAGGAGGAGGAGGAGGAGGAAGAAGAAGAAACAGAACGCGAAGAAGAAGAAGAACGCGAAGAAGAAAAAGAAGAAAAAGAAGAAGAGGAAGAGGAAGAAGAGGAGGAGAAAGAAGAAGAACGCGAAGAAGAACGCGAAGAAGAACGCGAAGAAGAACGCGAAGAGGAAGGAGAGGAAGAGGAAAAGGAAGAAGAAGAAGAAGAGGAAGAAGACGAAGAAGACGAAGAGGAAGAGGAAGGAGAGGAAGAAGAAGAAGAAGAAGAAGAAGAAGAAACAGGCTGATCAGCAACAATAAGGTGCAATTTGTTATTCCTTGTGCTTAAGCGAAATCAGATGACTGCAACTGCCGTCTTCTGTCTTATTTTATGTTCGTCTTCTTGCATTCCACTGTCTTATTCTGCCTCCATCCTTTTCTGTCGATCGCGTGCACCTGTGTGTCTCTGCTTCTGTCTTTGCCTACCCGCATCTTGATCCTTGGCTTTGTTTCTGTATATGACTGTGGTCATGTTCCTTCCCACCTGCACCTGCTTTCAGCTTTGGCATCTGCCTGTTGCCACACAAATCTTTTAGCTGTGATCTTTACAGACTGCGTATGTAACTTTAGCTGGATTCACTGTTCCGCAAAATGTGTTTGACCCTCCGCTTCTTTGACCCTCTGTCTCTTTGACCTTTTGTCTTTTTGGTACCGCGCTTTTCAGCCTTCTGTCTCTTTGGGGATTTGTTTCTTGGGCCTTTGTCTCTGTGGCTCTTAGTCGCTTTGGCCTTTGGCTCTTTGGCCCTCCGTCTCCTCTACCCTCTGTATTTTTGGCCCTCGACTTTCTCCCTGCACTAGGACTAAAATACTTTTATTTAAAAAGCAAAATAATAATAATATAGATAATGGTGATGATCATGATGATTATGATGATGATAATGATGATCATGACGACGATAATAATAATAATAATAACAACAACAGCAATAATAATAATAATAATAATAATAATAATAATAATAATAATAATAATAATAATAATAATAATAATAATAATAATGATAATAATAATAATAATAATAATAATAATAATAATAATAATAATAATAATAATAATAATAATAATAATAATAATAATAATAATATGTCCCAACATCTCTTGCTCTTTAAAACTGTGTCGAAGCGGGTTCAGCTTTCCTTTATTTCTGACCTGCTTTAGCAATTTGCTGTTGGCAAGCATCTTCCCTGAACATCGCCCAGCATCTATATGGGGGGTCCATTTTTGTCCTGCTGAAAATGTAAGAGGGTTTCCGCCAAATCCCAGACGGCCACTGCTGGCGTCGATTGGCGTCCAAATGTGCAAATGCAGTCGCTATCACCCGGTTTTCCAACTACATTCCCCCTTTGCAGCTAGAAGTTGGCACACATGAGGAATATGGTGCTGCTGTGCATGCTGCTCGGCGTTCCCCAGATCACCCACTTCGCTCACTGCTGGACTCATCTGGACTCATCAGCTGCTCTCGGTATTCTGAGTCGTACATGTATGCCATCTGCTGTTTCTGACGCCATTCCAGCGATTTCCCGTATTCTCATCTATAGCGTACAATAGAAGCTTCATTCTAAATATGGAGATTTCTCGATCATCTCGCAATCCGACCCCTAACAAGGAGATACATTTGATCCTCTTCTCTACATTCAGCCACTTTTGACTTAGCCACTCTCCACTGACTTAGCCACTCTCCACTGGTTTTCTAGTCGAGGATGTCCACACAGTGGCTGCTGGTGTTAATGCCATCATAGCGAAGGAAAAGAAAATGGCTTAACACCCCGAAGTTTAGTAAATGCGAAACATCACACCGGTCAACAAATTTTAACTTTCTTTGCTTCCTAAGAAACTTCAGCTGTTCTATATAGAATTTGGCACGCTGAATACAATGGTCTTATTATGTTGTAACGCGTCCTTTGAGTAAGACATTGTTTTATTAAGGCGCGTTATAAATGTAAGTTGTATTGTACTGTATTGTATTCTCAGAATTTTTGTATCAAGTAAGTTTTTTGAGAAAAATGGTAGGCAAGATTTTGAGAATAAAAATGGCTGTCTTTTTTTCTGCTTTGTGCATTCCAATATGTGCGCCTACGATTCCTCGCTCAGCCGATGGACACATGGCGTGTTAACAAATGTCTTACTTACTTACTTACTTGAAAAGAGACACCTAAAAATTTACTTAGTGCATTTACAATGTACTTGTAATTTAATTTGTGGACACTCTAAAACCAAACTGCGGCTGATTTGCGTTTGTATTCAAGTCAGGAGCTTCTCTAATCAGTGTCCAACAGTAATCAGCCACCATACTAGTGCTCTAAACACCCTGGTATTGTTTCGCCATTGTGACAATGTTCTGATGAAGTCGTTCGCCATGTTCACCGCTGACATCAACAAGATTTTTCAATGAATTAATCGGGTGAGATCCTTCGCCACCGCTGCCCACATGAATGGGTGCAACGCCATATCAGGTTCCCGTGTACGGACTGTGCTAACACGAGATTCGAATCTCTGAAATATGCCACTATCGGTATGCACAAATCTACCAGCAACCTTTGTAACTCAAATTAACAACAGAGAACAAAATCAGTCAAAGGGAGGGATGGTAGACAATAAATATTCACAAGCAATACCTGTTTTTTACCGGAATGAGATTAGCAGCCAGGACCTAAAAGGACTTGGGTGCTGAAATAAGGAGAGCGAATCTGTGCAGTGGAAGATAGGACTTGAAAAGAAAAGCAAACCTCCCACCTTTACCACTGCACCGATGTTCATTTAGGGTAGAAAAGGTCGGCTAAATGAGATTAGAAATAAATGCCAATGTATAATTAGGTTTAAGCCAAGAGTCTCATCAAGAGCAAGTATATGTAAGGAATGCTCACGAAACAAATTATGTAGAACTGTAGCTTTATTTCGAAGAGAACAATTTTTAATTGACCAGTAGGGGCCTATGTATGTCACATTTCAGCCTCTGAAGTGTAACTGGTCCAGGATTTATATCTATATCATCAGCCAAAACAAGCAGCAGAAGCAGATAAAAAAAACAGCCCATGACGGCCAGTCGAGGATGCTATACATGAATTTACATTCAATCAAGGACGGAAAATAATGTTATTGGTATCATAAGCAGTGGCACATATGACTGGATTGAAAAAGCAACACCAGAAACAATGTAAAATGTATGGGCTTCACCAAGTTAAAAAATAGATCAGACCGCAGGGATAAGCCCCTACGTTTTAAAATCCGGTAACAGACCTGTCTCTATCAGACTTGGTAAAAAGCAGGAATAGGAACAATGTACAATAAAAAGGCAAGCGAAGTAAAGGAGCAGTCATACTCACTGTGACAGAAATTAAAATTAGCAATCACTGTGACAGCAATTAAAACACAAAGAAAAGAGGCACAGCTATTACAAAAGGCGTGACCTTCCTGAGTTGGATGCAAAACCGGATTTGCGGGGCGTCTTGATGATGTTCAACCCCTATGTCAAAGGACTTAATTGAAAAGTTCAGGTCGGAAATGCTAGTGTTAACCCACAAGCAACCTCCAGTCTTTTATGCACAACATTCCAATGAAAATTTGCAAAAGCACGCTCTATGATTTGTAGCATCTGCCCCGGACAGATGGGAGACGAGTTCTCATTATATGCATCCAAATATCGTCCAGAAACGCAAAAAAATCAAGACAGGCTAAGGAAATAACTCCGATACGCACACTCAGACAGTAGAAATACGGACAAAGGCCTACTAAAATTATCGAGGAAATTCCGCAAATGAACTAACCTATCGAAATGAATAGGAAGTAGAAACAATGGCCATTATGACCGCAGACATGCATAGATTTCAGTCCCAAATTTCGACGAATCCAATCATGAGCTTGGAACGAGGGAGATTGAGAGACAGAGAGACGAGGAGAGTTTCATGCGTAAAACCGAACGAAAATGAGGCGGAACAGAGAAAATGAAGCAAGCTCCTCGAAGCATTATTATTATCATTATTATTATTAAAATTATTATCAGATGGTGTTCTAAGCTAAGACACCATCAGACAATTCAGATATTTGTTTATAATAATAATAATAATAATAATAATAATAATAATAATAATAATAATAATAATAATAATAATAATAATAATAATAATAATAATAACATTTCTAAGTTATTGGTATTATTGTTATCCTATATGTTCATAGTAGAGTTCCGTAGAAGCAGATGGCGTTCCCACGCTGGACAGCCACTGAGAGTCTTTGGAGCAGGTAGCTGGTCTCCAGTGGATCGTGGGTTGCCATTGTCGTCCTTCGTCCTAACTCCCACACAAAAACCAATCCTTCCGTACTCCATGCGCCGCTGGTCTCCAGTGCGACCGCCACAAAAGAGTGGGTTTGGGCTATAGTGGCGTAGTTTAGCCTTTTGGCTGAGACTGCCCGGTTTGCAGCTTCACTTGGTCCGGTTGAAGTCAATCCTAGATGTGACGCTGCAAATGTGTCAGAAACTACGCTGCAAATGTGTCAGAAACTGTCACATCCCATGTGAGACACCTTCCCCGAGACCACGGGATAAGAGTCACGCCATCTGGTCGTTTGCCATCTTCCCTGGTGAGTCCCAACGGTTTTTTCTGAGCAGGGATGCTCGCTCTGGCAAGCGCTCTTCATATAATGTCGTTGAGCATGTTATGGCGTTGTTGTCTGCCAGTATTCTTTCTGCAGACCAGACCGTGAAGTCCTCTGGCGTCGACTCTTTCGTCACAGTGACACAGATGTTGCTCGCACAGTATGGTCCCAGTCGCATTCCAACCGCGATCCGTATCACCTCATCCGAAAGGCGGAGTCCCAATGCGGCTACTGGAGGAGCCAGCATCCAATCTCCAGAGTGTGGTGCTTTTAATTATTATTAAAATTATTATTAAAATTATTATTAAAATTATTATTAAAATTATTATTAAAATTATTATTATCATTATTATTATTATGCAGTATTAGCATAAAGGTTAAAGTTAAAATTAAAATTATTTTTTTACTATTTATTTTACTTTTTACTATTTATTTATTTGTTTATCCATATTTATTATTTTTATTATTTTATTATTATTATTACTATTAAAAATATTTTTAACGGGCGCAAAGTTACACAGAAATGCGAATCGGAGGTGCGGGATTCGTTTGGACGATTGGGTTCGTCAAGTGAAAAGAGTTAGATACTGAGAAGTTTGAAAGCCAGTGAGAAATAGTGAGTTTTCAGACATTCATTGAAGGAAGAAAAGGAGTTCTAGCTTCGGAGTAGCATGGGTAGTCGGTTCCATTCCTTCATGGCAGCGATGTGGAACGCACGAGAACCCATGACAATTCCGCATCGTGGCTCAGCCAAGAGACCCGTATCTAAGATCGTAGGTTACGAGGAGGGATATTAGGAGAGACTAGTGATTGAAGATAGGTATGAGTTTTGTTGGTCAGAAAGGCTAGGCTAATTTAAATTTTAATGGAATTCTACAGGAAGCCAGTGCAGCTGGCTTAATAGAGCTAGGGCCTTTGTACGAGGAGGTCACATAGCACCACGAAAGCCAGAGAATTTTGGATGCGTTGAAGTCTTTTGAGTTCAAAATCTGATATGGCTGTAAAAACCGAGTTGGCATAATCAAGGCGAGAGCAAATCAACAGACTACAGTTTGTGCCATGTCTTAGTGAGGGCATTCCTGATGTGACGTAATGCCTGATACGAATTCAACAAGATTTGCAAAGGTTTGTTATGTGAGGTCGAAAATGTGAGATTGCTGTCCAAAATTACCCCAAGTGTATTGACCGTGTTTCATATCTGGAATGGCATCTTTATAACTTAAGAAGAGAAAGCAACAGGAATGGAAGAAATTAGAAAGACCGGACACTCAGAAATGGCAGACGACTTGTTTTGCTCGACCAACATAATAAGTTTATTTATATCTGCGAAAACGAAGCAAATCCAATGAATATGAATTGAGCGGAGTCGAACAGAGATTGAATGCCTGAAATGATTAGTGCCTTTCTGCTTATGTTTTTGTGTGTTTTCGCGAATCTAACTGTCGGTCTGTGTTATTCTGCTCTGCCTTTCTGTTTGTCTTTCTCATAATTCCACTGGATACTCTTCGAAGCCTTTGAGAGCATCGTTCATCTGTGTTTCTGCATACTCTGCCCCACACTCTAAGAGGCAATAATTTGTTGGAGGAGCAGACTGCTGGAGAGACGCGTGTAGGTTAACGTATCCATCCCAAGGCCCAGCTGATCTCAAAATAACCTCTATGCAGCCATCATCATCATCACCATTATCATTATCAGCAGCAGCAGCAGCAGCAGCAGCTAACTCAGAGTTCAGTGGCGCGACTTCGACTGACATATATTCTGTTTGTCGGCTACGTCTCGGCAGCTAAGTACGTTGTGGGCGATCAGTTTACACAGATACATAAATATGTAATGCAACACAAACAGCTGTTGTCTATCTGTCTGTCTGTCTGTGTCTGTCTGTCTGTGTCTGTGTGTCTGTCTGTATGTCCGTCTGTCTGTCGTGTTGCTAGCCAAGCGAACACAGCTTTCAACGAAGCCATCGATCATCAACTCATGAACTTCAGTCATTACTAACTAATCGTCTGTTCTGCTTTATGAACAAAGCTTTGACTGCTCAGATTTATCTCAGTGAGTTGAACTATCACGTTCGTCTGTAGGACCCATTTACACTTGTATAACTCAGCCATGTAGTACAAAAACGAAGATCGATAAGCTTACAATCGATCATGACCTTTCATTCATTCATTCATTCATTCAGAGTATTTAAATAGCGCCCTTCAAGTTATGTACCCAGAGGCACCCCATCCCAACCACGGCAAAAGACAGGAATGGAAGACAGTTTTCGACCGATGGCGAAGGGTGTATCTAGGATCCCTAGCCAGAAGGAGATACGCACAGATGAAGAGGAAGTCCATTCTACGCAGAGGGCCTACCCACTGAATAGGCGCTACATTGCATTGTTTCAATGTGTGCAAAAAGGGTCAACAATGTCATCTTGGGCCGGGGAGCGGAGATTTCCACGTGCAAGCAAAAACCAGAAACTGAACAGCAAAGCTCACGCAAGTAGCAAGGCGCATCCCCAACTGGCATCGCCAGACACACACCAACATTTTATATTCGATGCGCTGCAAAACTGACAGCCAAAATGTAATACATGCCCGAGCTGCCCAGTGCGTCTTCGACTTGAGCAGCTTGAGCTCGTCCTGCGCCCTTTAGCTACTATGTTGATGTAAGTCTTATACGACGCAAGAAGCTGCGGAAAATTCCAAGCAACTGTTTCAGTTTACAGGCCAATCTAGAGAAACACTGACACTTTAATCCGACAATAAATTAATACCTGAAACAAGAGAGCATGGCATAGATTCATAGGCATATTGCATTCTTATTGCAAACTTAAAGAATTATCGAGTGCATATGCCTCTAAACTGCTCTTGTTGTTATTAATTAATGACTTCTGTTGCGCCGGTGTCTATAGCACGGGCATCAACCGATGGCGCACGAAATTCACGTCACAATAGTCCACTATCCAGAAGATCAGTGAGCTAAAATGAAGAGGCAGCCTATGGTGGATAAACAATTTGAAAAATGTAAGTCTTAAGTTGAGACCGAAATGACTCCAGAGACTGAGCAGAACGAACAGATACAGGAAGAGAGTTCCAAAATCTAGATCCCAGCAACTGAAAAAGCCCGTTCTATAAGAACAGTTCTAATCCTAGGTATCACTAGAAAATGGCAATCAGATGACCAGCTTGAATAATGATAAGTCTGGGGAGTGAGGATTGGTTTTAAATATTACGGTTGGCCAAAGTTCAATGTTTTATAAAATATAAGCCCAAATTTTAAGCTCATCCATTCCTGAACAGGAAACCAGTGCAGAGATTCAAGTACAAGGTTTATGCGCTCATATTTTGACGTGTTAGTTATAGCTCTGACCAAAGAGTTCTAAAATCTTTGGAGTTTGTGCATGTTTTAATTCATGACACCAGTAAAGATCGAGTTACAGTAAAAAAGGCGACTAGAGACCAATTCATTTACCATAGATATCCTTAAAGACATGGGAACATAGGCCTAATTCTGCATATGTCATGAATATACACGTATGGCTACTGAGAAGTACCATTTATATAGTGGGTGATATGCAAAGTAGAATTAAAGACAATACCCAAGTTATGAGCAGCATCACCCAACTCAACAAGTGAGTCATCCAGTTTTAGAGATTTAAGACGTTCAAACTACTTAAGTTGCCGTGGAGTGCCCAGTAGTAGAAATTCAATTTTGAATTTCTACTACTGGGTTAAGGAGGAGTTTATTAGCCGCCATCCAAAACTCATCTCCTCAAAGGCAATGGAAAACAGCTGCACAGACGAGCTACACGACAAACTGTCAAATGAAATGTAAACTTGAGAATTGTGGCTGTAAGGCTTCGCTTCGTTTCATCAAAGACCCTATTTTTGGTCCATCAAATTGTGGCAAGCGTCGGTCCTCATATACCTTCTCCATAGGCCTCACTCCAGGTCTACCAAGCTGCATCAACAAGGCAGCCGCTTCCCAATCGTCCGGGGAAGACCCATGCACCCCATCAGCCTGTTCTAGAGGACCAGAAGGCAATGGAAGAACCGTGGTCTCAAGGTTACTGTTAGGCCTCTCGGCCCTTGGGGCGGGGCTCTGCCCCAAAACTCCGCTCCCAGTGATGGCCTGGGGTGATTTACGACACTTTCTATGTCCGTGCTTTCGGGCGGAAGGCAACTCGCCTTACCCACATTCAGGGTTCGGGCTAAATTTGCCCTTACTTCCCAAAACCACCTGCAACAAAAAGGAAAACTAGAACCAGACTCCACAACCACAGCTAAATCAACCAACACTTTTTTAATGAGAGAAATAGTATAACAAAGTAAGGCTGACAAACTGATTACAGATTTTGTGCTAAAAGATCCTTTGCCCATCATCGAGCAGCCAACATTTAAATGGACCTGTAACTGGTTTCTATCCAGGTGCCAAAGTCATGGCTTGACGCACTTTGGTTGACGAATAGGTGACACAGTTGAGAACAGAATGAAACCAATAAAAGAAGAATCATCGAAACAACGATTTGTCTTCACAACATCGGATGCGTGGTCTGATAAACAAAGAAGTTACATGGGGGTAACGTGTCATTGGACTGACGATGCTACATTTGAGCGACGTTCACTTGCCTTAGCATGCAGACGTTTTGTCGGATCACATTATCGGAACTTATATATGAAATAAATAATGTGTTCTGTCTGACAATGATAAAATTGTTGCTACTGTCTCCGACAATGGTTCCAATTTCCTTACAGCATTCAGAGAGTTCGATGTTGCTAGCGTACATTCCAGAGGTATAGTGATAATGATAATGATGACAATAATGGTGACGACGACGACAATGATGAAATGACAGAGACGAAAAGGATAAAATGGAAATTGAATTAATTACTATCGATGGCAGTTTATCTGCAGAGGAAGCAGATTCAAATGAATAACAAACAGCGTTGCCTTTCCAATCTCAGATGTGCAAGTCACACATTCGGTTTAGTTACAACGGATTGCCGACCTTTCGTCGAAGAATGCAACTTTTATGCGACTTAATCATTCTGCGATGGGGAAACGTTCAACTTTCTGGAATTCCTCCTTCGACCTATAACTGCCGAGAAGATTGATCAAATCTATCACTGTCAGTTACCAACAAGATTGAATTCTTTGTGCGACAGTTTGAAAGCAGTTATTGATTTTGTGAGAAGCCGCCACAGCTGATGAACACTTTAGAACTGCAATGCTTCACGTTGTTTGAATAGGTTGCAGGGTTAAGATAACTGCAGTTACGGACATCTCCTACCAATTCCTTTAGCCATTCAAACAAAACTAAATATATTGCTGTCAAAAATTTTCGTAACTAGTGCCCTGTTCTTGATGCAGTTACTAGTGGGTTTTACCAACGTTTTCAGTCTTTTAGAGAATCAAGGATAGAGGTAAATAATGCGATCCTCGTAGGAGTGACACATCCATATTTCAAGTTACGTAGGCTACCTGTACAGTTTGCAGACCAATGAAAACGAATGCGGGACTTAATGGTAATAATGTCTGAAAATATCAGCAGTAGCGAGCAAACTAATGGGCCTAAAAGTGGTGGTGAAGAAGACGAAGAATTCTCTGGTTTTAGCATCACAAGTACAGTACAGTGGCCACAAAATCGACAATAAGAAACAAAACGAATTGGAAATGTTGCTATATCTTGAAGATGATAGAACGTAACTAATGATGCTTCATAGTTACAGAAATGTAAAGAAATTACTTTGTAATTTAGTGAGCTACCCTTTCTTTATCTAGTTTTGCAGGCAGGATTGTAAGGCCTACCTGACGCCGTTTGTTAAATAAACTGTTCAAAATGCTGCAGCTTCGTAAAGAAAATTAGATAAGCATAGTTTCAGACAGTGTAATATAAAATAAAAAGATGTAGAAAAACACGTGTTTTCTGCTTGAAATTTATGAACCTTATTAATGTATATAATTTGAAATTCTAGTATTTTATAATTTTTAATTTGCATTTAGAGTGAAATTTTAAAGTAAACTGTGATTACTAGCTGAATTACATTTTTTAAAAACATTTTGCAATTCATAATTTAATTACATTTTACTGTGTAATTTGCCTATCCCTGCCACTAGCCAACAAATTTTAGCCTTATACCATAAATATTATCTCCAAAGAGCGTCAAAAATTTACTAGCAAGCTCTTGGGTATCCGAGAACACAGTAGTGGATAACATTTGACTTCTCGCTGTGCTATAACTTATTCAAATTCTTGGTGATGCAGAATTTTCAGCAATTGCAGTTGTTGTATATGCAGATTTGGCAGATGAAACATGTTTTCGCACAAGTTTGCATTACTGCTTAAGCCTAATGTGGTCCGAGAGAAGGCGAGAGTGACACCAACAACGCTCCAAATTACTTCTGCGACGCCTAGCTTCAGAAATTGCAGAAGTAAACCAAGCGCTCTATTACTGTCTTAGTTCTAAAAGTAATTTGCCTGTTAAGGAGCTCAGTTATAGTAGACAGACACTGCATAACAGTTCATTAGCTGTCTCTGCTGGAGATAACTTGGAGATGCAAAACATTAAGCTTTTGCTTATTTTTGAATCAATTTTATGCTCAGAGCGAAATCTAAACATTTTTGCAATTTGGAGAAGGTTTAATTGGGAAGTTAAATTTTGAGACAGTAGCAGCATGATCTGAAAGATGTGATTCAACAAAAGTAACAAAATGAAAGGAATGTGAATCAGGACAAGTTATCAAGGTGTCCAAGGTACGGCTTTTATTATATGTAGGAAATTAAAATGCTGCTTCATGTCAAACCCTTCCAGCTTATAGGGAAATGCTGAAGAACAATGACCAATTACATCAAGATGCATATTAAAATCACCCATAATAACTATTTCAGAAGAAGATGAAATCAAATATTCAAGTAGTACTGACATTCACTAGGACAATAAGTGAAAGAGAGGGTTGGTGGACGATAAATATTCACAAGCAATACCTGTTTTTTTACCGGAAATGAGATTAGCAGCCACGACCTAAAAAGGATTTGGGTGCTGAAATAAGCAGAGCGAATCTGTACAGTGGAAGATACGACTTGAAAAGGAAAGCAAATCTCACACCTTTACCACTGCACCGAGGTTCATTTAGGAAAATTAATTTAAAATATATCTTGCAGTTTACAATGTATTACATTTAATTTGTTCATTGCTCACCACTTAAACCCCAATACTGTTCTCGGTCATCCGACGCTTTGAATCTTGCTCGGTTAGGCTGTCGGGTTTTTTCAGTAGCTGGTCCGAGGTTCTGTCATTCGCTCAAGTCTAAACTGAAAACTCTAGTTGCTGATCCAGAATGTTTATCCGCCGTAACCTGCTTTTCCGTTTCCTAGGCATATTGAATTTCGAATGGTCTTTTCCAATGGATTACGGATGTGAACTTCGGTTTCACTTAGATCATCTTTTGAATCATTGCTTATACTCTGTGATAACTGAGCTATAGAAGTTCTGATATTAGGGTAGATTAGATGAAATGATCAAACTATGTGTATTTGCCTATTTCTGTATGGTAGTTGCGCCAGCGTTTCGTTGTGTGAGAAAATTAATATTACTGAACATATCTTCGGCTGCCAAGTAAGACGATGGGAGCCTAGATTATATTTTCTTGCTGCAATAAATTTAATCATATTGAAACACATAGTGTTTCCGAATTTGGTTCAACTGTGATAGACATCATATTTGTATACTCGGCATTGCCTTAGAGCTGAAATAGGCCTAGATAGGTTGCTTACAGCATCTTTCAAACTGTGTCTATCTTAAATGGAAACTGGGGCTAAACTTTGGTCCTGCATATATAGCAGGGCGGGCACAGGCTGGCAGCCACAATGGTTCTTATAATTACGACTTAGAGGACAGTAAGGGTTTGAATTTAAGTGTTTGTTTAACAAACTTTGCATGTAACGTCTCTGGGGCTACTGTAAGGCCTACCTGAGTTTCTACGGACAAGCTATAAATTAACCAGTGGAATTAGGCTCCCTAATTACGAAATTAGGCGTCCCTGATGTAGTATCCTCCAACTTGAGTTGCCATAATAAATATCGTGCAAATTTTGTGGACATAATATGCTAATGGAAGTTGATGCTACCATGCTGTTCATGGGGTGATATTTTCAAAACCTTGCCGCTTATTGTGCACTACTAACGATAATTGACTGAGCGAACCGTGAGAATGGTTGATCGCTCGATTCAACATGAAATAACGCGTTCCAAGAAATGTCTCGTAAAGACGTCTTTTCCAACAAATGGCCATCTATCTCACTTGTCATCCCATCCCTATATATCATGTGCTTGATAATTATCTAAATAGACATCCGAAACGTGGAATTAGGCTTCCTGATTGTGAAATTAGACTGTGCTAATGTAGGCAGCAGTCGGTTTATTCGCTGCAGCTTTCCGTGTTTAACGGACTTGATAGCAATTTCACGCTGCGTCCGTCGATGATGACTTGATCGTCGTCGTTGTCAGGCATTTGCAGTTTCAATAATTTGTCGAGCTCTGCTTTCCGGGTGTATACAGGTCAGGCGATTATTTTTCAGCACAGTCGCCAAATTAAGCTGTAATATGCCCGACTCTATTTAGACACGGCTTTGTCGTCGTCGTCGTCGTCGTCGTTTTGCCTGTTTTGGGCGATATTTCTAACCAAACGATGAATCATGGTTTCTGATGTCCGTGCAGAGGTCACGTGCGTCGTTCAGCACAGGCATTCATTAGGGTGGTATCATAGCGAAGTAAAACTTCGAGACAAAACACCAACCGGACCAAAGGACAATAACTCCCACAGCATGGGAAGAAATGCATAGGCCTACAGGCAGGGCCGAAGGCCTGAGGTTCCAAATGACAACCCTTGCCATAGTATCGCAAAAGTTAATAGGCAGATATTTCTGTTCCCGTTTGATCTTAGCCTTCTGTAGGTTACTGTTAGACGGCACTATTTTTTGCTGTCTAGTTTCATCAAAATTCCTCTGGTCAGTAGTCAAATGTATTTTTTGTACATCTACTAGACAAAAGTGGCAACTATGCCTACTGAAGAATGCAAGTAAAGGCAAAATAGTCTTTTGATTATTTCACTTGCTCTTGTTGAAATGTTATAATTGTAAGTCTTATTTGTTTGCGAGGGCCAGTTATCTGAGGTTGCAGTTGAAATTAGTAGAAAAAGGATGAGGTCTAAGGCTAATCAAAAGGTAAATATCGTCTGTAAATATTAGAGGGGGAAACTAATGAAGCAGAAATGTGGAGAGTTAAATGTTTTGCATTTAAAAGTTAATCATTTAGTGTTACGGTTCCAGTTGATTCTTATTCTACTTTTGCACACAAATACTGACTGGCCGTAAAAAATTAGAGCGATTCCTTTGAATAATTTCTGTTGAATATTTTACATTAAAAGAGAAATTTGTGCCTAACAAAAGGAGGTTTTCAGGGTAGTTATCCAGGAAACCAACATCTCCGGGCTAGACGGTTGTGCTTGGCTTCTGACTTGGAGAGGTCGCACATTTCCAAGACTTTTGACAAATTAAAACCTACAAACAACTATATACAATGCTGTATATAATTAAATAAAAAGTTTGCAGATCCAAGGACTTTACAAGAAATGAAACTTCTTCTTAGAAGTCATGCTGAGCATATCTTAGCTGACCAAATAAAACAGAAAACTGAAAAACTTCTGTGTTGATTTCAGCTAATGGTATTTTTGAAATAACGTCACAGTTTAAAAATGAGTGCTAACGGCTTAATATTTCCTTTTTTCTGTGTCTTTTCTATCTTATTTTCGTTAATAATTCGTTCTTAAACTGAGCCGTTTGGGTGTCTTTTTGAGCCGTTTTAGTCAGCGCCTGTTGTGGAACGTTTTGTTTTCTTCGTGAGGTTCTTCGCTAGTCCGCTGCCGCCAGAGGTCGACGTCTTGTCATATGTGAGTTTTGTTACGCTTGTAAATAACTTAGGAAATAAAAAGTATATATTTTATCCTAAAGCTGATGTCCTACCACATATCCTCAGACAACCTGCAACAGTATGTATGTAGGTGTGTATGCATATATGCTTGTATTTGTGTATGTATGTGCGTATATATATATGTATGCATATGTATGTATGAATATATGTATGTACGTATATATGTAGTTACGTACATATGTGTGCATATTACAGATTTAAACAGATATGACTTAAGATATTGTATACAAACATTTTGTGCAACGCTAATGACTTGAACAGCTTAGTAATAAAATTATAAATTACTGACGAACCTCCGTTGTCAAACACAACTGTCATCTAATACAGTCACCTTTGTTTCATAGCCAAATTTATGTGTACAAGTCAACAATGCATGAAGATTATAGGGTGGAGCTTATTTTTGAAGTTGAGAAATATGATCTTCTTGCCCTCTCATGTTGTTCCTATACTTGAAAAAATTCAGGCAAAATATGACTACAGTTGATAAATACTTAGAAGTAGCTCAATGATGCTGAAGTTTCTCATACTACATAAGCTTAGGCCATGGACGGCATTTTGAAAAACTACACTAATTACCAGTACTGGTCCTGTAGGCATTTTCTCGATTCATCATGCACATTCAAATATTCCTTCACTAATCAGTCATTGCTTCGCACATTTTGCCCAGTTTGATTACTTGCTATTGTAACAACGCAACTTGCAGCAGCTCTGAACAGAACAAAGGTGTCAGATTAGGCCGTTATCTGATGACCCCAACCGACTGCGACCATCAAAGTCCGCCAATGTGTTTGTACCGGCAGCTAATGCTAGAATGGGTGATCGGGCCTTTCGGGACGCTGGCCCGCGTACCCTGAACAGCCTTCCGGCATCCATTCAGGAGTCCAAAAGTGTCGACCTCTTTTAAAAACAGGTGAAATTCTCTTTGCTGCATAACTCTTAGTATTTGGGCTGACTTTGACTTTGTAAAGCACCCTAGAATTAGCCTGCTGCAGAATTGGTAGTTGTGTCCTTTTGGAGCAAAAGCTTGGTAAGGAGCTTCTGTCACTGGCATGCAGACATCACGTTATGGAACTGATTTGGTAAAGTCTTCCAAGTATGTATGGGATCAACGTCTTCGCCAGAAATCGCGCTTTTAAAGCGATTTCAAGAATTCTGGGGATTCATAGACACTGAAAAATTTGAAACAGGAATTGCAACAGATGATGTGGCAAGTTTAGTGATTGATATTAAGCAAAGCACCATCGAGTTCGCTAGCAAGCATCTTGAGCGAAGTCAGCCAAGAGATGATTACAGAGAATTCCTGCAACTGGAACTTGTTTTCCTCGGTGCAGCTCCCACTAGAGGAGTACGATTCATGTCATCTGTAGCCATGCACCATGCTCTCTGGATGTCCAGTCATCTAGAGTAGGGTGGTTCAAAAAATAAAAGTCAAGCTAGAGGCCAGGACACCCCCTAAATTTCTAGATCTGTCATTTGTATTATTCTGGCAAAATTTCAGCTTCCTACTCCAACTGGAAGATAGTGCTCAATGACATGCAATATACTTAGTCGTTATGTAGAAGCACATTGTACTTAATTATGCACTTACTTGTTTAGATTTGGAACCTATTGAACAGTTCTTAATACAGATCTTTCTATCTGCAGTTGTAATTGTAATTGTAATTTGAGATAATTAGAGGATAAACTCAACAGAAGTGCTTCCGACCCGAAGGAGTAAAATCACTGTTAAACAGTATAATCTTCAGGCGCCTGCGGAACACTGAGAGGGAGAGAGAAAGGAGCTCAAGACGCAATTCTCGAGGGAGACGATTCCAGCAAGTGGGGCAAACGTAGGCAAAGCTTCTGGGCTGCGCCGCAGCGGTTCGCATGCGAGGGAAAAACAGGAGATCTTGAGTGGCCGAGCGAAGGGTGCTACCACCCGGCAACGAGGAGACCAAAGTGCAGAAGTGAATGAGATAAAGGGGAGCAGAGCCAACGCAACTGCGCATGAGGGAGCGGATCTTAAAGCGGACACGCTGCTGGATGGGGATCCAGTGAAGTGTCACGAATATAACACGAGATGTGGCCATATCTTGGAATGCCCCCAACGATACGAGCAGCAGAGTTAAGCACAGATTGCAGCTTAGCAGCGTTGGCTAGCGATAGGCAGGTAAATATGGCGCTACCAAAGTCAACCCTGGTGCAAACGAAGGCATGGATCAGAGTGGAGATATCTACGACCTGTTCATTAGCAGACATTTTGTTGAAACGTGATTTCATTGTTATTTTTACATAAAGTACTGTTCATGCAATACACGATTCAAGAATTCTGATCTTTGATTGCATTTCAGCAGCACTACAGTAAGTTTCTTTTTTGTTACCTATGAAGTAGCTGTTTCACTGTAGTAAGTAAGTAAGTAAGTAAGTAAGTAAGTAAGTAAGTATATTCTTTATTAACCAATAGCTAATCGCACATCGGTTTACAAGTATTTAAGAACACAAGAAAACTTAATATTCATACAACATCCTGACAATAAAACATTTACGCGTTAAATTGTCAGCAGGAGAAATAATACGATCATGGGTGTGGGGCCGTAGGGAATAACTGAGGGTTTTAATTGGTGGGAGTAGCTGATGTAAGACATGATTTGGGTTGTTCAAGATTGCTTTAAAGAGACGAGCATCAGCTGTGCCACAGAGTTCATCGAACGTTGGGGAGTTCCCAGGAAGATAGCGGAGACGCACATTCTCCGCATCAAAGCCTGAAGCCGAGCTCTAGCCTGTGCCCCAGCATAGCCCCACCACACGGGAGAGGCGTACAGCATCCTGGCCAGTGTTGTGGCTCGGACAACGTCGTAGAGCCGAGGGCCAGTTAGGCCATGTGCTACAAGAATTCGTATGGCATATAAAGACTGACGCGCCTGACTATGAATCCGATCAATATGAGAATTAAAATTTAACATCCTCGATATGGTAACACCCAATATTGTCATCTCTGGTACCCTGGTTAAACCGGGAATCACATTAGGTAAAATTATCTGCTGATTTCTCATTCTAGGCCGGTGAATTATCATTTCACATGTCTTTTTATGATTAAGTTTTAAGTTACACTTATCCGCCCAAAGGGCAACGTGGTCCAGTTCAGCCTGAACCATCAAGCTATTGCAGGATGGTACAAGAAGGTAACTGTCATCAGCGTATTTAAATAACCTATTGTTGGGTAATTACTTTTAATGTACTATGCCGTCTCCCTCTCAGCTTTAATATAACCTACCAAAAACATTTCCGGTGTGATACGGAAGTGCATAAAACTTAAGCTATTTCTTCTAAAAACAAAATAATAATTGCCTCAACAGTCTTCTACATACATAAAAAGCTGTGACTCTGCCTCCCATAGAACCACTACTTTGCCCCTCCCCATTCATTATGGGCTACACGGTCCGTGCACGGAACTTGAAACGCCTTGGCACCAAATCAAACGTACAGCGGTGGTGAATGATCTTACCCGGTAAATTCATTAAAAATGAGCAGAGACGAGGCCATTCGGTAGCTACAGAAAAACGTATATATTTCCATGTATTATGCCTATTATGGCTGTGTAATATTCGTAGATAGGCCTCGACTTCTAACTATAGCTTACAATTGAAATGCTTAGGAGCACCGAATGTATGTACCGTTCGAACGACCTGCAGGCATCGTGGCCTAGTTAAGTCCGTCTGATTTGAACAGTTCTTTGCATCGCTAAACTGCAGGTCAGATTGTCCATAAATCGAAATCGTGAACTCGAGATTTCGACAGCATCCAACAAAAGCTAAGTCGCTGGAACCAGCTTATTCACAGGCGCTCAGTCAAAACAAAATCGATAAGCAAGAAGGGTTTGGATCCAGGTCAAGATCCAAGAGTCAGGCAGGCAGGCAGGCAGTCAGCTGGGTGGTGTTTGGAATTGGAACTGCAGGATAGATAAGGGTAAGATAGATAATTAATACAAGATAGCTAAATAATTAACTTCTGCCTCTTTTGGCGGCTGCATTTCGCTATGCATCGGAACTACGTGATCATAGGGTCGACCAACAAATAGCCTACTATAAAATACTTCATTAAAATTGCATGAGCAGCGATGCAGAGTTCCCTGACAACTAACAAAATCACTGAATTACCTACTCTGCACCAGTTCACAACCAGAATAAGACTTACACTATTTCTGTAAATTGCGTGAACTGCTAAACAGTTTAAATTACTCATCACGTTTGAATTATCTACCTATCTGCCTGCTTGCCTGCATGTCTGTAGTTATGTGTATGTATGTCTGTAAGCCTGTGTATGTCATTCTAACTGTTTGCTTGTTTGTCTCTATGTCTGTGTGCATCCTTCTCTGCCTATCTGTCTGTTTCTGTCTATCCTTCTACCTATGTGTGTGTCCTTGTGGCTGTTTGTGTCTATGTGTCTCTCTGTCGTCTATGTCTGTCTATATGTCTTGCTTTGATGTGTCTGTTTTATATGTGCGTGTTTTTGTCTGTCTGTCTGCCTATCATCTTGTATGTCTCTGCGTCTGGCTTTGTGTAGATATGTGTACCCCTCTGCTGACTGTCTATCTGTCTATTCGCCATCGTCTTCTTCTTCTTCTGGTGGTGGTGGTGTTTTTGCTGCTGCTACTAATGCCGGCTCATAATTCGATGACAGAAAACAGGTCATGTCCATCAGTTTCCTGTCTCTGTGTTCATTCGACTTCATAAGAAACAAACCAGAAGGCCTTATTGATTTACAGCCCGATGAATCTTTCCCGAAGCAGGTCCCACCACACGGAAGGAAGGAGGGATGGAGTTTTGGTTCATAAGTCCCTTGTTTAGGAGGAGGGAGGGAGGGAGGAAAAGACAAGAAGGAATGTAGTAGTATCAGCGGGAACAGCTTTTCTGTTTGCCTCAACAACTTGGAGGAGAAACTGTTTCTCTTCCTCATCATTTGCCAGGAGGCTGTTGAATTCTTCAGAGCTTGACTCCACGCTCGGCTGTGTCCGTGACAACACGCAATGTCCTGATTCACTCCTTTCCATGTTGATACTCTGCGTTCTCACTCCACTCGTCAGGTGGAAGGGTGAGAAATGATTCTCTTATCTTCAGGGACTGGAGCAGCTTTGCTATTCTGTTTGTAGCAAAATCTTCCAAGCTTGCCCCCTACTTGAGTTCGTTTGCACTGCCTGTCACATTCCGTTCCCAGGGCTCACTTGTTATGCTCTGCACAATCTTCATCTTCTCTGTTGCCGAAATTCCTTCTGAAAACAAAGCCAGTCCCATTGTTTCATTGGAGAGCTAACAGAAGTGCTGTTGTATGACTTCCCTTGCAGCAATGCTGATCTCTGAATCAATGTTTTGATATTTTCCCAAGTCAGACCACAGCATCAAATCCTGGCCGGGGGCCTCAGCTGCAAGTGGTTTTCAGTCCATGCTTTGGTGTACAGGAGGGTGCCAAACTGCGTGAACCCATGGAGTTGAGCGTCTTTCTTCTTTGTGAGACTGAACATATCAAGTTGATCACAAAATAGGAAGATCTTGATTTCATAAATTAATTTTACACGATGCAATGGTCGTGGCGATCTCCAATGAAGCGTAGCAGGCGGATGTCCTAAGACAACCATTGTCAGATCAATCAGCTCTTGATAATCATCTCCAATCTGATATTCTCATCCAGCCATATTACGCAGGAAAGTGATGGTCGATTCACGGAAACTTTCCGTTACAGCATTGGGCTCCAGTCCTCCAAATTTGTCACGTGCCACACCTTCCCAAGGAGCCTTAAATCCCTTGAAGATTTGAATATTTGGGGAACTTGAAGGATCACAGCACAAAGTGAAAACCTAATCAGTGCCATCATATGGTGACGGCAAGCCAGCTACAGGAGCTCTCGACCAGTCATATTTTCCAGAAGAATACATGCTCCATTGAAGCGACCAGTGTTCACAGAAGTAGTGTCAAAGCTCACGGCTTGAACTTTTTCAGTCAACTTCCATGTCCAGTTCCAGAGGCCACCTTTGGAATGCCAAGTAGGTTATCTTTGCCATCTCCAGAAACCAGCACTTGTAGGCGGTCTACGTTTCGGATTCCAAAACTCTCAGGAAAGATTTTACCATCCCAGAGAACCACCAAAGGATAATCTGGTACAAATTCACTCATTACTGGCACAACATGTTCCTTCCTAGCTTTCTTTCATACCCTGTGGATATAGACAAGGATGTAGATCACAAGCACCAATCAGAAACACTTGGCTATTCAAGCGTGTTGATGTCGATGCCATTGAAGAACACCTAAATATCTTAAAATGTTCAAATTGAATAGTTATTATTTTGCTCTCTTAATCAAGCCGGTTGCTGATCAACCTGGTCGACAGAGATTACGATCGGCGACACGTGGTCAACTCATTGTACCGCTTTCTCCTACGTCTGCTCGGGCGGCCGCGCCTTCTCCACCGTGGGGCAGTCTCTCTGGAACACTCTTCCACCACACATCCGATTCCTTGCCTGTTCAACAGTTCAAGAAACATTTTCTGCCCGTCTCAAGACGTTCCTATTAATAGACCGTTAGATAGCCGTCCTGCAGCGCCTTTGTGAGTTACTTAAAAGGCGCTTTATAAATTTAGTGATACATACACACATACACAGTGGGACAATAATTTCTGCATATAAGAAAATTTTGTTAACATAAACACATAATAGACTAGTTGCCAACTGTTACAAAGAACAAATAATCCTGAAGCATTTTTAAAAGTTCATAACGAATTGACAGCTTATGTTGGAGCAATGATCAAGTGCCAAATGAGCAAATGCTTTTTATTCATTTCAGCAAGAAGTCTGAATAGTTGAGTAGATCTGATTAAGAAGGATTTTGTCAATACAGGTGTGCTGCTTGCTTTATAAGTTAAAAACTGTGTAAGTAGTGTAGCATAGAAAGCGGTGAAAATTCTTGCTCATTCTCACTTGTTAAAGTAGCGTAACCCGAACTGTTCATAAGCTAGATTCAAGATGAACACGGTCTCTGCTAGAAGTTCTAAAACTAAATTCTAGCAAAACGACAAAAGACATACTGCTAAACTAAACTGTTTTAATCGCAGTTCAGCAACTGCTGTTATGCTGCATTACAAGGTAAGGAGGACCAGCCAACAGAATCTGCAAGACATGTCAGCAAGACCTCAGATATGTCAGCAGAAAGAAACGCCATAGATCTGGTTTACAAAGGTGTAGAAGCATAGAAGACCTGGGACCCACACTGCATCTCAGCTCTAGAACGATCTCCCTCCTGAATTTTGCAAATTCTCCGTTCCTGTTCCTTCTGCCGTTCATCCACCATCATCTATTTCAAACCCCTCTATCTATTACTTCCAACGCATCTATCTATTACTCTGATCCATCCAATTCGTCGCTTTCCCATTTCTCTCGGCCTAAACACAACACACCGTAGCAGCTTCTCTGTCACGTCT
Organism: Norana najaformis; assembly: GCA_964023275.1. Classification (NCBI taxonomy): domain Eukaryota; kingdom Metazoa; phylum Annelida; class Clitellata; order Crassiclitellata; family Hormogastridae; genus Norana; species Norana najaformis. The sequence goes on from OZ029921.1 coordinate 13,685,836, forward strand.
CTCTGGTCTTCTGGAAACCGGATTTTCTTCTCCAAACGATGTCTGTGGCCAAACCCTCTGACTTGACGCAGCGCTCATGAATAAGCTGGTCAGATGCGCTTAGCTTTAAGTAGCGCTTTAGAAATTTTCGAGATTACGAATACGATTACCTATTTACTTCCTGTACGCTGTATCTAAACGCAGAAGTTTGGAAGGGATCAGACCATGTGCATGTTAGGTGTTGCTGAGGCACTTCAAATATTCCGATCGCTCCCAAACGTTTACAGGGTGGAGACCTTTATTTCAATCAAATCCAATCCGAACTGATCCGATATAATCTAATCTCTTTTCATTTAATCTCTTCACATTCGTGGAATTAGACGCTCTAGTCCCATGGCTACACAAGTTTTGCTGCATGGCTAATGCACTCGTTTCCAGCCGTCTTGATCATTGTAACTCTGTGGTGTTTCGTGTCTCAAAGCAAATTTGTCAAAGTTACAGAGTTCAGAACTCATTGGTTAGGGTATTACAGATACATATAAATATTACCCTAGTTCTTAAATCCTTGGATCGGTTTCCTGTGGAGCAGAGAACTGATTACAAATTGTAATTATAATAGGACATTTATAAAAGCGCCACTTCAAGAATAAACTCATCATGGGCGCTCCCGACCCAAACCAGTGAGACCGCTGTCAAATACAGACTTCAGGTGATTGCAAACTGCGGAATGGACAAACTGAGGAGATCGAGCCGCAGCTCTCGGGAAAGGCGATTGAAGCTGGTAGGTCCAACATAGGTAAAGCTTCTAGACTGAGCTGTGCAGTTTGCATACGAGGGAAAGTCAGGAGTCCAAGGGAGGCCTAGAACCAAGGAGACCGAAGTACAGAAGTCCCTAAGGTATGACGGGGCAGAGCCAACGAGACAATTACGCAGAAGGGATAGGATTTTGAACTGAATACGTTGCTGAATGGGGAGCCAGTGCAAAGTGTCCCTCATAAAGGAAGTTGTATGGCCATACCTAGGGACACCTCCCATAACACGGGCAGCTGCCTGAGAACAGACTGAAGCTTGGAAATAGTAGCTTGTGAGAGTCCAGCAAAGATAGCGTTAGGAAAGTCCACCCTGGTGCAGATAAGGGCGTGAATTAGAATAGCAATGGCATGAAATGAGAGGAAGCGGCGGATGGTACGAAGCTGGCGCATCTGGTAAAAGCATGAGCGGCAGATTTTGTTATCATGATCAGTCAAGGAGAGTTCCCGGTCCAGGACAACTCCAAGATCACGGACTGTGGAACAGAATAGAATGCCCGGAAACCTCTGGCGTAAGGATAAGGAATCGATCTTAGCCAGCTGAGCACGACCACCAAGCCAGATGAACTGGGTCTTACTACAGTTCATCCAAAGAGACAGGCACATCCTCTGGGCCATGAGCGAAGACCTTGAGTGTCGTCTGCGTACTGATGGACAGCAACACCCATGGGAAGGAGAACCCATGTCAGGTCGGCAGTGTACAGATTGCAAAGGAGAGGGGCCAAGACAGATGCCTGAGGGAGGCTAAACGGAATAAGGGACCAGGCGGAATGTGTGGGCCCAAAGACAACAGAGTGGGAGCGGTCCGAGAGGAATGATTGAAACCAAAGAAGGGCAGTATCAGTAATGCCAAAAGATTTCTCCAGACGCTCCAAAAGGATAAAGTGACTCACAGTGTCAAAAGCAGAGCTAACACCATAAAGGCAAGAAAGGTAACCGCTCCACCCTCCAAAGACGTCGGCCAGGAAACGTGTAATAAGTGATTCAGTAGAGTGGAACTTCCTAAATCCAGATTACAAAATCGGTGTAATACCTATTAGACTCAGTTTGAGGTTCTTAAAACGCACTATTTTAAGTGCCTTGCTACACTGATACAAGACACTGCGTGCATTCCGGTTAGCAGCACTGCCTTCAACATGTGCTTACTCCTCAGACCTATCATTACTTCACTAGGTCCTCTGACTGTCTTTCTATTGCCACGTCTTTCTCCGTTGCTAAACCTAGGTGTTGGAATTCACTTTCACAATCTGCTCGCTCTGCTGTTTCCTTGGTTCTCGACTCTTATCGACTTCGTTCTCGACCTAAGACGTTTTGCTTCATCGTGCTCATCCTCCTTAGGCTGTCTTTCTGTCTCACTGGACTCTCTCTTCTTCTGGCTGGAATTAGTCCCTCCTAGGGAAGGGGTTAGCCACACGGATCCTTCTTTTCCATTTGTTTCTATCTCCAGTATCTTCCTACTTCAATCTGAGGAGCTTTAGCTCTTGCTGAATCATTTCTCCCCATCTCTTCTTTCGTCTTCCCCGACTGCGGCGTCCGTAAACCTCTGCTCTCATGATTCTGTAAATGCAGTTTTCCTCCTCTCTCCTCATCACATGACCATACCATCTCAACGTGGCTTTCTGTCTCACTGGACTGACTCTTGGAATTAACCAGATTGCCAATCTGTTTTGAGTGCCATCGATTGATGTCTAGTGCATTAGTATAATAACGCTATAGAAGTTATAAGAATAGATTAGATCTAATAAAAGCTCATCTCATGACTTCTACAGCGCCGTTGCATTATGAATAAGGCATTAATCAATGATCGTTTCAAGTGAACCCCATGTAAGAATTGAGATGAACCGTCTGCATCCTTTCCTCCCTGCCCCCTCAGGGCTCCCTTGCTGGCGAAAGGCAAAACGACATTTCCATGCACTCCAGTTAATTAATGTTTCTTCAGACAACATAAATTTATATAGCACCACTGTATATATTGTTCCACCAACGACGAATGCCATGTTTTCTCCGTGTAATGGTTTATTGCAGTGGTTGATGTGTTATGGGAAACAACATCCACCGTTTAGCTATGAATAATCATACAGACCTACATATGTATATATACATAAATGTGAAGAGATAATATATGCAGATTCCATGGTCTGCTAGGACCCGCGCGTGCGATGCTACACAATGGGTCAGCTGAGGCAGCAGCTAAGTAGACGAAGGCGTTTTATTTATGAAGCGCAGACCGTCAGCTGCCCTTCATAAATAGGACCGCATGCAGTCAGTAGGCCCTATACATGCCGCTTACCACAGTGGCATCCCGCGGGAAATTTTGGAGAAGGTAGTTGGCGAATCGCTTCGATTGCCACATATCACCACATACTGTGTACATTACATCTGATTACATTAAACGACACTAGAAAGGTTTTCAGTAGATTAAAGCTTTCTTGAATATGCTGGTGTTCTCCGTAACTCAAGAAAACGGTTTCTTCTCAAAGAACCGAACTGCTTGTGAAATTCATATGCACCATATATATTTATATTTATATTTAGTGTTACTAATACCAAAGATCTTAGAGTCTTAGACTAAGATATGACACTTCCTATCTCCGCTGTGTATTCGGCCTGGTGGTGGTCAAATGTATGCAAACCGTGGCGCCACGTAGTGATTGGATTGATAGCTTCTTAGCAAAGATAGACTCGGTATTTCACTAATCGTAGTTCCAAGATTTCTACAGCGCCCAACGAAAGCCGCGCCGTGGGGACCAGCTTATTCACAGGCGCTCAGTCAAAACAAAATCGATAGGCAAAAGGGTTCGGTTCCGGGCCAAGATCCAAGAGTCAGGCAGAGAGACAGCGTGGAGTCAGGCAGACAAATAATGTAGCCGATAGGTAAGCTCTCTCGGCCTGAAATTTGGATATACAAGTAAAGTTAATTTTTTTATTGCAAATAAAATTCACTCATAGTTTATAAAATTCAAATATACATAATTAACAACATTAACACTGAACTACGTGTATGCAGCTGATCAGTGTTACACAAAGATCTTAGGTATCACATTTATCTTCAGTAAAGAAATAATGTCAACAATAAAGCCTCAGAAGTCTATATCCATGACCAAACCAACAGAAGGCAGACAAATCAAAAAAATAAATTGAAAATGCAAAATTTTCTTTGCTTTACGACTGCGCTTAATCTTAAGTTTGCAGGAGTTTTGAAGTTGTTGGTTAAGAATTTTGATCTTACTGTGGATTCGAAATGTCATGTACAATTTCATCATGTATTTCAGCCGGGCACCACATGTTGCTGATCCACATGCAGCAATAACTAAATTCTTTTAGGCTTATAAGCATAGACGTTTTAATATACCAGAACTATGCTGCAATTTGTCAAATGAATTCTGAAACAGTTTTTCCAACTCCCTGGTGAAAGCTAAAAAGGCCATGGATGGGTAACTAAACAACCAGTGTCTGTAAATGCCTTTAGCTGTAAGAAAGGAAACTGAGGATTAGACAAGTGTACACTTGTGTACAAATCACTGCATGTTTGGCACATGCCAGATCCATCATTAAAGCCACACTTTCTTAAGATATAGCCACTCATATATGCCAAGACATTGTCAACCTCCAGTGGCAAATCAGGAATATCTGATATATCTTGTAAGTCAAAGTCATCTTCACATGTCATTTCACAAGTGATCACATGATCAATATGTGAAGCAGAAGCATAGAGTTCATCATCATGTAATCTGGACTTCAAAAGATTCGACAATGACGATATATCTATAAGCACATCATCTATATCATTTTTTCACAGTTTCATTCAGAATTATCAATAAAAAATTTATCAACAGCGATATATCTAAAACTGGAACAAAATTCTGTGACATCAGGATTGTCCAGGTGTCCTCCACAACCACGGATCGTTGAAAAAAATGCTCAATGCAGTCCTGGTTTAACCGAGATGTCAACAAGAACTTATATTTGTTCTCTGCATATAGATTTTTCCACAGTTCAAAAATAAACTTTAATGTAGGCTAATCTGCCAGCTTAAAATTCAGGGCAGTACCTTCTTTGATCTGGCAGGTTTTAAGTCTTGCAAGTAAGCCTTGGAAGAACACATCATGACCGCTGCCATTAGAAACCGCAAGTCCCATGGGGAACTCTTTATTGTTCAGCTATAACAAGTTTATAAGATTTTCTGCTTTGATAAAATACAGACATTGCAAACACTTTTTCATTAACTGTCCAACATCTACCTTGTTTGGAAACAAGACCCATATTGATCTGTGTCTTCAATTTAAATTATCGTATGACTGTAGTTAATTTTCTATTGTCGCCTGAACTTATGTACAGTGCCCTTTCCTTCGGCCTCGGCCGTGTTACGGCGCTATAGAAATTGTCTTATTATTATTATTATTATTCAGAAAAGAGACAGTAGATGGTGGAAGATGGTTGCAAAGTTCTGCTATCAAAAGGTCACAGGAAGTAGCTTCTTGCTTCTGTGTCAAGACACTGTTGCATTTTGATGTACTTTGATCCTTTCCTGTCTGTCTCCTCAGTCAAGTTCGTAGTCTGACAATTTCATTCTTAAGTTTCTTCTTGTCTGAACATTTACATGACGACCTCGTGGAGCAACCTTCAGACTGGTCACTTAGAAGTTCCAGGTTAGCAGATGATGAAATAGGCAAAACACTATTGACAGCCACAGCTGCAGAAAGAGACTCTTCCACAGCAAGAACTTCATCACTGTCCTTGTGTTCGTTAGGAACGTTTTTGAGCAGCCGCAGTTTGCTGCTTTTGACAGAAACATTCAACTTTGGTGTACGCCTGATAATGTGTCGTCGTTTTTGTGTGATCGATGATGGCTTGTTTGAAATATCAAACAGTGTTGGAAATGCATTCCATATAAGCTTGTCATGTTTGGTGTTCATGAACTGTGAATCTTCGAAATGCCTACTGCACAGTCGGAAGGTTTTGTTCAGCACTTCAACACTTTTGCAGTCCAGGTCCGAACGCCGCGTGTTGACTCTCCAATTCTTTCACCTGTTCTCATTTAATAAAATAGTAACAGCAGATAACTATTAATTTTCTAGAATAAAATGTTGCCGGGCAAGTTACAGCATAAGCAAAATTTACATATTGATACGACATGGAAACAACCTATGGAGGAAATAAGTCCAGAAGAGATGCATTCTTAGACAAGATCTGAAAGCCAGAACAGACTTGGCATAAAGAACGTTTGCCGGTCGCCAACATCTCAAGTGATATATTTGGTTGAGAAACCGACAAAGAAACGTTTTCCAATGTTTCTAAATAGCATTTGTTTGTGGGCCCCTGATCACCTATAACAGCTTTATGAGTGAAAAGCCTGAGCGGTGACTGATAGAGAAGCGTGATGTATTCGGGATTTTCTATACCGATAGTATGGCCACGACCCTATCCATCTTTCAATGGATCTATCGGGTGTGATGTGATGTATGTTGTGTGTATCATCGACAGCAGTCATCGAACATTTTATAATATAGTTTATACGTTACTTTGTACATACCTTTCGGCATCTTTCGGAAATCTAAATAGCGAAATCTTTTGCGCATTGTACGTCGTTACGCTGCAATTAATCGCAGCACAACAGATCCCTCCTGGCTTCGAAGCCATGTTTACAAACTCTATCAATCCGTTCGTATGGTGGCGCCACACATCCCAAGGTAGGTGGTGTGTACATTCAGATACATTGAGTGTCATATCTTAGTCTAAGACTCTAAGATCTTTGCTAATACTATAGAAACTTGCATAATAAGAGTCGCAACATTAAAAATAGACTTTTAAAATAAATTCCATCTATTAATAGCATGCATAAAAGCAAGAAATCATAGACTGCAAGAACTAAACTCAAGAGACTAAGCGCGTGCTAACGACCTGTGATGAAAACTCGGCAGCCCACGCGTATGATTATGAATATGAACAAACTAATAGTAACAGTATACTGTAAAAGAAAATCGAAAAGTTGTAGGACAATTTGACACAGGCAGTGGGGGATCGAGGTATGCTATTTGTTATAGTGCAAACAAAATGTCACTCTGAAATGGAAAATAATTAGCTGCTACTTCGTAAGTTGTGAACTGCTGACCACTCAAGCTTTGTAGTGACAATCATAGCCCAATTCACCGCCTTCGCTACTTGAGTTGATTTCTTCGCATTGCGAGAAGTCGAAGAAGTTTAGGCTTATAGCTAATGCGTCGAATTTTATGTAATTTATGGCGACAGAAGTTAGTCAAGAAGTACGCAATGATAATTTAGAACAATCATTGAAGAAACAAAGCAAAGAAAAACTTCCTAATAATGCTTTCAAACAATTTATCTGTTAGTCCTACTTTAGTGCTGTAATAATTTCACAGATAATTTTTTTATGCTTGTTTCCTTAGTCTAACAGAACACTTCACAAATCTCTATCGCCTAATAAAATTTGCTGTATTTCTTCTTTTAATGGAAGATTGCTTCCTAGCAACAGGAAGTTCGACTTGCATGCCTTGAATGGTACTGTTCTATTCTGTAGCAAATCCAGAAGCAGCCAGTTGTTTAGGCCGCCCTGCTAACCTATTCAAACAATACAGCGGACGAAGCTAGTGCCACAAAATTATTTGTTAAAGAAAGACAAAACATTATCAGCAGAGAGAAATAGTTTTACAAAACAGCTGGGGACAATAATTTGTGTGTATGTTTGTCCTGTCGATTATTTCTTTTCCGGTAAACTGCCATGTTATGTAAAATGGTAAGATTCTGCGGACTATATCCAGAACAGCTGTATAACTTACGTGAACTTAGTCAACTAATAACAAATTACATATAACAAATAAGATATTTGCTTACACAGTACTACATCGATTCCCAAACGTTGCGTATGCACAGATCGATAGATAACATTTCTGTATAGCAAAAGCATTGATTAGCTTTTCCAAAATGCCCAGCAGCAAATTAGCCTCGACAAATTGTCTTGTGGCATATTGTGTGAACACCAGTAATTCTGGTTGCAACGAGTAGTGATTAACACTCAGATGAAGTAAAAAATGTTGTAATTCATTTTCACAAAGCTGCTGAGGGCCTTCCGAAGACCGGATAGCGTTATGGGTCTCCGAATGCGGCGATCGCTACGGTTAACCTAATGAGTGCCAGTCGGTGGGTGTGATTGTGGGTTGCTTGTGCTTCATTTGACAAGTCATCCCCCTTCTCAACGCAACATGCCCTAAGAATGTGATCTATAAATATTCAGATACATATATAGGGCTGTACATACATTGGCCAGGTTCTACGTTTGTACGAGACACTTTTATTGGTACTCAAATATCATTAGCTTACGGATAGAAACTTCCAGAAGGCGCCATATAAGTCTCAGGATACATACATAGCCTACCTTCATAGATACAGATAGACAGTAATCATGTTAACAGACAAAACCAAACTCGGGTAAAATGTTTAGATTTCTTAGGTCACGTGATAGCCTAGAATTTGGAACTTTATATAAACCCTGAAACCTATGTCATCCTGTCTTTCGCCTCTTCTCTGGTGGGTCACGACACTAGAGGGATCGGTCCTCGTATTATTAGGCGTTGTTGTCTAAGTGGGCATAGATGTCAGTTTTTGCGTCATATGTTATGCATTTGCGGCGTCTTCTTGTCGTTCGGCATATGCCACTGGAGAGAGGCGACTAATTGTGGCGCTTGGCTGAAGTCTGTGGACGAGCGATGCTTTTCGCGAAAAACAATACTAAGACCAAGCAAAGGCGACGACGCGTCTCTGAGTCGCTCGCTAGCTCGTTGGTTTTTTATTTGAATCGCACGAAGACATAATGTTCGATGACTTAATTAAAGCATCACTTCGAGCATTTGAGTTTTTCCGCTGGCGCCTGACGTAATGTAGCAGCAGGGCGCATAACCACTGGTTGGAAAGTCTTCTGCGGGTGTGTGCCAGTGTCTAGCAGACTTTGGTCAATTGTAATTCAATTGTAATTAATTACAAATTGATCGTGTAATTGTAATTATAATTGATTTATGAATCTATCAATTACATATAAATGTAGGCCAAAAAAGGAATACAGAGGTGCAGAAGGAAGAGGAGGAACGGGAGATGGAGGCGATCTAGAGGAGAAAAGGGTAGGCCTAAGTGAGCGGATGAAAAGCGGTGTATGGTAAGTGTGCAAAGGAAAGAGTCTAGAGGCCCATGATAATGGATCCATGATCGAACCTTCACTTCTGCTCGCCGTCCGCTGTCTGGCCCTTCGTTCAAGAACCTGACCTCACAACCTCTGTGTCTGTCTCTTTCTCTGTCGCTGTCTCTGTACGCCTATATGGGTTTCTGTGTTTGTCTCTTTCTCTGTCGCTGTAGGCCTATATGGGTTTCTGTGTCTGTCTCTTTCTCTGTCTCTGTAAGCCTATAGGCCTATGGGTTTCTGTGACTGTCTTCAGTCTATCATTCTGTCAGACTGTATGTCCGTGCATCCGTCCATCTGTGCAGTTCTTCCTCTTAGTGAAAGTTTTACTACTCATAGGCCTACCACTCGCTAGTCAGTCAGGCAAGCACGGGGAAGCTGCAAATAGCTCATTATACCACACAGGAGTTCTTAGATCGTACGATCCTACTGGGATAACTAACGCAATCGTAACTGTAATCCCGAGATTTCTATAGCGCCCAAAGATAGCCATGTCACGGGGACCAGCTTATTCACAGGCGCTCAGTCGAAACATGCCATGCACTTGGCTTATCTTCAAAGTACAGTGCAATGCAGTAAGACACAGTACGTGTCCTCAAACTAAGCAATTCTATCTATCCCCCATGGGTTCTAAATAAAGCAATGAGCTCTTTTCCTATGCTCCACATATTTATGTATGTAGCCTACTTATTTTTCTATAACAACCATATAGCTTCAATCTTGCTCATTTTGCACTGAATTTATCGGATGAGATCCTTCACCAACGTTGCCTGTTTGAATGGGCTCCACTTAACCAAGATACAAATCTCTAAAATTTAGTGACGATGGGCCCCATAAGCAGAGAGGCCTGACGCTCTTACCGCATGAGCTCATCAGGCACGCATAATATAAATGTTACAGATATTTTACTTATGTCTGTGTGGTTATACATTAAGGCGGTAGTTGTTCTGCACTGCCGACCGATATTTACACAGCAGCTGCTGAATTTGAAGCCTTTTATTCGTCAACACATTCATCAACGTTGTTGACGAGTCATTCTAAAAGCTAATCAAAATTTGGTTCGCTGTTTCAGACACACCACAGTCATGACTGCAAACATAATCGTGAAATATTATTTCCATTTTGGCCACTTAGTGTTTCGTTACTGGCCGCGGTAAAAGACTTGGTATATGCCGGATTCTATTATACAGATGGTGATGAAACAATTGCTCGCTACAGTTGCAAAATCAAAGTTCTGTCGTGGAATGATGGAGCAGATCCGGTGGATACGGATTTCCGACTGTCATTCGGTTGTCATCGTCTGCGGATTTTACAAGATAAGAAACTATGAAATCAACAAATAAACAATAGTTCTAAGGAAATCTCCAGAGATCAGCAGACAAAATGCGGCCACTCCCGACTCAAATTGTTTGAGTAGTCGGACTCTTTTATCATCGTCACAGTGGTCAGATGGTTAAACGCGTCAGGATAACGTCAGAATCAAGTTTACACAGGAAGAGCAAGAGACAATACGATTGCAAAGATGTCGGGCAGAAAATTATGTTAATTACTTGACACCATACGAAAAACGATTGAAAGCATTCTCAGCATTATCGTATTAGGAAAAATCGTTATCGTTAAACTCGAGATTTCTACAGCGCCCAACGAAAGCTAAGTTGTGGGAACCAGCTTATTCACGGGCGCTTAGTCAAAACAAAATCGATAGGCAAGATCCAAGAATCAGGCAGGCCAAATAATGTACTGCAAGTCAAGCTGTGCTTGATGTATGCAGTATGCTTCTTAACCCATTAGAGCCCAAGCTTTCCCCCAATTGCCAATCATTGTGATACTTCAGAATATGACAAATGATGCAAAGGTTAGGTCCTAGGAACTTACATTTATGTGATTTGGCGATCAGCCGCTAGGTGGCGTGTTGTTCCCATTTGGGAACAATGGGCACATATGGTACCGTGTTCCCATTTGGGAACAACATGCAAAATTATCGCAGAGTACCTATTAAAGTGACAGTTTTCAGTTACTACCACAGTGTATTTTATGCACAGCACAGGCTGCTTTGATAGAGTATTAAAACCACACATCAGCGTTGAAGTAACTAGTTTTTAAAACATCATAAAGCAGTGTCAGTGTTAACTTTGTCATTTGTGACAGCCTAATCCTGCGACTGAACACAATGATCACACCTTTAACATATTCTGGATATTTCTCAGAGACCTGCTGCAGACTGCAAATTGTCTGTCTCAAATGCGAGTATGATACTGCTGCTCGCAGTGCAGGTGAAGTGGAGCCATGCACTTTGTGCGATGAAGCCTTGTGTTCTTCTTACACGAGCGATATCTTGCTTGCCTGTTACTTGAAACCAGGTGATGGTCGGCTCCATCATAGTGAATATCAATGACTGACTGGCTAGCTGGTCCTGACAGTACTGTTGGAAGCTTGTACGACCATGGTAGCATTGTTCGGACAATGTACCGTCGGAACTCCAGGTGATCAAACTATCCACTGACCTCAACGTGAAGACGCCAAGCAGCAACAACGGCTTTGTTCAAACCGTTGATAAAGAGTCGCCAGCACCACTTCTTGAGCGAAATACTGGGCGATGTCAACATCTTTGACATGAGACTGTCCGGCTCATATGATGACATGCCAATTAGTTCAGGATGCTTATTGCTAACCTTCTCAATGTCAGTAGTGGCTATTTCATGCGTAGTTGCTCTTTTCTTGAAATATTTGGGTTGCGATATAAAGTTCACTTTCGGTTTCTTTACCTTTGGAGTGCATGAGATTCTTGTACCTGACTCGCATCGTCTGCATCTCTATGCACAAAAACAGTAAATGGCCCAGAAACATTAAATGGAAGAATCGAAGGCAACAGGTCATCTTCATCCGCAAATTCTTCATTGGATACACCATCCACTATCGCTTGTGGCATAATAACTATGTCAACATCTTTGTCAATAGCAGACATTGCATCTGAAGCCCCTGTTGGGTGAACAAACTGCTCAATGTTATCGTCTTCGCTATCTGCATCAGGCTGTACCATAGCAATTGCCTCAGACAAGGAGAACTTTCTTTTCAACATCTGAAAACGGAATCATACAAAAAGCGCGATTACTGCTTAAACTAAAAATTCTAATTTGTCTCATATTGTTCTATAAATTTGGACAGCAGTAATTCTCTTGGTGTGATGCTATCAATCACTCAATGCATTTCCTCTTGATGTTCCCAAATGGGAACACAGTACCTCTTGTGCCCATTGTTCCCATTTGGGAACATCAAAGATTTATCAAACATTTCTACCTCAGTACATTTCTTTTTTACAATCATCACTGGCATAACTTTAGCTACACTATGTTACACTTACATCACATATACATTTTCCAAATTAAAATTTCCTTACCTGAAATGCAGATCAGAAACCGGACGCAACCGAATATTCACAAAAACACGCAAATTCAAAGATGGCTACCACATACAGAAATTACTGCAAACTCATGATTAGGCTAAAAAGTAGTATATGGACTATCTAACAGTCAAAAGCTACCCACAACAACTAAATAAAAATAACACACTTATTTTATACTTAAATTCATCCACGTGTTCCCAAATGGGATCAATGGGCGCTAATGGGTTAATAGGTCAAAATGATGTTGTCAAGAGTGCCTTTTGTAATGGTGAACTTTACAATGCAAGATTGGAAGCAACCCTCCTTGGAAAAGTCATCTCTCTGCCTGACTTTTGGATCTTGACCTGGAACCGAACCCCTTTTCCCTATCGATATGGTTTATTTGGTTTTGACTGAGCACCTGTGAATAAGCTGGTCCCCATGACATGGCTTTCGTTGAGTGCTGCAGAAATCTCAGGATTACGATTACGAGTTCTTTCCCAGCCGTTCTTTGGCAAATGCACCATGTGGTCAAAGTTTGATAAATCAAGCCGCAGAAAGTGCACAGCATGACAGACCTGCTGAGCACAGGTCAAGCCCACTAAAAACCAGACTCAGACTCAACATTTTCGTAATTGTTCCCTCCAAAAGGTTGAGAATAAAAAGCTGCGTAATTTAGTGATGTGCATGCGATGCCTATCTGCACAAGTACAGATCCTCACGCTTTCATGCTGGCCATCATATGCTGTGAGACATTGTTGATGACTGCTCCAGATACAGCTCACGAATACCTGGTACAGTGATGATATATTCATGCCCTAATTAGTCACCTTGAAGCAGTTTTGTATGTGCAGGATAATGAGGAAACACATTCAACGTGTGGAAGAATAGATCTGTCATCATATGAGTGTGCCACTTTATATACTTATTTTCACTGAATTGTTTTAATGATTCTTAATTATGGAAATCCTTTGACCAAAAGTCCATGCCATGGAGTGTGATAAAATGAAGTCATCAATGAGTTAAAAGAAAGAATTTCAAAACATTGCTGGAGACCCTGATAAAAAGCATGAAACAAATTATCTAAAACAGACATTGTGCAATTATGTATTCAGATAAAATATTTTATATAAGTGGATCAGTGACGTTATTATGCTGAGAAACTTCAAGCAATAACTGTAGAATTATATAAAAATGCTTTACAATATAATTTACTAGTTTTTCAATTTCAGCATACAGTAATACCTATTGTACCTGTCCGTCTGCCTGTCCTTGTCACTTCATGCTTCTGCCTGTCAATTTATCAAGTCCTGTGATCCAATAACATTGAACCTTTCAAAAACAACAGTATAAAGAGATGCATCCCAGAGTGCAGAGCTAGAGTTCATTGAAAATCAGCACAGTTATCAGTCAGTTACCAAGGTCCAACATGTAGCCCTAAGGAACATTGTGCTCGCTTGTGGTCAATGCTATAAAAGACCAGGAAAATACCAGATTTGGATCAGATGATCCGACTGAGACGGCATCTTTTGAAGAACCAAGATCCAGCCAAGAAGCTGTTTCTGCGGAATCCATTCAAAGGCAACAACGTGCAGAGCTGCATACCAGTGAAACCACCACTGATGTATTGTACATCAGTTCATCTTTGACAGAGAATGTCGATCACACTAGTTGTAAGTAACCACATCTAATCTCCGATTCCTATCACTCAGCTTAGTTATAATCTATACATTACGATCCAAATACACAAATATAATTAGCTAAAGCATTTGGTACTTTTTTGCAGTTTCTGAACTTTTTTCCATAGTATTTTTTAAATTTTGACAGGTAAAAATGAATTTTGGCATCATCCTTATCTAGTGCAGATCTCTTTGCTCTGCAGCACAGGGTTAAATGATTGTTCATCCCATATATTGGGATGTTTTTGGAAAAAATATTTCATATAACACTACACTTACCTAGTTAAAAACATGGATGAAATGCATAAATAATAAATCTGCTTAAGAAATCAGGTGACTGTTAGCAGGACTTGTTCTTCTGGTCTCATCTTTGGGTGCCCATTAATTTTCTTTCTTTGAATGACTGTAATATAAAATTGTTTTTGGTGGCATTCAGTAAATGTCTTTTTCTCTTATTTAACATACTGAAATTGAGTGTCAGACCCATTCTATCCATGTCCTTCATAATGGACTCGACGCCTGTAGCCACCATGGATGCTTTCCCACCAAGCGTGAGGTCACCCAAGTAGCCAAGACAAAGAGAAGAAGGTCTGTTCATCAGAGGTTGAATGGGGAAACAGAATTATAATCATTATTATTAATAGTGGCCATTTTAGAATACATGATGAACATGTTTGAAGGATCCTTTTTACCTTGGATAAAATGAGAAAAAAAATATACTATTATGTTATATATTTGAATCTCAGTGCAATGTATGAATCAGTGTTTCAAGCTTTCAGGCAGTGCAATCCAACAGAAAATGGAACACATATCTGGTGGTAGGACTGTGATGGCCTGATGCTGCCACTCAATATTATCCACTCTAGAAAAGCATTTGCAACCACATAAATTTAATAAAAGTATGACTACCATACCACTGCTTTAGCACAGAGCATAAATTTTCGTTACATTTTCTACCATTTAATATTGTCAACTCCTGTTACAATGGTACTAAGAGAATTTTTACATAATTAAGTCACGCATGCATGCATAACAGTTCACAACAAAAACAAAACAGATCAACTTCACCTTCTACAAAAAGGTGCATAATTGGCAACAAAGTAAGTTTCAAATGCAAATTCACTTCCTTCTTGTGATTCAAAAGTAGCAGTTCGTGTTGTAACTGCCAGTCGTGACAACAGCATTTGCTGGGCACCAAATTACAAATGTTGATCACTGACTAGAGATGACCATCGAGATTTCTGGACCAGCCACATTAATGACTAGAACTTAATGTTAACAATATCCACAATGCCTTGCACATCGCAGGTTGCTCAAATATCCAAGTATGTCTTGCTTAGAACAATATAAACCTGCTTGATAAGAGAATTCCTAATGGAATTACCAAAATCTGTGCTGAATTAAAGTCAACTTTAACTTGATGGGCATTTTGTGAAGTAACTCAAAATTAGAAATAATTATGTACCAACTGAAATACCTGCCATAAGTATCTGCCATATGTAATACTACAATAAAACAGCAATTATCTGAGAACTTCCATTAGTTTGGAATCAAAGGAAAATGGTCCCTAATGCTTTGGAATTCAGCACAATAATGCAGAAAATCTTGTGTTTAAAATAAAACTGAAGTGAAAAATTATATTAATTGAATTTTCCTGGTAACTACATATATCCAATGGCAGCAAGATGCAAAGACATCAGAACCTTCTTAGTTTAAATTGTCTTTTCTAGTTTGTTTGAAAGCAGCTGATTCAGACTGCTGAAGA
Organism: Norana najaformis; assembly: GCA_964023275.1. Taxonomy (NCBI): domain Eukaryota; kingdom Metazoa; phylum Annelida; class Clitellata; order Crassiclitellata; family Hormogastridae; genus Norana; species Norana najaformis. Next base: position 13,701,638 of record OZ029921.1, read on the forward strand.
CCAGTGTAATATAAAACAAAACAGATGGCATCTGCAAAGCAGACACACTTATAGTCAAGACAAGCAAAATCCACAGATTTTCCTTCCATTTTATCAACACTCTTGCAGCCAGCATTAACGTTAATGCTTTCATTTGACAATGTTTGTAAAGAATTGTATAAATAACAATAAAAACAGTCAGACATTGAAAAAATCTAATCCATTCTTAAGAATAACTTACCAAAGCAGCCACAGAAAATAATGTGCATAATGCTGAACGCGGATTAAACAGTCATCTTTTAAGATTCTAAAGATTACATTTGCAGAATTTTAATGAATTTAGGTAAGTAGTGATTTGTTTCAAAATCTGGGCCAGTAGGCCTATTGTTCAAAACGAATACCTGATGCTCAGCTGATTAACTCTGTATACCTAGTATATTATATCAGCTAGTCTAATTAATAACTGTTGCAGTAGTAAAAACGTACGCCCAGTTATAAAGACAGTGAGGGATTAACTGTTTAACAAGTAAATATCCATGGAAATCAGAACTGCATACATTGTCTACTGATTGGTCTTTGGTAAACAATTACAAAACAGAATATGCGATTTCTTGACCTCTAGCATATGAAATGCATAGTCCCAGAAGTTTTGAAACTGGACCCACATGGTCCCAAACCTGTATAAAATCAGCTGATACCAAATACTATGAATTTGAAATAAAAAGTGAAATCATTCCCACAAATCTTACTGAAAGTTTGTGTTAATACCATATGAATGTCTCTCTCTAGTTTTTCTCAGCAATATCCAACAGCCCATTGGGTTTCATCAAAAATATATAAAACCTAAACACGCTCCGAAATCAAATAAATTAATCATAGATTATCAGATTCTGAAAGTTTTAAAACCATTGTCTAAGCATTAAAAAATTAATCAATAACCATTATTGATGCAGAAATATGCATAAATACATGTACCATATGAAAGTATAAGTCAGAAGCATCCAAATACATGTAATTGAATAGATGCTTGTAAAAAGATATATCTAGACACAGATATATAACTCCATAAAAATATTCATTTGCAGTCATTGCATTCCACCTGTTAACACAATTCAAATCCTGACAAGGCATAACTGTATAAGAGGCATTATTTCCATTAAGAATGAGACAATTAGTTGCTATATAACAAACTAACTGTTCAAAGACATCTGGCTCTTACAAATGCCTCAGCTGGAAGCAAGCTTGGATTCAGCCAGTAACAGCCAGTTAATTAGCTCTCTTGCATATATGATGCATGAGCATGGAATGACAAATAATAATTGACACATTTGCAGAGAATTTCGTGTATTATACAAATGCTCCCTAATGTCGATTTGGATAATTACTATTACTTCTACAAACCAGCACAATTTACAATACAAAATTAAATTAACACACAGCTTTGTTGGTTCAAAGTCAACAATACAGAATCTGCATATCTAGGGCAAAGACTAGTTCAGTTCTTGTCACAGGCAATACAAAGTCAAGCTGTTGCAAAATATTCTCTCAACAAAATTATCTTGAATTTCTGTTAGGTTTCATTAAATGGAGATCCTGTTATTAAGTGATGTAAATTTTTAATTCAGAGCATACCTTGGCTGCTTATTATTTTCTGTGCTAAAACATCAAAATGCACAGATGGAAGTGTGCTTGCTAATTCAGAAATGTTCAGTTATTTACTACAGATAAACTTTTGTGTTTACGTAACAGTTTGCTCGTGAAAGCCCCAGTGTTCAGGCAGACGAGTGGCTTTGCAGTTACAAACAAAATGATGCATAGAAAGGTCCTGGATTTTTTATGGTAAAGGCAATCCATCCAGCACTACCCAGCAGAGCAGCTGAATGAATGAAACCAGCACATCCAATGCAAATTTTCTTACTTGTTTTTGTACTATATAGTTCACACGTCTCCCATCATGTGCAACCTCCATTTGAGCTCATTTTAATCAGCGAGTGAAGAGGAAGTACAAATCCTGACAACCAACAATCCTGGTCACTAGTCATAGTTTTAAAGCTCAACTATCAGGAATAGGAAGGCTGTAGCCAGCTATGAGGATGCAAGAGGAGGACCACTGTACTGATAAAAATTGTTTTCAGAGCAAGAAGGTAAGAGTTTTCAAACCATTAGTAGCACAATGTGAGAATGCAAACCTTATATTGTGAGCATTCAGATGACATGAATAATTACTTAGCTTTCAATGTTGGTTTTGCTAGAAAATTCCTGCTCCTTTTACAGTTGTATCTTACTGTATAAGTGCATCTACATGGCACCTCATGCAGAGGTGCTCCTGGTATGCAAAAGGCCAACCACAGCAAAATCCCTCTGCTGCACAATGGAAGTCTTATCCTAGGTACAAAGACATCACCCTGTCAGACAAAGTGGAATAAGCCAAAACATGTGGGCACATGAGCTCACATAGACACTTGGCAGCCTGACCACAAAGACATCGAGCAATAAGAGAACTAAGTTTAAACCGAATTCTTGAAGAAACAGGCAACTAGCAAAGCTGATCATGCATGCAATAAGATATGTGAGTTAATTGCGGGAGACGAGCTGCAAGTCTAGCCACAGAATTTAATACAGAGACCAGACAACCATGACTCAGACAATGTCCGTATTTATCATCCTCCAATATCTGTATCCATGCAGCACAAGTTTTCTGTAACCAAGAGGACATTATAATACCTCCATTGTTTGATGTCTGAACAAATTGCCATGATGTCACAATAAAACAGTCATAACAACGTCAGAATCTAACAGTCATAACATCATTATGCAACTGTCATGTCACTGTTTTCTGCCTTGACTTCAATATTACAGCCACACTGTAATCGTTCCCATCCAGCTGCTGTTCCTGCATTTGCTTTCTTAAGTAGCAGCTGAGAGATGGCTGGCTCACAGATGGCTGGGATTCTACTGTATCGACTTGAGACAGACCTTGAGGTCATCAATGGTTGACTCTAGCCTGCAACGATTCCCAGCCAGTTGTTCCTTAGTCTGCAGCAACCCCTACAAATGACAATAGCATTCTTCAGAACTAGACAAAGATCACCAAGCCTAAAACATAAGAAAGATGGACGTAATCATTCATTAGCTTGTATGCCTGTCGCTACATTAGTCCTTATCAGCCTAGTCCTGTGGTTTAAATACCTATCTGATGAAGAAGAAACAAGACAGCAGCCACCCATCAACACAACACATCTGAGAAAGTATATATAAACATATACGTACTTATTCCTTGGGTATTCAAAGCTATAAAATTGCAGGGTAAAGTGATAATTCATCTAAAGCCTTGAGAAATGGCCATGTAGTAGGCTGAGGTGCAAAGAAAACTACAGTGGTTCAACAACAGAACAGGATGTTCAAAGTAAAACATGCACAGGACTTGACAGAACAACTGCCCTAGTGGCTGTGGTAGGGTGGAAAAATTCACCAATGTATAGTGTGGGGTGGTAAGTCTAGATTAATCATAGTAAAACATGGCTTTTCCCACCAACACAGCTGAATTCAGCGCACGAAATTTGTGTTCCAAAAAGCGTTAGTGCTACAAATGAAAATATATTAATAATTGGAAAGACTTGCTATAATGAAACATTTAATCGATATGAAACATTCCTAACTATACACTGGTGAATTTCTGCACTCCAACACAGATGTGGTGCCACCTGGCAAATAATATGACAGCAAAACAGGATGCTTACAAAAGACCATATATCAATTTAATTTTTTTCATGATGTGCTAAGATGTAAATTATTTTAAGTTTGTTAATAAATATCGTTGAAAAAGTTCAAAATAAATTTCTTTTAAAAATGTTTATACTATTTATAATAACAACAAAGAACAGGTTAATTATAGTTCCACAGAAAGACACTGCTTTATTCTGATACAGATTGCAAATAACGAAGAGGCCATCTAGTGAATAATATGAGTATATTATGAGTTTGCTTACAAAAGGCCATATATATATATGTGTGGCCTTTTGTAAGCAATATACATATATATATAGTTTTATTTCACGATGTATTAAATAAATATTTCAAAGTTGTTAATAAATATAATTTCACAAATTTCAAAATAAATATTGTTTAACAAATTTCATATTATTATTAATAATAACATAGGTTCATATGAAAGACACAACTTTTATGCTAATATTAATTTTTAATTAATCAGCAAGTCATCATCATACTGAATATAAAGCAATTAAATAATCCAACATGCTGTAATTCAGCTGTGTTAGAGCTAACAAGGACACAGCAGAGCTGGATGCAACAGAACTTAGGACCAGACTTCAGTGCACATATACTGACATGCTACTGCATTCCAAATTTCAGTGGTGGACTATCCACCAATAACTGGGGGAACATTCCACCTTTAAACAGTGGGCCATTCCAGTGCTAATAACTGGTAATGCATTCCATGTTTGCAGTCGTGGACTCTTCCACCACCTGCAGTTGGTAGTTTGGCTTCATGCTATGAACATGTGGAAATTCCAATAAAATATTGGACCCCAGGGACCACCAAAATTGGTGGAACTTACCATGGATTTTTACAGTGTGGCTACAACTGGACAACCAACAGCAAGTCTATGACAGCTGATAGCTGACGGCAGATGATGACATGTAACTGAGACGTTGCATACAGAACTTTACGGGGCAAACAACTGCAGCCTTCCAAGTCGTAGGGGGCCTCGACTGACCTCTATTGGAAAAGTAATGATGAAAGTTTCCCCGAAAAATACACAAAATTCTGGATATGAGTAAAATAAATGCTCCTGACGCTATGAATGACTGAGCATACCTTTTCATAAAATTTCAACACAACACACTCAAATGACAAAGTTTCTGAACAAAGAAATGGACAGTGCACGATTAGCGAGATCATGAAGGTGTCATTTATTTGTTTTTCATGCCATAGAAGCACGAACTGAATGCAGTGCATCAACTACCAGCTGGGTGGTCCCTGGTTGTTTGGCCTGGCCCAGCTCCAAAACACCAAGCAAATCGATCCAAAAGACTTCATGCTCCCTTTCAAGAGCTGGCAGTCTTTTTGCTTTTAAAGCGCTTTTCAGAGGATCTAAGAAAGGCTCTCCATAAACATCCAGATACAATCAAAAAGGCCACTGATGCAGAAACGGAAACTGGCCTCAACGTTTTCCCCTTGTGGCTCTATGACAACTGTATTATAAACAACTAATACAAATACAACTGGATTCAATACTGCTCTCCTCCCAAAGCTCTAAAGTACACACACGACCATAAGACAGCATCAGTGGTGCTGAGCAATTGTGTGTTAACGACTTGCTCAAGGTCCCTACACAGTAACCACCTCATGGAAGGCTCAAACCCATACTTGCCATCTTACAGGTCAAGTGCTCCAACCAATTCAACCTTGAGCCTAGTCTGAACATTGTCTGAACTTCAGTGTTTAACCAACCAATAACTGGTAAAGTCATCTGCGGCGTGTCTTCCAGATGCCCACAAACAGCGGACAATGGGAAGATATGCAGTAGATGACTACCAGTTTCCATCATCAAATGACCAAGGAAAATAATGAAAGAAGCACCAAAAGTAAGGACAAAATCAGCTTATCTGACAGAAACATCATTACTCTGCACATTATTGAGCTGGGCCTCCGGCTGGAGAGTTAATGATAATGATGAAAGGTAAACTAACTGCCACGTGGTTTCGAAGTTGCTCTGACTTCTGAATCAGATTATTGTTGAGGTGGTGGAGCCGGCGATTCTGCTCAGTTAGCAACTGCTTTTCCATTGACCTTTCTGTAAAACAGATTTGAATTGGTCATTTCACAGTAATCACTTTTATTAATTGCCTTGATTTAATAATACACATCATCTAAGGAGCTGGCCTTGACCTGAAAAAGAATCCAGTTATAGCTGGAGTTTAAATCTCTTAAACAAGACAAATTACCAAGACTCAAGATGGACCACACAATTACAGAAGAAATTAACCCCACACATGGCCCTCAATATCATCTCCATACAGGCCACTTCCAGTGCTATGAGCTAAATGATAATTAATAGGATATACAAGACAAACAAGGACAAAAAGACATAGGCAAATCTGAAGCCTTTTTACACAGCTACCTATCAGTCCACCTGCAATCACTCCACAAAAACATGAATGGTCAAACATAAAACTGTTATGTGGAAACTGTGCACTCTCTTGACTAAAAGGTCACATGTGAGTGAGCCCCTTCTGATTTGTGAGGACAACTGCATAACCTGTCACTCTATACTCTTCATTCAGCCGTATCACCCAACACATAGCGTCTAGCTGTGACAACTCCCAGCCAATCTCTTCACTAATAAAGACTGCATGAACCCGTCATTCTACTATTCGACAGGCATAAACTTCTGTTAGGCAGCTAGGCTCATCCAAATAATTCAGGTGCTATGCATGCCATTAATTGACCATCTGATAGCTAACTTAATTAATTACTGTTGTCAATGGATTTGTTACCTGGGCACCTTCTACCATCTGGGTACCTGCTGACAGGCCTACTTCCTATATTCATTGCATTTATGTATACATACATACATACATCATCATCATCATGTATACATACATACATCATCATCAGACACCAGTTCTTTGACCTTGAAAGTGATAATGATTTACCTCCATTCTTTCTGCACACATATATAAATATATGTAGTATATACATACAAAAAGAAGGGAGATCATTCCTATATATATGAAAATATGTATATATATGAATATACATGCTTACAACACATAAATTCTTAGCACAGTTCATATGTGAGCATGTATGAATCCTAGTATATAACCTTCAACATAATGGTAATATGATTCGATGATGGCCTCATGACCAGGCCAGTGAAATGCTGGTCCAGTGTCTGAGGAGGCCGTGTGCACAGCTGACGATGATGATGAAGAACCATCAGTAAGTTCTTTCGAAATCATCAGTGATGAAGAACACCGGGTTGCAGACTTCGTATGCAACGATGCATCAGAAAGACATGGGCGACCAATGGCGATGTCTAACAATGTCCCTACTCCTCCTCTTCCTCCATCAGCAGCTGAATGATTGCAGTGGTCTTGGCAGTTAGGTCCTGTGGTCGCCTGAAGGTCGGGTGCTGAAATGCAATGCCTCATCATTAATCACCTTCTTACAAAACATGCAGAAGTAGAACCACTGAACCTCTAAAGTCTGTTTCTGCATTTTCACTGGGTTGGTTCTGCAGTTGATAAAAAAGCTCCAGAAAATACCGGATTGTTTTAAAACATTTGTTCAACTACTGATATATTTCAGAAGATGATTTCTTTTGGTGTTCCCTCATAGACAAGCCTAGATTTCCAGTACTCATTTCTTCTAGTAAAGATCAGTATCAGCAGTCTGCAGAATGGCCCAGCCGAACAACCAAGCCAAGATCTGTTGATGCATCTATAAGTGAGTATACATGGGCACACAGTTCCTCAAGGTACATTGGGGTGCATATGGCTAAACAGTTGTAAATGAGTTAAATAACTGCTTACTTGTGATTCTCCTATGTAAGGGTAATAAACACAATTCATCCCAATAAGTAAACAGCTACTTAGAGACCCACAGAGACAGTACTGATCAAAAACTCTGATGAGTCTGTTCTTGAAGTGGTGCTTTATAAATGTCAGATTACAATTACAAAAACTGATGCATACAAATCAAACGCCAAGTAAGCAAGAGTTAGGACACACCGACCTAGCACCCGGCTCTTCTGGTGAGATCTACTGACATCAAAGGCAAATGGAGAGTCGACCAGAGCAGGTCTGCTGCTGTTGCAGCTGCTATCACTGTGCTGCAATTTATCATACACGTTTGAAGTTCGCAAGTGAGTTAGGAACTCTGTCTCCATCATCATCAGCTGTTGTTGCTTTTGCAAGTGCTCTCGCTCAGCATCACAGCCATCAACCCATTTAGTGCATCTTGGTGGTGTTGCAGAGTTACTTCTTTCCACAAGATGCCGATGATGTTTTGAAATCTGATGCAGTGGTGTAGCTTTGGCTGGCAGTGCTGGTGGCACTGGTAAATGTTCAAAATGACTGCTCAGCTGTTGCGACTCACCTAGGTATTCAAAAGACCAGAAATATTACTGCGGACAAGCAACTAAAAAAATCATTTTCTAACAGAATTCATGCTGCCAGGCAGTTCTGTTGGGCAGCTGTGCAGGCATAAAATTTCTGTGACATGTATCTCATTATTAGTTATTTACAATAGGAAAATTATATATTGTGAGCAAACTACTAGCAGAATTGTATTTGACACATGATCTTCAGTGACAATGTAATGTCACAGTCACAGATTGGCCTCTTTTCTATCTGAGCGCACGCTCTGTGTGGTTTATGGCCCATCCCGCTCACCTTGGGTTCCTTCCTTGTTTGGATTGCCTCAGGGGTCAGTTTTGGGTCCCTTGCTTTATATATTATTTACTGCTGACCTTGGCTCTTTGCTAGCTGCGTGCTCGGCTTCTAGCCAGTCCTATGCCGACGATGTGCAGGCCTACGTTCATTGTTCTGCTTCTGATGCCGCAGCTGCTGTTCGAGCTATGTGTCGTGCTTCTGACTCCCTTGTGGCTTGGATGTCTTCAAATCGATTGAGATTGAATCCTTCCAAGACTCAATATATTTGGTTGGGCACTAGGCAGCAACTGGCTAAAATCAATCTACCTGTACTACATTTAGAGTTTCCTCACATCACCTTCTCAGTCACTGTTTATGACCTTGGCATTGAGTTGGATCAGGAGCTCTCTTTTAAGGCTCAGGTACATCGTCTTTGTCGTAGTTGCTACTACCAGCTACGGCAACTTCGTGTTGTCTCACGTTCTCTCTCAGTCACCTCATCTAAGACTCTGGTTCATGCATTTGTCACTAGTCGGTTGGATTACTGCTCTTCTTTATATGTTGGACTCCCTGATGTACGGCTTTTGTGCCTGGAACGTGTGTTGCGGGCGGCTGCACGGCTTATTGGTGGCATCTCTAGGTTTGGTCATGTCTCTGATTTCATGCGAGATGAGTTGCACTGGCTTCCTATGAGTCAGCGCATTCACTATAGGGTCATCGTCTCTGTTTGGAACTCCTTGTTGGGTATTGCCCCCTCTTACTTGAGGGAGCTTTGCCTACCTGTCCGGTCCAATTTGGGACGTGCTTCTCTTCGCTCCGCTGCTAGTTGTAATCTACTAGTACCTCGCACTCGCACCTCGACCATGCAGCGTCGTGCTTTCTCTGTTGCTGGCCCAACCCTCTGGAATGGACTTCCTGTTACTCTACGTCTTCTGCCCCGGGATTTTACTTCTATCTTCTATTCTTCTCTTAAGACTGTTCTCTTTCGCCGAGGTTGGTTTGGGAGCGCTTCTGAGTAGTTTTCTTGAAGGGGCACTATATAAGTGTTCTGTATAAATAAAATAAATAAATAAACAAGTATATATAAACATAGTCATAATCATAATCACGAATTTATATAGCGCCTCTTCCAAAGAAATGCCTTAGAAGCACTTCTGATCTCACACCATGCTCATATGTAATTATGTCTGTACATATGTATTAGAGCAGTAGTAAATATTTGTATTCATTTCGCTTTAGACCTGAATAGTGCTCCCAATAGTTTATTCGTATTCAACGAAAGTTTTCTAAATCCATATAGAAATAGTAAAAGCGCTATATAAATTTCATGCCTTCATTTGAGTTCTGCATTACTGATCTAAACTCTCCTGTCAACTTTTGGTTTGATATTTTTCAGTAAATCGATATTAACTTTTTATATTTTCCTTAAACTGAACTTATGTAACCTTTAAAGTGTTCCAAAAAACATTGCATTTGGCCATCAATAGCGAAGTTCAGCATGGAAATAGTTTAGGTTAATCTGGACAAAACCAAATGTGCAAGTCATCAATTTTAAATAAATGGCTGGCAGGTTAGAGATGCCAGAATTCTGTTGGAAAAAACAGCTAGCAAAGCGCTGCAACACTTCCAAAGATGTATGGTTATAGCAGAGGCCATTTGCAAACTATGCTTGCAGTTACATATCTTTTGACATTTATATAGCACCTCTCAAGCATCTCTGCTCTGAATGCCAAATTCTCAAGCCTATGTTTACTACAAATTCGTTAAAAGACAAGAAATATTTAAGGACATAAATTATGAACACAAAACTAAAAATCTGAAGCTTTAACCATATCATCGGTCAGCCACCAGTGCTCTATGAAACAGGTCAAATTCACTTTGTCATATCATATAATCCAGCAACATTAATAGGTTAAAGTATTGCAAAAACAACCTGACAGATAGACATCTTACATTGTTCCGTTTGCAAATTAACAGATCGAAGCTGGAGAAGATGTAGAAGCAAATCTTTGTCAGTAGAACTGCTGCTCGTGTCAGCCTCATCCAATGCAGCACTGAACATTGAAGGATCACCAACACAGACTGGTTCTACAGCACTATCCAGCTGAATTGGACTCAAACTGGATTCACACATTTGACGACGCCTTCTTTGATGCTGCTTAAACTCTAGCTCTGTTAAAAATTCCAAGAAATTCTCAAACTCCATTACACAGTATCCACCAATATCTTCACCTACAAAGTTTGCTGCAATTCAGAATTTTAGTGTGAAACTAGTCAAAGCGTGGATGACATGATGGGAGCAGTGTTACTCAAGCAAGTATTTCACTAAGACTTTGTAATGATCTTTAGCATGACAGAAGAAATTTTGGTAAATGGCCTCAAGAAGTTGGTGAAATCTGTTTAAATGCACACCATAGCAAGTATTTTAGTGCATTTTAGAAAACACTCTATACAAATACAAATTTATAGCTAGTGACTTCATGCAAATCAGATTTACTGTAAATGTGATCCAAAACTCTAGAGGTTTGAGCTGTCACATGCAATTAGAAAATTTAAAACTAACTGTGTAAAGCTGTTTGTTTATGCACTAGTACTATTTGGCTAAATATTAGCAGCTGTCAGCCCTGTTCAAGGTTGAATATGAATTCAAATATGAGTATTAATATAATGAATAGCAAAAAATGTGAATTAGCAGTTGAAAATTTCATTAGGTCAATCTGGTGAATTATAGGAAAGAGTTGACTAGTTTACTCTCTTAGGAAATAACATAGCCAAGTTGTTTACCTTTAAAAGTGTCTGTGGTTACTAAACCAAAGATGCCAAGGAACTGAATCTTCTTCAGAGAATTCTCATCTGCCAGTGCTGGTCCAGATGTTATTAGCAGACACTTTGCCACTTCTTTGCAAGAGTTTTCCCACTTCTCTTCATCCATCTCATCATCGCTGTTGCCTCCTGCTTTTGCCTTCCTTGCTATCATTACATCCAGTTTACTGACCAGTGGCTTCTGCTGAAGGCTGCCGGCTTTCCTTGCATCCAGTCCAACAGAGTCTTTCCTCATCTTGTCTGTCGAATGCAATGCGCTGTTTCCTGGCACACCACTACTTGACTTTCTCTTCACATAATTGTTTCCCGAATTTGTCAAGGCAGACTCCTGAGCCACGAGGTTTGAACGAGGTCTTACCTGACCTCGTTCCTGCTCTCCATTGCTGGAATCTAGATGTGCCACCTTGGTCAGTGCCAGATTCAGTGGCATTTCATCATTCAATTCTGTTGATCGCCTCTTGCTAGCAGTTGATGTCAGTGGCATCTTCCTCTCATTTGCCTTGGCCAGCAGTTGGTGCTGCTGCTGCTGATGATGGTGGGGCAGATGATGATTTTCATGCACCATCACACTCTTGCCATCAGAACCAATTCTGGATGCATAATCCTTGCGTTCGTAAGGTACTTTGGCATTGCTCGAATGCCTGTCTCTCTGGGAAGTCAGAATGCCCAACTGCCTCTCTGATACCTCGTTTGTGTCATTTGCAGAGGCCTGATGCACCTGCTCAAATGGTCGGTGAAACTTCTGTTCGTATTGTCCTTTGAACTGTGGAGGCCTGATGACTGGGTTCATGACAGATGGCGCCTTTGGTAAGCTGGAAAGAGACAGCACTCTTTTATCTCGCACATCATCTGACTTTGAATGCAACATCTGATGTCTCTCTTTGGCCACTGCGTAATCCTACAAATAAAAATCTGCCATTGCTTATTATATTTTAGAGTCATTCACATCACACATATTTTGTACATGATATATGGAATTCTGCAATGACATCACATGGCATGTACAGGTGTCAAAATTTTTGCAAAATAAGGCCAAGATATTCGAGTCCATTCTCAGTGGTACTCTACAACTTGTCACTTCATCCCATAATTGCCCAACAAGACACACATGAGCCCTTATGGGCACTTATGCCTAATTCAAAGTTACCATTAGTTAAGCAGTCACCCTACCCACAAGACCCCAATATCTTTCAGCCCTATGATGCAGGTGACAGTGCAATAATTTCTGTTGACTCATAGAGACTAAAGAAATTTGGTATTCAATACTCACCACTGATTGGTAACCGTTGCCTGCAACTTGATACTTCCCACCCCATGGCTTCATAGGTGATAGACAAATGCACATTATTAAGCCATGATCCTGTGACTAATACAGCAATCAACTAAACGTAATCAACAGGCTCATTTGGCCTGGCTTCATTATGTGCATTCAGGGCCCAGGTGTCACCCTTCAGGGCACCCACTTCAGGGCCTAGCATCCACACAATGCACTAATATCATTCTCTGACATGGTGGCCGATTGGTTGAGCATTTGCCTTAAAATGCAAGGGTATGGGTTTGATCCTACCCTAAGATGGTCGTGGTGCAAGTCCTTTATGTACAACTGCCATCGACTCATAACATGTAAAGGCATCACCTGGGGCAGCTCAAAGTTTCGATCTCTTCTTGTGGCAGCATGTCGCTGCTGCTGTTGCTGTATGGTGCTACTAGGAGACGACAGTGATTTTTGCAGATTCAGTGGCTCCACTGTAGTGGCACAAGATGCTCCACTCTGCAGCCGTGATGCGGTAAAATTGTACTCATTGTGACCAGCACTAAACTTGCTGAACATGGCATCTGCAACAATTGACACTGGACACAGTAATTACTGTTATGAATATTGAAAAGACCGTTGTTAGTTACATCCAAACAACTCATTTACCATGGCCTCTCAATTAACCGAAAACTTCACCAAAATCAATCATGTGAGCAATGTTTCCTGATTAAAGAGCTTTATACAGTAAACACTGACCAACAACAAGTAATAAAAAGTAAATAAATGAATTGTAGTACTGAGTCCATGGCATAAGTATCTGCATTTTACATAGTAAGTATCATCACTAAGCCTTGCCTCATAAAGATTAGCTGAGCAATGACCTCGATGGTTTGGTTGCCCAGCCTGTACTTTAGTTAAGTGTGTGCCTCCATTAAGAGATTCTACAGTTCCATCTCTATCAGGAAAGAAGTTTGATAACGCCATTTAATCCATGTCAAGTTGCATACCCTTGCATTTAACTTAAGTGTACACAACTGCACTGTACTGATAACATTATTGAGCATCTCTTACAGAAAAACTATACTCATGTATTGAAGTGATGGCCCCAGATACTCATATGAAAATGAAATCATTTCATTACTGTTACATGACCACTACGTTATAAGAACAGAGAAAATGTGAGAAACACAGCTTGCAATGGTGCAAACAAATGACTACCATTTTAGCTCATCTGATGTTCATGCTTCAGTTTCTGCAAACAGGAGACGAGTCAAATGAAAGACGAACCTTGATGACGTTGTTCATGTCGGGCAGGGCTTCTTAGCGAAGTCGATCGTTTTTGCTGTTCGTTCTTGACAGCCTCTTTATCGAGGTGATGTCGACTGGCAGTACTGCTGCTGCTGTGCTCCTTTCGAGCATCATCAGACCGAGACTCTCTTCGTGCTTCATCACGATCATGACGCACCTTGTGGTGCTCAGACAATGATGCCTCTCTCTCAAACCTCTTGCAGGGATCTGGCTGCTCTTTGCGAGGGTCATATTCCTTCAACTCTTTCTCTCGTTCACTGGCAAAAGCAGACACAGTCGATGACCTGCACAGCACAGATTCTGATTTAAACATATACAATGGCCCTGTGGCTGTCTCAGTATATCTACATGCATATACAAAAATATATTATTGTTATTATTATTAGTAGTAGTAGAAGTAGAAATTTCTAATCATCTGTGCTCTTCCTCCAGCAGTGGAGCAGTTGCTACAGGCCCACAGACTGGAAAGTCCACAACTGAGGTGGTAGAACGTCTGTTTTCTTACATCATTACCGGTAATTGTTCTTTCATTACTGGTGTTTTCTGGCTGATATAAAGACTGCAAAAGTAATACCTCTTTGTTAAACCTGAGGTAAAAAATAACAATTTAAGACCAATTTCCATTCTTTCAAACTTTTCAAAATTCTTTGAGAAAATAATGTACAAAAGACTAATCGAATATTTTGCTAAAGAAAACACATCAACACAACAATTTTGTTTTTTCTAATAGCATTCCACTTTATGGCATTACTTGAAATGCAGGCTAAAGTATCTAAGTCCATGGATAAAAATGAATTTGCCTTAGGAATCTGTTTTGATTTGTCCCAGGCTTTTGATACTGCGAACCATGACATCCTGTTGAGCAAAGTTGAGTAATGTGGCATTAGAGCAATGGTATAGCAGTGGTTGTCACATTATAATCTAAGCGATAGAGCTTCTAGTCATCTGAGTACTTGTCAAGACCAACTGTTTTACTCTGGCATTTACATGACTCTGTCTTGGCCCTTAGTGAACATTCATCCGTGCACCACATTCAGATTTACCGACTATGCGCACATAATAAGGGCTTTAAATAAATAAAACAAAGAAAGAAAGAAACTCCCTTAGGTGCTGTCAGCTAGCCCTAGTGAAAAAGCCTTCAGTTTGCAAGTTGAAGGTTATACTAGACAGATGACATTACAATTTAAAAGACCTATGCAAGGTTGCATGATAGAAGTGCAAGCAAAATAAATGGAATTGACAAAGAATTCAAGCAACTCAGACATATAAAATGAAGAAATGAAGAATGGAAGATCAAAAATGCACAACTAGCAGAGACAGAATTTTAGATTGCACAGCTTGGACATAAAAGCACAAATTAAGCACAAAACAGCAAATTACTGTCAAGTGCGTGGCAAATTCATTCAAAAAGCGAAGTATATGATGAGACATTTTCAGCTTACTTCAAGTTGTGTCTTTTTACATCTGTCAGATAGCCATGTTTCAGAATCTTGAGGGGTTCTTAGAAGGTGCTACATAAAAGCTCAGCTACAAACATACCAACATGGTATTGAGGCTGAATGATCTTCAGCAAACAACAAACCAATCTCTCCATATGCATTAGATGGCTCCAAAAGAAACTGACAATCACATCAGTGTCTGCAGATCTGATTTGCAGACACAGAGGTGGGAGAGTAGCATAGCACTGACTGTCAGCCAAAATGCCACTACTGACAAGAGAAAGCGACATTGAACTGAAAATTCCATATAATTTCTTTTAC
Source organism: Norana najaformis (assembly GCA_964023275.1). Classification (NCBI taxonomy): domain Eukaryota; kingdom Metazoa; phylum Annelida; class Clitellata; order Crassiclitellata; family Hormogastridae; genus Norana; species Norana najaformis. Next base: position 13,717,163 of record OZ029921.1, read on the forward strand.
TACAAGATTTGTCGACCAATGCTTCGATCGGAACAGGAGGATCTAAGTCTAAGTAAGACAAGATCAGGCCACAGCCTATTTCTGCCTGAAATAGGACAGAAACTGACTTGATTGGTGAAACATTAAATCACACAGAAAGGAAATAACAAGCACTTTACCTGTCAATACCAAGCCAGCTAGGCCCAGTCATCTCTGGGTATTTGGACAGAAGAGACAAACTAGCCAGATTCTGGCAGTAATAATCTCCTGGATAACGAAGGCCTGTCTGTAGGTTTGGGTACATTGCTGGATTTGGAAAAATTCCGAGATGCGGGTACTGAAGCAGGGATGCCTGTAGCAGCATTTGCTGTTCAGCTGCCAGCAGTGAACTATCATACCTGATTTCAATATAAACAATAAATACCAATTTCCTTTAAAACAAGCTATTAAAAATTCATCAGGTTAGTTCAACACCAACAACCCTTGCAGGCATGTCGTTAAACACTGGAAATTACTAATAGTCAGGTTATTTTTGTGTGTACTTCTAAACCATGCCTACCTAAGCAAGCATGCAATTACAGCATAGAAATTCACATTAATGCCTATGACATTCAACCTTATGTACAGCTTCAGTTAAATAAGGTGACAGATGCTATCAAGAGACTTCTCATTTGCATAGATAACAATTAATAATAATTAATAATATAATAATTAGCAACTTTTAATGCACTGGTGTCTAATGTACAAGAAATTAACCAATGGCGAATCAAAGCCAAGCCATAATCAGGTCAATAACCAGAAGGTCAGTCCACAAGACAGAGAGGCACCCTATGGTGGATAATCAATTTGAAAATCGTAAAAAATCATAATCCACAGGAGAAGCCAGGTTGAATTTCCGTGGGTCAGAGAAACCAGAAATTAGGCCACAGTGGGTAAGCAAGTTGAAACAGATGAGTCTCAAGTTCAAACCTGAATGACATCAAAGAACTGATAGAACAAACAGTAATTGGCAGTGAATACCAAAGCCGTGGACCAGAATTCCAAAGCCGCGGACCGATAATACCATTACTACACTCAATAATACTATGACCAGGCTCGCGGGGACTCACTAGACAAAAGAGCACTCATTTGCAGCAAGAATTTAATAGAAGAAAATAATGTATTCAAAGTAGACAGTAGAAAAATACGTTGGCTGCAGTCAGCGTCCGTCTTTTGTCGTATCTTATCCGAACCTCTGCTCTAGGAGTTCAGTTCAGACTAGACTGCCCAAATTACTTTTCTCGGCGCTTGTATAAGTTTCCTGTCCTCAGCCGTCTGCTATTTTGGCTGAGCTTCGGTTTACTCATTTCTGCCTGTTCCCTTAATCTTATTCCTAAAATTCCCTTTTTTGGAAATATCGTTTACTTGGGCGTCATCTTCCCGCCTGTTGCCTACATAGGCCCTGCTAGTGCCGGGCTATCACTTCACCTGCGTGCCATCCTCTCGTAAGGCTGTCTTTTTGTTCATCCCTGTCTAGATTCATTTATACTAATAGCTTCCCTTATTAATAATACTAACAACTACTACTCGCTATGACTGAGGTTGTTGCACTGTCATTATCATTGACTCTGTCTTGCTATCTGCATTTGTTCCTACACCTGTTGGTAAGTCTCTCTAGCTGTTTGCCTCTATGCTTGATTCCATCCCCTTGTCATGTGTTCATCCAACTCTCATTAGTTGACGATGCCGATGTCCTTTGAAATCGAGCCTTATCTTTTGGCTATCCATTGGACTTTCCTGCTCTATCCCCGCTGCCTTCGGGTGGGTCTTTATCTTGCTCGTGTCAGATATTAATGACTAGTTCTGGTGGCCAACATCTGGTCTCTGCCCATATACTATTGCCTGTACCACTACTTAATACTTTACCCAACCTTGTAGCTATATAACTTCTATTGAGCCTACATGTCCTCTGCCATAATACCATTACTAATTCACAGTACTGTATCACTAATCCTTTAAACCACTAACCATTTTACTGTCCTCCTTTTTAACTCCTCTTTCACAAAGCATTTACAGTACATGACCAGTACTAGAAAGTTCCTAATCACATGAACAGTTAATGCTAACATTCTCCTTCACTGTGACTTATAGTCTCCTTTGTTGTGACTCACTGTTAAATGGTGAGCCGGCAAAGCAACGTAGCAATGCAGTAGTCTCATTATTTCACTAATAGGTTGCACTACTTCACTAATAGATTTTCATTAAAGCATTGACTGAAGTAGCTTACAGATCCCAAGAAAAAGCTCATGATTTTAATTTATACCTGAACGGTTGATTTCCAAACATGCCTGCAGCAGCTGCAGCTGAGCTAGAACTATAGGCATTCTGGTAAGCCTTGTAAATGGAGTCGAAGGCTGCAAAATGAGAGTTTGACAGACTGGGATGGGCAACCCCAGCAGTTGCTGTTGGCATACCGTCGCTGCGGTACGGATGAAATGTGCCACCAACAACTGTACCCTCTGACTGCTGGCCAGCACCACCTCCACCACCATGTGACTCCATTGCCAGGCTGCTGCTGCTGCTTGCAGCAACAATTGAATGAGGAGTCAGCCTGACCAAATAAAAAATTGCAAGGACAATAATGATAGGCATAAGAAGGATTATGAGGAATAAAGGATGAAATGGAAGAAAACTATGTCTCCGAGCTCTACTTGATCATGAACTGACATTTGTACCACAGATCAATAAATTTGGTGCACGATGCTTCTACCATCTACGTCAGCTGTGTACTGTTTGGCGTATACTTATACTAAATGCTGCCAAGGTACTAGTCCATGCCTTCATCACGAGTTGCCTTGACTACTGTAACAGTGTCCTGTTTGGCGATGTCACGTTACACCTTAAAAAGTCACAGCCTGTTCTCAATCCACTGCATGCCTAATCACCTGTAAGCAGAACAGCGACCACATCACTGAAATTCTACATGATGAACTCCACTGGCTCTCCATTGGCTAGCAAATCAAGTACAAGAAGGGGTTCCTAGTCTACAACTGCCTTCACCTTCTAGCCCCAGAGAACCTCACATGCCACTCTCTTCTCTCCATAACCAGCGTCACTTGTGCTCATGACGACCTTTACATTCCAGCAGCAAGAATCGGACGATACGGTTCTCAGAGTTTCGCAGTTGTTGGACCATCTGTCTGGAGTAGCCTACCACTTGGTATATCCATTACTACCACCAGTCAATAAATTGATTTAAGGTGGGACTTAAAACTGCAATGTTCCTGCAACCTTATCCACATGACTGAACAAGCCCATGACAGCCCAGGCTGTAAGGGCCATGAAATTAAAACGTCTAACAATAATTCGGTGAGGATCCACAGACAATTTAGAACAGTGATTAATTAACTAAAATTAGCTTTAGCACTCAACTATTTAATTAGAATTAGTTGTTGAAGTCAGAAAACAAAACAACACAAAAATGTAGTCTACTAGTTTGGCATGCAATCTGTTAGACAAATATTTCAAATAATGACAATAACTCAAATTTCAAAAGTCTTTCACCCAATATTTGAAAATTTCCGCTTATTACTGTGGAAATGTTTTTATTTATAATAGATCAGAGTTGCACTTTACAACTAGCAAGAGTTCTAAATATTGTCTTCAAGCCTATTTTTCGCTCTTTTGTTATAAATCCTACAACAATAAACACTTGCTCCATCGAACATGATGTTTCAGATGCATTTGGAAAAGTCTGACAAATCTCATTTTATTTTCTTGCTAAAACAGGCAGCAGTTCATAAATTGTTCTTCAGAATCTATCTGGATCATCCTGTTGCCCCCACCCATGTCACAAAAAATACTGAAGACTCAAAATATTGGGTGACATTTATTGGTTACAATGAAAGCAGCGAGCAAAAAGTAAGTAAGGAAATGTTTAGCTAGGTAATTATGAAGCTAATTATGAAATTTTAATTAGAATTAAACAAGTTTAGTTAGAATTAGAATTAGCACAATTTTGGTTACTAATAAATTAAAATTAGAATTAGCAACCAAGCTAATTAATTAGGTAATTAATTAGTTTATAATTAATTAATTACCAATCACTGATTTAGAGGTTTGTAAACATTTAAAGAAGTCTGGCTCTGAGTTTCTGGATCAATTTCTAAGCTTTACTTCTTGGAATGCTGTTTTCACAACTGTAGGGACCAATGAACCAGACCCTAGCTTGTTTTTTTCCATATCCCTCCTGCACAGCCTCCGTTGATTTATACTTTGTATTTTATTAAAATGGTGTTATGAATTTAATTTGACTCATGAAGATCAATCACTGTGACAGACTGTCAGACCCACAACCACTCAATTGCTTTGTATCACAAAAAACAAACTCAATAATGACTTCTTGATATTTGAAAAATTTCTTTTTCTAAGCATCTACCTTGGCAAACTGGGAGTGTTACGGTCCAAACTCAGAAATGTTGACCGATCGATCATCTGATCAGTGGATCCAATCTTTAAACCACCACCAGCAGGCTGTTCATTTAGCAGACTAGAACTCTGTCCACCCGACTGTGTCAGCCAGCTGAAAGTCTGAAGAAAAATTCCATCCAAGGTCAGCAAATAAAAATACAAAACAAAAAACGTAAAGAAAACAAGTGTAATGAGATATAACATACAATAATGAAGCTGTTTTACAGGAACGCTTGGAACCACTATTCCTCAGCAGCTGTCCACATATGACAACACAAAATCTCCTCAAACAGATTATGACAGACCACCATACGCAAAGTCCAGTGCAGAGGGCTCTTGTCCTGAATTTGTAGGCAATGTTCTCAGATGCCTGGCTAACTGTAGTCACAAACGAAAGAAAAACAGAATTAAACACTTCAACTGTTAACTCTATGCTGAACTTGTTGCACAAATGATAAGCAAAGAAGGACATGCGTGACGCTTCATCATCAACATTTCATCAACACTGGGTATGCTTTTTGCACTTATATTTTCATGCATATAAGTCACACAAGCATATATCCTGCATGCTCATGTACCCTGTGGAAAGTCACCAACCACATACAAAATTTGGTATGGACTGCATATATATATGTTCAGAATTCCTTGGCTAGAGCCATAACAAATACTTCTAAATATGAGCATATAACCCCTGTGCTTAAATCGTTACATTGGCTTCCTGTTCAGTAAAGGATTTGTTTCAAATTAGGACTTACAGTTTATAAAACACCGAACTACGGCCAACCACAATACCTGAAATCAGTCCTTATTCCCCAGACCTACCATTATTCTGCAAGGTCATCTGATTGTCTTTCTCTGGTCATACCTTGAGCAAGAACTGTTCTGGGTAAACGAACACTTTCGAATGCTGGACCAAAATTCTGGAATTCCCTCCCTATATCTGTTCGTTCTGCTCAGTCGCTTCTGTCATTTCGTTCTCAACTTAAAACTTACCTGTTTCAAATTGCTTATCCACCACAGGCTGCCTCTCTGTCGTGCAGACTGACCTTCTGGATATCGACCTGACTGTGGCTTGGTTTTGGTGTGCCATCGGTTGATGCCTTGTGCATTAGACACCAGCGCATTAGAAGTTGCTAATTATTATTATTATTGTTATATGTCAGGTCATCTGAATGCCATTCTCTGGTTATGCCAAAAACCAGAACTGTTCTTTGTGAATAAGCTTTTTGGTTGCTGGACTTAAATTTTGGAATTCTCTTCCCGCATCTGTGTGTTATGCTGATTCTCTTGTGTCACTTCGTTCACAACTTGACTTACCTTTTTTCAGTTGGCTTATTCGCCCTCGGCTGCCTCTCTCTTTCACTGGAATGACTTTCTGGATACTGACTTGACTGCAGCTTGAAATTGGTGTGCCATCAGCTGATGCCTTGTGCATTAGCTACTGGTGCCACAGAAGTTTCTGTTAATAAATAATAATAATACCCCACAGGCCCACACAGACCACAAGGAATAGACCACAAACGCTAACTCAAGTAATAAAACATCAGAACCGGCATGCATAATCCATTTTTAATACATTCTCATGAAACTGAATTCAAATGACAATTTTTCAACCATTCACTTGGAAACAAAACAATGTTTTAAATGCTACAGGAGTATTGTTTTATTTAGGTCTATAATCTACTTGCTTAAGGTTACAAAAAGAACATATGCGAAAATGAGATTGTGTCAGGTACAATCATGTGGCAAATTTGTTTTATAGCACATATCCATCAATTGTCATAAATACATGGACAACTATCGCAAATGTAAATTTGCAAATGTAAATTTGAAAATGTCTGTAGGGCTACTTAAAAGATAGCATCAACTTATTCATGACCCAGGCCAAGCCGTAACAGCCATACAGATGCCAGTCCAAAGCTTGGTTAAAGGAGGGACAGGCTCATCATGTTTCCCACCACAAAGGTTAACCTTACATGCACAAACCACTGATGTGACACACATTCAGTCACCAGGCAAGCAATACTGTTGATGATCATCTAACAATGGGCAGCAGTGTAATTTCCTAATTGTTCTTCCCGTGGTCTCTAGTATCAACTTCATGATACCCGCTAATATGGTAGTTCCAGAAATGCCACATTAGTTGGGCTCATAACTGTCTTACTAGTTTAGCAGTCCATTCATTCTATGGAATATATTTGGTTGCTACATTTAGATTTCTTGGGGTGGTTGAAACAATGTTAAAGTAGCACCATGAAACCAATATGATAGCATTGTAACACACCACAAAATTAACAAATCTTTAATTCAGTCAGATCAACTATCGCAGTCATTTTTAACTTTGAGTCATTCCGTGCCAACGCAATCAATGATTCCCACTCAGCAACTCAGAATTTTTTTATTCCTGACCATTTGTTATGAAGAACTGGGAAGTTTAAGGTGTCTATAGCAAAAACTGTCCAAGATATGGAAGGTGAAGTCAATTGGGGTATGACGAAAATTGTACATGAATTTGCGGCTATGAAATTTGTGTTATTTTCAGACTTCCGTAACTTTGATCTAGAGCAGCTACACATATTTAGTTTTCAGTTTTAAGTTCTGAGCATTGCATAAATTTGCATGTTCAAGAAAAATTTCCTGTGTTTGACATGAGGAATTAACCAGAGTCCTTGAAAAGTGTCCAAACATTTCTTGCCGAACCCATTTTCTTCATGTTTGCTGACACACTGAACCTGGAGTACATGCAAGTAAGGAATAATTTTAGCGTGGTTTTATTCAGCTATTGATGGAGTTGTAAATGTGTAACTCATTTGTGTCTTGGTTGACAGGAACTGCTGCATCACTGTGCCAAAAACCCTTCATCTCCATAATAGTGGTCCCTATCAACTGACCAAATGGACATGTGTATCACCTGCTAAATAAGTCAAATATACATCATTGGAAAGCTAGAAGAACAACCTTTTTAACTGATACCAAACCTGTGGTGGTACTCTAAGGATAATGTCATTAATTTATTTGTTGCTGGTCGAACAGGTTCATCAACAATAACATACTGTAATTAATTTGAAAGTAATTAGCACTGAATGTTTCAGTATAATGCACTCTAAATTCTGAATCAAGCACACATTCCATGTGCCTCTTATATCGTAAATGCAGTTTAAAAGTATGTATCTGCAAATTTCTTGAACGAGTTTTCTATTTCGTTTAAAACTGCATCATCCAACAATCGATAATGTCATCCTGCTGTGGTTATGGATTATTATTATTATTAATTAGAAACTTCTAGAGTGCTGGTGTCTAATGCACAAGGCATCAACTGATGGCGCTTCAGATTTAATCTGCATTCAGGTCGATATCCAGAAGATCAGTCCACTAAGACAGAGAGGCAGCCTACAGCGGACAAGCCAACTGAAAAAGTCTTAAGTCGAGAATGAAATGACATAACAGAATGAGCATAATGCACTGATGCAGGAAGAGAATTCCAAAATTTCGGTCCAGCAACCGAAAAAGCTCGCCTACCAAGAAAAGTTCTAGTTTCTGGCACAACAAGAACAAGGCATTCCGATGACCTGGTTGAATAATGGCAGAGCTGGAAGACATAGTAAATGTTCCGTTGGCACCTAACAATTACCTTTCTTTCTGGGCCACTGGAACGGACCCTTGATCCCTGTAGCCCTCATGAAATTAACTGGTACATCTTCTTTCTCCAGATCTTGCTCCAATATTTTCCCAACATAATATACTTGGTCATACACAGCAGCTACACACTTTTCTGGCACATAAACTTTACTCATATCAGGAATTTCACTCTGCTGAGCCAGAGTGGTTACTGTCCAGGAGATAGCCAATGACACTAGAAACATCTTCAACTGTCTGTAGCCTGCTGGTATGAAACAATGGTGATTTTGTGTTCCTGGACCCTTCTTGGCTTCTTTAAATCTGGCTTCCTGATCATCTTTTAGCAGTCACTTCTGTATTAGGCACATACAGTAGGAGAATTTTATGCCCAAGATGTTGCTGTCAACTCACAGAAACAGCTGCTGTGCAGTTAAAATATGGTTTGTTGAATGACTGCTAAAGTTAGCAGTCATTTTTAACTTAGCCACCAGTCACAAATTTGTTAATTAGTGTTCTACAATTAACGGTACAATACAGTCTTGAAACTGCAGTTTGCTCTTGGCAACTCTGTGTAAAATAAACTGGTATAACCCACACACTGAGATAACCTGCAGTCAGGGTGTAGAGTTTGTAACATCTGATATAACCCACATGGCGAATGCATGAAAATATGGTACTGGGGCCCAATTACACAGCTTCCCTTCCTACTCAGTACTCTCCCACTGGGAGCCACATGGGCTCATTAGACGATCAAAGCTGTTCACCCATCTGCTTTATGAAGTAACTTGATACTTGGTTGTCTCAAACCATGCCAAGCATAGCACCAAAGTTATTAGACAGGAGGACTTGATTTCACCCAACCATCTGCTTCTTAATGTAACCAACACACATTTCATCTGAATGGCTATTAGGTTCCAACTAATAAATATATCTTTGCCATACTACTATGTATATATAAGTAGTACATGAAAGGAATGAGCACTTTCAAACCAACTCCAAATGAGGGTCGTTTTCAAGCCATTGCTGAAAGGCCACCTCCAACAGTGTGCGCTTACAATAACAATAATATTAATACAAAAAAATAATAATAATAAATTAATAATGCATTAATAATAACACTAATAATAAAAATAAATTAATAATAATGATAATAATAATGGTGCAAAATGAGTAGGTTTGTAACACACAACTATTACTGCAGAATCTGTTAAGATCTTCTAAGGTGATCATAGGATATTATTTGATGATTCGAAAAGATGATAGCACCTCTTAGTCTCTTTCTTCCCCCTACAACTAGACATCCCTTTTGTCTTTGTTGCAGATGGTCTTGTTCTGAAAGAAACCTTCTGCTAATAAAATCTCTGTTATCAGTACATCTTGGTATATGATGATTTTGTGTATTATTCTGAAGTATTTTCATCTAAATGGCAATGCCACTTCCTTGACCTCTGCCATTACAATGCCCTCTAGGCAGGCTCAACTCATCTGTAAGTTTCAAATAATCATCCTTCGTCATTCCCTACAATGCTTTTGTAGAGGACCCTCAAGTTGCGCTAAAACGTTAAGCAGCATTTCCAGCGCTAGGCTAGCGATGCTCGAATGTAAAAAAAGTGGGCAAACACAAATTTACAACTTCTCTGCAGTTCTAGGGAATTGTAAATATGCCTCTGCAATTGTTACTGGATGACATAACTTTACCTTGGGTTGCCTGGCTTGAGACCTGTCATGCGAAGCAAAAAAACAAAGTTTGAGATTATTTCGAAGTTTTTTCACCTAAATGGCAATGACAATTCCTTGACCTCTGCCATTACAAGGCCCTCTAGCCAGGCTCAACTCGTCAACCATTAGAGAATATGTTGGTCAACAGCTTCATGGTCTCCAAGGTAGACCAGTGCAAAAGCCTGCTGGCAGGTTTGCTGACTTGTCAGCTACAGCGGATAGAGTCGGCGCTAAAGTCTGCTGCCTAGCTCATCTATGGCCAGACACCACCTTGTCACTGACCTGCTGTATGATCTTCTCCTATCTGTTGTATGACAACCTACACTGCTGCACGGTTCTCAGCAGATCATGTAGAAACTGTGCCTGATCGCTTTCAAGGGGCCAAGTGGCCTTATTCCGGACTATATTTTGGATTTCTGCATTCGAGTAGCAGACAACCAGAAGAGATGTTGGCTGCTGTCCTCAACAGGGAATCAACCGCATCTCCCGCAATCTTTCACAAGGTTTGGCGAAACTTTCTTCTGTCACTGGACCCACTGCATGGAACAGTCTTGCCACATGAAGAATGCAGCATGGACACATTCTTATGTAACCATATCCATAAAACTTATTCTGTCAATAACGTCTTTAGCGCCACATCTGGTCTTTTTAATTTGTAACATGTGGAGTCAATTCTGCAGTAAAAGTTTGTTAACTCAATAAAATCATGAATTTCACTGACATGGTTCTGGGGGAAAAAGACAAAGAAACCAACATGCAATTTGCATCACAATTAGTCTTTGGTATGACAAATTCATGTACCGAAATTTAGCTATGTGTCATTTACTGTCAACATTGATATTTTGGTGTTATAGAATACCCCTCAATGGTCTACCATGAGCTACAAAATGCATCAGTAAGTCATATCTACTGAATTTTACCAACAACTCTCTTTCTTAATGATAAGTACTCATATGGCAGTCTTATGTTATTACAAACATATTTATGTATAATCACTATCTGGGCTTGTAGCACAAAAAACAACTGCTACAATGAGCTTTTCGGCAATGTTCGCCTTTCCATATATTTGAAAGGGGGAGACACTCTGACTATAATTGTAGTTTTGTAATCAGCACAAGAAATTGATAAGGCACTGAAAATTACAGGCATCTATCCCTGATACTTCCGGATTTACAGCAAGTAAATGAATCATTTAATTTTTAGCAAAGTCGTAAAATGCAAAAAATTAAAATTCTGTAATAACATTCAGGTTTAAAACACTAATTGTTTGCACGGTATCACTAGCCTACATATTACAGTTAGAACATAACAGAAAACATACAAAGCATGTCTTGTTAAGCAGTATTTAGATATTGCATCATTTTTGCCAGTAGAAAGGCCAGCAACATCCTATTCAGTGCTATCTCATATAAGCGCTCTTCCCTTAAGCACGCAGTACAGTGTGGTCCCATTTATGTGTGGTTGTTGGAAGCAAAAATCAACACAGCCATGTGTTAAGTATTAATGAATCGTGGGTTACAAAAGCCATGCTGATATACACTAGTGTATGTCTTACATAAGTCTTAGTGTGGCTAGAAAGCTCAAAGACATGCTATCTGATGGGAAGGCACTTCCAGATGATTTTGTCCAATTAAATTGAAAGGCCATATTGCCGTCATGTTATAGGCAAATGTGTGATTTAATACTAGACAATTTATATTTCTGGCTACATGAACACTGACTGATTCTAGACAATTATTTTAAAGGTGAAGTCCTGTCAACTGGACAACCAATTTCAGCAGTATACAGCTGTTGTAACCTTGGTTGAGAGAGTAAGCAGCTAAGCTCCTGCCTGCGGTAGAGCTGGGATGCTGGGTTTCGGAAGGGGAGATATGTGCAGCTACAATGAGTTCACCTAATTTGAAACTGTACTGCCCCTTCCGGGCTTAAAGCCAGCTACAGCCAGCAACTATTGTCGCTCATTGAGACAGTTGTTCCAGCTGATACAGACTGTCTAATATAAACAGATAGCTGACAATGAGATTGAATATTAGCCTGTGGAGCAGGTGTATTGATTGTTCTGCAGGCTAAAGCATCTAGCATGTTGACTAGTTATAGGCAGGAGCCATGACATCACCACGCATTAAGCGGACTTAAGGGTTGCACGTAAACAGGACTGCATTGTACTATGCAGCAGAGCCTGCTCTGATATCCTTTCTGAGTCAGAGGTCACAAATTACAACTGGTGGTTATAGCAATTACAGCATACCATATAGGATTTAAGCAAACATAACACATACTGAGTTGGGTTTGTTTACTTTGAAAATGTTTGGGATATCCCATATATTTATTTTTTCCAATGATTTTAATGCATGGCCTTTATAGAATTTTACAAAATTGTTGGACTTGGTATTTGGACTCGGACCCAACTAGGATTCCAGTCTCATATTTAAGGACTCAGATTCAGGCTTGTATCATCATGACTCGGACACATGGGCTCGGAACTTGGACTCGGATGCAAAAAGTTGGGAATCATCAACATGTAGCTATTATTCCTTATTTCAGTCCAATGAAACAAATACATAAAATAAAAGCTTAAGAGATAAATTTCACGTGCAAAACAGTAACACTTGTTTACATGTCTATACAGAACTCCACAACAGCACAAACATGGCCATAGCAATCAAATGCAGGACACATTTAACCTCCCAACTTCTGTGGATATTCGTTAACAGACAAACAAGGATGGAGGATGAGTGGGCGCTAGACGGCATGGTCTACGGCTGTTCACCCACCCAGTGTATGCATGCATGTATCTGACTACTTATATGGCACCTTTCAAGAACCTTACACAGATGTTAAAACATGGCCATCTCTCACATCTAACAAGGTGCAATTTAAGATAAGTTGAAGGCATTTCTTGAGTCATCTGTGGCAGAACAATATATATTTTTGGTGAAAGATTGTTCCAGAAGTGCATGAGAACACAAGATGTGTCCACACTGTTGTACAGAGAAGCAGGATCATCGAGACCGTAGGGCTTCAGAATGCAATGAACATCAATCTTGCTGGCTGCTGACAGGAACTCAGAGCTCTGCTGTATTATAGGTCCACACTGACTCTCAAGACTCACCCCATGAGCAGGATTTTGAATGTAATCCTGTTCTTGATCAAAAGCCAATGCAGCATGTCTCACAAACAGTTTAAAACAAGAGAATTTTTGCGGATTATAGCAATCATGTTCAGAACCTAGCAAGGACAGAGTGTCTATAATCCAGATACATCAGAATGAATGAGTGGACAAAAGTTACAGCGCTGCTAAAGTATAAATTTTCCTGTATGACTCTGATCTGATGCAGCTGATAAAAGCAGAACCTGCAGATGAACTGACATGCTCTGCCACTGGTAGTTCTTTACTCAAGAGCACACAAAGGTCTCGGACAACATAATGTGCTTCCCAACCCAGGAATGCAGCTGTCACTGTTTCACTGTCAGTCTTAGCAAGTGCCTGTCTTGTGCCAAGCCATATGAACACCTTTTTTTCAGGTTCAGCCTCAGCCAATTTTAAGACGTCCATATTTGAAGGAAACTTCAGACCTGGACATCTTCAAATTCATATAGCGAGGCACTAGTCAGGCACATGCTAGGCTCCAACACAACTGCCTGCATTTTGACATCAGAGAGAAGGCATGTCAAGCACAGCTGGATGCCATCAGCATTTGGCACACTGGTGAACCAGGGATTCAAGAGCAAAGATGACCTTGGTCAGATCAGCCATACACAAGATTTATTTTTTATTTTATTTACTTAAAGCACTTGTAACGCGCACAATTTCAGTACACCTGAATCTGAGGTGTAAAGAAGGTGTAAAGAAGCAGCCCGAGAACTGAGCTCTGTGGGACACTGAATATAATGGATGTCCTGACTGACTTGTCAGAGCCAATGGCTACCAACATTGTCTGCCATCCAGGAAAAAGCAAAGCCATTCCAGTGGTTGCCCGTTAACTCCATAAGAGAAGCTCAGTCTGGTAAACAAGATGTCATGGCCCAGTGTCAAATGCCAGGCTAACATTCAGAAAAGCAAGCAACACGACATGTCCAAGACTGACTGCCTCACTGATATAGCTCAAAGGCATTCAATGTCAGGCCTCAGAACCCGGACTAGAGAAAGAGGACTTGATTTGGCATTAAGGAAAGAGGACTTGATTTGGCATTAAGGACTCAGGCTGAGATTAGGGGATCACTGAATAAGCCTTGGGAATTCAGGACTCGGACTTGGTCAACCTGAACTCGGATATGTGTATGGAAACTTAGTTTTAACTTGTGAAATTTTCTTATGATATCATGCATAAACATACTAACAGTGCAAGATGCTCCAAAGTCATTTATTTTGCATATAGTGCATTTCCAGGAATATTCTTGCAGTGTTCCTAACACAAGGTATTTTTAGTGTTCCTTTTACTGGATATTTATTTTACACATAGTGTTTCTCTGATCAAGCATTTTTACCCAAAGTGCTCTTTAAAGCTGAGTTTCTATTTCTCAAAGAGTATTCCTCACACTAGGTCTTTTGCATAATGTTCCTCTCACTATGCATTTATTGTGCCTAGTCTTCCTTTTACTAAGGATTTTTGCACACAGTGCCGCAGGTATTTATTTTTTAACAATGTGTTTATTAAGAAAACTTCTATGGTTAGTAACTTCATTTTCTTAGCCTTGGCATATGAGGGCAGGTGGTAGTCTTTTCTTTTACCATCTGATATTCCTGTCGACAGTGTATGCTCATTTCATAGTCAATTTCACTAGGTATGCAGTGGAACAGAAATCGGGAAATATCATTCTGCCTATAGCATGCACTCCCAGACTGACTGACCTGATGAATTGTGATTGACTGATCGTGTTTTATACCACACTGAGTGGTAGATTCTCTGTAAAAGGTGCTATTTAACTCTCATAAAAGCAATGCAGTACAATCCATAAAAATACTGGTTGAAGAAGGTGCAAGAAAATAAAAAGAATCCAAGAAACTTACAGGTCCACAGGTATCATCCACTAAGTTGCCAATACCATGAACTGATGAAGGAGCTATGCCAAACGGTGATGGAATGCCAATCCCAGATGGATTTGAAGGATACATGTTCATGAGCACAACTCAGCGGCAGTGACAAAACTCTACCTTCAGTGTCACTGACACACTTAAAAAGCTACAAAGAGTCACATAAATGCAAATAAGCGGCATTTATTTCTGCAGTTTCTTAGCAGCAAAACATAAAGCTGTTCCATTATCATCATTAACTAACTCTGGTTTGTTGCATTCATGCTTTTGGCCAGCCAACTGATCAGTCAGGTCAAACATCACCAAATCTTTGAACAAGCCCACAAGGGTCGTTCTGTGTCAACTAGTGGTCTCCATCTGATCATATCAGATATTGATCATCTTTGGTCCATATTAAGCTACAAGAAGATTTTCACCATACACTGCTTAAGCACAGCAGCTCTAATCTCCAAATGCAGAGCACAGACGACTAACTCAGTGATTATCTGGTATGTTGAGCCTGCATTCACCAAAATAAACGTTAATTAAGTTTACAATGGCCTATGCAAGATTTTGTAGATACAGAACACAATTTTAAAACTTCATTTTTTATGAAAAAAAATTTCTGGCATTTATTTACTTGGTGTAGAGTTCAGTGATATACCTAGTTTACTATTTATGTAGTCTATTCAGTTTCCTTCAGTTATGTTCTCAGCATCACATACAACAGACCCTCACTATAAAATGTTTACTGACTTAACACGACTGCTGGCATTCCTGTGATCAGGGGCAGCAATTATTCATGGACTTCATTATTAAAATGAATTAAAACATAAATTGTTAAAATATTAGAAATAAACCAAAATGAACCAAACAGCTTAAATATGAACTATTATAAAACCAGTGCATCAATGAGATAAAATTACTATTTACAAATCCTATCTATTGAGAAGCCTTGTGGCCAATCTCCCTCAGTTGCTTTCTGGATTTCAGTTGGACCAATCCCAGACTTCAGTTTGCTTCAGTCTTCAAGCATCGTCCAGTTACGGACCCCCAGGATGGATATGTGTCCGCACAGTTCTCAACAACATTTGCCAAGCTGTACCTGTAAAGGTCAAGCCAACAGTGTTGCAAAAATTTAACAAAGCCAGGCAGTATTTGAGGTATCAAAATATAGAGGGAAGGTCTTTGTTAAAGATCACAAACAGTGCAATCATGCAAAAACGTCATTGGTACATCAACAGCAAACCATACAAATCCAAATGCATCAATAACTGAGAGTATACTGTTTCTTATCATTTATAATTAAGCCAGGTTTCTTGATGCACAACAATTTGCCACCATTTACTTCACATCTTTTTATTTGCCTCTGAAGTTTTACACTCATCAGTAAGCCTTTCTGTGCATGCAGCCTACCTACTCCCATCTACATCAGCTAACTCTGCCACTGCCTTGTTTGGGGATAGTGCCAGTTCCAAGCCTGGATAAAGGAGGACGGCGACGGCAATGGCCTTTGATGCCATAAGCTGTTGTTAAACTGAGGAACTGCTACTACTAATCTACATCAGCTGACACACTGTCCTCCAAAGAAAAGAGTCCTGCAGCATCCAAAGAAGGTTCCAGCACATGATATGAGAACAAAGTTAGATCAAACTGAATGCCCAGATGTTTGGATCATAAAGACTTCGAAAGCAGTATACCACTGCAGACTTGGAAGCAATGCTGAAATCTGTACATATAATCTGACCTAATCTGATATAGTTATTTTTCTGGAATCGTACATGTGAGTTGACATGGTTCAGCAAATACCTGCCACTGCCAATGGGTCCTCAAAAAGAACTGCATTCACAAGTTGTTTACATGGTTAACACTACATTCTCACAAAAAAACCTAGTTATGCTGTTTCCCATGTAACTGAAAGCTACATTTAAACTTATGTTTTCTAAGAGGCATGTAAAGGCATTATATAAAAGTTAAATTGCAATAACATTACAACCACTGGGTGACATTACACAATAAAAACAACCTGTCGAAATCCATGATAAGCCATCCATCTTAACCCTTTGCCTGCCACAGGTGCGATTTTGTGAAAATAACTTTCTGCATGCGCCACAGACGCAAATTTGCGACATTATAGGTGTCCTTATAAAAACCTGTTGGATAGTAGCGAACAAGCTAAATAGCTTCATAGATAATAAGGTGATTAAGTATACTATACAGGAACTAAGGTTGTGTAGCTGGCTTCCAGCATATCTCTGCTCCAAAAAGTGCAGAAATTACAAAGTATAAGAAGATGGACAGGAGCACTTGATAGCCACCTGAAAAAAAGGAAGAATATAACAAAGATGGAGTGGACGAAGGTCATTACAGCATAGTCAAATGGGTGAGTTGGTTCCAAAAAGCCTTTTCCAAAAGGCCTAAATTCTTAAAACAAAAGTATCGCAATAAAATATTATTTAAAGAAATAAATACGTAAAAGGAACATGGAGGTGATTGGATTAATAATTTATGAAAACAATGCTGAAGACTGTCTCTCAAAAATTGTGGTTTCGAGAATACAGGGGAGACAATTACTTAACTGGTGATCATCATCATCATAATCATAATGACGATGATTATGGAGACCTATGTTAACACAGCTGTGCAAACTGGTGTGCAGCTTATGTTACCTATGGTAACACAGAGGATCTCACAAAAATTTACACACAAGATCTGAGGTAAGACAGCTTATCAGATTGGATTATAAAAGATAAGACAGTGGTTTGGGCCTATCACTGTGGGGGATACAGGCGGGGGCTGGAAGGCATGCAGGCAGCTAGGAACTACAGTCTTAGGTTCATATCTGGTTTTGGTCATGTTGAGGAGAAAGCCCCAATTACAGGACAAACCCGGTAACACGCGTCCCGGTAACGCGCGCATTCGCTTAACACATGGTCGCACCATGCGTCCCGAGGCCGCCAACTTAACACGCGTATCCCGCTAACGCGCGGTACACGAACAACCTAGTACGTTATGTTACTGACGTCTCGAGCGTTACGCCGTCTCGTTTGGCTCGTAATGGGCAATGCATGGAAGATTTCATATAAATACATGCATTGAATTTGATCATTTTGTATAATAATAATAATAATAATAATAATAATAACAACAACAACAATAATAGTAGTAGTAATAATAATAATAATAATAATAATCACGAAACCGGGTAGTCTCAGCCAAAAGGCTAAAATACGCCACTATAGCCCAAACCCACTCTTTTGTGGCGGTCGCACTGGAGACCAGCTACCTGCTCCAAAGACTCTCAGTGGCTGTCCTGCATGAGAACGCCATCTGCTTCTCCGGAACTCTACTATGAACATCTAGGATAACAATAATACCAATAATAATAATAATATACATTGGGCTAATTTTGAGCAGTTTTGTGGAAGCGGGATTTCTGGAACAACCTGGCAACATTGCATTTCCGTTTCCTTTTTGTTTCGATTGCCGGCTGGGTGAGACGTATCACGCATATTCGCATTTTCACGCTATCGTTTTTCATAATTTAGTATTACGGTACTTAGAAATTTGATAATATCTGCACAGACCTAATATTAGAAATGGCGGATAACAAGCGTCAACGTTCGTATTCTGTGCAAGAAAAACTGACTGCTGTAGACAGTGTACGTAGCGGAGAAACTCAGGCCAAAGTTTCTAAAGATCTTGGTGTTAATGAGTCTACGCTTCGAGGTTGGCTGAAGAGCGAAGCCAAACTACGTAATTTTGTTAAAGAGATCGAATCTAGCAAACACCGCTAAGTGGCCCAATTCTCCAAGCACAAGCTATGAAATTTGGAAATCTAGCTGGGGACAAGACATTTCAAGCCAGCCAAGGGTTCATAAGTCGCTTTAAAAGGCGTCATGCCATATCACAAGTAACAATTTCTGGCGAAAGTCGATCTGCTGATGAAACGGCTGCAAACGAATTTCCCGCCAAATTAAAAGCCATTTTAGAAACTGAAAACTACCACGAAGAACAAATTTATAACTGTGACGAAACAGGTTTATTCACAAAACTACTGCCAGATAAAACGTTGGCATTCAATTACTAAAGTCAGAGAACAGCTGGGTTTAAAAAATTAAAAGATCGAGTGACTCTTCTTCTTTGTACAAACAAGATGGGCAGCCATAAACTTTCACCTCTTCTTGTTGGTCAGTTTAATAGTCCTCGCTGTTTCAGTCACTTAAACAGAGCCAAACTGCCTGTCATTTATGCGCACAGCAAAAACGCGTGGATGACTAGAGACGTTTTTGCTGACTGGTTTCATAATCATTTCGTCACAGCCGTTCGTAAACATCTGCGAGCAAAGAAACTCGAAGCGAAAGCTCTTTTGTTGCTCGATAACTGCCCTGCTCATCTCATCCGCCCGCAGATTCATTTGTGTCAAGGGATGGCAAAATTCGAGTCCTGTATCTACCCATGAATACCACTTCAAAAATTCAGCTGCTGGATCAAGGTATAATTCAGAATTTTAAACAAAACTATAGGCGTTTTTTTTTCATAATTTACACTCCACTTACATCCCTAGCCAACTCAGCCATAATGAGTACAATTACCATACACTGCCAATGGAGAGAGAGGAATGGCCAATCACCATCAGGGGTCCTATCTGTCGTCGGATAAAAGACGACAAGATTCGATAACAATCCCAAAACCACTTTTCCATTGGTTCAATATGATTTTTTTTAAATTCATAGAAAATTCCTGGATCCGTTCCAGAAAATGGGAATAGACGCAGAAAAGTCCAAAACCCAACCTGTATTCCTTTCTCAATTCTGCCAAAACACAAAAACTGAATCTGGGCTAGCATTTTATAATTACATATTTCAAATTAATGGCACATTTATCACTATCAACATAATCTCATATTATCTGCATATACTGTAACATTTTTAATTATTTCATAATATTAATACGATTATGGCGAAGAATTACATATCAGTATAACAACTTACACTGACAGCGTGTTTTAATTGTGCTACAAAATTTAACATTTCCTTAGGTGAACATCCTGAGAGACATCTGCATATGACCACCTCCTGAATTTGTGTAAACATATGGCGTGAAACCGATTTCTATAGAAACTTTGAAAGTTCAAAGAAAATTTCCGGATAGGTTACGGAAGATGGGAATAGACGCGTCCGACTACTTATGTTCATTGCAATCATCAGGTAAAATTTGGTAAGGTTCAGTAACAGTCCCCAAAACCTGACCGTGCCCGTAAGGTCTTCTCTAACAAATCAACTGTAGCTAATTATTGGAATTGAGCTATAAATAGAAGATGCACCTGGAATTAACGACTGGTGATGCAGGAGACGCGTCTACATACGTCCAGACAATCTCCAATGTGAAATACAGCAGACAGAGTTCGATAACGTCCAACGAAACGGCACAATTCAAACATTAAGACACAGAATACTGAGCACTAGCATTAAATAATAAAGTTGGATATTCTTACAGATCAGAATTCCAGCAAAACAAAACCTCCATATTTGATGCCGCAAAACATTATTGATGCTTCTACCTTATTCTTTAAGGATGCGCCACTTTGTACGAAGCAAAGCGCCATCTTTCAATTTGCCGATTTGCTTATATTGTATCGTAATCTCTTCATTTCTTCAGTGCTAGGGACAGTAATAACCGTGACAACCAGATGACATCTTGTGGTCATCTTTTTCACTCGAATAAGAGAGGCAGATATGGTCAGGTTCAATACAAAATGTTATCACTTCCCTACAACACACTTCAATCCTCGCAACATTCCTTCTTTCATCAGTTATTATCAATCCAACCAGCTCAGCACGTTCATCTTTCCCCCTAAATGTAAGTCTAAATGTACATGTTTTCTATAGCAATCGCATGGCCTCGATCCTGCTAATTTTTCAGTGAATTTATCGGGTGAGATCCTGCACCTCCTCTACACCATTTAAGGTTCCCGTGTGCGGACCGTTCTAGCCCGAAATTCACTCTCTGAAATAGAGCCACGATCAGTATTCGAACCGGCATCCTCACGCCCCTCAGCGCCTTGACTAGTTAGCTATTCTTCTTCTGGTTCTCTGGCCTCAGACAGGTTTAAACGTCCGATGACGCCGCTCCTCTCGGTGCTGAGCTTCTTCCTTCAGCAAGGAAGGGAAGGAAAGCGAGGCAGTAAGCGTCTCCAAAAGTCTCTGCTGTTCAACTGCCCACCACGCCACCTTCACGGTAGTGAAGGATCTTACCCGATAGGGTCGAGGCCATACCGTCGCTATAGAAAAACGTGTACAATTTACAGTTTATTTTGCTGCCAGGGTTAAAAGGTTTGAACCACAGTGTTGTTTGAACGTTGAAAGCAGTTACAAGGAAATTGGGTCATATCTGAAATAATTTGGGTCGGTCATGAAAGCGCTAGATGGCGCCTAAGTAAAATTAATAAGGCAAGTGACTTTATAAACCTAGTTGATAATTTGTTTAAAGTACTGTCGCATTCGTATTTAATAATGTGATTTCAATTTTATTTTTGTTGCACAAACTTTGGAGTTTTCAAGTTCTGTCTGATTCTCTTGGCGTGGAGGATGGCACGATTGTGGAGGATAAATAGTGAATGGGCTGAGGATTTTTGCGTTTCTTCTAATCGAATCAAATCTAATCTAAAGACTTCTAAGCGCCGTTATCATAATGCCAAAGGCATCAGTCGATGGTCGCTTCAAGCCAAGAACGCACTAAAAATCAAACGGTTGGAGAAACCGGGTCGAATTCAAATACGTCAGAGACACCAGAAGTCGGACTATTGTGGTTTCTTGTGGAGTGGATGCGTTAGACACATAATTACGATGATTTATAAGGGTAATGTAAGCTAGTTTTCAAGTTTGGCACTCAAATTCAGCATCGTATAAGCCTATCCTAGCAATGTTGCAAATTAAGAAGTCAGAGTTAACAATAAATAATAATGATAATGTTAGTATGTAAACAAACATATTTCCAGAAGGTCTGCAAAGTTTCAGACCTTGATACCTAGTAGTTCCTGAGATAGGAGGCTTACAACACACCTGGGGTTGCCCAATTTCCAGGCATTGTATTTCAGTAGTAATTCCAGGCATATTTATAGTATTGGGGACAGCTCTGTTTTGGCCATTGCTTTTCGGCGTTGCCTGCCACAGTCATGTTAGTTATAGGCGTGGCTTCTGTAAGTACCCGGTCATTGATTGAATTAAATAAACGTGGATTCTAATGTTTGCTGTTAAGTAAGTGTTCGGGTTAAAGTTAGGGTTAGTTTGGCTATGAATATTGAATAATGCTTAATTGATCTTTACAAATAATGTTTAGCTCCGGGAGATTCATCTAGTGGCAACTACAAGGAATCACAGTACGCAGAAGCCAGGCCGAAAGCCAGGCCAAAAATAGCCAAAGTAGAGTGGTCCTCAATGCTATAAGTATGCCATAATTCCATGATTTACAAGTGTGAAACTTTTCAGGTTTATTGTCTAGTTTCAGGAAATGTAAAATACTTAACGCTTTCATAGATATCTTTAGATATGTAGGGTGTCAAACATGCTGCTTTGTAAATATTCAGCAAACTGCAATAGCTAATTCTGCATGAAGTAGACCACTAACAGCAATTTTTCCCATATTACTACACTAGGTTGGGTCCTCAGAATTTTAATTTGTTCTTGTCTATAATAGTTTTTTGCTTCACAGGCTCAGTTCAAAGTCCTAAATCTGTAACTTTGGACATAATTTTATGTGGCTTTCCATGTGGGTTTTTCTTGAAAGATGCACCAGTATGTAGGGTAGTCACTTGACAACTAAGTTTATGAAGTACATTAGGCATTTAATATTTCCACATTGTGGTCACCAAAAGATAGATGTTATAAAGACATTCTGCTTTACTTTTTATCTTGACTAATACAAGTTTTCAGTGCAACATCAATGAAGACAATATGTTCAGCATAATGTAATAGAATACAGTACAACTTTAATTTGATATTACATTTGATATTAACTTCCTTACAAAGTTCAAAAGTGCAAATTGAAGCCAGGCAACAGGAAACATTATGAAATATAAACAGATTGGAAGAGTTTTCAGTTTAGAGCAAAAGATAGTCTCAGTAAGAGATTTGCAATCATGAGGAAGTAGAGAGTTCCTGATGGGGGGGAACCAACAACTGTGAATGAACGCAGGCCAAAGACAAAGTGTTTACCAGGAACAATTCCAGAAGATGTTGATCGAAGAGGGGATTGGCCTTTAACATAGCTACAGGGTATATCTAGGGATGATAGGTAGCATGGCAGATAATTTACACAATACACATGCTTTGTGTGTGAAGAGTGCCAGCTTGAAACAGATACACTGAGATATAGGAAGCCGTTGTAGGAAACCAAGAGCAGGTGTGATACCGTCTGCATAAGAGAGTACAAGGTGCATTCATGCAGTCTGGTGCATTGCTTTAGTTAGAGGAGGCAGTTGGCAGTCAGGGAGACCACAGAGTAAAGAGCTGTAGTAGTCGAGTCTTATAAGAATGAGGTTGGGTATCAATGTTTTTAGTGATGCTGAATCTAGAGTAAAGTGAATCTGTCAGACCCTTCTAAGGTGAAACAAGCGCGTTCGACAAGTTGCAGCTCTTTGGGGAATAACTGAAGACATTACATTAATAATAACAATAATAATAAAAGTAATAATAATAGCAAAGTGTCTAGGGGACCTCAAGGAGGCCCCGTAATTGCACGGACTAGGGACCCTCAAGTGCGCTAGATCTCGCAGACTCTCGCGTGATTATTATAAACAGTCAAAATGGCTGCGGACGTTGAAGTGAGTTTTCTGTTGGGATGAACTTTTTGTTTGAAATTAAAGAGTTACAAACTGCAAAGCAAACATACGAACAGCATCATTATGTTCGGTGACAAAATAATAGATCCAAACTGCCATTTTCCTGACCTCGACCAACTGTAAATGTTTCTGAATGTGGTTGCACAGGACGCGAAAAATCGACCGCAAAATGGGTTAGGTTTAGTGTTAGGGTTAAGATTTAGGGTTAGGTTTAGGGTTAGGGTTAGGTTCTGACCCATACGGCATTTATAAAGAATTAAGTTCATGTTCACATTCACGCTGACGCCCTAGTGTATCAGTTTAGGTGAACGCCTTGAGGTCCCCTAGTATTCCAGTTTAGGCGACCTCCTTCAGGTCCCTTAGCAATGTCCTAATAATAAAATGATTTACAGAGCGCTGTAGTATGACTGAGTATTGTTAGACCCACAGCATTAGTAATTCCTTAAGTTTCCGGGTAAGCCTAGTTAGAGATTTTAATACAGCCACTAATTTCTGTGCTAGCATAGCAACTTCCAGCAACTGACAAATTTCTTGATCTTAAAAATATTCTTTAGTACCAGTAATTTAAACTATGTAAGACGACCTCTTACAAAAGTTGTGTTGCAAACATTATAAAGGAAAAACTGCATTAGAAGATTATTCTCACAAAATGTACTGATTTTTGTTTTTGTTACTTTTAGCATATGTACATTAATTTATCTATGAAACATAATATTTCATTTAAAAGTCAATACACCAGTCTCTCACTCTGCCACAGTATTTCGTATCCACACTAAGTACTGTGCTATACATGTGGGTTGCATTAAACTGAAATGGTATTTTGCAAACATGTGCATGTCTATGTAACTGTATATTTGCAGGGATTAAAAAGTATTAAAACTTGATATGGTCATGAAAACTCGATATGGTCATGAAAAATGAGTCTACCAGGTGCATGCTATAGGCTTCATTGGACATGTAAAGGCTGCCAGAAACTTCTGTTTAAATCTAAATTTCATTTTGGAATAGAAGCAATTTTTACTAAATTTGGTTGAATGCTATGTTGTTTGTTTTAACTATCTGCTTTCTGGCGCCCTGAACTTCGGGCTGTGCGTGTGAAATGCCATTGATAAATTTATTTGCTCTAATTACATTATCAATAAAGTACTTGTACAACACCCTAAAATAACCTTTCATTTGAAAGAAACAATACACAATCAGTCGTGCTAGAGATGTTTTCAAGTCATCAGTATAGTTAATATGATCGAGGATATGTGCTATAAAAGTAAATACATCGCCTGTACCTGATGTTGTCTCATTTCATTTTTTGCACCTGAACCAAGTAGAATATGACTTAAACATCAAAACACTCCCTTAGTATTTAAAATATTGCTGTGTTACAGAGACAGGTTGAAAAATTTTCATGTCCATTCAGTTTAATGAGAATGTAGTAAAAATAAATTGCGCATTATTAAACTGTCATAATGGTAATCGTAAACTCAAGATTTCTACAGCGCCCAGTGAAAGCTAAGTCACGGGAAGCAGCTTATTCACAGGCGCTGAGTCAAAATGAAATCAATAGGCAAGAAAGCTTTGGTTCCAGATCGAGATCCAAGAGTCAGGCAGTCAGACTACAAAGGGTGGTGTTTGGATTGGATCTGTGGGATAGATAAGGGGAGGAAGAGGAATCAGGATAGGATCTGCAGAAGACCAGTGTTTTTAGTTTTGATTGGAAACATTCACAGAGATTATAAGGGGTGAAAAGATGGTGAGTTTGTATGATGGATCAGATAATTGTCGTAATTCTGGCAGGAGTTTTTGTGTCATCTGATTGTACCTGATGCAATCTCATTTCCATAGACATTCTTTTTGCACATGTAGCAAGCAGAGCATAGAATTAGACAACACAACACTCCCGTGGCATTCAAGATACTGCTAATTTTATTGAGTGAAAGGTTGAAAATCTGCATTTCCCTTCAGTTTAACAAGAATGTAGTAAGATTAAATTGCATGTACCAATTCAGACATTTTCAGACATGGGTTGGCACTCTCAGACTATTCCTCTATGGTCTGTGTGGACCTGTTGAATATACGCATGTACAGACTATATAAAATGTTTACACATTTTCCTGATTTCCATGAGTTGTATCTGCATGCGAGTTATGTGTGTCAAAAAATGTATTTGTTTTTACATTTATGGCTGCAGTCAGCAAGGAACTGTAAAGTACCCCAGAGATAGCTTGCTATTTACAGTTCTATGCAAGTTGTTTTTTGTTTGTCTTTCATTTGTAATCCTGAGAAGTCATAAATACTTTGGGTAAATAATGATAATAATATTAATAGTAATAGTACCGCTTACTAAATGTTTGTATACGATTCAGTTTGATCCTGAATAGTACTTCAAATAGTTTTTTGTATTTGGCTAAATAGTTTCTTGAATCTGAATACAAATAGTAAATGCACTATATAAATTTTGACATCTGCTTGTAGTTAATGTACTATATAAAATTTATGTTTCTGGTTGGTGTTTCCACTGGTGATCTGAACTCTCCTTTTAACTTCCGGTTTGTTATTTTTGAGTAAAGTGATCTTTAGCTTCTTATATTTTGTTAAATTGAATTTATGTAGCCTGTAAAGTTTAAAAATGTATCTGACCATAGATAGCAAATTCCGATAGGGTAATGTTTTAAGATGATCTAGACAAAGATCTGAGCAAAGTGACCAACTAGGTATCAATTTCATGTGGCACTGACCATTTGACCATTTGAAGAGTTTTAGAACAATGCTCAAAATAATCTGTTAAAGTACAGGGATGCTGACGAACACAAAATCATGCACTTGAAATATGCTGCATTGTTAATACAGTCTGTTGGATAAAAATGAAAACTCAGCAAACTGTGAGCAACTTTAGTTCAAAGACCCACCACAAAAGAAACTGCTACTGCAAAGTTCTTGAGATGACTGATTTTTTGGCAGGATGAGATTCGTGAGCTTTGGCAACGGGATTTCAGCAACTACAGACCTGGAAACTGAAATGAATAGATCACTAGCAGAACCTTGCATACCAAAAACTTCAGATTCATTGATTTGGTGACAACAGCAAGGACACATAAACCCAAACCTTAGAACATGTGCCCAAGTCTTTCTAGTGCTAACGTTTTGCTTGTGGCTGCTTGTGGCCTCTAACTTAATGATACAGTCATCCCAGATTGTGAGAGAAAATAGAGTACTGTATACCTGGCAGAAATTGTCCAATAAAACATAATTATGATAGTAATCAGTAAGCAACAGAGTAACACAAAAGTTTTTGAAAATAATTCTTTGGAAATAATTTTACTGTTTTAAATAGATTATGAAATCAGGTAAGTTTCTGTAATACATATTAAACTGTTCTCAGACGAAATATGCTGCACCATATAAACTCCTGCAAATACGTTGGGAACAACTAGTGACTTGTGTCAAATTGTCTTTTCAATTTGTGTTTGGCACACATCCACATGTTTTCCACGTTTCATGTGTTTACCTCACCATTGTTGAGATCTACAAAGTTGTGTTCATGCACAACAACAGAATGCTGAGTTTTCTAGATTCCTGTATGCTCTCCATCCATCATACATGACATGATCACTGTTACTGATTACTTACTTATTTACTGGATATGTTCATCTGTCTATTTTCTCTCTCAGTCTATGGTGGCCATATTGTAAGTTAGTGGTAAAAGTGAAAAATTACCAAGAAGTTGCTTTTCATATGACAGTTTAAAATGTTTTGTCTTTCTAAGCATAACTTTCAATAATCAGTACAACTATTTTCTTGTCTAATGACAGTTAAAGACATTCAACATTTAAATTACAAGTTTTAGGAAGCTCAATAACTTTAGGCAATTGAGTTATATTGAACATTTTGAGTATATTTGTCTGCTTTTTACTAATTAAAAAATTAAAAACTTTGTTTAACGTGTCCTCCTGTGGCTACTATTCTACTGCTATTCATGTTCGTATTCGGCTGATTAACATGTTCAATTATTCATATTCAGCTAAGTGATAAAAAATGCTGTTTGGTACAGCTTTAATAATTATGATGATGATATTGAGGGAACTATTGAGATTCATTTGTTGTTTTAGAGATGTAAATTATGAGCCCACTTGCTGATGTGTTGGTCCAAAATGTGACAGTTTGGCTGTAGTGAACCTGTTTCCTTGCTTCTCTTCTGCTGTGAGCTGAATGATATGTTTTCTGCAAAAATGGTCTGCCTTATCCAGAAACTCATTGGAACAGACGAGAACAGCCCAACCAGTGAGTCTAACCCACTCTCCTCTGTGGACATTGACTGTGCTACACACAAACCTAGGCAGTCAGAACCTGGAGACGATTTCTGTGATCAATCTCACTGTCCAGATAGACGATTAGCTGCAAAGAGAAAGCAGTCTGAGTCCAATGGAATGACCAAAATTGTGTCTGCGCAAAGTCATCATCAAAGTCAAAGAGTGTCCATCCCACCCTCCAGGGGCATCACAGAGATTAGCAGCCAACAAGGTTGTATTGCTTGTGCTAAAGAAGGTGCTCCTCCTGCTCATAAACTTCCTCCACCTCCTTCTGCATTCTTTTCATCCTCATCATCATCATGGTCTCCTTTGGAACCATTGTTACTGTCCTCGTCTAAAGATATGTTGCTGTGTAATCGGCCAGTTTCTAGTGGTGCTATGGGTTCAGCTGAGCCTGTCTGTTGTTGTGATGCTTGCGTGTACATGTCGGACTCCAATTTGCCATTTATAGCTCACCAGGAGACGACGTCTCCTCCGCCAGCATGTAAGCGGGTGATCGATTATGCACAGCCACTTTTGCCACTGTCTGGACTCCTGCCCACTGCCTTCAGTTATCCCAGTAATTCATCTGCACCTTCTTATGTTACAAGTGCATCTTCACAGACATCATCTGCTGCCATGGTAAGATAACTAAAATTCATCCATTAGTTTATTACTACTTCCTTATTCTTATTTTATTTATGGCAAAGCTTTCTTACATTAGTGACTGGCTTTCTCTGACTTCCTCTCTTCTCTTTTCTTTGCCCTGTACGGCAGATTGGGGTGCATGTCTGTGAATGTGCAATGATGGAACATAGACTGCAATCACAGAACTTTATCAAGATTACCTGAACATGTACTTTTAACCCTGCTGCTCTTATTTATACATATATTTTTACATTTAAAAGCCTAGGGAACTTCTAAATGAACATTAGCATCAAATATCGGTTTAAAGTATTTATTTCCTATGTACTATATTTACAGATGCTATAATACAATAAACATAAATCATACTTCCATGATATATCAAAACGAAGTTGTAACCACAAGAAGACTTCAACCAATGAGGAACGTGCCACAATACCAAAGCATCAAAAGGTCCCACAGATCAAACACATGAAAATGGTTCCTATGAACCAAACCCCAAAACAGACCGCAGACAGCAAACGTTCTGCCTAACTCTAACTCTACGCTGCTAGATGTCGTCTTTTTCCTGCGTAAAGTTAGCACAGCTCTGTCTCATCCTCTGATAGAACATCACATGTAACATACCCTCTGACCAAAAAGTGAGGGCACTCATAAGGTGACCGAAATCAAAATACTTTCTGGGTGACCAATTCCACAGATTTGGGAGCAGTTTGCTCCTCCTTTGCCAGTTCATGTTTTAATTTCAGTTTTAAGAATGAAGAAGCAACATGACCCAATTCTTTGCAATAGTAACAATGAATTTGAGTCCCAAATTAACATTTAAATTTTCCATCTTGACCAAAAGAAAATTTATTTCCCATCTTCTTATTTTGTGATTGCAATTTTGACCCAAACATTGAAAATTTTTGGGTGTCCCAATACCGAGTATCCATGCGTTTCTCCACAGGAGGAATAGGCTTGTACAAAATAGCATATTCATCTGCTAACTTTGCGGCGTCCATAAGGGTTTTTCGACTTTTTGTCAATTATTCATCTGTGTAATTCGTTTGGTAAACAATTGACAAACTGTTCCAGCTTAAATACTTCTAAAACCCTATTCAGTTAATCGAATGCTTCCTCGCCTTTCAACCAACGCTGAAATGGCAGCATTAACATAAATGCAAAATTAGAGTATTTCTCCATGTTCAGGGTCGGTGCCAGAGTATTTCGCGCCATAGGCGAACCTGTTGCATTTACCGGCGGTAAGTGCATTAACTAATTAATATTAAATTAACTAAGTTAATATAACCTTCACACAGGAATGCACCCGAATGCTGCATCTTTAATTTAGTAACGTCGTTCATTATAATCATCTACGAATCATTATTACTTCTAACTAAAACAAAATATGGCACTTAATAATTTTTAAATTTTCCTGTAATTCATTCATTAATAAATGGTGGCAAAACGGCGGCAATGTTTAAAAAATATTTTTTTAAGTAGCTTTTCTGCCGCCCCCAGAAATGTGCCGCCCTAGGCGGCCGCCTAGTGGTTAAAACGGCCCTGTCCATGTTACCTTTTACCATCGACCGAAACCTTTTTCTGTACTACCCCAGAACTCTGGAATAACCAGTAAGGGTTGCTTGCTTTAAAATGTCATAGTCTTACACTATTTAAAGTGGTATTTACAAGAAATCCCATCTGTGTGCTAAATATGTAAATAAACCCACAATTGCTAATAAGATCAAATTTGTGATTTATAGAAACAAATTCAAACAAATAAGACGAGCTGCCGAGAGAAGCTATTATATCAACAAAATTCTCAGTTACGAAAATGACTTAAAAAGAACTTGGGGTATAATTAAAACACTTTTACACCAAAGAGAAGATCCTCTGATAATAGACAGTTTCCTTATTGATGATGTTGCAGTCAATGACAGAAGTCTTATTGCATCTAAATTCAATGACTATTTTACCAAAATTGGGCCCCAGCTAACTTCCAACATAACTGAAAGTAAACACTTGTATGGCGATTTTTTTAAAACAAGTAGCTATCTTATCTGTTGCAACAGAACCTAAAACCTGAAATAATAAGCATTGTGGAAGGATTCCATCCCACCCATGGTAATGGCTTGGACGAAATAGATCCTCAGATTGCCAGATTTGCCACTTAATCAATTTTGATCCCTCTTGCTAACGTTATAAATTGCTCTATTACAACTGGTCTAGTCCCTAATAGTTTAAAGTCTGCTAAAGTAGTTCCTATCTTCAAATCGGGGAGAGAAATAACTTTTGCAGCTATAGGCCCATATCAGTTTTACCTTATTTTTCTAAATTCTCAACTGTTAATGGCTTTTGCACAAACGGCATGCCATTACTAGACCCCAGTTTAGAACAAGTGTGCAACATGTTAATGCCTTTACGATACCAATTTAATATTTTTTCTGATGGGCCCCCATATGTTGCAATTAAAAGCTTAGGGAACTTCTAAATGAATATTAATATCAAATTTCAGTTTAAAGTATTTATTTTGTGTGTACAATATTTACAGTTGCTATAATACTATAGCCAAGTTAATTTGAGTAGGCTATTGTAGTATATTACACTACACAGTAAGTCTAGCCACTATAGAAGTTATTGGAGGTTAGGATGAAGAGGACAGCTAATTGCAGAGAACTGATACCAACACCTGGTTTACATCAGCGGCCCCGGTCAGCGAGTAGTCAGAAGGGTGTCTGATTTATTACTTTGTCCAGACAGGTAGAGGAATCTTAGATTTCATACAACTGACTCACCAGCCCACTCAGAGAGCTTTGCAGAGACAGGCAAGAATACATAAGGCCAATCCTGTACAGATACAGGCGCAGATCGAAACGGAGTCAAGCCAGCGGACACGCCAAGATCAACAAAGCAACACGGAACCAGTCTGAGAGAAGTACACAGACAAACCAAGCTGTAGATTTCAGACAAAGAGAATCCTAGCGTCCAATCAAATAGACTATCCGGAGTAACTCCATAACTATTGACCAATGGGGGTCCGACACATATCGCCGGACGAGAGAACCTCAGACAGGATCTATACTAAGTCAGTCTGGGTTGAGATACCATACAGATCAGTCGATTAGCTCTGAGATTCTACTCTCGGAGATAGAACGCAGTTAAAAATGTAGTTGGAGTAGTGTCTAGTGTATGATCGACACTACCGGGTAAAATAGAGTAAAGGTTTGTCTTAGGCTTCTGCTTTGCTCCTCAGTCGAACTAGAATCTTGCTCGCGTTATGTCAAACAATCATTCGAAGAACATTCAAGTGCTGAATGACATTTCGAGAATAAAAGATGAAAACTGTACAATGCGAACTGGATGAGAATCTTCATCACAATCGGTAGAAATGAACTCTACCACAATACAATAAACACAAATCAAACCTCCATGAGATATCAGAACGAAGTCATAACCACAAGAAGACTTCAACCAACGAGAATGTGCCACCAACACCGAAGCATCAGAAGGTTCCATGGGACCAAACACACGAAAATGGTTCCTATGAACCAAACCCCAAAACAGTCCTGCCAGACCAAAGACAGCAAACGTTCTGCCTACTCTCACTCTGCGCCGCTAGAGGTCATCTTTTTCCCACATAAGTTAACACACCTCTGTCTCTCATCCTCTGATAGAACGTCGTGTGTTATATATATATATATTATATATATATATATATATTATATATATATATATTTTATATATATATATTTATATTATGAGTTGTAATTGTGTGTGCTGGACAACAAGTTTTATTTGACTTTAAACAGTTTTTCAACATACTTCTCATAACCGTTTTCACTTCGCTAAAACCTACATTAACTTTAACTACTGGCAACTATCTGTCTGTCTGTCTGTCTCTCTGTCTGTCCCTATATATTTGTTTGTATGTATGTACACTGCACCCTCGCTATAACATGCATTGATGTAATGTGAATTTGGGTATGACATGGTCATGGCTGTGAATCCCAAATATAGCATCGATATGGTAATGCTATCCAGACAGAAGCACTGATCTTTCTTTTCTCATTGTTTGCCATGCTGATAGTAGGTCAAATGCTTACGTAGTATACCACTTAGAGATAACCGCTGTAGATCAGCGACATTATATTTCTGTAAGGCTTTTGCTTATGTAGAACTCCAAGGATATACAAGATTTTTATTCTACCATTTGCGTAATTAATTGTGTCACTAAAATTATTTCAATCTCTAAGGAAAAATTTTGAGAAAAAGGAAGGCCTACTCTGCAGAATTTGGATGTAATCGAAAGACATAGAAATGGCAAAACACAGGCAAAAAGTACAGATCTTGGCATTAATCAGCAAAATTTTTTGTATCACATATTGTTTCTTTCAAACAAAAGCTAATTTTAAGATGTTTGTTTATCTAAAATAATTGTCATCTATATTTATCTACTACATTCCATACAGATGCCGTGCCAAGATCAAGAGAAGAATAGCAATGGGAAAAGAAGCATTCTGGAAGAGGGGAGAACTTCTGAGGGGAAGGCTGAATCTGGATCTGAAGAAAAGAATGGTGAAAAGCCTCATATGGAGTGTAACACTGTATGATTCTGAGACATGGACTACTGGAAAGGCAGAAACTGAGAAACTCGAGGCATTTGAAATGTGGATGAGAAGACTGGCCAAAATCAGCTGGAAGGAATACAAAACAAACGAGCTTAGTAAAGGAAGAAAGAACACTGGTCAGTACAATAAGGAGGAGACAAAGGAACTGGATAGGTCACAGACTACACGGAAACTCTCCTGAGGACAGTGGTTGAAGGAAGAATTGAGGGAATGAAAGTTCCAGGAAGACCCAGGAATATGCTGCTGGACTGGATGATGGATAAAGGAAGAAGATGGGGCTTAAAAGCAGTCAAGGAGAGTGCAGAGAACAGAGAAGTGGTGTTGTTGGATTCTTGGACCTGACTAAGGGCAGAACACTGAAGAAGAATTCCATACTTGCAGCCCACACTGACCATAAGAACAAGGAACAGTCTACAAGCGCTAACACACAGCCCAAAATTTCTTAACTAGGCTGTGTGATTTGTTACTACATTTTCGTTGAATTGAAATATGGATTTTCAGCCTATTGTTAACAACAAAGTTATAAATAATACCAGAAGGTGGTATTGTTTAGGCCTATTTTGCTTCTGGTAAAAAAGGAACTTTTGCAGAAATGAAATTGCATCAGGAGTGAGATGCATTTGTTATAACGGATATCTAATCGATTGTAAGCAATACATTGTGAGAAATATATTGGTGATTCTGTATTACCAGTAATACAGAATACTGTTGTATGTAATTATGTATTAACAATTATATACTAACATAATTATATGTTAACAACAACATTGATGCGGTAAGCGATGCCGGTAGAACATGCCTTACTGCAGTAGAAGACTTGTTTAATAATGACATTGAGTCTGATGAGAGCAGGGCTATACAGACCATAAGACGAGGTCTGTCCACAAGCGCTTATCTTAAAATGCCCACATCTTAAAATGTGTGAACTAGTACGTGCGATTTATTTTTCCTACATTCACATTAAATTGAATGGAAATGTGGATTTTCAACCTTTCTGTAACAATGATATTTTAAATGTTATGGGAGTGTGGTTTTTGTGTAGACCTACCCTCTACTTTTAGGCGACAAAGAGAACGTCCCCAGAAGTGAGATTACATGAAGTGCAATCACAAAATGCATTTGTTTTTATGATGCGTATGTAATCATTGTGCCAGACAAAGACCGCAGTAATCCCTGAACAATAGCCTACATCGCTTTCTAGTAGTAATTTTATGTCTATACGAAGAGTACACAAGTTTTTCCTATGTTCTTGCACTAATAGGCCTTATGTTTTTAATTGTTTGCAAGTGAGAATGCACTTTGTGTCTTTGCATAGTATCTTTGATCGCTATATTTAGATTCCTTGGGGCAGTTGTTTTTGTTAAGTGGAACCATGAAATCAGATCTGATACCAATGCAGCTTGGAATAAAATTAACAGTCTTTAATTCAGAAAGTGTAAAAATAATTAAGTCAGAACAAATTAAATCTTGGCAGTCATGTCTAATTTGCCGTTGGTGTTTATCAAGTTATGGCAGTGTTGTTTTGGTACAATATGGAAAATATAGTAAGCTCATGGTGACCATCTGAATGAACTAGTATAGCCAGCACACCAAGGTGATCTGAAGGGAGGGTGTGGGGTTAGTAAAATCTCACATAACCCGTGGGGCATATGCATCAAAATACGGTACACATCCTGCTGCTCTTATATATATATATGTAATATATATACATATGATTCATGTGTATGTAGGTGTTCATTTCAGCATTTTATAGCATCTTTTACAGTTTGTGCAAAGGGTTCTCAGAGATGGCTGTTTCTTTGCAGAACTGTGTCACTGGTGCATTTTAAGCTAGGCAGTGATGTATATTGCACAATTTCTGGCAGAACAGTGAAAATTTTCAGCACTTGCAGGTTTTTCTGAAAGTAGGTCATCACAAGCTACAGAACGCAATGATCTCAAACTTGATTGACTCAAGACAGAACCCGAGCTCCCTGATGGAATCTGGTGCCATACCGACTGTTGAAGTTTGCCCCACGATATTGATCTTAAGTGTAATCTTGTCCCTGACAGATGAACACAGTTTGAGGGGTGCTGTTTTCAGAACCAGCCCAAACAGCAGATGATTTTGTAGAGCAACTTTCTACTGTTGTTCTGAGAGAGTTGGATGAAGTTGAACCCATCTGCACCTGCTTCAGGAAACCCACCAAGCCTATCACAGAATGGCTTTCAGCTGAAGCAAAGCAAGCCAAGAGAGAGATCATCGCTGTCTGGAACATCATTGGAAGAAACCTCAGCAGGAAAGTGACCGAATTGCCTATTGAAGAGCTTGCCGGGTGTCAAACAAAGTAATTGTGACATCTCAACAGTTGTTATACTGTGACCAGCTGGATATTGCTGAAACTGCCAGAGACTGATGGAGTGTTGTAGAGAAGCAGTGAGTGTCTGAAAGTTGTAAAAATGCAATTACTTTGCTGTTCTTATGGGTTTTTACAATGACTGTAATGACCTTGAAAACAAAAAGCAATGTCTAGGTTTTTCAAAATTTTTTGCTGCCAAAATTTCTAATTTAAAAATTGCATTGTCTCCTCTAGTGCATCAATCCTGGATCGTAATTGTAATCCCAAGATTTCTACAGCACCCAACAAAAGCCACATCACGGGGACCAGCACAGATGCTCAGTCAAAACAAAATCGATAGACAAAAGGTTTTGGTTCCAAGTCACGATCCAAAAGTCAGGCAGAGAGACAGCGTGGCAGCTACGGTGAGTGATGTTTGGGATTGGAGCGGAAAGACAGATAAGAGGAAGAAGGGGAGTCAGGATAGGATCTGTGAAAGAGGTATGTTTTAAGTTTTGAGTGAAAGACCAGTGCAGAATTTGCAAGCAGTGGAGCATAGATGAGTTTGTATGATGGGCCAGATAACTGCACTTTCCTTCTCGTTCAGCTCTAACTTTCAATACATCCTGTCACTCCTGTGTTTGCCACATCATGTCTGCCAGTTAAATTCTAGTCCACTTGTGCTACAGAACTGCTCTGCCATCCTTCTCTGAGCTGAGCCTGAAAGAATGCTTTGTCCTCCGGATTTTGAATTAGCACTTCAGCAACAGCATGGGGAATATTAAATGTTTTCTGTAATGACTTGACAAATGTCTCCTTTTCAGCTTTCTCAGTTGTTCCGCCTCTCTAAACAGCCTTCTGTTTTGGCGCTTTTGCATATAAGTAAAACTTCAGTTGTCGTGTGGCACCCCTTGATGTAATATTTTAAAAGCAGTTTGCATACAAGATCCTATCCTTAATGATGGAATATTTTTTAAATAGTTTACATACAAGATCCTATT
This sequence comes from Norana najaformis, assembly GCA_964023275.1. Lineage (NCBI taxonomy): Eukaryota > Metazoa > Annelida > Clitellata > Crassiclitellata > Hormogastridae > Norana > Norana najaformis. Next base: position 13,753,641 of record OZ029921.1, read on the forward strand.
GCCAGTACAAACAAAACCAGAGGGTGTCCCAGACAATCAGAAAAATTGTTTTTGGCTGTCACCCTAATGTGTATTAGGGTGGTCCTTATGCATGATGAAAATTAAAAGCTATGTCTGACCATTTCAAAATGTTCCTTTTTACGAAGAAATATTGTGTGCAAACTTTGAGTTAAAAAAATTAATATTTACAGGTGGCTGAACTATGTCAAAGTTTAGCCACATACCATAAATGATAGAAGTAAAAAATTGTTTGCCGTCAGTTTTACTAAGCCATGCGTAAATAAAGCTGCAATGAAAACTGCTGTTTAACAGTCTCAAACCTATACAGAAAGGTTTTAAAATCAAACTGTACACTCTATGGTTTTGTAAGTAACATTGATTTTCTCATGTCAGAAAGTTTTCCTGACTGTTTGATAACTTCAAGTGCATCCTGCGACTGTTCTTCGCTCTTAAATCACTCTGACTGTGCTGCGTCTTGGATCATAGTGACACCTCACTCTGCATGATCGTTGGTGACTGTTAGTGTGTGGACGATTGCCTAGCTGCAGCCTTGAAGTCATCCCTACTGTTCCGTGTATTAAGGTCTTCGGTTAGGAATCCCAACTGGCAAGTCCAGAGTTAAAAACACCTTTCTGCTCTGCTTTGTCACAAAATCACCACGTCCACTACACATTTCAGTGGTTCATTTACTCCTTTTTCTCTGTTGATGCTTTCAGCATGGCGCATTTTGTGATCAAGTCCACCTCTTGAGGGTGAGAAGGATCAAATCCTTGGAAAGTTACCATAGGTGACCCGATAGCTTGCATGAAGTAACTGCAATGATATTGCGACCAGGGTAATCATCAATTTGCTGCAGGAAGAACAGGTCATTCCTAGCTGCTTTGGAAGCCACGGGTGCCATGAACTAGTACTTGATGTGAAGTTTTGCGAGAAATATGTTCACACGCAGCAGTCCCTGAGATTCTCTTGCCAACAGCTTGAACTGCAACCTGAACAGCCAAACCTGGATACTGTAAATTGCTTTTGACATCCAACAAGCTTGATGCATTGGCTCAGGGGCTTGGAAGTTTGTCTCATGATGTGGTTTTCTTTCCAGAAAGACAAGCATTAGTTGGAGCAGTTCATGGTATTCGTCTCGAGTTTATTGATCCTGCAGCTGCCTGTCACAGAATACAATGACTTCATCTGGGACATTGATGAGCTCAGATGAAGCAAAATCATCTGAGAAGGCATTGTTTTCTCTTTCTTTGTTAGCGAATGACCACTGTCCTTGAAACCGTTTGAAGACAAGGACTTCTGGTTCGTGGCTAGGCCCCATACATACTCCAAAGGTGGCAGCGGATACAAGTTGCAGCCGATACAAGGTCCATGATATGGTGTTGACAGCAAAAGTGTAGAAGAGACCGGCCCAGTAGCTGCGTGAGAATTATGCAGGTACCGGATAGTCAGTTAGTGTTACAGCTGGTTGTGTCAAAACACATGCCGGATCAAGTTTTCCAGGCGCCATTCTCGGGTTGTGTTGTGCTCAGCTTTACTCGCAGCTTGGCCAGTCACTGTGGATTATCTTTGGAATAGCCTTCTTCCTGAAGTTTCTCCCCCATCGTTGAAACCTGAATGGGCAGCCTATCCACTTTTGCTTAATAATTCTTGTGTTTGAACAGATATTTTGTTCCAACTTCTACTGTCTGAGTCTTCATTTTCTAGGTGTTTTTCATTTTTGCAAAGGATTTCTTGTGTATTCTGTTGGTGTTTGTTACAAACAACTGTAGCTTGATATTCAGTTAGACTCAGACACCTGTAAAGGGGGACAGGTTCTCATTTAGACGGTAGTGAGCTTCAGACCTATGTATGCCATCTGCAACCTGGAAATCTGGGGTTTGTTGAAGAAAGGGTGAGTAGTGCTTGGAATTGTATCATCCATGAATCAATGGAGAGGTTCGACTGTTGACAAAAGCCTGCCCAGCAGAGATCTCGTGGTTCGAAAGAAGATATCCGTATGTTGCATCTTCTTCCATCTGAAGCAATATGTGGCATCGGAGGCAGACTGCTTCACCCTTTGTCATTCCTCATCCTTGACCCGGGCCTGAAACTTTGAACATGGTGTTAATTTTCAGCCGTGGGTAATCCTGTCCTGATTCCTCCTGTTCTTTGTGTTTTTATTGTTGCCACATCCACTGTAGAAATCTATCTGTCTGTCCATCATCTCTCACCTTTTGGAGCTGGGATTTGAACTGAGCCTGACCATACATGCCTCACTGATTTATTTTTGACTGAATGCTTGTAATTAAGTGGTTCTCATGTCTTAGTTTTTTTGGTGCTCAATAAATCTGGATATTACGATTACAATTCAATGTACAGATTTTTCAGCGCATTTCCTTCTCAAGTCATCATTCTGCTCTGTTTGATTTGTTTGCACAAAAAACGCTTTTGTGAGATACTTGAAAGCTGTTACAGTAATGCTGTCTTTATACATATGCACAAACGATATTGTTATTTCATTTTAGCATCTGTTGCAGTAATCATTTTCATTTGTGGCAATTCTGCACTCTTCATTTTCTGCTTCTCTTGTGTTTGTGTTTGTCTGGTGTCTGTCTGCCTGTTTTTCTCTGTATGTCTCCCTGCCTTTTGGTGTATAATCTTTCTGTCTGTATGTCCATGGGCCCATGACGTTTGGCATGCTCACTTAAATTACCTCTTAGTTTTCCTCTTGCAGTATTTGAAGGAGACAGAACTTTGTGTCGTTCTTTGTCTGGAACCACAGATTAGTGATATGGTACATGTGCCAATAATTGTGGTTCTTGTGTCTGGTAGGCTGATGTCAGCTGTTTTATCTGATGAAAATATTCTCAGACTTTTGACAATTTTCTGTGCAGAGGCCATTTGATTGTGAAAAACCACAACAGCAAATGAGACATGAGCAGCCACTCAACCTACCACCAATGATAAGGATCTCACCAGATGGCGAAGAAGGTTTTGCAGATGGTCAGCGCATCCTGCAACATGGTCGACATCACAAACCATTTTGTGAAGTCCCTCCCAATAAAACAATTTGCCATGTCCACTGGAAATTCATTAACAGTAAGTAGTAAATAGGGGCTTTACGATTGACGGAGAAGCTGCTAGTAATATTTCTATTCCACTGATATTTTTAACTGGTAGTGCCGTGTCTAATGTACATCTAAATAACTGTGATATTAATGTGGTTTCGTATCTGCTGTGTTCAAACGTCCACACCAACATGGGGCCTTGTCGTTGTCATCGTTGTTGTGGCACATACCACTGAGATTTAATCATCCATGCCTTGTCACGCCTCTTGTTGCAGAGGAGTGTTCTCTGTTTGGTTTTGATGTGTTTCTAATGGTTAAATGCTCACTAGGAAATTTCTTGCTCAACCAGGCCTTTGTTTCGTTTTCGTCATTGAGATAACTTGTGCTTCTAAAGCAACTATTTGTTTTCATAAAACAAAGTAATTGAACAAAGTTCTATTGCAACAGATGATACCTTGTAACATGAGCTTCTGTGATGTGGAAGTTACTTGATTTGCAACCAAAACAACTCTTTACCTGCAATAATTATAAAAATCTGTCATTGATTCTTTCTGATGAAGTTGAGAAGATTTCCATACAATTTGAATCAAAGAAAATTGTTTTGGTTGCAAATAAAATCTCTTTGTATTGTTGGTATATTGTAAGATGCAACTTGTCATATGATTTTCATTTGCAAAGTATGGGCAAAAGGTGCATCTTGGCAATTACCAAAAAAGTTCCATATGGCTCAGTTTGGTTAGCTGAGTCATTTGATATTTTTACTATTTGCTAGATGTTTTAGCAGGTCAGCATTTCACAATCTTTTTGTACCGTTTCAGAAGTTTCTAAACAGAATTTCCCCCTTGAGGCAGAAATGCAATCTTCAAACTGAATTTAGAGAGTTTAAATGGGATTATTTTTTTTCTAGTTTCATTTGCCGCCATAGACATCAAACAGATACAGCATTACATTTCTAATGTACAACTGACACATGCAGCGCATTACAGCAGTGCTCGTTGTTAGCTGTTGTTCACTGAACTATCCGGATAGTGTTCTGGCGTTAGCATAATGTGGCAGAGCAAAGTATGATTTACATAGTTACTACCACAAACATTAATCGGTATAAGCATATTTATAACCCTGTCAGCAGGAATCCCATTAATGTTCATTGGCAAATCCAGGAGTTGAGAAAGAGGTTGGACAAAATTATAACCATAGCATAGATTTTTTTAGTTGTCAAGACTATTGGCCCCAGTTTCAGGGTTTCAAGTTGCCAAAATTCCTGATGACTATTTTGTCATTTGCTTTTTGCAGCTGGTTTCCCTAGGTTTACATGGCTTTATCATTAATTGTTATCATCTTACTCCTTTTATGTGATGCTTTTGCTCTACTTTTCCTATTTCTCATCTTTGTTTCCTTTGCAAGTATTATTATAACCTACGAATATTATTATTCCTTTTTACTTTACTATTTCTGTAGGCATCCATTGCATAAATCGGTCTTGGGGGAGCTACATAGGCCAAAATCCAACACAGGGATTGTCGGGTTGGATTGCGCCTGCTGGATCCACCCTTATGAATATTCAAGCAATGTCCTTGGATGTTTTCCTTCCCATATCAATGTTCAATTACATTACATCATCTGAATTCCAACCACCCCACATTTAAGAACTTTTGTCAATCACTGTGATCCAGCATACATTACAGAATTAATCCAGTAAAAAGCAGATAGGTCAAAGTGCTTCAGAAGCTAGACGTAAATTCTTTATAGTTAAATGGGTTTTTATGATGTACTTTTGCTTGTCCTTTATGATAATCAACTGCATTTTTTATTGAAGTTGTGTTTTATGTATGTATGTATGTATGTATGTATGTTTTTATGTATGTATGTATGTATGTATCACTAAACTTGTATAGCACCTTTTAAGTTTATGCTTTTAAGTTTATGCTCTTATGCTTCTATGATAGACTGAAGTATGTGATGCCAAAGTATTCTGAAACCACAGCTTGGGCAAAGATAGGCTTGTGTAAGGATGAAATGAGGCTTATTGCCCTGCTGGAATACCTGCCCTGCCCTGCTGGAATCTGCTGTGGAATCAGTTTTTATGTTATAAATTATACCAGATGGAGATGGTAGCTTGGCCCAAAATCTTAGCCAAGTCTCTGTGCTTGAGGCCTAGTCAGCCATTCCTATACATGTATGTCACACAACCTGTTGTTTAGCATGTCTTCTAAGCAGGAAGCTTAGTGGTAAACTAAATATCATCCTGGGTTATAAATTTGTTGCAGTGGGCAATGAAACTCACAGTTAAAATGAAGTTGATTATTACAGGGGTGTTGACATTAATTTCTACAGAATGTTGGACCTTTGAAATGAGACTGTTGAGTTAATCTGTTTGGTTATCTAGACCAGCAATGCTGGAACTCTGTCCTAGGTGGTCTCTAAGTCACAGTTGGTGCCTTTTGAATAGATTTCTGAAGTAATTTACCGCAGTACTTAAATTTTCTGACCCTGAAAGGAACTGTGTTGACATCACAGTTCATGTTATTTGGTTTTGGAAGCCTAGCATTGGATAAGCCAAAGTAGTAGCTTAGTCATTTGCTTGGCACGATGCAGTGATCTTGCCCTTTGGGATTAGACATGCCAGCCATATATGGATAGTGTCTGGACTTGGTGGTCAGTACGTGATGAAAAGGTACATAACGTCATATGTTTTGCAGGGTTTGAAGACAGCAGGTTGCTTAGGTTTCTGTGATATTAAGTTTCTTTGAGCCACCTTTGGACAGTGAGATTGTCAAGAGAGTCCCATACTTTCTTTTCCACACGTCAACTGTTGACTACATGAAGGGTATCCGGCCACTAAACTGCTCCAGCACCGCCATGAATTCTGCCTGGGCGACCAGCTGGATAAACATTCAAGTCTCTCCTTGTGTGTGTATCAGTTGGGTGCATGTGTGTAATGTGTATTTGCTGCATGTGTTCGTCTTCCAGAGTGTGCATATGTGGTTGTGGCTGTGCTTTGTCTGTCGAAGAAACAGTTTCTATGCCATGCATATGTTATTATGCTCAACTATTGATGAACTAAAGCTCATTTGAATTAATAAGAAGATTTATTAAGATGGTGAGACACTAAAAGTAACGGGAGAGAGACAGAGGGAGGAAAGGAGGGAGGAAGGGAGGGATGGAGGGAGGAATAGTTTGTTAACAGGAGGTCTAGTACATCACCTTTGCTTTGCCTGTTCCCTGGATGTAAATGATTGAATATTTGGAGCTTGCATTTGCTTATGATTGTTGTTGAAATATTATGAACATCATATTCATTGCTGTTTATCCATGCTGACCTTAGTCACCCTCACAGCTCCCTCATCTGCGTGCTATGAAAGGTCAGAGATTTTTCTGGCATTGCAACAGGCTCCCTCCCAAACAAAGGCATAGTTCAGGCTAATAAGATGTAATCAATAAGCGGTGTACTGTTTCTGCTGTTTGAATTTTTCCTTTGGAGATAAATGCTAATAAGGGCTCAGTCTTCTAGATATAAAATGCTGTTGTGTGATTTCTAAGCTGATGTTATAGTAAGAACTTCGTGGCTGATCGCTATAAAGGCCATCGAGAATTAGGAAGCTCAAAAGTTTTGGCAGACATCATTATGTTTCATAATTACATGCCGTCATTCTGATTGCCTAGGATCTAATGATGGACATAATGACTGCATGAGGTGCACATGATGTCAGCTTGACCTTTGTTCAAGGCAACAGATTGTTTCAGCAGCACTTTGTACAAGTATTGTAGACCTGTGAACATCATGTAATGGTAGTAAAACATCATCTGTAACTTAAACCTAACAGTTGCAGTGGCCTTGAATAATTATCAGATAAAATTGTCTGGCCTTAGATGTTATATGCCTATGAGGCGCAGTGTGTAAAAAAGCAATCTAGGGGCAGAATGAACGTTTAGATCTACACAGAGGCATAGCAAGGTGGTGGGAGGTTGGGTCATTTAGGGATATCAAAAAGAAAGAACCAAGGATACTCAATTTGTGTCAAACTCGATCGCTTATATGCACCCCAGTTAGACATGCTTTAAGCACATAACCAAATACAAGTACTGCTATATCTCTGGACCTACACTGGGTACCTTAATGACTGTTTTATTTGTTTTTTGAATGACTTATTGGAGACTTGATTGCTTTATTTGTGCTTTGAATGACTTATCAGAGACTTAATTTGCGTTGAACAATCTTGGTCTTGTCAGGAGACTTGTGAACTTGATGCAGACGGTGTAGCAGCTTTCCTGTCCAATGGATCAGTCAGTAGATTTCTGGCCAGTTGACTTTAACATAGTGCCTTGGCTAGGAGTCTTAGTAAAGAATTTGATGGTTTGTTGTTTGAGTTATTTGGACATTACGAAATAATTGCTTGTTTGTTGTTATGGCATAACTTGTGATCTTAATTCTGATAAATGAAGGGCCTTTTGTTGTAGAGATAAGTTTAGAAATTTTATTGCTTAAATAGTCTTTGATGCCAGTTGGGGCTTGAACCCAGTCTATCATTTGCAGAGAATCCCTGCCGAGGACTGTGGTGTGAGAGGCCATTTTGCTTTTTCCTGCAAGTCAGTAAAACTAATTAGCTGTACAGAAAGTTGTCTATACTGTTGCTTTAAGAACAGTATGCCATCCTGCTTTGCCATTGCTGCTGCTTTTTGTTTAGCTAGGTGGCTACAGACCTGTACAGAAATGAGATTATGTCATTGTGTAGTTTATAAATTCATGAAAATAATACATGTAATTTGGCGCTCTGCTGATTAGAGAAAAATATTGGTAATAAAATGCTTACCATGGTAATCTTGAAATTGTTGTTTGTGGTAGTTATCTAGTATGCTACTTATTTCTGGCAAGTTTAGTAATTGTTAAGATTTGATTAAATTGAGCCAATCAACATTTGGCAAAGCAGTGAATAGATGCATTGCATGATCACTGTGATATTACATTTTGCCTGGTGGGAGATAGGCATTGCCTGTAGTAGCTGTTATGACCATTAGTTGTGACATTTTTGTTATTATAGTAATATGACTGCAAGGCTAGATCAAAGTATTACTTCTGTATGCAAGTTTAGAAAGAGCACTTGCTTTCTTTTGATACTTAGCATTTCTGAATTCTAATAGTAAAGAAATTTGTCAGATACTGTGACAAAAATACAGATAACAGACTTGTTGCAATGTTCCCTCTAATTTTATTCACCATGTGTCCACTGGTTTACCACATGCGCAGTAACATTGGGACCTGGGCTTTGGCCCGTGTAAGAATGTGTATCAATTGGGCCTAAACTAAAAGGCTATAAAACCGCATTGTATAATAAGGACAAGTTAAACTTATATTAAGATTGTCTTTTGTTTGTCTTTGGGATCGTCCATAGAGGACGTCAGCAAAAATGACCTACTTCAGACCTCGCCCTCCCCTCAGCTCCATTTGTCTACATTTGGCATTACCTTCCCCGTACCCTTTGCGGAAGTCCGCACTCCATCACAGCATGAAGGCCCATAGATTATTAAACTTCCCTTTTGATCAGGTAGGGCGAACAGTGCTATGGAGTGGGGTACTTTGATACTGCCACATCCAGCAGTGGGACTATACACTTGTAGCACTAAGCTGTTGCTGTGCAGTATTTGTCCTCTGTGGTGGTGCATGACCATGGGAAGGCGACATAATTAGCACATGTGTTTCCAGGCTTGTACTGATAATGATGTCACAAGCTAGAATAGAAAAGGGGTGCATCTTGGGACAATCTTCTTTATGAAAATATGCAAACAACAAATTATATGCTTAGTACATTTAATAGCCAATATATTACTTTAACAGTATAAAAGATAAAGAAATATTGCAACACAAGCATATAGTAATGCTAAACAAAGCAAAACTGGCTGCCAATAAAGAGTGCGAATGAAAAAAACACTGCAGACCAAACAAACACAAATTCAAGCACTGTTACACAGAACCAATGGAGCACCAAACTAAAACTGACTTGTAAGTTTCTAGAAATGGCTAAATCTAAAAAACTGCCTTACTGAAACATGACATCAACATTAAAAAGCAAACAGCATGTATCAAGTTTTCCTCCAACTTGTAAGGTACATCATATCATTAATTCTAGCTAAATTTCTCTGGATTCAAGACCAAGACTACAATTGCCATAAGCAACTATCATTCGTTATTACCACTGCCAGCAAATAGCTGAGGTATTTTGACCATTTCAATAGTCACTTGACAATGTGCATGGTTTGTGTTCCCCGCTAATAAGCTTTTGATGCCATACAAAACCAATGCAATGGCAAAATCAGTGAACACTATATGTATATAAACTTACCAGAAGCGAAAATGTCTGCCTTATGCATTTTGAAATTTACAGGCAGCTGGTAACAGAAAAAAAATGGAATTCAAATCGACTCGTATCATTACCATAAACCTTATTAGAGAATTGTTAGTATAATTTTTTACATAATTATAATTGTTAACATAATTTATTTTTATAATTTGTTGATATAATTTTTGCTCCCAAGAATTTGTTTAATGCCACTGAAAAACCTGTAAAAGCCTTGTTCAGGCTTGCTGCTTTTATTTTTCTGCACTTTGTTGACCTCAGCGACATGCACAGCAGAGCCAAAATTTTGCATGAAACAATCGTGTATGATGTATACAACTAAAATGTATTGTTGGCACATTTGAAGATATGGTGAGATAGGAGCATGCAACAAAACTGGATAGCAGTGACAAGAACAAGTGCTTAAGTCTAGCTCTGCTTAAATACAAAGCAGAGCCAAGACAATTGCAAATTTCAAGGGCTTACTAAATGGTTTAAGGTTTTAAAGTATTCTGGGAAAACGACTAAAAACATAACTACATGTAGTATGGTTCTATGTTGAATGCAGTAACCAGTGTACAAGGTGTACAACACGCGTTTGCACACCTTGCAAGTCTCCCTAGATTTCCATGCTTCCATTTTCTTGTGCCTTCTGTACAATTAATTACCCTCAGTATCTACTTTTGAGGCTTGCTCTTCATGCAGACTGTTTTCATACAGTGTCTGGGACAATCCTGCTCAGGAGTCTATCTCATTGCTAATACTACTTAATCCAGCAGCCTATACAGATTTGATGAAAAGAATTCTACAAAGTAAAGTATTTCAAAATTCAATTTACGGAATCCAACTTTTCAATCAGAACAATTGTAATCGCAGTTGTACATTTATACAGTACCTCTTCAAGGAAACTACTCAGAAGTGCTCCCAACCTGATCACACAAGACCACAATCAAGATCTTCAATCACTGGCGAAATATAGGCAGAGAAAGGGCAAGAAGCTCATGTTGCAGGTTGCACAGTAGACTGTTCCAGACCAACCAAGGCAAAGCTACCATGTTGCATGTTACAGGACGGAGGGACAATCAGAACATCTTGTGCTGCAGAGCGAAAAGATCTACAGCCAGGGACTGTTGACACAGAAATACATACTGTAGATCCTTAAGATACGATGGAGCAAAACCAGCCACGCAGTTAACAACTTAACCTTTTCTCATATCAAATCCTCTTTATCTTTAGCCATAATTAGTTCTGAGTTGTGTGCACCATGGTAACAGGTTTAACAACGACCCACCAACAAAAACTATGGCTAAACTATAAACAAAACTATGACTGCAATGGATCATTATTAATAAAATTACTAGCTAATTTTTCAATAAGCATCTCTGTGAATTTGCATACTGTCAAATTAGAATTTATATAGCAAATAACTAGAGAATGTAAGCAGCTTTGTACTCCACTTGAAATATGTGCATTTCATCAAGGAGTCACATCTTCAAGTCTTCACATAACAAATCAGAAAAGAATAAGCAAGAAAATTCTAAAGATACTGAAGAAAACTAAAAAAATTAGAACCACTCAGTAAGAATGTCTAAGCAATCTTAGACAAAATATCTTAACACAGAAATTGTTAAAACAAAAGAAATATTGACAAAGATTAAAACTCCAATACTGATTTGCTACTCAACACCTAATAATTTCACTGTTTTCTTGAATGCATAATTTGCCAAGCTTAAACAATTAGAGGCTGCTAAAGATTAACTGAGAACCACAAATCGGTCATTAATGTTGTCTGCTAACAAAACCATGTAGGCTGTGAATACTACAGTCCTTGCCAGAAAGCCATCAAATAATTATTCAAAAAAACACATCAAATCAGAATTTGATTAAATTCACCCACTGACACTTAAGCAGAAATCAATTTGAAAAGAACTGCTCATTGAGCAAAATGAAATAACATGATAAATTCACAAAAAAATTCTGAAATAAGACTGCCACAATTTCTTTAAAAAAATACCTTCCTGTTAATCTCTAAACAACAAATTTCAATTTCAAACTGTCTAGGGGACCTCAAGGAGGCCCCGTAATTGCGCGGACTAGGGAGCCTCAAGTGCGCGAGATCTCGCAGACTCTCGCGTGATTATTATAAACAGTTAAAATGGCTGCGGACGTAGAATCAGAATTTTCTGTTGGGATGAACTTTTTGTTTGAAATTAAAGAGTTACAAACTGCAAAGCAAACATACGAACAGCATCATTATGTTCGGTGACAAAATAATAGATCCAAACTGTCATTTTCCTGACTTTGACCAACTGTAAATGTTTCTGAATGTGGTTGCACAGGACGTGAAAAATCGACTGCAAAATGGGTTAGGTTTAGGGTTAGATTCTGACCCATACGGCATTTATAAAGAATTAAGTTCATATTCACATTCACACTGATGCCCTAGTATATCAGTTTAGGCAAACGCCTTGAGGTCCCCTAGTATTCCAGTTTAGGCGACCTCTAGCAACGTCCTTTCAATTTTACTCATCTTTTCTGCAAACAGATTGAATAAATTCCACAATTATTCCGGAATGAAGACACAGACATGAACATTTTGCAACTTGTTTTGAAATTTAACAAATGTTTTCACATCTTCCACAACTTATGGATCTCCAGTATTAGCATTTGCACAGTAACTAGTCAACAGCTTAACATAACAATAATAATTGCACATTAAAATCATTTTGCTGCAGCAGTTTTCACATCATTTCATAACCTTTTCGTAAACTTTTCATGCTTGCCAATGCTGGAGTCATAGAGATGAAATCATACTGCTACATCTAAATTGTTTAATCATTGCCAAAACTAAATGCACTTTCTGTATCAAAACAAAATACAGAGTTTTGCTGGATTTTTTATGTTAGCATAAAAACTGTATTCAGTATATGGTAAGACATGACTGATTTTCTGTCTCTCTTATAACAACAAATGAAGCATATGGCCAAAGAACTATGCATACAGAAGAAAAGGCTAAAGATATTTCAACATCGCAAAGTCACAACACAGCTGTCACTCAAAAGTTCAAGGTGACAAAAACATGCAGACCTAGAATCAAAAAAATAACTCAAGAAAGCTGTATGCTTTAATGCCCAATAGCAATGAAAATCCTGGCAGCTAAAGATCATACAAACCAAAGATGATCCTTAACATTTGCTTATATATAAATGCAGTGCAGGTCCATTTATGCGTAGTTTGAATTTTTCCTTTGGAGATAAATGCTAATAAGGGCTCAGTCTACTAGGTATAAAATGCTGTCGTGTGATTTCTAAGCTGATGTTATAGTAAGAACTTCGTGGCTGATCGCTATCAAGGCCATTGAGAATTAGGAAACTCAAAAGTTTTGGCAGACATCGTTATGTTACATGCCGTCATTCTGATTGCCTAGGATCTAATGATGGACAATGACTGCATGAGGCACACATGATGTCAGCTTGACCTTTGGTCAAGGCAACAGATTGTTTCAGCAGCACTTTGTACAAGTATTGTAGACCTGTGAACATCATGTAATGGTAGTAAAACATCATCTGTAACTTAAACCTAACAGTTGCAGCGGCCTTGAATAATTATCAGATAAAAGTGTCTGGCCTTAAATGTTATATGCCTATGAGGCGCAGTGTGTAAAAAAGCAATCTAGGGGCAGAATGAATGTTTAGATCTACACAGAGGCATAGCAAGGTGGTGGAAGGTTGGGTCATTTAGGGATACCAAAAAGAAAGAACCAAGGATACTCAATTTGTGTCAAACTCGATGGCTTATATGCACCCCAGTTAGACATGCTTTAAGCACATAACCAAATACAAGTACTGCTATATCTCTGGACCTACACTGGGTACCTTAATGACTGTTTTATTTGTTTTTTGAATGACTTATTGGAGACTTGATTGCTTTATTTGTGCTTTGAATGACTTATCAGAGACTTAATTTGCGTTGAACAATCTTGGTCTTGTCAGGAGACTTGTGAACTTGATGCAGACGGTGTAGCGGCTTTCCTGTCCAATGGATCAGTCAGTAGATTTCTGGCCAGTTGACTTTAACATAGTGCCTTGGCTAGGAGTCTTAGTAAAGAATTTGATGGTTTGTTGTTTGAGTTATTTGGACATTACGAAATAATTGCTTGTTTGTTGTTATGGCATAACTTGTGATCTTAATTCTGATAAATGAAGGGCCTTTTGTTGTAGAGATAAGTTTAGAAATTTTATTGCTTAAATAGTCTTTGATGCCAGTTGGGGCTTGAACCCAGTCTATCATTTGCAGAGAATCCCTGCCGAGGACTCTGGTGTGAGAGGCCATTTTGCTTTTTCCTGCAAGTCAGTAAAACTAATTAGCTGTACAGAAAGTTGTCTATACTGTTGCTTTTAAGAACAGTATGCCATCCTGCATTGCCATTGCTGCTGCTTTTTGTTTAGCTAGGTGGCTACAGACCTGTACAGAAATGAGATTATGTCATTGTGTAGTTTATAAATTCATGAAAATAATACATGTAATTTGGCGCTCTGCTGATTAGAGAAAAATATTGGTAATAAAATGCTTACCATGGTAATCTTGAAATTGTTGTTTGTGGTAGTTATCTAGTATGCTACTTATTTCTGGCAAGTTTAGTAATTGTTAAGATTTGATTAAACTGAGCCAATCAACATTTGGCAAAGCAGTGAATAGATGCATTGCATGATCACTGTGATATTACATTTTGCCTGGTGGGAGATAGGCATTGCCTGTAGTAGCTGTTATGACCATTAGTTGTGACATTTTTGTTATTATAGTAATATGACTGCAAGGCTAGATCAAAGTATTACTTCTGTATGCAAGTTTAGAAAGAGCACTTGCTTTCTTTTGATACTTAGCATTTCTGAATTCTAATAGTAAAGAAATTAACAGCTACTGTTTCCATACATTATTTTAAAGCATGAAGTCCCTGCATTGGACTAGCAAGTCTATCGGTATACAGCAGTGGCAGGCAAGGATACAAGTACTATAATTTATCCTGGCTACAGCTGCTATTAGGTGTGGTCCTTTATCCGTTTGGGAGTGGCAACAGGTGCAGTTATATTAGGTTCACCTGCTTTGGAATCATACAGCCCCCTTTGGGGCTTAAAGTCAGCTGATATAGTCTGTCTGATATAATGACAATGAGACTGTATGTTAGCCAGCGCAGCAGATGTATCAATTGTTTTGCATGCTAATGTTTCTCGATTCAGCATCGGCGGAAGCATTAAGCGAATTCGTGCTTAAATATTTAGACATTGCATTATTTTTGCCACTCGGATGCTGGGTTTGGGAGGGAAGATATATGCAGCTACATGGGCAAAGTTCGCCTACTTTGGAAATGCACTGCCCCGCAGAGCTTAAAGCCAGATGTAGCCAGCAACTGTTGTCGCTCATCAAAACAGCTGTTACAGCTGGCACATGCTGTCTGAAATAATGATCTTGAGACTGAATACCAGCCAGTGTATCGATTTTTAAAAATTCTGCTATGTTGCGCTACACAGAAGGTTCCTGTATCGCATTTTAATGCGTGATGTTAACGTGTTAAATGGGTAGCATCGGCAGGCATGCCGCAACCGTACGTTAAATGGATCTGTGTCTACATGGGTCATGTATAAATGGGATCAAACTGTACTTACAAAATAGAAAGGCTGTGAT
This sequence comes from Norana najaformis, assembly GCA_964023275.1. Lineage (NCBI taxonomy): Eukaryota > Metazoa > Annelida > Clitellata > Crassiclitellata > Hormogastridae > Norana > Norana najaformis. The sequence goes on from OZ029921.1 coordinate 13,768,702, forward strand.
CCAAAGCGTAAAAGAGTACAAGCAGAATCAAAGTGAAATAATCTCATACCTCCAGAGAATGCATAGGAAACAACCAAAGTTGAGAAATGCTACTGCTTGGTGCTCTGTGTCAGCAGAGTGATCACTTTGCCAGAACTGTTTCAGCATTAGGAAATTCAGTCAAGAAAAACATATAGCATCAAACCAACTTTCTGTCAGGTGCCTCAGGTTGAAATCCGAAGCAGGACTTGAAAGACTAGAAAAATGAGACTTTACACCTGATTTAGCATGAGAGCACAGTGTGCACTCACTGCCATTTACTACCCTAGTTACATCATAACAGAAATGCTGAAACACTATATAAAACCAATAAAACAGCCATAGCATAAGCACAATAACAAAACTACAGACTACATAAAATGCTATGCTACAAATGTTACACTGACATTAAGTGAAGTCATAATGGATATGCCTACCTGGCCACAAAATTATTGAGCATAAGACTAAACTTGAAGAACAGACAACTGAGTCCGAATCACAATGTCATCAAATACTGGGAGGCGATTTGACAGATCTGTGCCCATTACCATGCCAGTCTTAAAATTTGTAGGCAAAAAATTGACAGCCAAGAGTAATGAACCATTTACTGCAAAAACATAAGCACCAATTCACAGCTCCAAATTGACACCTGATTCTAAAACCTTCCGTAATCTTGAAACATTTAGCTATGATTGTTTTAAAGGTGTTTTTATGATCTATGATTAGCACACTTAGCCCATCCATTTTGATTAAGTTTACTACACAATACACAAACCATCTAGAAACAACCACAGAGGTGTTTAATGATGTCATCTGACTGACAGAAAAGTATGGCACACTATCAACTAGATCAGTCAAAGACCAACAAAGAGGATTGAGGGAGCAGTATGAAGACCTTAGCAGAAGAGAATCAGTTTCATGTTTCTGACTTTAATATCCACAGAGCTGTTTACTTACTGCACTTCTGCACACATGACAGCCATGTTGTCTGGTGCTAATCAGACTGAAATCTGAACCTTTACGACATAGTAAACTGAAATGCCTTCTCAGCATCTGTCACGAGAAAATCGGAGTTTAAATTGTTGCTCATCATCATTAGGTTTAACTTAACTAGTAACTGAAGATGATAAGCTGGTCTTCCCATGCTAAATTCTCCTTAGCTTATGACCATGATATTCCGGGTAGAATTGGACAGCTTTGTGAGATTACTGAGGCTGATATACTGCTTGGTATTGTTCAACAAAAGTAAATGGAACCTGACAGAACAGCGGATCATTCTAAGAACAGACAGACAGATGTATCTAACAACCACAGAATGTAAATCTAGCATTTCATGTGTCAGTGAGAACAGAGGAAAGAGAATACTTCTGACTGAAAGTCGTAAAGATTTCTTTAGCAGCACAAGCATCCCATCAGGCCGTCACCGGCTAGGCCACTGCAAACAACAGTGAATTAGTTGTCACCACCTTCACCAGCCTCTGGTTCTTCTCCTTGGGCATCTGCAGTCCACAGCTGCCAAACATCAACATAGCAGATTTATTTTAAGCACCCCCTGATAACTAGCAGCATCGTTTTTTTCTTCAGACACATCAAAGTTAAAAACAAGAAATTCTCATGCACCAAGTGAAAACAAATTAACATATCAAAACATACTGACCCTCAAGGTTAAATTAATTTAAAGTGGATTTCTTGGAATATAGCATTAACAAAGGCTTCACGTTAATGACATGGAAGCAAACTAATGGCAAAAATGAACAAATTAGTTAATTTTGAGTTGTTTCATTATGTTTGTTTTCACTGCCATTCCAATAAAACAATGATCTCTGACTGTCAGTTTCAGATAATTCACACTGCACGGTCTGTGGATATTCACACAGCTAATGTGGATCAAAATCTTGTGCTTACCCAAATCAGTACCCATTCCACAAAATCATTGAAAAACCTAGAAACTGGCGAAATTGCTCCCCAAATATGCAGATAATGATGGTAGCTATTGCTTGGACAATTTGGTGTGGGCACCAGTTACATTCAGTGTCCCACAGGGCTCTCTTCTTGGCCACTTAGACTGTACATATTGTATGCAACTGATCTGACCAGCTCATCGTCATCCATAAAGAAAGTCTGCAAAGTTTGTCCTACTTTGCCCCTTGTCTGCCTTTGGCATTAACCTCCACCTATCCCTTCTGCAATCGAGGCCTAGCCTAGGCTACCCTGCTCATCTTGCACAGCTGTGGTCCAGGGTGTGGTAGTTTGATACTGCTGCATCCAGCAAAGGGACTCTAATTGTTAGATCCAACACAGTACAGTGTCTCCTTGCTGACTTAGTTGGCGTTCAATGCTCATGCTGTACTGCAATAACTACATGCACCAAACCTATATGCAAAATAAATCTATATGTGGACATTCCTAGTGGATATAACCTCCTCACCTTATCCATTTTTGTCCACATTTGGATGAACCCTCCCCTCCTTTGTGGACATTATTAATGCAACTGCCAACATAATCCAGACTGACTTCTTGCAATACACGTCCATTAGTCTATGAAAGTTTGCACGGCTGATTCTTTGAGCATCTAGAAAATGCCTCTTACCTATAATCCCACGTTTTGTGATGAAATTGACATGAATTATGTATGCTAGATGGGCTATATATGTGTGCTGTATACCTACTGACTAACAGTGACTGTATTATGAAAAAGGACTTCTTACACTGTTGACCGAGTAACATGATATATGTGATACAGGGTGTGTATTAGTGGATTAATGGAGAAAGGACAGATCCCTTTACCTCGAAACATCCACCATACAGAGCCTATAGAGGCTAAAATTCAGAGTACAGACAACCGCATGCATTAGACTCACAGAGGCACCATGCTGCTATTAGTCATAACCGATTAATGCTCATGTTGCTTAACTTTACTGCACCTGCTGGTGTCCTACAAATAGCACCAAGCAGGCCTAGTGTATCAGCAATTCAGTGCAAGGTGCAAGTGTGCATAAAGTGCAAATGTGTCGGTGCAGTTAGTGTATCAGTGCATAGTATCTTGGCTGGATGCCAGCACCCCTTATGCCTTGCAGAGGACACATTACCTTGGCATTATGTACAGCTGAAATGATACAATAGAACTAATTATGATCCAGTACTTACTGTGAGATTGTCTCTTAGCAGCTGCATGATAAGGGTGCTGTCCTTGTATGAATCTTCATTCAGTGTATCTAACTCTGCGATGGCATCATCGAAAGCCTATGAAAAGATAATAAAAGCAAGTTACAACAAGTCATTTGATAATGACCAGCAGCAACATGAGACCTTGTGGCCTAATGGAAGGCGAGAGTGGTGCGACCCACCAACGCTCTGTATCAAATATTATGCCACTAAAAATCGAGTTTGAGTCAGAGTCCAAGTCCATCAACATCAAAATACAATGGAGCAATGCAATTCAAAGGCACTGAAAAAGATAACAGCACTATTTATGTGGGAAGGATTGTTATTGTAATTTGTCCAAATAACCCTTTAAAAACACCAAGTTAAAGTTTTACTGAAATCAATATAAAGTCCAACTGAGCGAGTAACCAGCTAAAGTAAAAAGATCGCTTATGGCTTTTAACTTAGCCTCTACAACACGAGTCCTTCACTCTGAATCATGACAGCTGAATCCGAGTCCACAAAAAAAGACTCAAGCCTTAGTCGGACTCGAGCACTACATCACTGGTTACTTGATATGTGATAAATTTCTTCATCCTAATTCTTCACCTCCTGCCTACGACTACTTTCAGCCAACAAATCCTGCAAAGGTTCACAAACTCATCTTTTCTTCACCTAACAAAGGAGCTCTATTTGACATCATTTTTACATCTCTTCTGAGAGTGCTTTGACATCCTAGGTCCAAATATTACATCAATTATCCAATTTTCGTTGTACGAGGGATCCTTCCCATCTACTTTTATTCATGCCATAGTTCATCGTCTCCCAAACAAACCTTTCAACCCCTGTGACCTGTCCAATTACAGACCCAACTCAACTTTGAATTTTGTACATAAAACTCTTGAATGGGTAGTTTTGAATCATATGCAAACTCATCTAATATCTCCGATTTCAGTCTGCATACTGTAAGTTTCATTCAACAGCATCCAACCCTTCCTTCTATTCATGATATGATGTGTTCCATGGATAAGGGTAACCTCTGTGCTTAAATCTTTGTGTTAGCTTCCTGTTCAGCAAAGGATTTATTTTAAAATATGGATTATGGTTTATAATTTACAATGAACTCTGGCCAACCACAATACTTAAAATCAGTCCTCATTCCCCAGACTTATCATTATTCGACCATGTTTTCTGATTGCCTTTCTCTAGTTCTATCTAAGACTAGAACTGTTCTTGGTGAATGAGCGTTTTCATTTGCTGGATCTAGATTTTGGAACTCTCTGTTCGTTTAACTCGATCACAAGTGTCATTTCGTTCTCAACTTTAGGCTGCTTCTGTCTTAGTGGACTGATCTTCAGGACACTGACCTGACTGCTTTGATGCACCATCAGTCGATGCTTGTGCACCAGACACTGGCGTGATAGAAGCTACTAATTAGTAATAATAAAACATCATGTCTCTACCAACTGTAGTATGCACTTGCATAAAACATTTAAGAGAAGAGACCTGTTTAGCGAGTTCACAGGCTTTGTCAGAGGCATTCATGATCTCATAGAAGAAGACTGAGTAGTTGAGTGTAAGGCCAAGTCGGATCGGATGTGTTGGATGCATCTGGTCCTTAGCAATGTCAAATGCCGCCTGATACGACTTCTCTGACTCAGCAACAACATCTGCAACGTAATTTAATGTCACACGTTAATATTTTAAACCAACAAAAGACTTACCCACACACTTGCACACATAAAAATGTACAAGGGGACTAATTAAATTTGCCATTTAAGAGTCCAAGTTCAAACTAAGAAAAAGAAACAAATTAGTTACAAAATAATGTAAAGTAAGATAATTATAATCAGTCGTTTTATTAGCAACATTCCTCAACAGCTGTCCAACCTCATTGAAGACAATGACAGACCCACATCAACTGCTCTGCCACAACTCATGAAACAACATGTAAACAAATAATATTTTGCATTTGTCGGCCATAAAAGTACCAAGAGCTCTGACAGGCAATTTAACCATTTGACCAAAAACAGTATATACTAAAATTACAATGTATCTGACAAGAACCAGAAATAGTAAGACAAGGGTGTACATTAAAAGAGTCAAAAGCACAATTTGATGTTGTGCAATAAGACCCTGATATAATAATCATTTGTCTTACTGATAAGAAGCAATGTGAGACTTGCTTGAAAAGTGTTGCCTGAGTAAAAATGCAGATTTAATCAAATACACAGGTTGGGAACAGGCAAATCAAATATCAGCTTACAGGTTCTTACAATAATTACAATAATAACACATAGCTATCAGTAAGTAAAACAGTATGCATAAACTACATGAACACCTAAATATTTAACCAATTAATGGCACACATCACAGTTACTATGCACACTGCACAGTATAGCAGATCTGATCTAATCTATAGTGTTGTATTTGACAGCCAACATCACAGACTAGATCAACTTGTACTGTTCATCAAGAGTGCAAATTTATACTAGTAACCAACCTAAACTGTTAACCTTGACTGCAAATGGGTCCTAGAAATTAAGGACTAATTCAAACTGGCATATGCTCAAATTTCACAACACTCTGCACTACTTTCCCATATCATACATACACCTCTGCCGGCTTTCAAGCTCTCTCTGCATCTCTTTGGAACCACTAGTCTTAGTATAACTATCACGAAGTCAGCCTGGACCACAGCTGTGGATTTCACTCTATGAAGCCTCACTGCAGCTAAGACTGAACATTTTGCATTGCATTACGAGATGCAGAAGTTTTTATTTATAGTAACAGAAAAAGCACAGCATAACCAGATGCAATCGATAAATCTATGCACATATATTTCTGTTATATAGCAGAATTCCTCATGTTAATACACTGACAGGCAGAAAGACATTATGGCTTCATGGGTAGGGTGACTGCTTATCTAACTTTGCTTTAGGCCCAAGACATATACCAACTCACATGTGGCCCATTGAGCAAATGTGTTTCTGCTCTAAAATTACTGACTTTCTTCTTGCAAGATTTTAAAATTCTGCTCTAAAATTACTGACTTTCTTCTTGCTAGATTTTAAAAGAGATTGTATTTGCTGCCATCACTATGAGTGAATGGATGTTTTAGTAGAACATCAAAAACCGTTGTTATTTTATGTATTACACTTTTTAATCACATCATTTTTTATTCCTGGTAATTTAAACTAGAAACTTAAACAAAATATGCATCACTTATAATCTAGCAGTTGCATTTATTCTACAGAGTAACGAGTAGCAAGTGACCAGTCGACTATACTACATGAACTATATAATAACATAATAATAATAATAATATTAATAATAATAATAATTTGTCTAGTGCACTGGTGTCTAATGCACCAAACATCAACCAATGACACTTATGCATATTTTACTAAAATTTTGGCAACTCTAAAGGTCACATTCTGAATTTGAATTAAATTTGAAATCCATTTTTAAAACAAGTTACGCCAGAATTCACATTATATAATGTATACTATAAGGAAGATCCTGTGTATAGAAAAGGTACGTTTAATGTCCCCTCAGGAAGTGCATCTACGCTATATGCTCCAGGGTTCTATCGAGATTTTCCTCTTCAAATCTCTGTTCCACACAACCATTCATAGCACACATTTTTTGAGTGCCCTCCTTCTTTTGATTGCTGCATTTTCATCCAAATTCTCGGTTCTAACTCCTTTGCTCTCCATTCAAAGGTATTGGTATAAAGAACTGATTGCTCTTTCTTAAAACAGTTTTATATCAATCAAGCTTCATACAAACACCATGATGTCTTTCAATATTCTAGGAATCCCATCGGGCTGTGCATCAAAAGCAGTAGCAAGATCCTATGAAGTCAATGGTCAGTAATGAAATCAGGACATCAATGAAGTGAATATGGAACTAAAACTGTGCATAAGACTGTCTGGTAGCCTTGCTGTTTGTACCTGCTTCACTAAGTTTTAGATCTTTTTACCACAGTCATAAAGATATCAGCAACACATAATGACTGTGATCCATGTATGTACAGTATTGGAACAATGACTTCTTTAACAAGCAACACTAAATCATTAGTTAACGATGCATATGAATTATATACTGGCAAAATAAATGTTTTTGGTTCAGTACTTTTGGCAGTCTCTTAATAAGTACCATTGAAGAGTGCAGAATAACCTTCCTGCAAAGAAACTTTTTAACATTATGAACAGTTTGTGCTTCAGGCCATCTGTTAGAGTTTATTCCCAGTGTGGCACCTCTAAATGACGAAACATTATTTTGCAGCCATGATCTCACAGGTGGCAAATCTGGTTGCCTTCACTTTTAGTTCTGCAAAAATGCATATTTTTGTTGGGTTTTAAGCCATTTGTTTATGAAGATCCTGCATATTCAGAAATATTTTGCATACAAGTCTGCTTATCTTGTGCTTTTTGAGTCAACAGCAGGAATTTTACTGGTTCAGGAGATTCACTCATGCCTGTGATTCTCAGAGTGGCTGCCACCATGTTTCAGACTACAACAAATGGCCCTGGATTTCCATGTGCTCCACTTGTAACATACATCTCTGGACAGTCAATATTCCAGCAAAACACCATCTGCAGCCAAGAATCCCAAGGCAGGATTCTTCTGATATTTGATCTTATACTTCAAATTTGACGGGCCTTTTGGGATTTTCCAGGACGAAAGTAACTGTTAACTACATCATCTGTTTACTTTACCAAACGCAAGCACTTGTCTTATGTTAAGAAAAGGCCACTTACACTAATTTAGTGCATTAAAAGAGAAAATGAAGGAGTGTCCCATGGCTTTACTCAAAGTTTTATGAGCCCCATCCTAATGTGTTTATGCATTTAGACATCTTTCAAGAACGTCCCAAAGGCGCTGAAGCACAACTCTCTAACATATCTAAAAAGGTGTGACTTAAGATAAGCTGAAATGTTTTTTGAGCTGTAAAGGTCAGATTTTAAGTACACAGTAGGCCCAAGATGACAGTCTAATATACTAGCTTCAAGCATTATGTGCTCGAGTCTGCACAAGCAAGAGTGGGACTAACAGAAGCAACAGAGTAAAACAATCATTGACCTGGTTAGATTGACACAGGAACACAAAGCTCCCTGAATTACTGTATAAAGCAACTTTATAAACACAATACAATACATCATACACATACAATGGCAGTTTTATTGTGAAAACTACGAAAAAGTAATGTTTCTGCTTACACTCTCGGTCAGCTAATTTACTAGATTTATTGGCAGAATTGGCAACTTCAGCCAAGTAGCGATAATAGTCGCCCTTCATTTTCAAGTAGAACACTTTGCTTTCAGCATTACTGGCCTTGGCCACAAGATATTTGTCCAAAAGACCCTAAAACAAAAACAAAAAATTTTTAACTATAAGAACCAGTCTTGGAGTAATTTTCTGTTCACTATATCAAAAAATGTTGCACAGCAGTCAGTGGTTAACATGATGGACAGTCAACCCAGAAGCCATGGGTTCAAATCCCCATAAGAACAGATAGATACTACAAGATTTCCGTTCCACAGTGGAAAGATCAGTTTACATAAACTTTATTCTGCCACAATCAGGCAGCACAAAAAATAATAAAATACAAATACAAAGACAAAAATAATCAAATCAACTCACTGAAAAGTAAATGCTTTGCATAAACATTTACTGGAAAATTACTAATGCTAAAATTTTGCAGTATGTTACAGTTTTCTCAAAGTATCATTTTCAGAATGTGAGTGCTGGTGCTGGAATAGTTCATGATCCTACTGCCACTGTAGGCCTACTTCTTGAGACTGATGTGAGGTATGGAGTAGATATGAATAGATAAACCGATGCTTTTCTGATGACGACTAAATGAAGAAAGTGTAAAATATAATTTGCTGGTAAAATCAATCTGCAGTACAAATTATCATTCAAATTCATTGCTAACTTTAGCTATGAGAACTTAAACATCAGCCAGTAATACAAACTAGAAGTAGTACACACACTTGTAAAGGCCTACACACACCTCTATAGATAGATTTTAAAAATTTAATTTAATTATGGGGGCCTTTAACTCTCCTGTAAATTTATCTCAGCAGGTCGTATAAACAGTGTCACTATTGTAGTTGAATATACAAATTTTTCAGCTTTTGTTAGATTGTGTAGCTGCAAAATATGGACTAGAATACAATGCAAAAAAATTAAAACTAATGCAAGAAAACTAGCCCAAAATGATATAATCTGTACACAAATGTCTGCTTCTGCCTCCCTGACCAGGAGCTTTACTCCTGGACCTCACTGGGGGCTTTGTCCCAGACTCCCATACAAGCTCACACTCTGTGCTAGCCATGTCGCCAGCCATGCTGCAGTCCTGGGTTTGTCCTTGATAGTAAACCTATAACGCACCTTTCCATTTCCAAACTGACCTTTTGTGCAAACCTAAGCTGTAAATATTATATAATAAGTCCAAGAGTCCCATTATAGCCATAAAGCAGATGATTTTTGGGCGAACTAAGTATTAACAGCTAGTGGGTTTATTAATGGCTTCACGAAGATTGTGTATATTTTAAAATATGTATTCCTAAATCTGTTACATAACTTTGTGCACTAATTTTCTCTGACGACTCTTGCTACAAAGTACTCAATTCCCAATAAACCTTTTGGAGATGCATTTTACATATTTTAAGAGACTTTTATACATTTAATTCCACTGTACCAAAACATCGTTGCAGATCTCGCGAAGTTCGTTTTCAATCTTTTCCCTGTATTCTCTGGCCATTGACTGCTTTTTCTCGTGCCCCTCTGTTTTCTGTTCGATGCTCGAGATGACCCTCCATGAGGATCTCCTGGCCCCGACGACATTCTTATAGGCCACCGACAGCAGGTTCCTCTCCTCGTTCGTCAGCTCTTCGCCCATCTCCGTCACCTTCTGCATCGAAGCTGCCATGTCGTCATAGCGCTCTGCCTGCTCCGCCAGCTTGGCTTTCTGCACAAGATCTCCACGTTCCGGGGTCGACATGATTTTTGAAATACTTTAAGATGGCCAAAAAGGATGAAATTGATCACAAAAAGCAGAAGCGCTGGACCTCTTCCCTTGCACCGAGTCAACACCGCCGCAGAAGCCGCAGATGCACCAAAGACTGTATAAGCGCACACAGTATCAGCCGCTGCTTCCCAGATACAAAGTCGCCATATTTAAGTTATGACGTCACGCGTATGGTCCTTCGGTGTTTGATCTCGTGTCATTAAATTAAAAGATTCGAAGTTATTCCTGATTTTTTGTCGATTACGAGAATGAAAGGCACTTTAAAACAGGGAGGCTAAGGGATGGCTTAGACCATAGGCAGTTTTTTCAGGAGGATGTTAGGGAAACCATCCGATCCAGAATAGTGGCTGGGTTTGAGAAGAGAAAGAGGATTGAATCGTAATCTCGAGATTTCTTCAGCGCCAACGAAAGCCACGTCACGGGGGCCAGCTTATTCACAGGCTCTCAGTTAAAACAAAACCGACAGGCAAAATGGTTCGGTTCCAGGTCAAGATCCAAAGGTCAGGCAGAGACAGCGTGGCAGGTCAACTACGGTGGAATGTTGATTAAAATGAATGATTAAAAACCTCACCATATTAGGCCCCTACACAAAACCTGGAACGTTACTCGAATGTTTCCAACCAAACCAGCAAGCCAACATCTTTGCTAACCATTTTGCCACCATCAATACAGGTGATGATGGCAAGACCCACAGGTTAATTTCATAACTCCACTCAGAATCAGCCGACAGGTGCTCGTATAAATGTACAGGTTTTTCTATAGCGATCATTTGGCCTCCATCCTGCTCATTTTTCAGTAAATTTAACGGGCAAGATCCTTAACCACTGCTGCCTGTAGGCCTACTCCCAATAGCCGATCAAGGAATAACCAAGGCACTCGTGGCCATACCAAACTTTGCAAACCTCAACTATGCTCTGTAACTATTTCTTCTATAATCGTATTGTCAATAGGCGGTATCTGGAATGAACTGCCTTCACCTGTGACTGAGCCCCATCACTAGGTGCATTCACAACAGGAACTAGGCCTACCTGTTTTGCCAGATATATGCAGGAAAACGCTTACGGTTAGCAGCCATCACTGTACATTTGTACTTTTATTTTTCATTTTTGTCTTATAATAGACTAGCTAATGGCAAAACATTGCATTTTGTTTCACTGCCTCTGTTTGGTTCTTAATATTTTCAATCGTGTTAGTATTCCCATTGTTTCACCGTTTCCACTGGTTTAGTAGCCTATTTTTCATTGTTGTTAGCACTATCACTGTAAGCACCTTTTCTTAATTTTTTATGCCATGGGTCAGTGCTCATCCTCCGCATCTTATGGAATGTGTAGGGCCTACTAATTTTAAGCCTCTAGACTTATGCTGTTTAGTTTGCTGCTGCATGATTATTAGGCCTACTTGTATTATTCTAATAAAATCAATTAATTAATCAATCGACGAAAAGCTACAAAGCAGCTGGTTGCAATGGGTTCCATAACCAATTAGGGACAATATTTTACAGAAATAAAAAGTACAATCGGCGTTAATTAAGCTTTTGCAGTGCAATTTATCATTAGAGTGAACGCTGCTGCCACGCGTCTTCATGGATCTGTGCGAAGTGTGCCACGAGAATTTCCAAAACTAGCAAGAGATACTTACTGTTGATATGCCCACCGCATGTTTTTATCCAATGCGTACAGAACGCGTATTATCTGGCGTTGAGTTGACGGAGCTATGGGAGGAGGATCTTTGTCGGGGGGGGGGGGGGGGCGCTCGCGGCTGGAACCTGACTTTGAGACCTTTTATTTGACAGTTTTTCTTGTAACTTTGCACTCTGGCGGGCGCTAGCTGTCTTCGAAGATGGGGCGCTCTAAATCTTCGTAAGCTGGAGATTTCTACAGCGCCCATTGAAAGTGCGAAGTTCGTCTACGAGCGGTTCAATCTCCAAAACGAACAGCGTATGACCTGTGAGGAAGAACTGTAATTTTAGCTTCGCGCCATTCAGGGCGGTCGTCATATTTCACTTCATATCTGACCGACTGCTAAAGATGATCTTGCATTTGCTCTTCGATTATGGCTAATAGTGTCCTCGTGTACAACAAAGCGATGCCTCGGCGTTTGAAATCGCGGTTATCAAGTAGCCGGTGTGAAATGGGAAGGTTGGTTCTGGTCCTTCGCCCAAATAATAAATTCCAGCAGAAGATTGGCCTAATTAATCCACCAACCTTTCAAATGCCAAGTTTGATGCTTTCAAGGGGTGCTGGAAGTGATACAGTATTTGCAATGTTGTGGCACTGAAAATCAGGCTAACCTGGTCTGTTGTAACCCCAAATCTCAGGAACAGTAGGTATTAAGGTATGAACCTTGCAGATCTTCATGATACATATCAGTCAACATATTGGGCAAAAATTATGCAAGTCTGAGACAGTGAGGTGGGACACACTAGTAGTTGAAGTGACATGGAACGATCCGGGTGATTAAGCCCTAGGATGTTTTCCAAAACTGGCTGAGTTGACACAGATAACCCTAATTTGTTTTATGCAAATGATGATTAAATTTCAACACACAAACTCCACTATCAACTCTCCTTTTACTGTATAAAGACAAAGCATTCATTTTTTCCCCCATGTAGAAACATTCCTGAACAGGAGAAGGTGAAAATGCTCTAAAACCATTAGCCTAGGATATTGATTCAATCACTTCAACAGCTGGTGATAAAATACAAGCTACTGTAAGTTAATCTGGTGTTCATTCATGATTCTGCAAGTCTGCCTCCTACATTATTCAAACACCACATCCACAAGTTTCCTTACTTGCCGTTTTTCTCAGGAGTGAAATGCACAGCATAGATGAAGCACTGTGTAAAACATGGATTGTATCACATTAAACTGTAGCTCAGAGCAGCAGAACTGTTTATGATGGAAAGTAATCAAAGAGCTTCATATGAAGTTACCACTGGAATAGCCTGGTGGTTTTTTAAGAATTTGACAGCAAGGGAAGTACTCAGTAATGTCATCTTGTTAGAATTTTTCTTAATGGGAAGTTATACTGAATAGCCCCATGGTAGCTATACAGACAGGAAAGTTACCTTGAGGATTCCTTGGCAGAATTGCTTATTATTTCTGTATTTATTAAGCACCACTACCTAATGACTGAGCATCAACTGATAGTACAAAGCAACTATAAGCGAAAAAGTTGCTCAAGGTCCCTACACAGTAACCGTCTCACAGGAGGGACTCGAACCCATACGCCCCACCTTACCCACTGATTGCTCTAACCAATCAGCTCATGAGGGTAGTTTATTCCAAAGAATTACAAGAAAATACACATATTCTAAGACAAGTCTTAGGATTGATCAAACATGTGAAAAAGTGAATCAGTTTCAGCTTAATAACAAATTACTTAAAGAAAACACAATTAAACAGTTAGGCAGACCGTATAAAACAAAACTAATGCAACATGAAACTACAGTCTGTATACACTTTATAAATTCTTAAAAAATTGCAAATTGATTAAATTTTAATAAACAGTGATGGTCAGTACTTAATATACTGGTATTTAAAATATAATGTAATAAAAATATTTGCACTTTTGCTTAAACTACACATTTGAGTATTTAGTATCAGAGTCCCATCCAGAACCATGTTTGAGTTCATGTTCCATGTTGCACTGAGAATGAGGAATGACAAAAGTCAAATGCTCACTGACAGACACTCCCTCATGGGTGGCATAAGAAGCAGCATTGGAACATCCCAGAGGCCACCAGGTCTGTACATGAATTCATCCATCAATACCTGGTCATAGAATATTCCTATGACTAACAGTTGATGCTACTGCAAAAACCATGCCTCACCAATGCACCATCAAAATCAGAGGTTTCCCAGACAGTAACAGTGTATGCAAGTCTTTGGCTTGACAGTCTAATACAAATTCTTCCAGTGAATGGTCAACTGATTCAAAAAGGGGGCCAGGCTTTAATGACGCACGACCGAATACCATCCGAAAGCGCACGACATCCAGATCAGACCTCAGAAATAACTTCAAAATGAGCATTCAGACACAGTAAGTGTAATTCTATCACAAACTTTTACAGTGCCACTTCATTAGTAACTCGTCAGAGCGGTGAAATAGAAGTCTGAACACAACGTAACTATGAAGCAAATTCTGCAAAATACACTGATCTACTGAAATGAAACGAGAAGCAAAAACAGCGGCTAGTTTGGCCACACATGTGCAGACCCAAGTAATAAGCTATGTATTAGGATTGAAGTGCCAATTTGATATAGACTGACACAAACTGGTCATAATAATGTGACACATGCTGAACATATTCATACTAGAAAAACTTAGATTTTGAATTATTTCATACATAGTATTTAAAATACTTTTTCAAACCAAGTATTTTATTCTTGTATTTAAATACTTGCAAAAATGTATTTATATTTGTATTTTAAATACTTTTCTGGTCAAGTATTTGTATTTGTACTCCAATTACTTTGCATTTTATCCATCACTGTAGGCCTATACATGGAAGTGCAGTAATAAGATAAACAACAGCAGTAAAGGCTAGATCATGTTGCATTGATTATCACAGATAGCAGCATTTCCTTCACGACAGCCACAGTTCAGGATGTACATCATCTGTGTTGACAAGAGGAAGACTCTTCAGCATAAAACCCTAAAACCACAAAGCAGAAATATCTGGAAGAAACATCATTCAACATGAAAATTACAGACAACAAATGTTTTCCTATCAATGTGTTGAAATATGCACCAAAAACTAAAAGAAATTCATACAATATTGAAAATTAAAGTGTAACTACTAGAGTCAAACTTTTAGAGTCAAACACAACACCTTCTAGCACAGCTCAGGACTCCCTTTTTTAACCTGCTGCAACTCGATCAATATAACAAAGTGCCATGAACACTTAAGGAATGCAACATGAACCAAGAACTGAGAACAAAGTGTCAAGCAAAAACCTTGTATGCAATTCACCTGGGTTCTGTGATTGTACAAAAGCATGCCAGTGGTGACTTTTCCTGCTAATTAACACATTATTTGCTTAGATGGATTTATTGTTCTTAATAAATTTTAACATCATTAGCTACCAAGAAGCATTGTCAAGAAATACTTAAAAGGCACTATAAAATGTCTGGTCACACACACACATATATTCTGAAGGGCCACTATACAAACGCTCTGAAGGAAATACATATTCCCTGCAACTAGCAAGAAAATAACAAAAGCATTTCAGCAAACTACAAAGAAAATTTTAAGGAATGCAGTACCAAGATAGAGACCACTAAGACACTGTTCTGCCATCTGGCAACATGATGCTGACAACCGTTTTGGAGGTAAATCCTTGACTAGTGTTGCTGTTGCCTCCGATGAGAAGAATTCTGCAAATAAACAAAAATGCTCTACCATCTTATCAAAAGAAAGGCACTTGACATAATGAACATCATTTATCATTTAAACAACACATGTTACTTAATGACAGCACAGTTTCACATGATACTGGTATTAACAAAATACTGGGTATTAATAATTCTACTATTCATTTGTAATTAACAAACATAGTTCTGCTATTTACATATTTATGCTATTCTTTGACATTTTGTAAAGCAAAACTGCAACGAAAGAACAAGCATCAAGTGCCAAAACAGATATGACTCACTGCAGATTTATTTGGATCCCAAAGGTGCTTTCTAACCAGCATCAATATGCATGATTTTAATCTAAAACACCTTTCTAATCTATTTCTGGAAAACTGTATGGTGCGACTTAAGACTCATTTTGCCACAGCAAGTCACAAATGTCTTATAAGGTACCCTATAGATATGCGTCGAATATGAACATTCTTAACAACAAGGAACACTTTACAAAAATAATTTCAAAATTAATTTAGAATTATGCCAAACAACAAAGCTGATGTCTATGTTTTCCATGTTGAACTTCAGGCACCACAAATTAGCACAATATACCAGAATTAATACTAGTCCTTTGCTGTTCAAAGCCCTAAATCAAGACATATAACACAAGGACCCAAATTGCTCTACCTGGCAAGACGAAAGGTCCTGCTGACCGGAATGGGAACTACAACCCAGAAAATGCCTGAGACGAACACAGCTGTGACGATGATAAGGCTTGCCTAGGTAATGCTGGAATGCCTGACATATAGTGCAGCTTTGCACATGACAAGAACATTGAAGGACACCTGCACAAACAAACACATTCACATCAGCAGATCAAGCAGACAACTGTTTAACAGTGATTTTACTCCTTCGGGTCAGAAGCACCTCTGTTGAGTTATCCTCTAAGAGGCGCTTTATAAATCTCAAATTACAATTACAATTACAACTGAATGAAGTGCTTGACTGTTCAGCAGAAACCGAGCAATGTTTCCACCGGAATAACAACTGCTTGAGCAATTAAAATGGCAACCCAATGTTTTTAAATTCTGTGAACTACTAAAGAAACATACTGAACTGTGTTCAATGTCTGGTCAAGTAAAATTTTTGAAATTCCAAAATATCAGTTGGATTACACAATGGTATTTGTTTATCATCTGTGAGTCTGAAGTTTTAATTCTGTTGCAACACACAGGATTGAAAATTCATTGGCAAGCCAAGCAAGAAAAGCTTTTCGAGTCATACAAATGCTGTTGTCATGTTTCATTTCATCTGAAAGATGCTTCAACCCAAACCAATTAGAACCAACTGATTATTCATCTTTGACAGACCCATTTCTCCATTTCAACTGAAATTAAAGTTGCAGTTGATCAGTCTATCTTTTGCTTCTTTTATCCTAGACAACAGTAGCGTCATAGGGTTAGCATTCTGGACTGGCAAGAGTTTTGAACTTCCCAATAGGACAGTTTCCACAAGCTCCCTCTTCTGAATTCGGCTACAAGTAAAGCGGGTAAATGGAATGAATAGAAGGCAAGAGATACGATGTTACCTGCCCTCATAGGCTAAGGCTAGAGAAATAAAACTCTACATTTCAACTCGATGCCATCTTTCAGGATCAGATTTAGGGATTGATCTTCTTTTATGTTCATCCTAGAATTGTAAGTACTGTACATTTACGCATTTCCATATGGAAGCAAAAAACAAACCTGCAGAAACAGACTTCTTAGTTATACTTGCATGACTGGATGGTATAAGATGATCTCCACTCGGTTCTCTGCCAATCAGATCATCAGCAACCTGACAACATAAAAAAGCAGACTGGCAGACATTTACATTGCATCATTTAAGAACCTGTGCTTTAAAACTGGTTATCTGAGTGATCTGAAAAGGTAGGCTGAAATGTATACTGAGCTGAGTTAAGCAAAACAGTACATACAAGTGGAGGAGGATAGCCCCTGGATGATGGCTCAATGCATGAGAAGGTAACACGTGATCAAGGATACATGAGCAACATTATCGACATGGCAGTAACAAACAGCAATGGTATCTGACACATATGTGATAGGAAGACAGCTGAGAATATTAAGCAATAGGGTGAACTGATCATAATTTAAATCTTCAAATGAAAAAACAGATTAAAAGTTGTGTACTTTTCTCACTACAAAAGGGGGTTTTCGAGTTGCCACCACATCATCTTCCAAACTTATCTCCTTAATCCTGTCACGCATCCTCGGAGGCATCGATCGAGAACGATGCACAGCACCAAACGATATCTTGCGACTTTCATTTGTGGCCCTACAGAAAATTCAGTCAAAAAAGTACATTAGTGTAGATCAGCATGGCCCTCTTAACATGGGGTTTGTTAACATGCTAATCAATTCTTCTAGGCAAGGGCTAGGGTCACTGGCTTTGTTTTACTACAGCAACTAAACTATTTTTAGGTCAAAACATTTTAAACTTAATCTCTTAATTTTTAAAGAGTGCTAATTCAGATTGCCTCGGCTGGATAATTTTAATACAGTTATATCAGAATGGTCTAGTTTTTCAGCAAAGATCAGACAAGTTCTGTGGGCAATAGTACTGTGGGAGGTTATGGACTTCTCAGCAGCAGACTATGGTCTAAGTTAGCTGCCAGCTTGCATGTGTTAAGATGGCTGACTGCTTGCGTATTCTGACTCCACACCATCAGGAGGGGCATAATTTCTGCAAAAATTCAATTGCTTTTAAGGCCATGTATTGCCTATTTATGACTCACAACCACCAAAAGCATAAGGACATGGCATGGCACTTATGAAACATCCGCAATCAAATTTCATTCTCTCAGCTAAAAGCCTTTAAATACTGTAAATTTTACGATACTTACATGGATTAACATGTTTTCTGACAGCAAGTCAAAGCATATCATCTTTCAAAATAAAAAATTAAGTAATGCACTTGTTAACATGCCATATCTTCATCAGCTGAGTGAGGAATTTTAGGCATCGGTGGGTCACAGTGGTCAGACAGCAAAGCAAGATGGTATCATAAATAGGTCTTAAGCTGCTTTACTAATATGTCTAGCAAAATATTATTGAGTACTGTAAACAGTTCAGAACCCTGAGGAATACCACATTATGAGATTGTGAATGGCAATACCTGGTTCATTTTAAACAAAATTCTGCTTTTTACCTGACTGCAACTGATTTCTTTTCTTTGCTGTGTCTAGAGCTTCTACTTGGCAGGAAACCCCTCTACAACATAAAATGTCAGTATGAGATCAGTGAAGCACTGTACATGATGACACTGTAAATGACATTTGAAAATTTTATAAGCTTTTTGAATAAAGATTAACAGGCATGAAACGAACTGCAAACTGTTTTTGAATGTGAAGCATGACCAATGACCATGTTCTGTTAAAGCCAAAATTCCAAAGCATCTTGCTAGTACTAATTAATAACTTATACTGTGTCAGTGTCTAATGCACAAGGCATCAACCAAAACCAAGCCAAACTCATGTCAGTATATCTAAAAGATCCGTCCACAGAGAAAGAGAGACATCCTACGGTGGATAAGCAACTTGAAAAAGGTAAGTCTTAAGTTGAGAATGAAATGGCACAAGAGACTGAGCAGAATGAACAGATACAGAAAAAGAATTCAAAATCTAAGCCCAGCAACCAAAAAGCCAATTCATCAAGAACAGCTGAACTTAGTCTGCAATGAAAAGCTTTACAGTGCAAATTAATTGTATTAAATCAGACCAGCAATTGGCTGAAATCTAGACTTTTTAATACTGTACTCCTGGACACAATAAAATGAGGGATTTAAATCAAAAATAGTGTGCAGCAGTTGTCAGAGCTCAATTTCACCACTGGCATCAGAAAAAAATAAAGCTATTGCAAAAGTCAAGGTAAACATTGTTCACCTGCCAAGGATCACGCTCCAGGTTAAGAGTTTCTTGTATCACAGTTCTTGTTGAAAATTCCAGTTTAGGACTGATACCCTGCAAAAATAACACTACACTACATTCAGGCAAAAAGGACAATCAAGTTTATAGTATATGAATGAAAGTGAGAACACTGAATGCCAACAAACCAATGGAAAGAATACTCAACACCATTGATATCTCCAAAGTTTTCAGGAATAGCAGCTCATTAATTCTGCACAGCCATTGTAATTTTAATTGTAAATGTAATTAGAAATTTAAGAAGTGCTGCTTCAAAAGAAACTAATCACAGGCAATATCTGTACTAGCCTAAAGGACGTTATGTGTCATTAAGAATGGAAAGTTCATCATTTAGCAAGCATTGCTCAGATAACTAAAAAGTTGAGAGCTGACATCGTTCAGAACTCCTGGGCCATGTTACGGCGAGGATGAGGAACGGTGACAGATGATGTCGTCTACTGCCAATGGCACACAGCTGCCTCATTGTCTAGCAGCCCTTCACAGTAAGCAGATGATGCAGCATCCAGACATCTCTTGAGCCAGCACATTAGCACAGGATAGGCATTCAACTGGTCACAGAACCACTCCACGGTTGATGGTCAACAGAACTCCAAAGACTCTTTTCACTCTTCCCACACCAAATCCAAAGGTTTCCCAGTTGATGATGGCATACAGATCTGTACGTCTAAAGCAAAACTGTCCTGATGGGAACCTGACACCCCTTAGAGGCGGTAGATGGGTCCAAACGGCAGCAAAGTATCAATCAGTGGGATGAACACCATCCAAAACACACAAAAACCCTGTTGGAATTGAAAAACACCAAAATGCAGACTCGGTTGCAGTAGAAGTCCGAATAAACAAGACATTTTTCAGCAATTTTCACGCAAGACAAAGAAACTGTCAAATGACAGAATTAGGCAAAACATGCACAGTGGCTGCAGACATGTGCAGACACATTGTTGACTGCATGCACTGAAATGGAAAGCTGCCTTTGATTTCATAGACAGCAGAGCCCTTTGACAAGTACTCATGTCACTTTGATGCTATAGGCTTTATGACAGAGCTACAGGCAAACACAACATGCATGCTGTAAATTAATGGTTTGATATCTGACTGGTTCAGCATGCATGGATGCATGGTGGAGTCAACAGGCTGCAGACTTACCTCAGACCCTATTCTTACAAGTTCCCACCTGGAGACCAAATCATGGGAATGGACCATACCTGGAGGTGCAAGACTGGATCAGGTGTTTCCTATCTGGATTACGCTAGTGATGTAGAACTACATCAAAATTATGTTTTTGAAAAAAATGGGTTTGGAGGATCTCAGTTTGGAATGGAAATTAACTGGGCCAAGAAAAAGCTCAGGCAGTGGTAGAACTATCCTCACAACTGAATCACAACTACAGGCAGGTGAAGTCACTCGGTAGGTTAGCCAAACTGGGGTCTCACACTGAGGCTGACGGCAACAGTGGACTTGAGATTCAACAACAAGCAGCTATTGCCATAAACTAAATTCTTACTGCAAGGAATCTGGAATATTGACATTAGGCTTGTCATTACACTGAAACCAAAATCTTTGGATGTTGACAAAGCCCTAAAGAAGAAGCACCATGCCTTAAAGGCTTTGGCCATTATAAAATTACAGTTCAATTACTGGAAGGCAAATTTAAAACAAACCAGAACAAAGTTGTAACCTTTTTCTGAATCAGCTAAAATTATGATTATGGTACTTTCATGACAATTACAGTTACAGTGTACTTTTCTGCCATGTTAAGTTTGCTGAGTTATTGTCCCCAACATTTTCACAGTTTACCACAGAGAAAGATACCACACTCAGGATATGGTGCTGGCAAGCACAGTGAAGTTAAGCACCATCAAGCCTGGTTAGTACTTGGATTGGTGATCATCCATGCAATACCATATTGTATGTGCCAGCTCAGGCCTCCAATCTTTGGGTTGGTATATGTGTATCAACACAATTTCAGAGCTTAAAGACAGGTTTACTGCTGTTGTATTGCTGTGATTATGTTTGCAATACTAAGGCAAAAGAACTTTTAAATCCCAAGTACATGCATCTGAGTAGAGATGATGGAGTTTAAACAAGTGTGTTACCTTTACCTTTTTACCTTTACAGCAAACCATTTATTACAGTAACATCAAAATTGGGATGGACTTGAACGTAACTGTCTCACATAATTGAATAAAGCATTGTTAAGATAAGCTGGCAGCAAAAGCAGGAAAGTAAGAATTAAGAATAAAGATCCTGGTGTGGCATTCAATAATTAAAAAACTCAGTTACACTGCCTTGATTATAATTACACTGTTCCAATTACAATTTATTGTAACAAAAGTGTTCATTAAAGCAATTACAACTGCAATCACAGTACCAAACTGTAATTAGTTACAACAGAATTACGATGACAGTTTGTGCCTAATAAGGATCCTGTATGTTGCCTACACCGCACACATCAACACAGAAAATGACCGGCATACACTGCAGATCCTTGTATGGAAGACGATTCAACAAGAAGTCTTTGGATCTGTCATAAGCTGCGAACCCAAGCAAGGGCCCACGCACTCTAATCCATGATATCCAGCCCTCAAAGGGGCTGGAAGAGACTGGTCAGACAGACCAGGCACACAAAGACACAACTGCTGGAGTGCAACCTTCACCAATTATGCTTCTATTCTAATCTAGTGCTGTCATCATAATGTACAAGGCATCAATCTAAGGTTGTTTCAAATGAAATATAGTAGAAAAACTTCAAGCAACATGTCCAAGACAGGCACCACAGTCACTGGTGACATCTGGTGAAAACGGCAGTGCTTCAGAAACGGGTCAAAGATGATGACAATGCAACTGATCCACATACGACTAAGAACGGCTCCTTTACACTCAGAGAAAGTAAATTCATGGTCTAGTCTAATCCAAGTTGCATTCAGAGTAGGAACAAGAAGCGTGCTAATTAAACTTTACAAATTCACATCATTACCTCAGGCCAGTCCGTCACGTTTGAACACAGCAATATTCAACAAATTCTCCTCGATACAATTTACATACGCAATGTGACATAGCCTGATGTCATGCATATACCTCGCAGAAGTTCTGGCAAGATATCCAAGAGGTTCTTAAATAGTTTCTGCTATTACGTTGGTTACATATATAGTCACAGTCACACATAAAACTACTCTATTTATAGATAATCTGAATGGCTGCTGATCTGAACCACTGAATTAAAGGAAGTGTGTGTCCAAACCTGAGATATGAAAACCAAAGTATCTTCAACTCACTGGGAAGAGGACACTCCTTTCCATGAGAACTTCCCGATTGTGAAGACCATACCAAGAGAAATACGCTGGGATGGGGTAGAGAAACTGCAAA
The DNA here is from genome assembly GCA_964023275.1 of Norana najaformis. NCBI lineage: Eukaryota > Metazoa > Annelida > Clitellata > Crassiclitellata > Hormogastridae > Norana > Norana najaformis. Next base: position 13,791,603 of record OZ029921.1, read on the forward strand.
GCTGTAGAATTATACCAAGCGAGTAGACGTCCATCGCCGCCATCGTCCGACATTTGCATCAGGTCAACGTGAATTAAGATCTCTGAAAAATAATTTTAAAAATTTTATGCAGTTACACAAGATTATTATTGGAGTTAACAAAAGGGGTAAGTGCCTCAGCCAAATGATCTTTCAAACACAGGTCCATGATTCTGAGCAGTTTCCACAGAGGCATGTAAACAAGTGTGCTAACTTATCGAGGTTACAATATATTTATAAGATTCTTTATAGAAGACTTAAATTGACTCATACAGATGTCTGGTATTCTACACATCTAAGTGTTGCAGAACGAAACCAGAGGAAAATGAATAAACAGTGTAGATCTTTGAAGATACACAGTTAAAACACATAGATGTAAGTTTTTTAACTTGGTACTTAAATTAATTTTATCAAAAATATTTTCTTACTCATAATCAGAGTTCAACCAAAGTCAATTTAATTCAACTTTCCAAACCAACTATTTCCAAACTTTAAAAACTTAATTTTACTGACTAAAAGTAAAACCGAAGCATAATTGCAGATTGGATTTCAACCTTGACCAGATGACTGACCTTCAAGTGCATCAGATACAAGAGCAGGCTCATACGCTGTGTAAAACACCTGGAACAATACAACACAATACAGAAATGCAGAATCACAGCTTTCGATCAAAACATATTCAAAATATAAATATATTAGGGTCATATGCAAGAAACAATTTCCATACAGAGTTTAACAAAATTCCAAAAAGACTACTTGTATTCATCTAATTGTTTTGAATTGGTTCTTATTTGATTCTTCCTATAACATTTATTTCTTAAGATGTAAGTTAACTTATTATTTCAATCCAATAAATAAATAAAACAACAAATGTCCAAGATTTGTATCACAACAGAAATTATCTCAACATATTAAGAGATGTTATAACCTGTGTGATTTGTGCCTCCTTAAGAAATATGATAAGAAGTTTTGCTTTTCATGATTGTTAGCTACCTTATGAGGTTCTTAAAAGGTGCTGCATAATTAGCCATATATGTACAGTACGTACATTACGTTGACTTCATATCAGATTAAACACAATTTTCAGATGGTCAATGGGCAAGCAACCTCAACATTTTCTTTACGTAACATCAGGAGAAAGATTCTGGATTGAGATGAGAACTGAAAATGAAAAGCTACCCTATCTGCAAAATAATTGAACTTCTCTTAAAGCATTAATTTTTTCTCAACTAAAATTTCATCAGTCAGTCAAACAATTTCTTCTAAATTTATTTGTGATTAGGATTTCCACATCTCTATGGAAACATAATCAGTTATGTTACTCTACCTTTTCAAATTTCAGTCTATCATAGAAGAGCAGTGGAAACATGGATGCTGTTGTAACTGTCTTCTGGATCTGACCAAAGAGACAGATGCTGAGGTATACATCATTCTGACTCATTAGCCATGTTCCAGGACTTGTTACCTGCACAAAGATTTATTATAGATCAGCATACACAACTATTACAACTAGGTAATAACCAAAAAGATGTTAACTTTGAAAAGCTGATGATGTCAATTGTTGTGGTCAATAGTCTGACATGTAACATTTGGTAAAGGTTGTAGGATCAAACCCTACTTTGTAATAAAATTTTGATCCATAAAGTGTTCAGCGATATTCACTCCTTCAATCTCACTCTTATGTCACTGGCTGAAATTGTCCACTATCCAATCATTATGGATCTTCTCTTCTTCGGCTGCTCCCAATCGATGCTGACTTCCACTGCCAATGTTCTTGTCCTCAATGACTCGATCTTCCAATGACTCCAATCAAATCGATGCTCACCCAACAAACTTGTGTTCTGGAAAAGTTGGCCATCACAGGCTATCACAGTTGTTTATTGCATTTCAAAACTCAGTTCACTGATCACTCTGCTTATACCACTGGCTTAAATCGTCCTCCAGCGTCGGATTCTTCCACCGAATCTTCATTCACCAGTCTCTTCGTGACCCAGGGACATGCAAATCCCACTGCGCTCGTCACCAGATACATGTCGACAAACTTTCAAAGTGTCAATCGATCAGGCTTTGAACTATCAACTTTTGAACTATCAACTCAGCCAATTTGTAGGTTAGTGTCAACTTAAGAAAAGACAGATAGTCTTTGATTTACATATCTATAAATGGGAAAAGGAACAGTTCAATCACAACAGTACTGTAGACATCGAATATACAGCTCTAAACACAAGAATATCAAAAGACATTTGTAACTCAAACTATCAACTGAGCACATGACTTCCAAAAAACCCAATGACATATTGGATATGGTCAAAAGCTTCAAAGTCTCCAGGGTTGACTACGGCAACAACCTACTGGTAGGTCTGCTGACTTGTCAACTAGAGCAGACACAGTCAGCACTAAACCCTGCTGCCCATCTCCTCTATGGCCAGACACCATCTGATCATGTCATTGATCCGATGCATGACGACCTGCATTGATTATGCATTCTTCAGCAGATCACCTATAACCTGCGCCTAATACTTACAAGGCACTGAATGGCCATCGCCCGAATTGTATTTCCAACTTCTGCACTGGAGTAGCAGACAACCAGATAACCAGAACAGATGTCTGCTGAGGGCCTCATCGAAGAATCAACTGCAAGTCCAGCGGTTTTCCATGCGTTCTGACGAATGTTCCTTCTGTCTTTGGATCCAATGTGTGAAACAGTCTTCCTGGCCATGTGAAGAATGGTCATGGCTCAAGAGTTACCTTTATAGAATATCATACAACTGTCATCGATTTTTGAACTTGTGTTCATTGCCATTTTTTGGCCTGTCAAGTTAGGGAGCTATACAAATCGTTTTATTATAATTATTATTTGGACACCACAGACTTCAATTCATGTCAAGCTCTAGTCTTATCGTTCACAAAGTACTACATTTAAATCAGCTTACCTATCTATGTTCCATGCTCACCCTCACACTAGCAGATATTGCCATAGATCAGCGGACTCGGTCACTCCTGCTGTGCCTTATACTCAAAGTCGGGCTCCCAGGCCTTCTCAGTAGTTGGTCCAAAGCTTTGGAATTCACAGTCCAGTTCAGTTCATGTTGTCAATTTTTTGATGTCATTCAGGGATAAACTGAAGACTCATCTCTTTCGACTTATTCACCCCCATAGCACGGCTTCTGGTTTCTCTGACCTATCAGAATTCGACCTGGCTTCTTCAGTGGATTATGTTTAATTGTGATTTCACTTTATGTGACTATTGACTGATGCCTTGGGCATTACAATAATGGCATTATAGAAGACTTTAGACTAGATTAGATTAGACATGTTCCATTACTGCTCCACTTGAAGTATACTCTGTGTCAATGGAGTATAAGGACATGCAGAGCAGTCGTTGAATGCATGGGTTTTGTTTACCGAGTGAAAAAATGGTTGTAAATAGTTCAGTTTAACAGGAGCTATTTTTGTAGGCAACCTTATGACATACCAAATGACCATGAAACATATTGTGAAAAACCGTGAATACGAAACATGTCATAACTGCCAACAAAATCCAGGTTCACACTGAACCTTTCGCGGAAGAGAGCCACGCAGATGACCTGTCCCAGCATAAACAGGTTAACCAGAGCGCACAATCTGCTCCTCTGCCTACCCTTATTCCATATCGCCAAAGGGTATACTCCGAGTTAAGCTCGAACCATGCTCTGAGCAGTAGCGGAATACGTCCTATGCCAGACACTATACTGGAGGCATTTTCGCAACCACTTGAGCGAACTTACTGCATGAATTTCCAGTTCAACGACACAACGAAGTGCTTTCCCTGACATTCTGGCAATATAATCTGTAAGCTGTTAAAACCACACATGAATTTAAGCTTCTACTTGCAGAATCATTTTTCTTTTAAATAAATGAAATCGTTCCAATAACTTTATTTGAAACCTCCATCCCCGGGAGCACCCGGGGACATAGAGAACATGTTCTTCCTATGATTTATATAGCGCTTTTATTATGGGCACTCCAATTTGATGAAACTTGATGCATGAAAACAATGGTATAATAATTACACTTTATTATGATAACATTTATATTACTGGCTCACGCTACATAAATACATAATATGTATTTAGGCAGCGTGTGGGCTTGTAATAGCTCACGCTTCCTTGATAAGCTGGTTCCCGATACGTGGCTTTCGTTGGGCGCTGTAGAAATCTCTAGATTACGCCTACGATTACGATTAAATAGGATGAGTTTAGGTAGCTTGAGATGTGGTGGCATCGTGCCCATTCAAAAGTGCAGCGGTAGTGGAAGATCTCACCCTCGAATCTGCTCAGTTTACATTGTAAACTGAGTAAACTGAGCAGAGTCGAGGTTATACGGTCGCTATAGAAAAACGTGTACATTTACGTTTATTATAAACTTTCAGCGGGTGCTGCAATGAATGCGCAGTTTGTAATTTGTAGGCCTGCGGACTTTCCATTGTTCTGCCTACAGACAAATGTTGGCAGCTGGTGTAAATTTGCTGGGCACTTGGCATTGCTCAGTCCCTAGGTAAAATGTCAAATTTGGGGTCGTCCATGAATGACGTTCGCAAAGTGGGCAGGAGTCACCCAAATGCGAACAGTGAGAAGGGGTTATGCAAATGCGGACGTTCGCATCTAAATTTGATGAGATCAGAATACCCCACCTCGTAGCACAGTTGGCGCTCGGTCAAAACAAAATCGACAGGCTGCAAAGGTCAGATTCGGTTCCAGGTCAAGATCCAATTACGACAATTATCTGATCCATCATACAAACTCACCATGATCACTTCACTCCTTGCAATCTCTGCGTAGGTCTTCCACTCAAAACTGAAAGCATTCCTTTTCTGCAGATCCTATCCAGATTCCTCTTCTTCGCTTAATCTAACCTGCAGACCCAATTCAAAACACCACCCACCATAGCTGTCTGACTGACTGCCTGCCTGGCAGTGCCTGGCTGACTCTTGGATCTTGACTAGGAACCGAACCCTTCTTGCCTATCGATTTTGTTTTTGACTGATCGCCTGTGAACAAGCTGGTTCCTGCGACTTAGTTTTCGTTGGGCGATGTAGAAAGATCTCGAGTTTACGCTTGCGATCCAAGAGCCAGTCAAACAGCTACGATGATGGTGTTTGGAATTGGAGCGGCAAGCGAGAAAGAAAAGAGGATAGGATTTGTGGAAGAGGAATGTTGCATGGTAGCTAGGCTACGCTGTAATATTGTGAGGCTTTGGCTCCGCCCGGACACCACTCTAATGAACTTAACGAGTAGTCTATAGGCAAAATTGAACAACCTTATCTAGTTCCAAAGGATATGGTAGGCCCTATGTGTATGTTAACCTAGTCGTGTATCTAAGGAGTAGGCGTGTCATTTAACGTTCATGCATTCATATGCACTAGGATCGGCTGTTTAAATGTCACCTGTCCGGACCTCTCTGTTCTTGGCATTTGCCAACTTCAATGTTTTTTAAGCGCTGGCACTCGGTAGTTGGTTTGGTCCTAATCTATCAAATTACGTATACGGGACAGCTGCATTGTTTGCTCATGCGAAGACACATGTACAGTTTAACATTCTTAATTTGCTGATGAGTAACTGCTTAGCCGGTTGTGCTCCATCTTTTCTTACGGAACCATGTATTTCAGTGTCATCTGGTTGTAGGCCTACATCCGACCATTTAGGCCTACTTCCACAATGCAGCATGGTAAATGTAACTGTACAGGTACACCGTTTTATATAGCGACCGCATGGCCTCGATCCTGCTCATTTTTCAATGAATTTATCGGGTGATAGATTCGCCATGGTTGGCCCTTTACTCTGGAACAGACTGCCAAACAAACTGTGACATGAACTTCTTGCCCTCTGTCTGTCTCTATTTCGCCAGCGATTACAGACCATTCTATTTTATCCTGGTCTTGTATTATTAAGTCGGGTTCACCGCTGAGCAGTTTCCCCGAAGAGGCGCTATATAAATGTGCAATTACGATAACGATATTATTATATATTAGCCTAATTCTGCACATATACATGCAGCCGTCCACTGCCAGCCTCCGTCAAAGAATTGCTTTCTTTGCTTTGTCTGCCTGTATGTTATTGTATGTAATATAATCCGCAATGCACTAAGCCATCGATTATGGAACGCATTCGTCGGTGTATGGCACTGACTCTTCCCGATTTGGTTTCGTTTGATACGCTTCACTGAACTGGAACCGGCCTCGGACAATATGCATCATGCAAAGTATCGATGAAGAGCAGCGGATACCGAAAATAAAGAGCAGAATAAGGAAGATGAGAAGAAAAGCAAATATGAAGGGGGAGGATTCGAACGAGGATACTGAGGATCCTGAGAAGGAGGCTGAGAAGCAGAAGGAATCCTCACGGTTGGATGGATATCGGTCAAGTGCCCTAACTGGCAAAGATGGCGTCAACTCTGTGGGGCGCGAAAGGCGACGCGAAAGCCCAAGAAGTGCAGTGAATCGACTTGCGGCTTCTTGCACGAGCGGCTGCTGCCGTTGGCTGTCTGACATCCATTCGTGGCGGCCTTTGAGCAAGTCATCTACTGTTGCGCTCACTGCTACCATACACTGGTATGTATGTTTATACTGTTATTATTAGGTCTATGCAAATGCCGACCACGAATAGGAGGAGATCACCGATGACCGCATCAGCCGCTGCCAGGGTCAATCATGCGCTTCATGGATACTCCTCTGCTGTGTCACGCTTAATCAACGATACTGTGTGACCTTGATGGACAGGGTCAGAACGATATATATAGATAAGCCAGACAACTACATTTTATTATTATTTCTAGCAGTCTAACAGCCAGCCAGATAGCCAGCCAGGCAGCGAACCAGCAGAGAGATGCAAAGACGGACTCAGTGACAGCACATCACAAATCTGAATTACTAAAATGAGATTTTATCGAAATATTTATTTCAGTCTAACAGGACGATGAATATAGATGTTGAAAGACGAGATGCTGGCGGCCATTAATCAATTGAAAAACAACAAATCTGAAGGATTAGATAACATATCGGCAGAAATACTAAAAATCTGGGTGACAAAGCAATGATGGAGTTAGTAAGGCTTTGTCAAGATATATACACAACCGGAGTATGGCCGGAAGACTTTCTACAGACCATAATGATTCCATTCAAAAAGAAACCAAATGCCACGGCTTGCGAGGATCGCCGTACTATTAGTCTTCTGATTCATGCTTCAAAGATTATATTACGAATTCTAACAGAGGGAGTGCAGGCAAACAGATTGCTTAGGTGATGGCCAGTTTGGATTCAGAAAGGGCAGAGGAACAAGGTGCTATTGGAACTTTGAGAGTGCTCACAGAAAGGAGTTGTCAACATGGCCAAGATGTGTTTATATATGTTTTGTGGACTATGAAAAGGCATTTGACAGAGTCGACTGGAAAAGGCTAATGCAAGCACTCGGAAGACTGGGAGAGGATTGGAGGGATAGAAGGCCTATAGGAAATCTATACATGGGCCAGAAAATACGGATAAGAATAGATGGAGAATATTCAGAACCCGGAAAACTGGGCAGGGAAGTGAGACAAGGGTACCCCTCGACATCTGAATAAAAGAAGTTATCCGAGAGGCACTAGAAGATGTGGAAGAAGGAATAAAGGTCGGAGGCAGACTGGTTAAGGCTGTAATATTCGCACATGACCAAGCGATGTTGTCGGGTAGTCAGGATTTTCTGCAAAGAATAAAGGACCGTCTGAACACCATATCAATCGAGTACGGCATGAAAATAAACATCAAAAAGACATAGATCACGAGGATAAGCAAAGGAGAAGAAACAGTAGTGAGAATAAACATAAACGGAGAGGAAAGAGAACAGGTAAAGGAATTTAGCTACCTGGGGAGTGTTGTCACGCAAGATGTAACATGCCACAAGGAATTAAAAGAAGAATAAAATTGAACAAAGACGCATTCTCAAAACAAAAAGAGTCACTGAGAGGGAAAATGAACGAGAACAGTTTTATAATTTGGGGGCTGTTAAAGTGGGAAATCCGATAGATATGACTCAGCAGGAGTGATAGAATGAAGCAGTTTCGAATCAGAACGAGCTGTCTTAGTGGCGCAACTAGACCCCCACGCAATCTCCTTCATTTGACGCATCGCATCCTACACGTAGGTACCTATAGGTCAATTTTCAAGCCTAGTCTGCTATGGTGTCAAAAGGTAAAACTGGATTTCAACCACTAGTTTATGTTACTTTGATGAAATATACGCAGCTGTAGGTTGAAATTTGTGCATTGTTTGGCTTCCACCAAATTTCGACCCCCTCCAAAATTAACAAAACGGACAATTTCTACACAGGCCTATAGACAGAATGCATTAGAATAGATTTTACATATACCATTACATATACACACAAAGCTTTATCAGACAAGTCGTCATGAGATCAAACTTAAGCATACTGTAAACACCCTGTGGCCTAGAAAGTCTGAGAGTCATAAGTTAGACTATGTTGTAGCGTCAACATATTTACAAAGCATATTCGCAGAGCACAATGTGCATTAGAAAAACTTAAACATATCAACTATATACATGTAATATATGAAACATATTTATATGCATTATGATAATATACATTGATGGATAGGTGCAGCAGGGTAACCCTGAAGGATCAGCATCGCTTCGTTAGCAGGGTCACCCAGATTCTGTAGTTAATAACAGGTGGTAGCGTCAATGTTATAATTTAAAACCATCGAATCATCGTATTATAATATATAAATTAACAAGAATGGCGATAGTGCAAACAGAAGTAGCCTACTATGTACATGCTGATTCGAGCAAAATTGATTAGACCTGAATTAAATTTGCGTAAAGTAGGCACATTGGCGAGTCCAGTTGGTTCTGAGACCTACGGAGACGGTCCACAAGGAAAATGGAAAACTGTCTTGTTTCTGCGCGAACATAGGCTTTCGACGTTTACTGCAAGCTCGAGAGTCAAGATCATGCAATTCGGAGTTCGACGGAAATAGCTATCATACGTTACAGCTGACAGTTTGTTTAAAAATACGTAGGGCCTACGTGAATAAACTAACTTGCAGTAGGTATGTAAGTATGTATGCATGTACATTTGCATATATGTATATATGTACGTATGTACGTGTGTATGTAAGTTTGTATGCATTTGTATGTGTAAGTTTTGTATGTATGTGTACTCACGTGTTTTCCTGGATATTTTGTACACGATAATAGCAATTTATAAACTTCTGCACCGGGTACAGTTAACTAAGGATTTTATGGATACGACAACCACTTGTCAGTTTAAGGCGCAGCACACACGCAGACAGACAGACAGACAGAGAGAGAGAGAGAGAGAGAGAGAGAGTTGAAAGAAGTACCGTGTACGACTGAAATGACACCTGATGAAACTAATACCTTGCCTTTGCGAAAACATAAATTGCATTTAGAGCGTAGAATGTTTCCAAATCTCCATACAGGAGGCTGTCCGATGGTGTAGAGTGGGAAAGCCCAAATGTAACCAATGTTTATAGTCCGACCCAGTGGGAGAAAGTTGATCGCCCTTTCCTCCCCATTATGGTCGCATCTTCTTCCGACAGATTTACCAGAAGTCTGACTTACGTTTGGGTCGACTCAAAAGCGACCATCGATTGATACATCGCGTACTTACGTGGTGCTATAAAAGAATTATGATAAAGTGTTGCTATTTGTAATTGGCTTTAGATCGTCGATTCTTTGTGTAGAGTCGTGTGGCATCCTGTCCTTCTAGTCGTTGCCAGGCTGTCTTGGGCTTCAGCGGCTGCGCTGGTAGCACTGGCCGCTGCCACGTAAGGTCGATATCGATGATATGTGCGGCTGATCGGAGACAACCGAGAAGCAGAGAAGGAAGAGGACGACGACGAGATGGGCTTACTTCTGCCGGGCGCCCTTGAAAGAACGTCACGAAGAAGAGCGGCAGATGTAGCGGGAGAAACTGCTGCCTCCGACGACGTAAGAGACACGGGAGCAAGTGGAGGCGGAGGAGTTGACAATGACGTTGTCGCAGAATGCTGGATACGTAGCAGATTGTTGTAGAGGGAATAGATGTAGCTGCTGGCCAGCAAGTTGCTGTAAGACGATAACGACGACGCCATGTTGGATGACGACGAAGTGGGCGAAGTCCTTTTCACCGAATCAGGAAGCATCATCTTCGTCGACATCAGAGAATGATGATGATGATGATGCTGATGATGATGATAAGGACCTGCATCTGCTCTTCTATGAGCAATAAGGTCGTCTGCAAATACAAAATACTACTATTATTTTGCCGTTGTCCAATTTCCTCTAAAAAACACGAGAAATTGCGTACATTTAACGAACACAGTGATCAGTCTGGGATGCTTGCTTTTGGCGCTTCTCCGCATGCATGGTACCTTAGACTTCTTTTCTTTCAACGTCTTGAGCGCGCCAAAGCTTATATATCGGATCATTATCGTCGGTAACAAAGATGAGGAAGACATGGAGAGAGAGAGAGAGAGAGAGAGAGAGAGAGAGAGAGAGAGAGAGAGGGGGGGGGGAAAGAAAACATGAAGAATAAGTAAGACAAGAAAAAGAACAAGAGCAAGAGGAACAAATGGAAGAAGTTGAGTTCCTTTAAGCTAACTTCGTGAGGCAGCCAGAGGAATCAATTGCTGATAGCTAACGGTGACTTCATTTTCGTATTTTGGATTGACAGTACAAAACGTAGACTACAGATTATTGCATAACGTTAAAGAAGTTCTGAGGTTCTAGAGAATTGAATATCTGCTTAGTAGGTAGGAATCCGAGTGACAAACCTCTTCGCGTATCAGAAGCGGATTTAAGGTCAGCAGGTGACTGATTCGGCGAGGTGCAATTCAGAATGGAATGAGGCTGAAAGAACATGTTGTCATAGTAACCGCTGTCTACATAAGGATGCATACCGTACTGGAGCAAGGTACTTGGATGAGGAGGATGAGGAGGCGCAGGAGGATGTGGATTTTGCTGATGAACGTAAATAACATCACTACGAAACAGACAACACAAACGAAAATCATTTGCCCAGGTCTGGTATCTTTTGCACAGGTGGACAATCAGTTGTCTATCGCCGGTGCTCGGCTAACAACAAGTCCGGACCATCGACCGCAGAGTTGAATCTTCGAAGCAAAATGTTTAGCATCTGGTTTAACATATTCTTGTGTCTTTTGGAATTTAGAAAGCAGTTATCTAGTCTTTGAGATCCGATACTAGTTTTTCCATCATCACAGTTGTCGTCCTCGTCTTAATCTTTGATAGTTCTGTCTGTCTGTATTTCTGTATGTCTTTCTGTCTGTCTTTCTGTCTGTCTGTCTGTCTCTGAAAGCCCCAGCACCTATTATTAGGCCTATATATTTAAGCTTTTCGGTCACCGCCGTCAGAGCCAAATACAGTGCTCAACTTTTAGCTCTATATATTTAGACTGACCTGTCTTCGCTGAGCCGGGATGAATCTCTGAATCCCTTCGCAAATGGATTGCTGTCAATTTTCAGTTTTGTTATCTGCAGCAAATGAAAGCATTTGTCAGAAAATCTGACGACGGACCAGCAGAACAATTCCCATCCGAATATCGTAATCGTTATCAGTTCCCATCCGAATATCGTAATCGTAATCAGTTCCCATCCGAATATCGTATTCGTAATCAATTCCCATCCTAATATCGTAATCGTAAGCTCAAAATTTCTAAAGCGCTACTTAAAGCTAAGCACAGGGCACCAGCTTATTCAAGAGCGCTGCATCAAGTCCGTGGGTTGCCCAAAGTTGCCATGTCAAGAACCAAGTCCGGTTGCCACGAGACTAGAGAGAGGAGGGGAGGGGAGGCTAGGGTGGGTTGTTTTTAAGCTGAGGGAAACGGGAAGACTGATCAGGGTAGGATTTCTTGAAAAGGCGAGGCTTCAGTTTTGAATGGAATGCCTGAGGAGTGAGTAGTAGGTAGAGAGAACGACTGAAGGGATAGAAGAGCAGAGAATTTGCGAAATTGTATTACGAATATCATAGTCTCTAGAAGAACTTCAGTGTCCTAATATATCGCTCCATTAACGAACAATTTCCCTTGACGCAAGAAATGTCTGTTCATGTGCTAACTACCTAAAATGGGATGCCGCTGGATCTGCTTCCTCTAGATGCATGTATGCATATATGTATGTATTTGGCTATTTATGTAGCGTCTTTTAACAATATCAGAGGCGCTCAAATCTGCGGCGTCTTCTGGCCAAGGCCGCATACGAATACTATGGGTCTATCAGTGCTCAAAAACTGTTCTCTATCGTCGGTGCTGGCTAGGAACGTCTCTGGGTAGATTTCTTAAGGAGCTGCAATATTATTCACAGAAAGAAAGGAAGGAAGAATAAGTGCAAGAAAAAAGGATAAATAGCATTTAGTTGCTATTAATACACTGATCCTGTGATTAAATGTCATCACAGCCCAAGACCTCCATCGAAACATTACGAAACAATCTGTTATGTCTGTACATAGTTATGAGCCGTATGGATTTGCTATAAGTAGCCTGGAGTAGGGTAAACATGTGTCAGGTCTGCGGCACCCGGTCATCCGTCTGCAGACTTTTTTCAACTGACGAATACTCTGGAAAAACTTCGAATAATCGTATAAACAGGCCTACAGAGACAACAAAAGAGTAGACAAAGGGGAAGACGGTGCATGAAGAAGGCGATGAAGAGGAACATGACTTAAAGACGAACCAGTTGATTCTGGTATGCTGTGACGGCAATGAAAACTGTTTCTGAGAAAACGAAGATCTTGGACTCGTCTTTAGGCGGCGGCGAATGCTCCAAACGACGACCTTCCGTTGACCCCAGGTCCTCCTTTCTTTTCGTCAGTCGAATGCGCGGCTGGTATTTGTGCATCGAATTCAAGATTATCTGCCAACAAATGAGTCAAGCTACCATTCTATATCCAGGAAATTAACTTTTGTCTGACAATGTAGATTTTAATAGTGATGATAACACAGTGATAATTTTAGTGACATGAGACTGACGGTGAGGGTGGTGTCACAGTTGTTTTTTTGTGGAATTTGATGATTATAAAAATCAGTGCAGTCAGACTCACACAGCTGTAATTATAGCTCTACCTTTGGTTATACTTTGGCATTTAGCCTAATGATATGCGATATTATTCTATAAGTAAGAATCGAATACTTAGGCCTACGTGTCCACTTTTGTCCAGCATGTTATTGGTCAGTTTGATCTTCTCGAAGGAGATGGCTTGTTTCATGAGTTGGTCACCAGTGAATGGCGAATCCGGGTGGACATAGATCCGACTGGGCAGCGGTGGGTCGGCCTTCCCGGCCACCAGCCACGATGACCGATGGTAGGCGTATCTGTAACGCTTGCTGTCCACAGGAACGATATCCATGAGCACAGAGTATCTTGCGTCTGGGTCGAGGCCCGAGAAACTGACTCTGAGCGTTGGAAACATCCGCCTGAAATTGTCAGTTAAACATTATAGACAATAGTGAAGAGAGTACATGGCGGAAAACTGGAAAGAGAAATTAGATAAAGGGAGCTCAGAGAAGGGAAGAGGAGACCGGATGCAACCCCAACTGTCCAACACCGGGAAACAATTGGACAGCACATATGAATAGCATGACCTAACAACAATTATGCCTACTTAACGACGCTTAATACCTGGAACTCCGAAGGCTGCAGGGCTAGATTTGTGAAACGTTGCCGTGATGAGGAGTGGTAAAATTTAGGATGTTGGAAACATCGCTAGTGAAAAGCGCGAGGTGCACAAAGTTTTCCAACAAACTGTATAGGCCAGCGAGCTCTGGGCCGAATACCTGCTATCAACGGTCCTAGGCGTATCTTTTGAAAATTTCTTTTGCAAATGTGACTGTCAAAGGCAATCTGTGCAAAGAGATGATATTTGGGTGAAAACTCCGGCTCCTCTATGAATTTTTCGCTTTTCGATAAAGACTAGAGTGCTTGAATTTTCACCTATTTCATTATGCTACCGTCTTGAATTCCCCGGAGGAGCACTGATCGCATCGATCTCTATTAAAATTGTGACATTTAGAGCGCAGTTTGTACGTATACTACTGGGGTTGCCATAGGGTTGGATCCAACACCCCTGTCACTGACCTTGTCACTGAAGATCGGAGAGCTTGAGTTTTCACCCAGGAGGTTGGACACTCCTAGACTCCCAGCTATTTCTGTTTCATACTAAGCTATGCAAAACGGTGGATTGTAGATCTACAGAGCTATGAACCTGCTTAATTACACGCATCTGCCTCGAGGATAAGCTGAACTTCATTCAAACTAGAAAATGATAAGTTTTCTTGTAGTTGCTCGTTAGTAGGCAACCTTTTTTTATCACAAACGGAGTTGACTCTTGGGCTGTAGGTCGGAGGTATAAAGGGCGTACAGTGCTCTAAACTCCCATACAAACCCAACACTTGGCTTTTGCGACAAAAAGCTAGCACTCAATTTACTATGTTGTGTAATCGAACATTTATACAGCCTCTTTTAAGAACACACCAAATGCATCAAAACGACATGGCTATGAGGTAGATTGGTAAAACACTGGTATACTATCAACTGAAATTGCCTGTTGGTTCTTATCAGCGCAGATGATAGTCTGTCACATTACAGATACGCATTGTGGGATTGCGAGTCTCCGACAGTCTGTCTTTTTTCCGCCATATTGGCTTACCTGTGCTGTTCAAAGTACCGTACCAAAGTATTTAAGTAAAAGTAATTCTAACTTTAAGCACTCAAGTAAAAGTACTCGCCAGGAATTTTACTAAAGTAAAAGTAAAAAAAATTGTCTAAATAATACATTAAAAGTAAAAGTAAATAGCACTGAATCTATGGCTAATATGTTTATGTTAAAATAGGATTAATCATTTTCTTTAAGAAGTATTTTATTCTTTAATTCAGTAGAGAAGCAAAGAACGGTCGGCTACTTTGAACAACACCATAGACGGCCGTAGAGATATCTCAAGTTTGATAATACTACCCAAGGTAACTGGACATGGTGAACCCGAATTCTGAACTCAGGTCACAGAGGCGAAAACAGACGTGTTAGACGTGTTCCACCGTCGTGTCAACACTCTCGTTACCGTTCTTCCTCAGTTGTATAAAGTAACATGTTTCACTTTGTGGAGGTCTAAATATTTAGATTTTCAAGGCCTCACCCGGTCTCACGTCCCCCTTCCCGTGTCATGTTTCTGCTCCTTCCCCTACGGTCACCTGTTTCTCTCTGTGATAAGAAGCTATGTTCAAATGTGAAACTGAATTCTAAAAACTAACGGTGGGTGTTCGTATGTTTATATATGGCGCGATAGCCTATTGGATAGAGCGTTCGGCTTGTAATACGGAGAGTACGGGTTCGAGCCTTCTTTGAGGCGGTTACTGTGTAGGAAACTTGGCAAGTCCTTAAATCACAATTGATCAAAGCCACTGACTGATGGTTAGTCATTAGATAGTGGCGCTTAATAAATGCAGAAATAATATCTGCTATGATTCAAGCAAGTGTATACTACAAGTTGATACTTAGAGTCCTTTCCCGTTCCTGAGGAACATAGGGAGGCGCTCATCTCCTTTTCTATGGCCTTGAGCGGCAATGGACGAATCCCAAGGTCCTGGACACGGGGCCGGTGTATCGCAGGACTTGCCGTTTACTTTCCAGCTTACGCCGGTACCAGATTATACTGCTTGGTGACAGAGGCACGTGTGCGTAAACAACTTGCCCAAGGTCGTTACCCGGAGTCGAACCCGCAACCGCAAGCTCCGTGAGCAAGCGCGTTACCGATAAGCCACCGAGTCGCACGATACTTAGAGTGCTTACAAATAAATTCACTCCGCGTTTCTTAAACACTGGAAGTTTACTCAGTGCATAGCCTGCTCCAAGGTGGACAAGAAACATTTACCACTGGCCTAGTTAGCTATATTGGTTAAAGTGTATGTCAAGGCCTCTATGAGGGTCAGGACGCCGTTTCGTATACTGACTGTGGCTATATTTAAGAGATTTCAATCTCTGGCTAGCACGGTCCGTACACGGGGACTTTAAATGGCGTGGCGCCCATTCCAGAGGGCAGCGGTGGTGAAGAGTCTCACTCGATCAGTTCATTGCAAAATGAGCAGGGTCGAGGCTATACGGTCGCGATAGAAAACCGTTTACATTTATATTTACATTTACCTCTGACTTATTCCCTCTTGGCGTCTTATGGGCCAATTTCAAACCATTTGACACTAATCCGGTCAGCGCGGTAACTAGTGAATGTCATGCTGCTTTAGTTTCTTCCTGCCAAACAGGCGTCTCTTTCATAACCCGTGCGACGCGGATCACTTGTTTGATCTTACTGCAGCAAAATTACCTTCTAATACTGTATGTCGGTGCCTAGCGTGTAAAGTAACGAGCAACGAAACCCATAATCGTCCAGAAATAAAAGTACTGAAAATGGTTGAAATATTGCTTCGTTACATATTTTAGTACTTCTTTAAAAGTTAAAGTACTAAAACATTTACATAAATACAGTAACACGTTATTCTTATTTTGTTAGCGATCAACACTGAGGCCTACTAATCGTTTAGAGCATAAATTATATGAAGCATTTGTACACAAAGACACCTACCTGCCAGACTTAGTGATAATCATTTCTGTGCCTAACTCGTGAAACTTTTGCCAGAGCTCTTTTGTCTCCAGGCGACACTTGGCCGATTCCAGCACACGGCTGCTGGAGGCTGCGACCACCGATTTGGAATCTTTACGACTGGTGCCACCTCTTCTGCTGCTGCCACGGTCCGCATTCTCCGCAACAACTGCAGTCTTAGAATTAAGCTGCTGCTGTTGGATTGTGGGCGACGACAGAACATCTGGAATGTTTTCTATAAAGCAACAACCAACTAGTAAATAGACATCAGGTTTCAACCAAATGGTTCACCAAACATGCACCTAATGCCATCTCCATAATATAAGTGTATATATCTATATAATTAAAATTTGTATAGCGCCTCTTTTGATCCGAATCGTAACAAAGATTGTCGGTGACAACTGAAAAAGCCAAGTTTTTCACATTCAACGAAGTTTCGCGGTTACGGATTCACAAAGCAACAGCTTGACTGTGCCAAGGAAAAGTTAATTGAGTCTTGTGAAGACTGCAATCAAATTTCAGTCAATTGATATCTAAAATCTAGAGGGAATGTCAGCCTCTTCGAATGGTGTGACTAATGTAAATTCAATGTAATTTTTATGTATAACATCTTCGGCTGTCCATCATGGGCTGTCTTTGTATCTGCTTTTGTTGCTTCTTTTGGCTGTCGATATTGAAATACATCCTGGACCAGTTCAATTTCAGAGTCTGGATATTGGTCAATTAAACATTTGCTCTCTTCGAAATAAAGCTGCAGCCCTATATAATTTTCTCTGTGAGCATTCCTTGCATATACTTGATCTTATGAGACTTGGGTTTAACCTAATGAAATACTGGCATTCATTTCTGATCTCACTCTGTCAACCTTCTCTATCTTAAACGAACTTCGGTGTTGTGGTAGAGGTGAGGGCTTGCTTTTAAGTCTTATCTTCCACTACACAGATTCACTTTGCCTATTCCAGCATCCAAGTCAATTGAAGTCCTGGCTGCTATTCTTATTTTTGGCAACGAACGGGTATTGCCTGTGAATATTATTCCGCAAGCAATAAATGTCTATCTAAGTCCACCAGTCCTCTCTGTGACTAATTTTCTTAGTAAATTTCAGTCACAACTTGAATATTTGATTTCCTTCCCTTCTAAAATAGTTATTAGTGGTGACTTTAATATTCATCTTGATGTAGCTGATCATCGTTCTTCAGCATTTCTTGATATATTAGAAGGGTTGTCATAAAACAGCTCATTACCTTTCCAACAGGTTAATAAAGGTCATGTCTGATAACTTGTTCCGATTTGTGATCGCTTCGTTTCGTTACTGTCATTGAGTCATATCTTCATATCACACTGACATTTTCTACAAGTTTAACTTCCCATTTAGGCCATCTCCAAATTACAAATTGGAATAAAATCTATTTAAAATAACTAAGCATGATATTGTAGCATCTCTCTTATGGCTATCTCCAGCACAAACAGCTGATGAAATAATAATTAGCAACTTCTAATGCGCCCTGGTTATGAAGTTCCACTCTACTTTAACTGATCTCCTTGACAGGCAAATTCCTTTTAGAACCAAGAGCTTAGTAAAGCTCACGCCACAGCCTTGATTTAACTCTGCCATTTCTGAAGCCAGGCGTCGCAGAAGTCAGTCAGAGCATCGGTGGTGTATCTCCCGCGTTTCCTCGGGCCACAGAGCAACAGTTTGATTGCACAAAGTAAAATTTAATTAAGTTTTGTGAAGTCTGCAGTTTAAGCAAAAGTGCAAACTTGTGCGAAAACTTTTCATCTCTGCCAATTCTGCATATTTAGCATATTTAATTGTGACAGTTTTGCACCATGACCAAAAAGCTTTGTAGATGGCTTTGAATAAGTTATTACTTAGAGTGAAATTAAAATAGTTCTCTGCTTTGTTCTTGGCTAACAAATAGTTAGCCAGTAAATTATTGACCTTCTTGCGGATAAAATTCTGACATCAGGCTGAAATTTCCTTTTACTTGATATGCGATAAATTTCTTCATCTTATTCCTCACCTCCTCCTGTCTTAGATTATTATCAGCCAACAACTCTTGCAGAGGTTCACAGATTCATATTTTCTTAACCTAGCAAAAGCGTTCTGCTTGATACCATTCCTACATCTCTTCGGAAAGAGTGCTTTGATGTACTGTTTCAAACTAACACATCAATTGTTAATTCCCCATTGCATGAGAGATTTTACCCACCTGCTTTTGCTCTTGCCTTAGTTCGCCCCCTTTTTATAAGAAGCCTTCTCTCGACCACGGCGACTTGTCTAATTACAAATCCTTCTCAACTTTGAATTTTTTATCTAAAATTCTTGAACGGGTAGTTATGAATCTGACCAAACTCACCTATCTTTCAACTCACTATTATTCCCCTTTCAGTCTGCATACCGTAAGTTTAACTGAACAGGATCTGGCCTTCTTGCTGTTCATAATGACATTATGTGCTCTATGGATAAGGTTAGGGTGACAGCACTTGTTCTTTTTAACCTGTCTGCTGCTTCTGATACTGTGGACACTATTCTCCTCTTTCGCATCGTACCCGGCACTGCATGGTTTTTGGGGTATTTGTTACCGCCCTACGTTGGTTTACTACTTATCTTAGTCCACGCACTCAGTCAGTATATTTAAACACGTGCAGAGCTGACAAATTGGGTAAACCTGGTCGACTGCAAAATGGAGAAACGAAAACTGCCGATGAGTATCAACTCAAGACGTGCTCTAGCCATATTTCGATAAGGACGAAAACACGCGCATAGATTATGAGAGAAGGAGGGAGGTAGAGAAGGAGGGAGGCAGGGAGGGAGGGAGGGAGGAATGGAGAGTCATTAAATCATTTAGACTCTATTGCCGATAATGACTGCGCAAGTGCGTGAACCCATCACGTAATCGCAATTAAAATATATCATGGACGTAAATCACTGCATGCGAACGGAACGTCTTTCTCTTTGTCTCTCTGTCTCTGTCTGACTGGTCGTCTGCAAGTCAGTGTCCGTCTGTCGCAATAAAGTGGTTGTATAGTTTTGGCTGCTACGAGAAACGCTTCTTATTAATAGATTGTTTGTGAATAGAGCCAAGGTGAGGAGGGAGGCGTGCATCTCAGTGCGGCGTTCGATCGACGAGTCTCGATAATATAGAATAATATAGAAAACAGATGCATATATATAATATGTATATGCATCTGTTTTCTATATTATTCTATGTTATCGATACTCGCTATATATATATATATATATGTATATACATAAGCGACGCCAAGACGTTCAAATGTGCAAGGAGTTAGGTTGAAGAAGAGAAAAACAAATATTTCAGCTGATATGCATTTAATCACTGCTGCTCCTGTTGCTGCTGCTGCTGCTGTAGCTGTTGCTTCGAGTCGTTTTCGTTCGTTGTCTATTGATTGTGGCGCTTCGTGACTTAAGTGTTGTTTTGCGTCAGCGGCGGCGGCGGCAGCGGTGGCATTAAAGCGTCATCTTTCTCACGTAGTTGCCCTAATCTAAAATGCGTCTTGATTTAGACAGCTTCGCAGCTGCAAGCAGATTGGTCATGCATCATTAGACCTCAGACTGACGGACTCACACAAAGACAGTTACAAAATTAATATATCGTAACAGTCTTTTAAAGGCTGCAAAAGGGCATTTAGGTGTGCACTCATATACGTAACTGTGCTGTACAGTCTCCAGCAACCGAAACGGTCCTCCATTTCTATCGTCGGACGGGACAATCGGACAATGGGTGCAGAGGTGGACATACTTGCAGAATTCACCTGCACTAATGTCATTCTATATATTTCATGGACGACTAACCAAGCACTTTAGTAGCCGAATGGCTGCTCCGTAGGTCCTAAGACATTGCATCCAATGATTTGGGAATCTGATCTGCCTTTTTGTTCGGGTTTTCAGAGCCCTGCCTTGCCAGGCGTCTATATTCATCCCAGGGAATCACCAGAAACACTCTGATAGAATGGAAGACGCCGGTTGGATGCATGGCCTCGTGATACGTGAGCATCGACAGTAGAAAATGAATCAATTCAGACTCTACTGATGATGACCTGCATGGAATCCCTCTCTATAAGAAAGTGATGGGAGGCAAATGCGAAGGAAGATGGTAGGGCAGAGGCGAGGGGAGTGTATTTCGGCCGCCCAAAAATTGACGCCAGTTAGCCTACTGCCAACGCTAAGTCAAAAGCCACCCTCCCTAGTATTCATTCAAAAGTGCACACTTGTGGTGTCCGCTTTAACCCCTGCCATCCCTCAGTCGTTTACCCCTAAACTATCCTTTACAAGTCACATTGTGTTCAATAGAAAAATCCGAAAGATATACGATTGGTCGCAGCTCTTGAATTGTCGGCGGCAGGAAACAATCGATTCGAAACGTTCATGCGGGAGGGGAAGGATATCCGTTAATGCAAAAATCGTTCTTTAAAAATCAGATATTCATTAAAAATTAATAAAAGAAGTCATCTGAAGTCATTGGCCGGACACCGATTGGACAGCCTATAGGCCTAAATTATATGCTATATAACGCTCCTGCAGACCCTTAGTTTTTAAAAAGAGGGGTTTGGCACCTGCTACTCCATGCACAGGTATTTCATACCTTTGAGATCTGACATTCTAAATTTCAATACAGTTTTAACTGAGACAGATGCATATTTTTAAAGTTGAACGGATTCTTCGCGTATCTTTCATTAAATGCATTGTTGTCTACACAACCTATTACGATCTTGTAGGTATCTGTCCAGAAATCCAGAGAAAAGGTTTCTTGAGTAGCATCTCTATAGATTGTCTCTAGGTATCGTGAAACTATTACAAATGGCTCTTCGAATCAGACATTTTGCGTTTCCCTACACGACAGCCTTTGCATGCGTAAGAAACACCAAAAAGCTACGCTTAATTTCTCTCGCGTATAGGCCTAATTTGTATTCTAAATTTGAAACTTTGCATGCACACCACCTGGTATGGAAGATGCCAGGCTAAATGCGCAAATATCCTCAATTTCAATTTCGCGGAGGTCTTCCCGACGACTTGAATATTTTCAACGAGACGACAAGACTCTTCTTAGTTTAGACGATCTCAAGAGCGAAATAGACAAAATGCATCGACTAAAGTGAGGTCCCAAATGTCGTCCAACTAAAAGATGTATCTTGCGAACCCAAGATTGTTCAAAAAGCATCGACTAAAGTGAGGAAAACATTTTAAAGAACTGAGACACGAGTCTTTCGAGCTGTCTGTGCAGATGAGGAAATGACATATTAAAAGGGAAGGAGCCTTCGACTGAGGCTCAGATGATAAAATTGCAGCACATAAAAGCAAGGTAAGGCACCTGGCATCAAAGAAAATGCATGCTGCTAAGAAGATAAAACCGATTCAGACTGGTGGATTCATAGGTGCTCTGCTAACTCCTTCATGCGACATAAGGAGCCGACACACAGGTCTGTGTCGTTGAAAGATATAATCGCACGTTAAGGACAAAGATGTAAAGTATTGCATATATAAAAATACCTAATGTCATGTAGACGTTCTCCAGGATTTACTGCACTCGGATGACAACACTTCTCATTATTATTATTATTATTATTATTATTATTATTATTATTATTATTATTATTATTATTATTATTATTATTATTATTATTATTATTATTATTATTATTATTATTACTATTATTACTACTATTATTATTATTATTATTACTATTATTACTATTATTATTATTATTACTATTATTATTATTATTATTATTATTATTATTATTATTATTATTATTATTATTATTATTATTATTATTATATTAGTGGATGTTCCAAAGCCCAAACTTACTTTTAGGGTTAAGGATGGGAAAGAGATACTCAGTTTAGATAGGATGTGCCAAGCCAATTCTCAGTTGAGGGAGGGAAAAAACGAATATTATAATCTAATACTGAGATCATCCTATGTGCTAAAGTTTCAAGGATTGTGCCGACGAAAGACTACAGCATCGATAGGCTTACTGAACACTTACTGCAAATATGCCTACTGAGTTTCACTCAATTCTGCGGTTAAATCGACTCTCTGTCTTTCTCTTTCTCTCTCTTTCTCTTTCTCTCTCTTTCTCTCTGTCTCTGTCTCTGTCTGTCTCTGTCTGTCTCTGTCTCTCTCTCTCTCTCTGTCTCTGAAAGGCCCCGCACCCATTATTATATATTTAAGCTTATTGGTCACAGCTGTCAAAGTAGCCCTTTCTGTCCTCTCTACCTGAACACTCTCTTTCCTCATTCCTCCTCCTCCTCCTCCTCCTCCTCTCTCTCTCTCTTTATATATATATATATATATATATATATATATATATATATATATATATATATATATATATATATATATATATATATATATATATATATATATATATATATATATATATATATATATATATATATATCTCTGTCCTGCATGACAAAATATTGCGCGTGTCAGACCAAACTTCATCCGTCTCTGGCATACTAAAAAAGAAAATCTATGTTTCAATGACCACATTTACGCCGTCTGCAGTTTTCGGTCCAAAGTGTCAGGGTCTAGTACAAGACCTTTCCCTAAGGCAAGGGGCGGCCTTGTGGAAAGTTCAGCGAAGGGAGGAGGGTTTAGGCGGTGGCACTAAGTCATAAAAGTCGTGATTGCTGTGCTTGAACATTTATGTGATACTCAGACTGACACACGCTGTATGACCGTCAAGAAGCAGCTTTAATTCTCACTGGAATTGAAAATTCAAATATATAGCTTTGCTGTTCGTCTAATCAGAAGTTCTCTCTTCAGGTGATCGAATTCAGAAGCTCCGGATATGACAGCTTCAGTCCAGCCCCATCTGCGCCGTCTGAATCGTCGCTCACCTGCCAAAATTCTCGCATGTTTTGAGCTACATGTGAGATATGTTGCGCTGTCTTCCGATCGAAGGCTCCATTACATTCGAGATCTTCTTCATGAGGCGAGCCTTGATAGTCGTTACGGCTCCAGAATATGTAAGAGAGGTCTGCGTCTAGCCAGCCTTGTCGACGATCAGTGCATTCAGCGGCCAATGTACAACGAGGTATTGACAGAATTTCTCGTTCATTGGATGGCTCCTCTGGAACAGCTTTCCATCTTCCGCTAAAAGCACCTACTGTTCTCCCACAGATATGCATCTGCCTTTGTGAAGTTCTCAAACGCAGCCTTATAAATAGGAATATATATCTACATGAATCTGTCTGAGTAAATTGCTGTGACGCCGACGCAGTGTCCAAGCGATGCATATAGGCATCCACCATACATGCAGTATGGATTTGGTAAGATTTTCCTAAGTAAGTGCTTGTTCATGCAGCATAACATAACACAACACAACATAAGTTTTAAGTGGTTCTGAAGACTGTTAACCTGTGTTGGAACCTCTAAATGCACTTCATAATCCTCTGTATATCCAATCTCTCACAACTTCCTCTTCAAAGTTGATAAGCTCTTACGCTGAACTATCACTACCGTAAAAATCCTGTCGGTTTATAAAACAATTTGGGTAGCCTTATTCAGTGCTAGTGCATGCACTGAATCTTTGCTGCAGATAATATCCTGTAAGTTTCAATCTAGCCTCCTCTACTCCTTATCTCCTATAGACGCCGTTAGCCTACATTTTTAGCTTGTCCTCGTATTCCTTAGATACTTATATAAATAAGCCTAACTCAAAATCGTCTACGCAACTTTCCGATGGGTTTCATATGCAGTAATGTAAATGTGAACTCACCAGAGATTTATTTATGCAGCCTCTGCATTGTAACCCTGTCCCTGCTTGCTATTGTTCTTGCAATTATGAATATCTAAGTGGTTAATTTGAAATTTTAGTTGCTTCAGTAGATTGTCTACTTGCATGCCTTAACGAGGCCCATGGTACCAAGTCCCTTTCTTCCTCAGTCACTTTCTATGTCTTAGTTCGCACGTCGTATGAACCTTCATATTGGATTTCTTACCTATGCGCTTCATCGAGCACTATATCATTAGAAAGCAACTGCCAGTCCAGCTGGGTAAGAAAAAGAAAATGTTATGCGAAGTGGGAGGCGAAGTAGGGTCCACGAGAAGGAAAATATAGGCGCCTTCTTCATAGTAGGCTATATGTCACCCTGTGAGATATATGGGAAAAGTCAGACTGCCTATCCACAATAGGCTATGGCAGCCAGCCGAGTGTTTATCCATGCGATTTTGGTGATCCTGTATAAAACGACAGTTAACCCTTAGGTTTGATATTTAACACTGTCAAATGACTTCAAGTGTCACATGTGCGAAAACCAGTGGCCCCTGCTCGACACCCAACATATAGCTCACAATCCCTATATAGGCATAGGCCTATATAATAGTTCATGTCTTTTTCATTGTCTTGTAGTGGTCGCATACAGACAATCGATCATCAAAAAACAGGGCTATAAATTTGTTTCTGGATGTACCCTTAGGCCTACATGAGATGAAAAATGGCAATTGCTTAGCTGCTGAAAAATATATGAATTATGAAAACGCAGAATTAAAGTCCAACCTTGCTTCAGTCACTTGTCGGGCTTTGCTTTGTAAGTGATGCAACGCAGCAGTCAAATAAAATAATAATTCGAACGACTCCTTTCCAAGAAGGTATACAGTGTAATTTTTAGGCCGACTCTTAAATCATGGACTGCCAAGAAGATAAAAGAGTGCATGGGTTCTGGAGACTGCATGCAGGAGTAGAGATGAGCCTACTCGGATTAATCAAGAAAAGGATGTTTTCATACCTCGGGCATGCGCTAATTCTTTAGGCCGACTCTTACCAAATGAAACAGAGGGTCTCCTCTGGATGATCTCTGAGAAAGAGATCATCCAAGGCACAACTCTTGAATCCAGAGTTCGGGCAAGACCCCAGATGACATGGATCGACAACTTCAAGTCGTGGACTGAATTATCGTTCGACCAGTTATTGAAAGAGTCAACGGACAGAAGCAGCAAAATTGTCCATCTTTCAGCCAATCCTCGGCTCGAGGACGGCTGAAGACAAGACAAGACAATACAATACAAGACAAGACAAGACAAGACAAGAAAGTATAATTCAAACTATAATGATTCTTAGCGGAGAATTCATTTATATTTGTCAGCAAATTTTGCAAAATTTTGCTTTTGAAATTATTTTAAAGAAAATCACATACTTGGTCTAAACGATTTTGAAATGTGATAGCTTAAAAATTTGGCTTTTGACATTTTAATACATCTGAAGAAAATATGCGCTTCGAAACGGATTGTAAAGTGGTGACTGCTGAGTGGCCTATAAAAGCAGTAAAACTGGAAAATCATGTTTAGGCCTAAAAGAGAAAAGTAGCATCAAATGATTCGATGGATAAGATCCTATGCGGAGATAGTCAGTTGATACAATGCAGAATGGGTAGGCTAGTTGAAAATCTAGTATAGCTTTTCTCTCTCTCTATTCAAGTTAGTTTTTTGCAGAAATGTCAATGCGAATTTATTATAGAGGGGAAAGAGGATGACGATGTCGACGACGACAATAACGATAGCCGATGCTGCTGCTGATAATGATGGCGATTGACTGATTCGTTGACTGATTGGTTGACTGATTGATTGACTGACTAACTAACTGATGATGATGATGACGATGGTGATGATGATGAACAATATTGATAATTGCTGTTTAAAAACCTTGAGAATGACTCTTGGATCCATTCGATGGCGATGTTTCGTCTGTCATTTCCATCTCTTTCTCACACATTTTGTTTGAAATCGGATTTGAGTAATCAGCCAGAGTCAAAGACTTAGGCACATCTTCTCCGTTCTTGTTTTCATTTTCTTCTTCCTTCCCGCCATTTCCTCCTCCTTCTCCTCTTCCTTCGCCTCCTTCTCCTCTTCCTTCTCCTCTTCCTCCTCCTTCTCCTCCTCCTTCTCCTCTTTCTCCTCCTCCTCCTCCTCCTCCTCCTAAGAGAGCAGCAATGGAGAAAGCGGACGCATTGGATGACAAGCACAGCGCCTTAATCTGTCTCTGCGTCGCAACACCTGGCATCTTGAGAGGACAACTAGAAGGCGACTCATCCAGCTTCTGTTCGTTGTCGTCCTCGTCGGCGGATTCAGCGCATCTGTCCTCAGAGGAATCCCCCTTGTCATTCGCTGCGTCGTCCGAAATCTCTAAAAGATCGCACGCTTCACTTGTCGACATCAGACGATGTCGCTCAGTCAGATGATGACGATGATGATGATGACGATAACTCGACTCATGACTGAATTGCAGTAGTTGAGAACTCATCGTGGATGCAAGTTTTTTAAAATGAGCCGATGAGAAAGTATTTCCCTGAGATTTCCCCGATTTATTTCCTCATTGTTTCCTCAGTAAAAATTGCATTTCGACGTTCGCTGTTACTTCTAAGTTTAAGTCGAGGAATTGACGTTGGACAACCAATCGGCAGCTCAGTGACCGACAGAAAACGCTCTGTGAAGCAAATAGGCCAAATCCAGTCTGGAATGAGATCGATTTATCTTTGCAGCTGCTTAGCGACTAACGATATCTGTTAGATAACGCGAATTCTTCAGACTGATCTTTCGATTCGATAACGACAGATTTATTCCGATTGTGTTTAGGCGACTGATGAGCCAGACACGAATCAATGACTGTTGCCACCAGTTAGGAAGTCAGTCAATCAGTCGGGCTGCAGTCAGTCTCCTGTTGCCAGATTCACGGCTGTCCAATATCTGACAGACGCAGGCGGCGACAGCAGGCGCGCTGAGTGATGGAGCTACTGAAGCAGGCAGAGAGCGAAGCAACATCCAGCACCTTATTGGTCACTGCGGATCGGACTGATGAGAGAAGAGGAGGAGCTAGCTGAAGAAAACCTAATTAATAGCAGATAGGCTGCATCGGTTGTTAGCATCAACAACCTCGACTGTAATCTCACCCTTCTTACAAACCATTTTGCAGAATAGGACTATCTCTCAGTTACCATATTTTTAGTTCAGACACGCCTATCGTTGCGTCGAGAGCAGCCTAATCTTTCTGTTCTAGCTAGTCGTATACGAGTTAGTTTATGTGAAATCACCTGCAAAACAGGGCCTACCCTTCCAACTTTGTTTTAGAAGCGAACTTAGTCCTATATGGTCTTCGCCTTCCTTCAAGGGAATGGGACAATTTCTCCAATGGTCGAGGTAAAGTTTTTGACGACCTGTTTTAGTCATCGGCACTTTTTGAATCAACTTTTATGCTTCATTACTCCAGAATTCATTAAGTTCGCTGCCCGATTTATGTTCGGCGAACATTTATAAACTGGGCCTACATGCAGGTCCCCTCTCGTTAATCCAGCACCTAATGTTCGACTGCCCTTAATCCACCACTCCTTAATCCACTGCTTCTTAATTCGCAACTTATTAATCCACAACTCGTTAATCCACGATTCATTAATCCACCATTTGTTAATCCACCACTTATTTTAATCTACCACTTGTTAATCCACTACTCGCTAATCAACCAATCTTTAATCCACGACTCGTTTATCTACCTCTCGTTACTTCACCTTTTATTAAACCACCACTTGTTAATCCGGCACTCGTTAACCCACCACTGGTCCACCACTAATTAACTGATTGTGGATTAACATTACTCGTTAATCTATCTATCAGCGACTTTCCAAAGGACTGCCAGGTGTTTTATTAATGAAGACTATACTGCTCGATGAAGCAAATTGGTAAGAAAACCTATATGAATGTTCGTTCGATGTGTGAGTTAAGGCACAGAAAGTGACCGAAGATAACAGGGATACGGAAGTGTTGCAAATAGATAATCTGCTGAAGCAGCTAAAAAGTCCAAATGAACCACATAATTATTTGTGATTACAAGGACAATAGCAAACAAGGACAGGGATACAATATAGTGCACGTCGAAACGTAGACTTGTCTTCTTTATTACGTTGGGTTAACTCGAGAAAAGACACACAGGCTTTCGATTTTCTGTTATATTTGATCAAATGAACCGTTCAAATACGATAGTATTTTTGTCGCCAACAATACAAATTCTACATGCATGAATCTGTAAACTGCTTTCGTCAGCAACAATCAACGACATTCGTAACTCAAACAATCAAATCAGTTCAAACACGGTTTACACTGTCAATACTTCTCTAACAGCATAAAGCACTTTGTAATACACTGTGTAGGCCTATTCTGCAGTGCTTACCGACATCTTATGGCGGCCAGGTCATTGACGTCGACCTTACTTTACCTTTGTCTAATTTATATACTATCAAACACTGCACCAGCTACCTCTTAATATAGGCTACAACCTCCCGCATCAGCATGGCTTGTCTAGGCATGCCTACGAGTCACCGCTGTGGTCAGTCATTGCGCGCGAAAGTCCACCAATTACTGGAGTATACCACAAACGTTCCCATGCATGAATCGCTGCTGACGTCAGCCCGTCTCAGCACCAACCAATCACAAACAAGTCAATAACCCTATGACTCATCCAACTTACTCTCACAGTTTCACGCCAACTGTGTCCTGGGGCAGAAATGACACGTGTCGGGTTCACTCAGAAGTTACATATATTTGTATTTTGCAGAAAACAACAGTCAGCATCACAATCAATTGTCTTATAGTAAGAAAGTATCAGATCTAACTCTACTGCTGTCTAGTGTTGCGTTCTCGTCCGAGCTGTCTCTGCGTAACTCCGGTCTGAATCGGCTTCGAATCTGCTTGCAACCTGCCTTCGACGTGATCTTCGCCACGACCGGCAGTTCCATATATATATATATATATATATATATATATATATATATATATATATATATATATATATATATATATATATATATATATATATATATATATATATATATATATATATATATATATATATATATATATATATATATATATATATATATATATATATATATATATATATATATATATATATATATATATATATATATATATATATATATATATATATATATATATATAAGGGTGGCCCTTATTTATATGGGGAAATTAATTGCTAAGCAATATTAAGTCTCATCCTTTCAAGATATTCCTTATTTAAAAAAAAATTATGAGCAAATTTTGAGCGAAAAATTTAATATTTACAGGTCGCTCAACGACCCTAATGTTTAGTCATATAGCCTAAATGGTAGAATTAAAAATGTTTGCCATCAGTTTGACTAAGCCATGCAAGAAATCAAGCTGCAATGAAAACTACTTTTTAGTGTTTATTTAACAGTCTCAAACCGATACAGAACAGTTTTTAAAATCTAACTCTTGTGCACTGAATCTATAGTATACAGTGTGCTTAGCGTTAATCTTCTCGTATCCGGAAAGAATTCCCCACTATGTTCGATAACTTGACACGCATACTGCAACTGCTCTTTACTCTTAAAGCGCCCTATCTGTGCCGTGTCTTGGATCATGGCGACACCTCGTTCTGCATGATCGTTGGTGACTGCTAGTGTGCTGGTGATTGCCTCTACAGCCTTGAACTCATCCATACTGTTCCATGTATCAGGGTCTTCGGTTAGGAATCCAACTGGTAAGCCCAGCATTCCAAATACATTTCTGCTCCACACTGTCACAAAATCAATAAGAGTCTTCTGTTGTACCGTCGCCAAGTCCACTTCTATGCATTTCAATGAATCGTTTGCTTCTTCTTTCTCTGTTGATGCTTTCAGCAGGGCCCTTTTGTGGTCAAGTCCACCTCCGGATCAAAGAGGCTGAGAAGGATCAAATCCTTGGAAAGGTATCATAGGTGACCGGCTAGCTTTAGTGAAGTAACTGCACTGATATTGCGACCAGGATAATCATCAAGTTGCTGCAGGAAGAACAGGTCATTCCTAGCTGCTTTGGAAGGAACGGGTGCCACGAACTAGTAATTGATGTAAAGCTTTGCGAGAAATATGTTCACACGTAGCATTCCCCAGTCATTCTGTTGCCGACAGTTTAAACTGTGACCTGAAGAGCCAAACTTTGGTACTCTATATTTCTTTCGACATCCTACAACTCTGATGCATCGGCCCAGGGGCTCGGAAGTTTGTTCCATGATTTGGCGTTCTTGCCAAAAAGACAAACATTAGTTGGAGTAGTTCGCGGTAGTCCTCACAGGGTTGCTGTTCCTGCAGCTGCTGCTCACAGAATACAATGACTTCGTCTCCGACATCGTGGAGCTCAGATGAGGCGCTTGATAGTCGGCAGGTGTTAGAGCTGATTGTTTCAAAACCCATGCCCCGGACCAAGCCTTCCAGACCCCATTCTCGTATTCCGTTGTGCACAGTTTCGGCCACAGCTTGGCAAGTCACTGTGGGTATCTTTGGAAATGACAACAGTTTCTTCTCCCCATCTTTGAAACCAGAATAGCCAGCCTATGCACTTTCTCTTTCCCTGTAAAATCGAGCATCAGCTTGCTATCCCAGTGGACTGTCAGGATCGTGTTTGGTTTGAAAGCCTGTACAATGCCAACAGCAGCTGCTTTTTGGTTTCTTCAACGCAGACGCTGGAGGGTTGACCTGTAAAGTATAAGAACTTCTGGGTCTTATCTGAGAGCTCTAGACGCTTCAAAAACCATCATCATGGCGGTCATGTCACTCAGTCCATTTCAGTCAAGCATAGCTGCCAATTCTGGTGATATGGTGTCCTTGTTTTCGTGGCGGGTTAGCAGTACTCGTTCTGGGACGTGGATTAACACTGACTTTCTTGAAAACGCGTTGCCATCTTCTTCTGCTCCGATTATCTCCTTTGTCTGCTGCTCCAACCGTTCTCGGTTGGTGAGCGTCGGCTCCGACCGTCTTCATCTGCTCCGTTCGTCTTCTTCTGCTCCGTTCGTCTTCTTCTGTTCCGTTCGTCTTCTTCTGTTCCGTTCGTCTTCTTCTGTTCCGTTCGTCTTCTTCTGTTCCGTTCGTCTTCTTCTGTTCCGTTCGTCTTCTTCTGCTCCGTTCGTCTTCTTCTGTTCCGTTCGTCTTCTTCTGTTCCGTTCGTGTTCTTCTGTTCCGTTCGTCGTCTTCTGCTCCGTTCGTCTACTTCTGCTCCGTTCGTCGTCTTCTGTTCCGTTCGTCTTCTTCTGTTCCGTTCGTCGTCTTCTGCTCCGTTCGTCTACTTCTGTTCCGTTCGTCTTCTTCTGTTCCGTTCGTCTTCTTCTGTTCCGTTCGTCTTCTTCTGTTCCGTTCGTCTTCTTCTGTTCCGTTCGTCTTCTTCTGCTCCGTTCGTCGTCTTCTGCTCCGTTCGTCTTCTTCTGTTCCGTTCGTTTTCTTCTGCTCCGTTCGTCTTCTTCAGCTCCGTTCGTCTTCTTCTGCTCCGTTCGTCTTCTTCTGCTCCGTTCGTCTTCTTCTGTTCCGTTCGTCTTCTTCTGTTCCGTTCGTCTTCTGCTGCACCGTTCGTCTTCTTCTGTTCCGTTCGTCTTCTTCGGCTCCGTTCGTCTTCTTCTGTTCCGTTCGTCTTCTTCTGTTCCGTTCGTCTTCTGCTGCACCGTTCGTCTTCTTCTGTTCCGTTCGTCTTTTTCTGCTCCGTTCGTCTTCTTCTGTTCCGTTCGTCTTCTTCTGTTCCGTTCGTCTTCTTCTGTTCCGTTCGTCTTCTTCTGTTCCGTTCGTCTTCTTCTGTTCCGTTCGTCTTCTTCTGTTCCGTTCGTCTTCTTCTGTTCCGTTCGTCTTCTTCGGCTCCGATTGTCTCTTGGTGAGTGGACGTTCATCCTATGTGGCTATATAGTTAACCGTCTTATATAGGAAGTCAGTCCGTGTGCAAAAGAACCGTGTGCAAAAGGACACGTTTGCAAAGGACTCGTATGCAAAGAACCATGTGCAAAAGTGTCGTGAGCACTGTGCTTAAGAGTTTACGATGGATCACACCATGCTGATTACATGGTAAACTTTGGCCCCAGTGAGCGACGATCTAAATGCAGATCGATCTGCTTCAAATTTTACACAAAGTGCTTCTTATTAAAATTAAACTATTTGAGAGGGTGAGAGTTATAAGTTCCGAAAATGAGAAAATTAGGGCCACCCTAATATATATATATATATATGTATATATAGGGCATATATATTATCTTACGGCCGATACTAGAAGTTTCTAAGTGTTTCCAGAAGCTCTTGAAGCCTTTTGAGGAACATTTATGTCTATAGGCCATTGACATATTTTGTCTGTTAGCAAATTCTAGAAGGTGTTTTTTTGCTGTGTGTTTTTTTACTATGTGCCTCTGAATGTGTGACGTGGGTGTATAGAAGTGATCGAACGCACACCGATACCTGTCGTCATATGGCTTTTATGCATGCGAGGTCGATGACCGCAAACCCAAAAAGCTGAGCCGCTCATTCGCCGAAGAACTTCCTCAAATCAACGAATGACATATCTCCGTCCACGATTTTGTCCTGAACAGCTTGCAGTCTCTTGCTATCCTGGTTGAAAGGATGACGAAATTCGGATTATCTACGATCGCCTGTTTGCGGATTCGGAAGCAGTTTTGAAGTGAGGTAGAAGCAGTTCGCACGGCCGTGCCGTCCCTGGGTGAAATATCTTTCAGTCGGCCACTGCTTCTCGAACGTAACGTCGGCAAAGATGCTGCTCTCTTTAGGCTTCAGACTCTCGACCCGAATGATATCCTTAGACGAAGAGTGGAACGATGCCACCTCCTTTCCAGCAACCTCTTCAGGCGCCGATGCCCAATCCCAGCAGCAACACATCCGTGTTCAGGTACAAGCCGTGGTAGGGTTTGGCGGCCGAATGCCTCCCGAACTCGCTGAGCATGTTGGTAATCTTTTCCTCTACAGGCAGCTGTAGAATGCATTCTTGGGTGAACCTGCAAGCTGCAGCTGTCGATGTACCCATACGGGTAGACAACCTTTCGCCGCAGTAGAGCTTGTTTGTCTTTGAACTATCGCGCAACTTTCCAAACTGACCTCGGCATCGAGAATGATGCGACAGTCTTCTTCGATGTGATGAGGCCCGGCGCGGCGAAAGTGCTAGACGACAACCTAAGGCAGCAAGGGGTCTCAAGTTCGTGGCTGCTTTGACTGCTGAGCTTGAAAAACAGGTGCTGAAGTAGCGTCAGGTGTATGATCAGGGTGTCAAACCAGACGTGATCACCACGCCAGGTCAGAATAAAGTCCAGATACTGCTTGTTTTTATATCAGGTGTACTTGTGACTTTACTCTTCACTGGCATAAAAGTACAGTACTTGTACTAGCACTTGGTTTTTCACTCAAGTAATTGTATAGATCTACTCATATCTGCACTTGTTACTCGGGGGCTTATAATTCCACTATAAGTACTTTAAACAAGCCTAATTGTTGATTTCACAAATAATGGCAAATTATAATAATCAAAGAATAATTATGTTTAACAACAAGGGCGTTTGACCAATAAATGTTCACCATGCATCATGATATTCACCACGATGTACTCGAAACCTAAGAATGGGCGTGAGAGAAAACTCAGCCAGTAATAAAGCTATTCGCGCTAACTCCAGTCGCTGCAAATAATTACCAGCGTACAACAAAACGAATAGATTGCTTCCGCTGAAATACGTCTATCACCATTTGGAACATCGAAAGTTGACAATAGCTTATTAATTTCAGCAACGCCCTTTACTGTATATGAAAGGCAGTGGCGAGTCGTGACTTTCTACTTATCTCAGCATTATTTCCTTACAGACGAATTTTATGTTTTTAGTGAAAAACCACTTAGACTAGCGTAGACCCCTTTCACGAGGTACTTAAAAGGCGCTCTATAAGTTGTTTATAGATATGCACAGTACATGCAAGGCTATGGTAGTCATTCAATAAATGAATTTACATAAACATGATTAGGATTGTCGAGAATTCGTTCTCGTAATTTAAATCAAAACCCAGTTTCCATGGTTCTATTTACAAAGTTTACCTAGAACTTGCTGTTTACTAATACCTTTTCTTGGTCGTAGTTACCAGCAATTGTCGTACAGACCTACACAGAAAAGACACCAAAACAAATTCTCACCTAAACGAAAATTACAGTCAAACGGACGCAGCATAAGACTCCGACATTATCTCGGCTACGATTGTCTTTTCCACCAGCAGAATAAGCCACTCCAAATGTACTTGACTGGGTTAGGATTCCATTCGTAATCCCCACAGGCAAAGACAATCTCGGCGATGGTTCCGTGTTACTTGTCAACCAGTCCAAAAGCTCCGTTTTAACACCAATATACCAGTACATCCAGTACCACCAACGAATTTAACGGGCAAGCACCCGATAAATTCGTTGAAAAATGAGCAGGGTCTGGGCTATACAGTCGCTATAGAAAAACGTGCACATTTACATTTACCGGACTAAATGCACATATACAGTAAACCTCTCAACTACGTGCAAAAAAAATTCAGAAAAGCAGCCTTCAACATACAAGCCAAATAATTCACAAAAACTCTGTCAACCAACGCACGAATATATGCTCTCTTAGACTGTAAACAGCTTTCGAATTCCCCGAATTCTTCTTCAACTCTACGCACACCCAGGGTGTGTGTAGAGTTTTTAACACCCGAACACGGCATTGGCGGAGTTTGTCACCCAGCGACTGACTTAAGACCCTTCATACAATCGGCCTCTTTCTCGTTCACCACCAAAAAGTCCATCCTACCTTCCCGCCAAGTTATTCCGCGCACCAGATGAGGTCTCAGAAAAAAGCGCATTTTGTGACAAGAATGTTCAATGATTTGGTTACAGTCTTTGCTTATTATATTTAAGTTTTCTCTTGCCGGTCGATGGTCCAGGAACTCAGAATCTGTCATTGGTCAATCGTGGACGAGAATCCATTGATGAAGACTTAACCTGCTAACTGAATATATGCATATGTTTGGGCATATAGGCCTACCCCGCTTCGTATGGGAGGGACTCTACTGATTACCTATGTAAAATGCCTCAATCTTTAAATGCTTGTGCTCCGTCTTATCTCAAGCAGCTTTGAGTCTCGGTAGGTCTATCGTCTATCTCTGATCGCAGACCTCTTCGCTCTGCTGCACAGGGTGACTCATAATAAGCTGCCCATATAGCGACCTGCAATAGAGAGTGTTTTCATCCAGACTGTGGCAAATCGGTCTGTAGTTGAAAATACGAAAATGCACGTTTACAGACTTGAAACAGACAGTGGTTGCAGTGGCTCCATCAGACAAGTTCACTACTTGTTAGATTTGACATTAGTCTAATTGCTTTTGTACGAACTCAGCTTATGTTCCTGAACAAAGGCTATTATAAATTGTAATAAAATTTTTATGAAAAAACTTGTAAAGCGCCTAGGAAATTATTATGAACATCTCGCACGAGAGTGGACCCATGCAGCGTTCAGCTTTGACAGCTAGATGTTGTTTTCTTTTATAAGAACGTGTCCGCCGCAGGTCAAAGGACTCACCGGAAGCTTTGCACAATTGCCTTAAGAGCCCCTCCTTGGCAATTCGTCACTCATAGCTTGGCACGGGGAAGGGATCCAACAGGTGGACGTCGTTTCGTAATTCGACGCCGGTTCAATCCCAGGCGTCAGACGACGTCGCGTTTCCGGTTTCACGAAGCGCCATCTATCGTGTTGTCTTCGTTTTTGCAATCTTCACCTGCTTAGTAGCATCGTCCTTATCGCTACTCACCTGCTATCTACCAATCACAGGTAATCGACGGTGTCTTCACAGCTGCAGCAGGGGAGGCAGTTCTTACCTGTCAGCTATTGTCTGTAGCTTGCAGTTCATAGGCCCAACCCCGCCTGAATGTCTGACTGGCTGCCTACCTATCTGCCTAGCTGTATGCCTGCATGAACGCTGTGCATTAATGTGTTGGTGTCGCCTGCCCAACTGGGTCTCAGCGTGATCGATGGTCTTTGAATGTTATCCCGCTTCGTAGCATGTCATGTTGATTTGTTAGTATCTTACACAACCAAATGAAGATAGCACGTCTGTCTGTGTGGCTGAGTGTCTGTCTGTCTTGCTCTGTCTGTCTTGCTCTGTCTCTATGTCTCTATGTCTCTATCTCTCGCCGATGGTCGTTTTTAAAAGACCGTCTACGATTCAGTGGACCAATAACACGAGTTTACTGGGTGGAACGAAATAAATAATGGCGCTTGACTTGAAATGTTTATGATGGCATTGAAAATAACACTGTGTCTGTAAATGCAGCACACGCCTCAGTCACTGCACCAAGAGACACGATCGTCTGCATTAGCATGCACACAGGCAACATCGTCGTCGTCGTCGTCGTTGTCATCATCATTATCATCACCACCATCATCACTACCACCATCATCACCACCACCGAACGAGTTGGCGCATTATACAAGTAGGTCCTACTATATATTCTAAGTGTTGATTTTAAGAAGACAGTATACATGAAGCAGATAATGTATAATATATATATTTTTTTCATGGCAAACGTACGATGCTTGTGTCAGTGAAGATTCCGAAGACTGGAGTGTTATACTGCATGAAGGTCATGTTGTCATCTGAACTCTAAAATATCTTATGCTGATACATGCGACTACATGTGCATACAGGACGACACAATTTACTCACATATGTTCGTTACATGGAAGTGATAAGCGGTCCAGCGTATATCAAGGAGTCGGTTGGTGGTCCTTGGGGTTGGTTGGGGCCGTTGACACTGGCCAGAAGTCTCCGAAGTGACTGATGTTAGGGCAACAATTTCCAAGGCGATTAGGAAGCTATTTATATGATCTGCGAGGATGAAATTGTCGATGACATGCCACCACAAATGGAGGAGGAGACTGATCCTCATAAGGGATGGAAGTGAGGCGTAGAAGGAGAGGAGGAGAGAAGAGGAGAGGGAGGGAGGATACCTGCAGGTGCCCGGAATTGACCTTATGACATGTATGTATATATATATATATATCATTGAAATCTGGATGAGCCTATGTCAGGCCATTCATCAATATTGTATTACACGTTTGCTGCCTCCGTTGGAGCCGCTGCGGGGTTTATGGCTACTGCATACCTCCTTCCTTAATTCGCTCCTCCATTCGTAGGATGACTATACATCCCAATATATACATGGTGTCAGGTGCACTGGAATCTTATAGTAAATAGTCCATTTATATGTCAGGCCAAGTGTCAAACAGTCGTTCAAGACCTGCTCCAATTCCATTAGAATAAGGCTCCTCAGATTAATGTACATTCGAAGGAGATGTCTTGTATCTGAATCGTCGAAGACGACGATGATTTGCTGCTGCTGCTGCTGATGCCAATGAAGTTGCGGCTGATGTTGAGCCATTATGTTCCTTTGGAAACCAAGATATGAGCAGAATGGATTCTGCCGTAGGTCTACACTTCCCTCCCTCCAAGTGCCATCTATCGTCAGTGTTTCACGTGAACGAAGGAGCAACTCAGCTGGAGCCTATCAACAATAGTGTAACTATATATTTGTTCCCGCAGAGTCCGCAAATGCGAGTGGTCTGGGTCGGAGTACAAAAGAGAAAGCCCAGAAGGGGCCCGCTCAGAGTCTGATAAAGTACAAAAAGGACCCATATGAGTGATCTGCGGGGGGACCGACATTTGAAGTTACGCTGCTGCTTTTGAAATGTACTTCAATCACCGCAGTTTAGGTCTCAATTGTTATGATTACTGGTGTGGTGCCAAATTCGTTTCGACTTCACTCACTTCGTTACCAGGGTCAATTAGCCGCGAACCAAACCTCGTGCCAAATGTGTTCCGCGTAAGAAAGCGTCGGTTTATAGGTTTATCCAGTAAATATGAGAAGAGAATTTTCATGCATAGCAAATTGTAATTAATACAAGCGCATAAGTGAAAGCGGAAGCCAAAAATATAGTTAGACCAACGTTGCTATCTGAGCCACTTGACAAGTGAACTATAATCACACAGTTTCCGGGAAAGAATTTGCCCGGGATATATTTGGCCCCACACCACCATCTTTACCTCCACACTGGAAGGTGTGCTTTTGGGGACGTCCTAAGGACAAACGCACGAGACAGGCAAGACTGTTTTGAAATAAGGCGTGTTCAATGTCACTACTACGGCTACTGTACCTCAATACAAGGTCTACTAGTTCCACTACCACTTATACTACTCTTGTTACTATACAATCCAATAATTATGTAATATTCTCATATTTGTACAGTACCTCTGTTTTGTTACAGACCATTTATTCCATGAATCTGGTGAGGCTAATTTAATAGTTTTTACAATGTAGAGTATTTGTTCTTGATTATAGGATACAACTAAACTTGACCAGACGCCAGTTATCGTTAGAAAGCGAGAAGTAATGCATCGTGAGTGACGGTTGTCTATTGGAACCTCATTACTAACTTGATGCATATATGAAGCTAATATTATTTCAGGAACTGCAGATGTTTCTTCTGTTACTGCAAACTCTTGTTACACGTTCCTTTTGCTGGGATTGAGTATCGACTGGATGGCGGAGTAGGGACCTACATCTGGATTGGTAAGCCATGGCACAGACACGTGCCAAGATCAGCCGACCAGCGCTGGCATTGGCATATCCAGGCTGGATGCCATGTCGACGCGGTTCGAGATTGGGCGACGAACGACTCGTTCTTGCTGACCGCGTAAAACACACGCTTCTGTAGGAGCTGAGGCAGCTCAGTCGTTCGGTGGACATTGTCCACTCACTGACTCTCCACTGTTTTCGGGAGAAATAAAGTTGAAGGAAACAGAGTGAGAAAAGGAGTCCGTGCATTAATCTGTATTTTCACTTAATTTATACTGCTCTCTCTATTCTTCTTAGGAAGGTAGGACCTATAAGTCAACATACAGACTGTCTGACGCCTCGACTCCGATATACGAAGTCACAGCAATGCATTACAATCGGCTGCTGCTGTTGCTACTGATATCTAAGGGTCCCAGAGAAATTTGTGCAGGAGGTAAAACATGAAACGGGACACGTGTTCCCAGTCTGATGTGGGCCAAAAGTGCTAAGATGTGAATTCCAGGAGGGGACAAGAGTAGTATAATAGAGTGTTACCAGAAGTAACCCTTCTTTTAGGCTGGGCCAGGAGTAACCCTTCTTTTAGGGTAAGCTAGAAGTAACCCATTATTATGTTACTGACAAGCACCCCATCTTCCTCCTATGTGCTGGCACTCATAGCTGCTGCTGCTGTTGTCGCTGCTGCTGCTGCTGCTAATGATGATCGGTCGTTAGCTGTGATGAAACCTGCAGCCATTAACCGACAAAACATCAAATCTTAATGACGGTAAACAGGCGTCAGAAGAGTTACTTGCATCCGTGTAGGTTGAAGAGACAAAGGATAAGGAGAACGAGAGGAAGGGGAGGGAAAAGGAAGAGGAGGAGGAGCAGAAGAAGGAAGAGGAGGAATAGAGGAGCAGAAGGAAGAGGAGGAATAGAGTAGCAGAAGGAAGAGAGGGCTGATCAGAATGACACTTCATCCAACATCGAATGCATTTCGTCGTCCATCGCTGTCTACATTCCTAATAGCATCATATATGCTTTTGTTAGCATGATGGCTGAGGCATCAGAAGCTCAGAATTCAAACAGTTGTTACATGTGCAATGGACGAAGCCTCGATTAATGTTGATGTGGAGGTGGATGCGGAGGTTGCCGACTGTATGTTTACTTGGCAGGAATGGATGAAGGTCATCATGCATATTGTCTAAATAGGAATGATGATTCCGAAACGGTGCTGCCGTTGATCAGACCCCCTTGGCGCAAAAGCGCCCGGCGTTAGACAACAGCATTATCATCATCATCATCAGCAGCAGCAGCAGCAGCAGCAGCTCAACATCCAATTAGAAGGACATGAGATGCCGCTTATGACGATAATGCCGATTATATAACTTTGGTGATTCCGGTTAGATGGATCGAGTCTCTGATAAGAAACAGAGCCATGGAATTTAATTGCTGTTGACAGCGCGTATACACTGCATGAATACATTGCTTTGATAAGAAAGTCATAATAATGCATGGATGTATGTATGCATTATATATGCATGTATATATGCATGTATATATGCGTGCATATGTATGCAGGTAAGTGTGTGTGTAGTATTTATGTACGTAAGATATGACTGTATTTGTCTGCATTGTCGGTCGGTCTGTCTGTCTGTCTGTTTGTCGGTCGGTCTGTCTGTCTGTCTGTCTGTCGGTCGGTCGGTCGGTCGTTTGCCGAAGGCGCAGTAATGATGACCAGCGGCGGCGGCGGCGCGCATGTTCTGGGTCGGGCATTTCATTTTCCGGGTAACAGTAGTCATCTGGTCAGTGTACGTCGTTTGCTTTATCAAATTGTCTGAGTTGGTCAGTCGATGGTCGGGCGCCGTCAGTATCTGTCAGTGGCAGCGGTCAATCTGCCACCAGAGGTCGCCATGGGGCGTCATTCTACCCTATCAGTCCAATTGTCCAGCCGGTCTCTACTTGACCGGATCGCAGTATATTATTAGATGACTACCAGCGCTTTATAAGTGGCCTCAACTCGATTAGGCGGTAAATTATGCCACGCAGTCCGGCTCTCGCCCTAACTGGGCGCTGACGGTGTCTGACCCCTACCTAAGTAGGACTTAAATGCACTGCGTCTGGTGTCGGTCAGTCGAACCTCGTTGACGCGGGTGGGGAAGGAAGAGGACGAGGAGGAGGAGGAGAAGGAGAAGGAAGAGGAGGAGGAAGAGGAGAAGGAGGAATCCCGCCTTTAATAAGGACGAAAACAAATGCTCTTGTAGCGGAGGAGCTGATCCAGTCAATCGACTCGAAATCCCTGATTAACATCGTCTGTAGTAATTCATCCGGTAAATTGAATCTGGACCCTCGCGCTGTGAGAGCTCTTCCTCACCCTTTTCCAAGCCGAGTGGCATCATCTGCTATCTGTAGCAGAGTCTCTTTTCAGCTGCCTTAATCCTCACTTCTGGATGTGTAATTCGAAATGAGAGAGTAGCGCCAATCGAAAGAAGAAAATCGTCGTCGTCGAACAGAGGCCGATGGAGACGTTCTCTCGAGCTGCTCTAGTCTTACACGCAGAGTCAGAAAGACCTGAGCGTACGAACAACACTGCATGTTTAAGTAATTGTATGTATCAAGACATTTACTTAGCGCCTTTTATTAACATCTCAGAAACGCCGAACTTTTTAAAAGTGTGGAGCTCAAGGATTACTTTACAAAGTATAGAAACATTGGGAATAGGAAGAAATGGGGTTCAGCTAGGGTTACTGTTGAACATGAAAGTGCACGATATACTATGTACAAATGTATATGACAATGATTACGAAGTAGAAGACAAATATTGTGCTCGCTGTCCTCCGAGACCTTAGCATTCAGGGTTTAACGACATTTAATCACAACTAATATTTCGCTGGAAGAATAACAATCACTTTCGTCAGCCTTTTCCAGATTCCGATATCTCTTTGGAGCAGTAGATTCCACACTAGTAACACTTTGAAGAAAAAGAGGCTTCTGTTTGTGCATATCTTTCTGTATACCCTACATAAAGTTCCACAGCACTGGATGGTGGCAGTGGAAAAGAGCTTGTAGACTGTAATGCCAACCTTCAACGGAATTCGTTTCTCTTCCAACTTCATCTGTTGCAGCTTGAATATGATTCCACTGCTCTTTTAAAAAATGAATTAATGGCAGACCCTTCCTGGGCGACGGCGACCTCGAACGTATATATGCTAAAAATAAGATAGCAGTTCTGGAACCTTTTCATGTTGGGGAATTAGGTTTCTTATAGGTTCAAAATCTGTGTATATGTTTAGTTTTTACCAGGCTGCAACAGGAGTTATTCATGGAATTAGTTCAAGATGAATTGTGCACAACTATAAATATTTACGGAACCACTTTAAATATCCCCCCCATCTAGCCAAAACTTAGACCTTGCCGGCCAATCTAGTAATTCGTCGCATCATCATCACCATCACCATCACCACCACCACTCTAATTATCATCATCTTAAACCATGGGCTCAGCGCCCGTAGGTGTCTGATGCCATTCTCACTATATTCATCCACTATTGTCTTTCCAGTGCGGCGGGGCTCAGGTCGACAGCATTTGGTTACGTCATCCACCCATCCTTTATGGGGTCGTCCTCTCTTGTCTGGTTCATCCATCATTCTTGATCTGCCTATCGTTACTCATACTGCATGTGACCAAATAATCCCAGCTTCCTCTGAATTATCTTCTGCATCAAGTTCTCGTTGAAGTGTATCTATCTGTTAGCTCTTCATTGCTCACTTTTTGTGTCCGTCCTATTTTCATAATCTTCCTATAGCATTTTCTCTCGAAGGCCAGTATCCTTCTTTCCACGTCTTTCGTTATTACCCAATTTACCCAAGCCTCACATACATATAACATGCTGCTGAAAACACATGTTTTCAAAACGCTCAGTTTTGTCTCCAGCGTTATGGCTTTGCTTCTCCAGATCTTATCCGTAGCTTTCAGTATTGCTGTCGCCTTTGCAATTCTGACTAGTAGGCCTACTTTTTTCTTACTGTCCAAATCATACGTGATATTACATCCAAGGTATGTAAATTTTTCAACATTTTCCAACTGAATGCCGTCCACGACCATCTTCTTCGTTAAATTCTTTTCCCCAAATACCATTGTTTTTGTTTTATCAAAATATCACGGTAAGGCCATATCTCTTTCGTTCTTCGTACAGCGTTTGTACTGTAGGCTTCAATCGTTGTGCGTCTTCTCCAATCAGATCAATATCGTCAGCAAAACAAAGATTGTTGATCCTTATGCTGCTGACTACTCCTTCATCGTTTTCCTTGATCTTGTCCAGTGCTCTTTCTGGGAGTGTGATGAAAACACTTGAATGAATGAATGAATGCCCCGCCTGCTCATCTGCAAGATGTTCTTCAGTCTGGCTCCTGAGTCTTTCTGTTAGTATCATCATCAGTACTTTACCAAGGTGACTTATCAGAGCAAAAGTTTTATAATTATTGCATTCCAGTGCATTTCCTTTCTTGTGAAGAACAACTAGAGTTGACTTCTTCCATTCATTCT
Organism: Norana najaformis; assembly: GCA_964023275.1. Lineage (NCBI taxonomy): Eukaryota > Metazoa > Annelida > Clitellata > Crassiclitellata > Hormogastridae > Norana > Norana najaformis. Next base: position 13,835,206 of record OZ029921.1, read on the forward strand.
GCGTGAGTCCTTCTTTCCACATTGCATTACAAAACTTGTGTATCTCCTGATATCTCCTCCACTTTTTATCACCTCGCCTGTTATACCATAGTTGCCCGAACTTTCGTTGTTTTTCAATCGTCGTATCACCTCTGCCTCCAAGATATCATTTCCAATATCTTCACCTGGTGGAGATATTTCTTTCAGTTCTGTAATTACCTGTTTTGCTGTTTTGTTTTATTTTCATCCATTTGCGCTTTGTACAATTTGCTATGTACAGTAAGCTGTCCATCTTTGTACAATGTCTGCCTTGTTCATCAGCACTGCACCTTTTCATCCTTGATTGCTACCAGTCTTGGCTGCCGTTTAAAAAAAATATTCCTCGCAACCGAGTATTATTAAGCGCTCTTAACCAGGTCCCGATCAGACGTTATTATATCCACCACCGTGTACGAGAATGTTGACTGTTATGTCCACCGGTGGCGGTGGTAACAGTAAAGAATTTTGAGAAGGTCTTAAGGAATCACGAGCTGTCTTAGTAAGGTCTGTTTAAAAGATGTCCTCTTCAGCAATGCCATTAAAACGTTATCACTTATCACCATTATTCTGGCTACTTATACGGAACCGATGACTGCTGTTGTCGTCGTCGCCGAGACTTCACTCTCCTTCTCTCTCATTACCGTCACAGCCACGTTGCATTTGTGACTATATATGCTCGGGATTACGATTTCCTACAATTTGGCCACAAGTTGTTGTCAGTCGTGCTTAACATTTAAATTTCTTATACATCTTACAACTCCACTGAATGTTTCCGATTCTCGATGCTTCAGGAATTCGCAATGGTTGTCAATAGGAGATATTTTACCTTTTGAAGTAGTTCCAAACAATATGCGTGAGGTTTTCCCATTTTAAGGATAAATTTCAGAGGAAGCCAACAATAAATTAATATCAGTGGGAAGGAAAATAATTGAGACAATAGGCCCCCTATTTCTAAGCGGCCAATCGTGTTTAATATTGACCTAGAATCAAATTTGACCTTACCTGGCTATTCAGTTTGTTTTGACTAAGCGCCTGTGAATAAGATGGATTCGGCGACTTAGCATTATTTTGGCGCTGTGGAAATCTCGAGACCAGTGATGCTCAAGACCATGATTACGAATACGATAACAATGATGAATTGTAGCGTATTCTGAATCATTTCCGTAGGGGGCTCTATACTACATAAAGCGAATTTAAAATTTCCTTAAACGTTCAGTAGCGGGAGAAGTGTGCATAAGGCTTAACCAATGCACACAAGTTTCACACAATTCCAGTAGTTATTTGTGATATAAATCACTAAAATTTCTCTGTGCAACACAAAAGCCGCGTCAGAGAAACCAGCTTATTTACAGGGCTATATCAAATCAAGTCCGCAAGAGCCAGGCTGTTTGGTCAGTTTTGGTTTTAGGTCAGAATCCGGTTAGGGAGACAACATGTTACTACGGTGGAAATCGTTGATGATAGGCTATTGCTCATGAGTTGGTGCAGGAGCAGAAGCAGGATAGGATAGCGTGAAAAGTTCAGTTTTTAGTCTTAAGTGAAAAGTTGCAGAAGACAAGGCAAGCGGGAAGTGCTGTTAGTGACAGGCGAGAGAGGGAGATGTGAACTTGCGTAGGTCTTTCGGGTGGGAGTTCGTTCAAAAGTAAGCTATATTGACTTTTAGTGCTTATATCTCTCCATCCTACTGTCAAGCTTTTTTGAAACTGTTCAAGCTTGGTGCAGCTACTACTTCTTCTGGTAGCCAGTTCCAGTGCTGTACAATCCTGTGGTTGAAGAAGAATTTTCTAATGTCAATCACACCCTCTTAGTATAAAGTTTCAGATTGTGTCCTCTTAAATGTCCCATTGCTGCCGTCTGGAAGAAGGTTTGCACGTCTACATTCTGGAGTTCATGTCAAATTTTGTAGATCTCATTTAGGTCAATTAGGTTTGAATGGGCGTCACGCCATTTAAGGTCCCCGTGCACGGACCGTGCTAGCACGAGATTCAAAACTCTGAAATAAGCCACAATCGGACTGTAATCCGAGGATCCTGGCGCACAGAGGCTCCTTGGCATACGCGTTTACTGATGTAGCTAACTAGCGCAGTAAGTTGTCTATCATCTAATGCACACCTTCACATTTTGCAAACTAAATGCAACTCAAGAAACAGTTCTGTCTCCCTGCTTCAATGGTTTCCTGGTAACCAGATTGTATAATTTCTGTAGTATCTCTGGATAATTCTTCCGACTTCACGCAGCCCTTGTGAATAAGCTGGGACCATGAGCTTTAAAAATTTTGAGTTTACTTAATTTACATAATCACGATAAAGGACTTTAAACGTCATGCTTGTTGCCTCCATTTTCAATTTTCCTTGTTTTATGCGCATGCGTTGGAGCACTGGCAATGACTTCCGGTTAGCTCTAGGCGACGATAAACTAACTCCAGCTCTACGGCTGCAAGCTTTTGGAGGAGGTTTAATTTGCGTTAATGCTTTGATAAAGAAAGTTATGCTGATTTACAAATAATTCGTATTTAAGTTTGATAGTATTGTTTAATGATTTGACAGTTTTTGAAGGTAATATTTAATTCTAGATTGCTTAGTTGTGTTGTTTTATTTAGTTACAACAATTGTATTTTAAAACAACAACGTATTGTTCTGACTTCGTTTTGCGGGCATTGGCTCAAACCGGCTCATGTAATGTATAATATCAAATAGTGTGATCAGTTACACCACTGCGATTGGGTGCCTGTAAACAGCCTTCATTTTCCGGACGCAGTGCTGCCGATGTTTACAGTTTGACATGCTTAGTTATCTCTTTTGAGTGCCTGTTTTGATGTGATTATTTGACTCTTTGGATGGCTTTGGCTTAGGTAAGTAACATGAATGAGGTTCCAATATATTATAATGTAACGACGTCTACAGCACGGTTGTCATAATGCACAAGGTATCAATTAATGATCACTTCAAGTGAAATCGTAAAGGACTTTATCAGGTAGGATGTTGAGAATATAATTATTGTGTCAGAGCATGGTGCACTGACACTTAGGGGTATATTAAAGGTAAGGTAACGTAGGGTAAGGTAAGGAAGGTAAGGTGTATGGTTTAAATGCTGTATATTAGAGTCCAACAACAGAAATACCTTCCCTGCATGTGTTATGGTCGGACAGTGAATTTGGTAATCCTAAAGAAATGACTGTATATGTTAACCATATGGTCACCTCAGACTGTGAGAAAAATTGGAGTGCTGCAAGTTACAGGAAGGACTATCAGTGTAATAAGTAAGTAAGAAATCAGTGAGTAAGAGTAACACTAAGGTTTTTAAATTCTTTTATTGGTATCACTAAATAAATCGATCAGTAAATTAAGAAATGGGGCAAGTTTCTCTGATGCACACGATGTAGAAGAATTTTGAAAAAATTCTCACAGGTGAACTCTTGCAGATACATTGGAAACAAATGTCAACTTTTGCAAATTGTCTTTTGAATTAAGTGAAATATGTAATTAATTAATCAGTAAGTGACAGAGTGGGACGTGATGGTGTAATGGTATGTTCGATGCCTCGTTACCGGAGGGTCGCGGGTTCGAATATACCTCACGCCACTGCGTAGCGACCTTGGACAAGTTGCTCACCCACAGTTGTCTGTGAGGAAGGCAAAGGGAAACCACCTCACTCATCTCATCCCCTGGTGGCATAAAGCCATTGGACCTGCCTTCGGGCAGAAAACTCATCATCGTCATCATCAAGTAACAGAGTAACAGTTTTTAAAAATACTTTAATTTTATAAATAAATAAATCAGTAAATTAAGAAATAGGGTAAATTTCTCCAATGCACATGATAATGTTTGAGAAAAAGTCCTCACAAAATGCTTATTGCCAGATGAACTCCTGGAGTTAAGCTGGAAACAAATCGCCTTTTCAGTTTCCGTTTGGCACACATCCACATGTTCTCCACATTTTGTGTGTTCCTTAACTTCGTTTGGATCTACAAAGTTGTGTTGGTTGAGAACAACGGAATGCAAGAAAATGCTGCCTTCTTAAGTTCTCCTTATTGGAATATGCACTTGAGCCATCGGATATGATACGAGATCCCAGAAGGAAATATTGTAATGTTATGCCTTCCAGGGTTGCAAAAGTCCGATCAGCTACCGGAATCATAAAACCTTTCCCAGATTGTTGTTCAACGCCGCCAAATTCCCAACGATTGTCGTGCTACCAACCTCTGATGAAAGAATTTACTTTCATTTATTTTTTCAGCAATACAATCTGGTTGTCTGTTTTTTCAAAGCCTCAAATGTGAATTGGATTTATCTTCTCATGGTGTAGTTTACTTACTTATTTTGTCAGTAGTTCTTCCGTTAGCTTGCAGAACTGTAATTTCTCTCGCAATCTGGGGTGGCCATATTGTTACAAGTAGGGCAAATGCAATCATACTTTTCTGTAGGATTTCTGTGATTTGTCAGTTTTATGTGATATGCTTGGGATTAATTTCAGTTACAGAGTTTATTGGAAGGCTGCTGCATTCTATGTGCGAGGCGATCTTTGTTTATTTTCAGTGCTAAGTGAAGTGCCTGTCTTAACGATTTTATGTCATAATCATAAATTGTAAAATTTCTAGAGTGTTGCGTAAAATGTGAGTGCCAGTTTATTCATGAGCAGTGAGTCTAGAGATGCCTTACAAGAAACGATCTGGTTGCCAGGAGACCAAAAACTGAAGGAGACAGGAGCTGTTATTATGAGTTGTGTTGAGGTTGAGAGAAATGGGAATGTGACTAATTGGATGGGTCAGAATAGATGTGGAAGAAGTTGCAAGCAGTAACCTTTATTGAAAAGGAGTGGGGGAAGACTAGTAAGACTGGAAACAAGGTAGAGCGATGTCAGAGATGCCAAACCAGGAAGATAGGTGCAAAGAGAGTAGATATAATCTAATCTACTATGGACACTTCTCTGTTGCCATTATGGTGATATCAAGGCATTAGTTGATGGGTGCTTTTTTCAAAACCACATCCTCAAACTCATGATTGATGATACCAAAACCAGCAGAAATGGCACAAGGGCAGAGAGGCAAGAGGCTTGCTGATGAATTATGGCAGAGATGAGGTTATTATATACTGAGATTAACAGAGTTGCAGTGAACCTTTGTTTAGTGAATCCAGAGTGGTAAGGGTTGAGGAGTGAGTTCCAAGAATGGTATTCATTCAGACAAGCAAGGACAGTGAAATATCAGAGATAGGATGATAATTGTAATTAAAGGGTTTTTGTCCAGATTTGCTTATTTCACAAGGTGAGTGACAGAGGATTTTCGAAAGCCAGGGCAAGCAACTGTAATTTCTCTCGCAATCTGGGGTGGCCATATTGTTACAAGTAGGGCAAATGCAATCATACTTTTCTGTAGGATTTCTGTGATTTGTCAGTTTTATGTGATATGCTTGGGATTAATTTTAGTTACAGAGTTTATTGGAAGGCTGCTGCATTCTATGTGCGAGGCGATCTTTGTTTATTTTCAGTGCTAAGTGAAGTGCCTGTCTTAACGATTTTATGTCATAATCATAAATTGTAAAATTTCTAGAGTGTTGCGTAAAATGTGAGTGCCAGTTTATTCATGAGCAGTGAGTCTAGAGATGCCTTACAAGAAACGATCTGGTTTGATTGCATTATAGTATCTTTTTAATGTTATTTAGGCATTTTTACAAAGCTGTGACTTGGGATAAGTGTGAGTTTTGGGTGAGTTTTGAATGAGTTGGTTTTCTCTTACAGAGATTGAATCAGCGATGCCACTGCCTAAGAAATTGCCACTTTCGTCAAACCAGTCAAAGTCTGATGCACCGACAAAACCAAAGGAGGTTCTGGCCAACCGCTATCGTGTGGAAAAGACTCTTGGTAAAGGAAACTGTGGGACAGCTTTGTTGGTGTTCGACATCAAAGCAAAAGATGAGAGGGATAAACAGTGAGCATCTTATATCTTTGTGTATCTAAAGTTTTTTTTTCGTGGTTAGAGTTCTATCAATCCTGTACTCTGTGACTACTTATGGCTTTTGCTTTAGAATAGTATTAATGTCTCGGAGGCTTCCAGAGGGTGTTGTCCTAAGGGAAGAGTTTCTTTCAATTAAATGGCTTACCTATTGCTTTGAGAAAAGAATACAAAATGATCAGAGTATTCTAACCAAATACGTTCTTTGACATACAAATGCCTGTCTTCAGATACCTGTTACGCTAATTTGTGCACTGGATCAGAATAAATCATGTCACTTGTTTCTGAAAATCTGAGGTGATGCTTGATCAAATACAGCCATCCTTAAATCTCATATTTTCCTGTCTAAGAATCTTAAAATAACAGTTGGGCAAATAGTAGGTTTAAGTCATCTGGTAAAATGCCAGTATTTTCAACTTTAGTTTACAGGGATGTGGTTTAGTAGATGTCTTCTGCATAAGCGCACACTTGATTGAAATTACTTAGGGGATTTAAATTTGCTGATAACTGGCCAATTACATTAAAGATAGTTTCACTGAAAGAACATACTACTAGTATTACAGAGAATTGCTTTATTTTGTTAAAAAATATTTGTCATTCTGTTATTTTTAGGAAAGTGGCCAAGAAAATCTTTGTTGGTAATCTTCTCGCTGATGAGACAGTGGATGCTGCAGCTGAAGCAAATCTTCTAAGAAGCCTGGATCATCCAAATATTGTCAAATTCTATGACAGCTTTGTAGAGGGCGAATTTTTCTGTATTTTGACAGAGTACTGCGACGTGAGTATTGTCTGTTAAGGTTTGATCTCAATTCTTGAGGGACACTTTTATGAAAGTTACTGGCACTGTCATCAGTTTTTGTATTTCTGTCAGTTACTTGCACACCTTAGAAATGAGGTTATTGTTTTAGTGATAAATAGCAAATATGTTTAATGCTAGGACTACTGTAAAAAAATCATCTTGGCAGAATTGACTGAAACAAGATTGCTGAATTATGTTTAACTTTATCACAAGCATTGCACATGTGGAAGCTTTGCATACTTAAAGGGTCTGTGGCTTAGTGCCTAGTTGCTGACCTTGTAATGTGATGCGACCAGGTGTGATCATCCCCTGATACAGTCACTGATTAGGGACCTTCATAAGCTCAACTGATAATTTTTGTTAGATAATATCTAACCCTAATGACAAGTACAGTGTGGATACGTTAACACACTGCTGTTTGGACCATGATTCCACGTTATGTGAAGTGGTGTCATTTCCCCAACGCTATTAACTCAATATGCTGTGTTAAATAATGCATTGTGCAAAGAACTTCAGCACAGTGCAAAATATCTAAACAGAGGAAGTGGGTTTAAATAAATGACATAAATATGCATTGTAAGGCTTATTTCCTTTTCAGCACCATTTTGGTAAGACATATCTTGCTTCTATGTTTAGATATATTTAGTGTGCCTTATTTCATAATGGCAGAGTCAAGTGTTGGTGTTCTTACATGATTAACGAAAAACTAGCTGTGTTAGACCAATTCCATAGTGCTGAAATGGAAGCCAAAATTTTTTGAGTCTTGGTATGGCAGAGCAAATTTTACGAGGTGGGTGAAAATGAAACTGAGCAGTGCAGATTTGTGAAGAATGTAGTTTTGGAAGTTGGACCCAGAGAGAAAATGTGTGCACCATTTTTGTGGTGAAATCAATACCCAGGAGAGTAATCTGCCTGATAGCCATGTTCGTTAGGCCCATGCTAGACCTTAGCAGGCCACCAATTGTCAACAGTGACTAGCTAGATAGGGGTTTGTCCCCTAACAATTTCATGTTGGTGGGTCCACACTGTAATATAGGAAGAAGAGGGTCATATCCTTTAGTCAGGCAGGAGAGGCAGCCATGGTATGAAGTGAGTGTTAGCTACTTCATTTCCATAACACATGACAGAATGCCTCAGTGCATGGAGGAAGGCCTGCACACATGAGGGAGGATAGTTGAGGGAGGATAGCCGTTTTCTTCCCACTGAGTTAACAGTTGATGTACTCAGAACATAAATTGTGATTATCATTCTCTCGTGGCAGGATTTTGGACCCCCACATAGAGTTAACAATCCAGCAGGCTAATGCCTAGATTGTTGCACCAAACAACCAGTATTTGAAGCTGAATAAATACAAATATAGTGCAGCAGAATCTCCTTGCGACGCTGGGGCTGCCATGTCAAGGACTGCCTTGTAACTAAAACTGAACTAATTTGGAGATCCATGTACCTTACCTTTTCACATCAGATCCATCCGTGAAGTGTGTTATATAAGGAGGCTCTGGTATAATAAAAAACCTTGGTTGATGTGACATTACAGGGAGGTGACTTGGACACAAGGATCACGGATTATAAGAAAACTAAAAAAATGTTTCTTGAGCAACAGATTGTTGAATGGATTATTGAGCTTCTACTTGCTCTTCAGTACATGCACAGCCGGTAATAACTGATTTATTTCTTGACTGGCTTTTTGTCTTCAACTGTTGGTCCTGTATCATTTTGTCTTTATTTCATATCAAAGTATTTTTCCAGCATTTTCTGTGCTGTGCCAATATTTTCTGCATTGGCAAGATATGTTTAATGTTTTAGTCATTTTGAACACAATTCCTTTTGTGCATTCATGTGTGTGGAAAAATGTGTTGAGCTTTGGAGTATCATAATTTAGCCTATCTAACATGCACTTAAGCACCTAATCATAAAGATTGCCCATGGAAAATAAGAATACATGTAAAAATGTTTCTACATACCTAACACCTTATTGCTTATCAGTGTTGAGCTAGGTCGTCTGTCGCCATTCTCTGGCTATTTTAAAAACTATAACTGTTCTTCATGAACACGTATTTTCAGCTGCTGGACCTACATTTTGAAACTCCCTCCCTGCATGTGTTCATTCTGCTCAGTCTTTCATGTCATTTTGGTATTTTTCAAACTTTTTTCACTCAACGTTATATATCAGATTTATTACCAAAATGGTTTTGTCAGCAGTTGCCTTGAAAATAATAATCTGAGACTGCTTCACGGAAACAGTAGTTAGACTGATGTAATGCAGGGGGACGTTGACCAGTTTTGAAAACTGCCAGATGATCGACAACAGTTAAATATTCATAAATGCTTGAAGGTGGGGAGTACCTGGACTTGAAGTGTTGTGCAAGTATTTCAAAGTGTGAAAGCCTGGTAGTTGTTGGCTCTGCAGTAAGAACCGTGAGCCTGTAGATGTTGTAATTGTCACCCACAAATACAACAAACTCTTGAACTGTTAAACCCAACACAGCATTGGATGTGTGAAGATCTGTGAAATCGCCTCCAGTACTCCCACTGATTTTCCAGGGCATGTATCCCTAATTGGTGATTTTTCAAATGGAACCCAGGTGCACAGAAGCTAATCAAGGACCTCTGAACACTGCAAGCAACTGGTCAATGTATGCGTCTAGGGCCCTATGTCTCTAACTTGGTGAATATTCAGTTAGGAGCTGGGTGCAAAGAAGCTTGCATAAGATCTCAGAAAAGCATTTTCTAGCATGTCCCTGATGTTGAATAGTTGTAAATGAACATGTGAAAAATTGAAAATGTCACATTGCCACCTAGATGAGGTATAGGGTTAAGCATTCAGTGTGTTTTGTACTGGCCTTGTGGGTGGGCTCAGCCAGTGCATGAAACCGGGCTACAGCATATATACTGGACCTTGGCCATGGAACATCAAAAAACTTACTACCAGCCTTGTGGGAGTGGGCATGAACCAAGTGGTCCTGAACTGTGGCTGAGAGACATGGTGGGAGCACTGATGGCTTCAATAGAGGTGAGGCGAGAAAGGGGAAAACAAAAGATGGACTCAAACCACCTTTTTTCATCTACTACTTCACTACATTTTGAGCAGACGCCAACAGCAGAAGTGGTGGAAGAAGCAAAAGGAATAATATAAGCATAGAGATTGTTTAAATATCTGTCAGACTATTATGGTTGCACTTGTACTTTCGTGATATGAGCTGAGAGGCAGTCTACAGGATATTTTGATTTTAAATTTCTTGTCGCATTTTTATATAAATTTTGTCATTTTAACAGCTAAATTATCAATTCTGGTCTTTAAATTTTTATTTTCTGGCTAGTTTGTTCCTTTCTTTGGCTTCTGAGATAAGTTTTAATTATTTATTTTTTCATGTTGATTTTAGTGCCGTTGTGTGCATGTGACATTGAATGACCTGTGCTTTCTATACTTCAAGACTTGGATTGGCACAGCCAGATCCCTCTGCTTTCTCTTAAGTTATGATTTTAGGTTCTCATTAAAGTGACTGGCATACTTTTAATTATCTGCATTCATAAGTTGCCCATGTACTGAAGAACTGTTGTTTTCTGATTAGGTCACACCTTTTTTAATTGCTGTGCCTTTTTTCTTGTATTTTAATTTCTGTCACCGTGATTATGGCTGCTCCATTAGGTTACTTGCTTTTATATTGTACATTGTTCCTATTCCTGCTCCTATCCAAATCTGGTCGAGATAGGCCTGTTACTGGATTTGCACATGCTTCACTGCGGTCTAGCCTTTTTTGAATTGGCTCAAGCCCATTCATTTTACTTAGTTTCTGGTGCTGCTTTTTAAATTTGTCATATGTGCTATTGCTATGTGATACCAGTAACATTATTTTCCGTCCTGGTTTGAATGCAGATCCAAGTAGAACATCTTTGTACCTGCTTCTGTTGTTTTTTCTTTTGGCTGATGATATCGAAATAAATTCTGGACCAGTTAGACTTCAGAGTCTGGATATTGGACAAATAAGCATTTACTTTCTTCAAAATATAGCTGCAGCCCTATATAATTTTCTCAGTGAGCATTCCTTATGTATACTTGCTTGTAACGAGACTTGGCTTCATCCTAATGATTCAGTGGCATCATTTCTGATCTCATTTTGCCAACCGTCTCTATCCTAACTGAACCTCGGTGGAGTAATAAAGGTGGGGGACTTGCTTTTCTTTTCAAGTCATATCTCTTGCTGCACAGTTTCACTTTGCCTATTCCAGCACCAAACGTCATTTGAAGTCCTGGCTGCTACTCTCATTTCTGAATATTTGTCGTCCATGTCTCTCTCTGACTGCTTGTCTTAGTGAATTTCAGTCACTATTTGAATATTTGATTTCCTCCCTTTCTGAAATTGTTATTATTTTTACTTTAATATTCATCTGGATGTGGCTAATCATTGCTGTTCAGCGTTTTTTGATGTTTGGAAGTGTTTGACATGAAACAGCTTATTACCTCTCCTTTACACACAAAGGCCACACTTTGGACATTTGATGACTTGTTATGATTCAGATCCCTTCCTTTTGGTACTCCTCTTGAATCATGTCTTTCAGATTGTGTTGCCATCTTCTCAGTATTTTATAATTAGCATTAACGTACATGTTCAGTCTTTGATTCTTAGTTTTTTGTTGCTGTTACCACAGTTTTGTAGTAGTAATTATCAAGTAATTACAGTTGGGTAGTGTTACTTTGATTTTTACATTATTGAGGTATTTTTTTAGTATTTTATGTTGCTGAAGTATGATTTCATGTTTTGTTTGGTAACATGGTTTTCATGAGGCTAATAATTTTCTGTCTTTGTGTGTTAGAGTTTCTTAACAATAATTAAGTTTCTGCTTTACAGAGTGTATTGATTTTAATATTTTTAGGAAAATTCTTCATCGGGATCTGAAGACAAGGTTAGCTGAATTTTGTTTTGTTATACTGGGACATATGGTTTATTGAGATACAATACGATCGAGTTCATGTCCCTGAGTGCTTATGGTGAACTTAAGGAAGCTTAAAATCAATATTCTGAAAGCAAACATTAATTACCATATTTTCATACGTAGAGCCGCACATGAATATAACCCACACACTCGTGTACTCTGCAGAAATTCATCAAATTTGTAAAAAAGTTTGGTATAGCCTGCACACACATTTCCTGCAGGCCCACACAGACCATTAAGAATACACCTCAGATGCTAACGCAAGTATTAAAGCATCTGAACTGGGGCGCACAATCTATTTTATTGTATTCTTACAAAACTGTATTGAAATGAGATTTGTCAACCTTTCTTTCGGTGACACAGCAAATGTTTTAAACGCAATGGGGTGTTGTTTTGTTTAGTTCTATACTCTACTTGCTTCAGGTGACAAAATGAACATCTCTGGAAATGAGATTGTATCAGGTGCAATCATGAGATACATTTGTTTTCATAATGCATACATACATTGATCGTAAAAAATATAATGAAACCTATCGCAATCATAAATTCAAAAGTGTGTGTAGTGCTTCTTAAAGGTAGCATCAGCTTATTCCTGAGCCAGGCCAGGCTGTTACGGACAGCCCTAGGGGTGCCAGTCCAAAGCTCGGGTAAAGGAGGGCAAGATTCATCATCTTTCCAAGCTGACATGCACAGATCAGTGCTGTCACAGAGCTATTCAGAAGCCAGGCTAGTAATACAGCTAATGCAGTGCTGCTAAAAGTAGGCCAGACAAAGAGGCAGATACCAGGTGGACCATGTTTTCTAGCATTGATTAGGATCATAGCCTCTATATGAGAACATATTCTATCTTAAATCTCATAATTGTTCTTCCTCATTGTCTCCAGGATTAACTTCATGATGCCCACTAATACGGTAGTTCCAGACAGCCTTGTTAGTAGGGCCCATAACTGACTTAATAGTTCATGAGTGCATTCTGTATGGTGTCTTTGATGGCTGTATTTAAATTTCATGGGCCAGGTTTAAAAATTTAAAGTAGAGCTGTGAAATAAAATTTGATAACAATGTAACATTCAACAAATTTAACATATCTATGTAACATTCAACAAATTTAACATATCTTTAATTTGGAAAAATTTAAGTCAGAACAACTTAAATCTACAGCAGTCACTTCTAATTTAGCCATCTGTCACAAATTTGTTTATTGGTGTTCTGCAGCTTATGGTACAATACAATCTGGCAAATATAGTTAGCTCTTGGCGACCTTCTGTGAAAAATAAACTAGTATAACCTATACACCAAATATCCTGCAGGCAGAGTGGGTTTTGTAAGGTTTTGTATTAACCATGGGATATATGCATGAAAATACAGTTGTCTTTGCTGAATATGTGTTTTGGAATGGCCACTGATTAATACCTTAGCAATTTTTGAGAAGTTAAGAGACAAGGGAAGGTTGGATGCCTTAAAATGTTAAAGGTGTATGTATGTCTGAGAAGTTCTTGATGTAGCACTATATGAAGGCTCGATTGCAATTACACTGAGAGTGCAGCATGGTGGTGGTCTTTTCGATAGTGTGCTTTTGCAATTCAACGATTGTGGATTTGAACTTGCTGAGTGGACTCTCTGTAATGACCCTGGGCGGATGCATTACACACACTTGTCTGTGTCACAGGCTTGGGCTGAGAAGTAAATAACTCTTATGATACACTGGCCTGGCATCCAGGACCTTGGGATTAATCCACTGCTGGCTTAAGGGTTTGAGAAAAGAAAATGAGTGTCTCTAACATCTCACTATGGGATATGGGATATTTATTTTGCTTTACTTATAGAAGAAATTTAACTTTCTGGAGCAGAACATGTGTCTTTTATTTAAAGCTCCTTTAAATATAAACTAATATTGAGTTTTGATCTCTTAGGAACATATTTATCCGGAATGATCTTGTGAAGATTGGCGATTTTGGAATATCTCGAATTTTAAAGGGAAGTGCTGACATGGCTTCAACATTTGTTGGTACACCATACTACATGAGTCCAGAAGTATTAAAACATGAAGGATACAATTCCAAGTCAGACATATGGTAAATGCATTGAACAGCTTTTATTTTTGTTGCTCAATTGAGCGTTGATATGCAGATGTGACAGCAGTTGAAAGTTATCCTTTGGAGTTGCTTTGTAGCTGAACTTATGTATTAGATTAGATTAGATTAGAACTTAATGTTTGATAATGATATGGTCAGGACTGCACATAATTTGATAAGAGTTCTTCAGAGCCTCTGGCTTGTTAAAAGGTGTTCATTCAACGCAAGAGTTGTTGCACCAAATGGATGAGGCTGAATGGTGAATGAAGTAGCTTGACCGACCAAGTGAGGCGAGCTGTGGTTTGTTTGCAGCTTCAGCCTGCCTTTTTGGCCTTCAGCAACTGATTGACAATCTGCTGTGTCTTGGGTTTGAAACCCCTCAGCGAAGACCTGTTTGTATTAGTAATACAATTACTTTAGGGTTTTTTACATTAGGTTCAATCTAGGCATATGATTTTTTATGTGATATGATATTTAAATTTTGCTAAAATTAAGAATGTTGTGGTAAGATTAGGTAATGATGCATTTGTTTTCAACCTGAATCAACTGGTTCTTAGAGAGAGGTGGTCCTGAGGTTGACAGATCGTTCAGTAGAAGCACTAATATCCACACTCAACAGCAATCCAATAACTGGAATGTTTTTGTGATAGGCTACAAGGTTGTACAATAAAGGATACCATGTGAATGTTATGAACTCTGTACATAGCACTGGCAAAGGTCTCTGTTCCACAGTGCAAAGTGATCAGCTTTTTCTTTGTCCCAAACTTCTGCACACAGTGCAGAAGTTTTGCTATGGTTGGCTGACCATTCACAAATAGGTTGCTTATTGTATCTTGAGCTTTTTGACTTTACTTGGCATATGTTCTGTTGCTGGTTGGAAACCATTCTATTCAATCACAAGTTTGTACAGTTAGGTTGGGAGGAGTTTTTCTTGAAGAGACGTTTATACCGGTTTGTAATTGTGATTACAATTATGTATCTATTAATTCCAGTAGGTGTTTGTATTCTGTTGCTGGCTGTTGATTGGTTGTAGGTCAGTTGGTTGTATTCTGTATGACCTTGTGGCCCTTGAGCATCCATTTCAAGGCAAGACACTGATGGGTGTTATGTATAAGATCACAGAAGAAGATCCCCCTGCATGGCCTCGGTCGTATTCAGCAGAACTTAAGGATCTCTTCCATCAGTAGGTTTTTAGTTTTCCTGCATCTATATTCCATGATTAGTTGAGGTAATTTGTTTCTATTTGAACTTTTTTTTGAGAATAGTTGCTTCTTATGCTATGTATATTGCTCCGTTTATAATATGATCATCAGTAATGAAGTTTTCTTGATGTTCTAGTTTGTATGTATGTATCGGATAGGACAGTTTAAGGACTTCACAAATGTATGCCTCACAGAGCCAATGGCCACAGTACATAAATGTAATGGGTGATTGTTCCAGGAGGAGTGCACGATGGGCTTGACTTGATATTTAGAAGCACAGCATGCTCCATTACAGAAAGCCAGTGTAGCGTTGCTCTTCTATGTTCGATTATGTGCAGATATTTCGGGTTGTTGGGTATGACTTGAGCAGCACAGTTAAAGACAGAATGCATCTGGTACAATCAGAATTTGGCAAGCCTGCAAGGATAGAATTGCAATAATCCAGATGCATCATGATGAATGAATGAACAAGGCTTACTGCCACGCTGAATGACTGATTATGCCATATGACCCATATCTGGTGCAACTGATTGAATCAGGATCTGCAAAGGTGGTAGTTCACATGGTTTGCCATTGATAGGTCTCTGTCCAGAAGCACGCCCCAGCTGCGGACCATGAACTGTTGATTCCAGTCACGAAATCGCAACATAATTGATTCCTTGTCAGATTTTGACCATGCCTTTGCTTGTGCTTTGTCAGATTCAGCTGCAGCCAGTTTGACAACATTCGATTCTGTACTTCCGCTACAGTTGCCTGTGTAGAAGATGCACAAGCAGTTGCATCAGATGAATGGCATACAGAGTACAGTTGTATGTTGTCAGCATACTGTTGGACCCATGCTCCCATGGCAGTGATGAGTCGAGTTAAACTGGCCATGTATAAGATGTCTAGGAGTCGCTCGAGTACTTAGCCATGTGGAACACCGAAAAGAACTGGTGCCCATGCTGTGCAGTCCGAGCTGATGGTCACCATCATTGTCCATCCCTCCGGGAAGGAACAAAAGCAGTCTAGAGGTCATCCAGTGATTCAGTAAGAGATTCTGAGATGCGTGATCAACCGCATCAAACGCTGCACTATGATTTAAACGAGTGAGCAGCGTTACGTGGCCAGAATTAATGGCGTCACTGATGTCCAAGATGAGTCTTAGCAAGACTGTGTCTGTAGAATGTCCCTTCCTGAAACCTGACTGCAGCTTTGGCATGAGGTCACCAGCTTCTAATAGCATACCATCTGCTGAACAATAATTTTCTCAGTTATCTTCAATAAAAATTGAAGGTTAAAAATTGGCTAGTGGTTGATGTTATTTTTCAGATTTAGTCCAGGCTTCTTCAGTGAAGGTAGAACAATTGCATGTTTTTGATCTGCTGGTAAAAATACTTCAGCCATTGACAAACTGTTGAGCTGCATAAGAATAAGGAGCAGCTCACTGATGAATTCATGTAGGAGGAATGTAATGTAATCAAAAATGTATAAAGCGCCACTTCAAATAGACTTCTCAGAGGCGCTCCCGACCCGACAACCCAGAAGCACTGGGAAAGAGGAAGGTTGGAATAGGGTCAAGTGCGCACATTTCTAATTCAGAAGGGCTTTCAGATCTTCACCATTCACCAATTTGAACTGATCCAAGTGGCACTGCGTTGCCGAGTATGTGAGTGGAGCTGAGCCTTCAGTTGCTTTACGGACATCTAAGATTTTCTTATTCATTTGGTGTAGGTAAGCTTCAGCTGTAAAAGATGAACTCTCAGATGCACATGACTGGCCCAGAAGTGGGCCATTCCAGAGCTACATGCTTTCCTTTGAGTGATTACATAGCTATCTGGTTCTCCCATTAGCACCTCTCCTTGTCCTGCAGAAGGAGTAGTTTTTCCTAAGAAGTTGAATCCATTCACTCAGTCCTTGTCAAACCCTGACCTCTTAAAACAGCGCTCAGCTTGCCTGATTGTTCTGCGAATCGCTCGACGCTCCGAGTCAAACCATGGAATGAGATAACCATATGCATGTCGTGTTATCAAATTAGAATTGCATTATTTGCAGCATTTTGCACCTGAATAATTCTGTTTCCTGGCAGTCATTCTGACTACAGTTGGGCAAATTGTGGGGTTGCAATGGCCTGCTTGCCAGTATTGTTTTTCTTGTATGTTAGCCAGCTTTGCAGCGAGTCCTTTTTTGTGCTGTTTGTGATTGTTTATTCTTAGGAGTCTAATTTATTCTTTTCTGTGGATTTCTTTAATGTATTACAACATGCCAGTTGTGACTTACTGGTAAAATGTGCTTTGTACATTGCGACTTACAGAGGTGTAAGATTTACTGTGTTCGTGTTGTAGCATGTTAGAGAAAAACCCACAGAAAAGACTTTCTGCCAGTGAGGCCTTGAAGCTGCCTTTTGTTACAAGGCACATCGAAGTAAGTTAATCAGTTGGTTCAGATGAAATCCGATCAAAGCTGTTCTGCTGATCTTGTTTTTGGTGCTAATCTTGTTGGGTGAAATGTGGCAGATGGTGGAATCCAATATTATTAACCTGAGAAAAGAAGAAGAGCCATCCCTTAAGCTAATAGCCCAGAGAGGGAGGGATCCATGGGTATGAATTGTTAGTGGTTAGGTTAAGATGTGACATTTCTTTAACATAATTTTGATGCTTGCGATGTGAGTGATGTTAAAATCTCTGTGATGAGAACAATATTTCATAGTTCCTATACTAGTTTGGTAATAGCATGCTTAGGAACAGTTCTTGCTAGACACTCAGCAAAAACTATGCTTTCATGTTTATGTTCATAACTCACCATGCCTTCATAGAATGAGACTTAGAAAATGAAATTGTTAATTCATGTCCATGATGACATTATTCTTATTATTAAAGACAGACTGACCTTATCTTTCATTTTCCATAGAATTTTAGGTTGAGAGTTGTATTGTCTATGTTTTAAAACCAGTTGTTTCTGTTTGTTGCATGAAAATACAGTTCCTGAGGAACACGATAGTCATCAAACATAGATCAAAAGATGAGAAAGACATCGTAAGCCATGAGACTGAAGCGATAGCCAGTGCCTTGTAAGAATAACAAGATTTATTAAGTTAATTTTATCAAGTTCTCAGTTCTGTCATAGAGTCAATTCTTTTTTGGGTTTTCATTAAAGCTGACTTTCCATTTATTCAGTTAAGTAACTTGGCTTATTATATTTCTTTGCTTCATGTGCTGTCATTTCACTGGGATCATTTGTACTACTTAATCTAAAATCTTTGATTTAAGAATCTGTAAAAATATTATTCTTTTATAGAAGATTTCCTATACTGTGCCAGGTGAGCTGCTATGGTATCAGTGAACTGTTAATGCAGAATAATCTCTTTTGCTGTGACTGGGCATGGAGTACTTCTGAGTACATATTTTTATGAAGCAATACATAAATTTATGGTGTGGACCCATTAACATGAAATCGTCAAGAGACAAGCCATCGAAATGGCATGTAAACCATTCCATGTGTAAAATGGGATAATGCTGACATAACCTAATATTCTCAGATACCCTAAAATATTCTCTAGCTAAGCTCATACACAGTACAGTAGCCCTATCTGCTATCAGTTAATTTCATTTAACAAAATTAAAAATGCTTTACATGTAGTTTGTGATCTAATTTTAAAAAATGAAGACATGCAAAACTATTTAAACTTTATAACATTTTAATTAAACTTTAATAATAAATTTAAGTTTAACTGGAAAAATAATATGTGTAGCAGAATGTTTTGAAATTGTTTAGCACATACAATACATCATCTAGACCATGAATCAGCATAGTGTCAACAGAGTTTATATTCCATGGGTCACACCTGAAAGTTGGGTTCATCTAGTTCAGGTGGAAGTTTTACAATGCATGTTATTTTCTTCTGCTTTTGGCTCTATTTTCCTTCTGTTTCTGGTTATATTTTGCTTTGCAAATCGGCCATTTGGCTTAAGTTTTAAATTTTGATACATTCAATGAGCCTAAAGTCGACCTAAGTTCTTCAGATAGCATCATCAGCTATTAGCTGTCTTGAGCAATGCTTTCTCTGCAAAATGCTACATGTTTTGTGTTCTTTACAGATTCGTGCTTGTTTAATTTTTTATCCAACTTCACCAGATTGACTCTGCCATACCAAGTTCTGTAGAAATTTTGGCTGTGGAACCAATCTGTAGTGTGCTATTATTTCCCAGTGGCATATGAGCGCTGACACTTGGCTCTGTGATTATGAACTGAGGCATATTAAAAATATCTAAACATATATAGCTTGACTAAGCACGATAAGTTGTACCAAAACTGTGGTGAAAAGGAAAAGGAAATAAGCTTTACAGAGCATGTTCATGTTATTTATGTTAAACCTGCTTCCTTTGGTTAGATATCTGGCACTACTCTGCAGTTTTTGTACCGCACGTTATCTAACACAGCGTGTTAAGTTAATAGCTATGGGGACATGATGCCACTTTGTGTTATGTGGAATTATGGGTAGACTGGTAACATGTAAATGCGTCCACACTGTGCAGTTCAGTTTTGCCGATGCACTGGTTTATGCACAGGCATACTTAATGCTTGGTGGCATCGTGCTATGTCTGTATTGCCCAGTTTCCTGTATTACTCAGTGCCTGTATTCTCTAGCACCTGCATGCCTGTATTAAACAGGTATGTGTTAATAAAATGTTGGCAGTTATGACCTCTGGACTGATGATGCTTGCATGTGAGCAATGCATTGTGCAGGTGATGACAGTTGTCTATTACTTGGGTGAAGAAGTTGAAGGCTGTGCCTTAGACTTGTGTTTGAGGTATACCTTCCACTTTTTTACTGTTGCTAAGATATTTGGGCATAGCCTCGTAGATGATGGGTTAACATGCAGTTCTAAAACTGTGCCGTCAGATGTATGTGTATTATTCTAGCTACCCTGTGTTACAGTACATACAGCTGTACCTTGTTTGTTACAAGACAATGCCATTGTGAATCCTATCCCACTTTGCAAGGTACCACTTTCATTTTTTGCAACATAACTTTCACAGTTTTGTGCAGTTAAAAAGAATTTCAATTGCACTGTTCTGGAGACACTGTTATGCATATTTATGCTGATTTTCAATTTTTCCACCAAACCTGTGGTGTTACCTGAATCACCTGCATTAGGAAATCATCAGATTTGCTTCTTTTGAGCACAGCCTGGCAGTGGTACTTGTGTAGAATGAGTTCAGTATGGACTTGGTAGGTGGCATGCAGATTTATTGGGTGCAGTTTCCTTTTGAGTTCCAAAAAGACATACAAAATTGTTCATTTGCAGCATTTTGCTCAAATATTTTGATATGTTCAGTGGCTCCTTGTCCGAGTCTGTGCTTCTGGAGTTAGTCCACGAGTTTTCTGCAGTTAACCATGAAATAATCGGTTTGGGAGTAATACTACTACGCTACAGTTGTCAACTTGAAGTTGATAATGCTTTTTTGCCTTTGTTACATCCATAAGGCTGAAACCATGTTCTTGGTCCACACTAGTTGTGTGGCAGGTGGCACATTCATCTGCTAGCTGTGGACACTCGCTGAGTCCTTCATTCTCCAGGATGTAGGACACTACACTGTAAATTCTTGATCATTCCTGCCTTATATTTCTCTAATGCAATATATTAAAAATCATGATACTGTTTGCAAGCCTGCTTCTTGTATTCATCATCAGTTCTGTCAAGTAGCTTACAATACTTTACTGTCAATCTAACAATTTTGGTTTGCCAACCATCAATCCAGTATATTCCAGTTTAATGATTCTGTAGGACCAGCATCATAATGCCCAAGGCATCAGTCGATGGTCGCTTCAAGTTTAATCAGAATCAAAATTATAATCTGTTGGAGAAGCCAGGTTGAATTCTGATAGATCAGAGAACCAAAAGGGCATTAGCCCAGTTTCTCGTCTGGGCCAGGTGAATGTGATTGTGTGTCTCGGTGTACTCTTTACAGCTTAGGCTGGCATGCCAATTGGCCCACAGCGTGGGGCATGGAAACCTTGTTTTGGCCTTTCAAACATGGTAGGCTAAATATACTAGCAGCTGTAACACCGAGTTAAGTTTAGCTTCCAAATAATATGAACACTCGCAAAATATTTTGTGTGCTAGCAGAAAATGGTTGTGTGCACGTGCGCTGGTTAGAGGGAACATTGGTGTCATTGTGGGTTGATTTTTGAAAGTTCCAGTAATACCTTGGTGGCCAGTGTTAAGAAATTGATTGCACAGGTTGCCTGGTTTTATTGTTTTTGCAGTAACCACAGTGCAAAACTGTCAGAACTGCAGAAGGAGGCGGAACACAAGAAATTCCGCAATCTTCCACCCAGAGATAGATTTCGCATTGAGAAACAGAAGAAGGTCGATGCAGAACTTCAGCGGATGAAGTGGGTCTCATCCATTGTAATGACTCTGGGTCATTTCCCATGAGCTTGTTTCTTTGCCATTTGTCTGAGTCTATTTTAAGATATAGTGAGGTCAGGTCTTATTGCCACAAGACTGTAACAATAATTGTTATGTAACTATGCTATATATATGCACATGTAAAGATACCTATATGTGTGTTTGTATGTATATGTGTTCTTGTTATTTAGCAGTCTCTTATCTTAATCTTATGGTGCAGAAGATGCTCTGTGAGGTGCATCAGTGGTCCAGAAGCACTAACATGTCATTCCAGAACCGTCTACTGACCTTTGAGTGATGGGTGATGCAACTCATCTACTAGCATCACTCCACTTCGTGAAAGAAGAAGTGCTTTTTTCATAGAAACTGAATCAGTCCACTGCAGTACTTGTCCAGTCCTATTCTCTTGAAACTGTTTGACCAGTTTCATGTCACCAGTATGTCCTGCACATTATTCTGCATTCTGAATTAAATGTGGAATGAAGTGGTTGTGCCTGATGTAAATGGAGCATGTTGGAAGCAGACAGTTGATGGAGCCATGTAGAATCATAGAACAGCTCTGTGCAAGAAAGTTAGTCTCTCTGGATAGCCCTCGAAGATGACTGTCAGACAGGCTCTGGCAGAAAGCTTCCCAGCCCAATGACTTCAAAGACTGTGACCTTGTTAACGAGCGGGACGAGTAGAGGAACGGAATGGTGTAGGTCAGTTGGCTGTGATCAAAAACTGATGGAGGCTCCAGATCAACTGTGACTAGACAGTAGTGTCTCGTTTGATGGCCAAATCGAGACAGCCACTTCGTGACAGTGATGTGTTGTTTAATGCAGAAGACAGCGATGAGCTGACTCAACTGCTTGGCCCAAGGGCATCTCATATCCTCCATGTGGATGTTAAGGTCTCCTTTCATGACCAGCTGGCTGTTGTAGGTGACCAGGTCTTTGAGGAGGTCTGTAGACTCCTAGATGTACATTGTAGGTGGTAATGATGGTAAGTGTCTTAAGTGCTGTTGGGAACGAACTGAGTAGGACCTCAAAAGTGCTAAAGGTCACATCAAGTTCAACACATTTCACACACAGATTTATCTGATGGAACAAAGTAATCCCTCTGTGCCAGAACTATATACTGCTTCTGCTGCATTATTTACTGGTGGATTTTGTTCTGTAGTTTGTATCAGCAGTCGTTTTTGTGTTTTTTCAGAGCCCTAACACTTCAGCAGGCTAAAGAGAACAGAGCAAATTATGAAGCCACACGACAGGCACAAAACCCGTACAAGTCAACAGTCAGTTTGCGTACATTTCTTTTTCCAAAACACACAGTCTAGTCTAATCCAGTATTACTTGTCTGTTTTTTGTCTGGTCCAGTGTAGTTTAGTCTCTCGTGTCCTCCCTAATTTAGTCTAGTCTTATGTAACAACTTCTAAATCCTGTCATATAACGTTGCTTGGAAGTAAAACTGCCATATGAACTCAAAATGTGATAACTGTGCACGGGTGCCGTGCTTTAGTTCAGCCCATCAGCAATAAGAAGCTAATTGTAAGGGCAAAAGGGCTTCATAAAGAGAATATCACAGTTTGAGTCAAAGTTGCATGATAAGCATGGGTTTGGTGAGTGATTTGAAGTAGGGAAGGGTGCTAGAAATGTGAACCACCTATGGTGAAAAGCCAAACTGATCATTTTCTGGGAATCCCAACAGGGCTGGTATACCACACCTCAGATTGCTCGCTCAGCCACAGCACAAATGGCATGTTAACAAATGTCTGACTTACATACTTACCAAACTTATCAGAGTTGCATTTCCGCAATGAACTCTGTTTAGGTGTAGGTTGGAGCCTTTCCAGCAGTGGTCTCTATTCACAGACCTTAAACAAGTGTTGCCGAGCACCATCGATTTAAACCTGCCTAATTTTAGCATTTGCTGATTTAAGTGACTGGCACATTGCAAGAATTGGTTGCATGCATCTGTCAACTGTGCGTGGAAGTGTTGAAATGTATCATCATGCATAGTTGATGAAGTTGACAGAGGAACCGAGTGGATGCTTTAAGTGTTGTGTTGTAAACAGGATTCTTGTAAAATATATGTTATTTAAAATGTGTTATTAGCTCTTGCTAATTACTTCTTTCAGATTCCGCTTGGAGACTTACCATCTGCTCAGAAGAATAAAGAATTTGGAGCAGCAGCTGCTTTTGAAGACAGAAGGCCCTGGACTATTCCAGGTTGGAACAGAGAACATTGCGGTTTTTGCATTTCTTGCCTGCTTGCCAGTTTTACACTGATGATATTAATATTCACTGCAGGCAGGCAGTGTACAAATAAATGGGAGTTTTCAGCTTGATTATATTTAAAAATTTATTTTCTACTATTGTGGTTTGGGATGTTTGGTCTGTTTGCAAAAGTATAACTTGAGCCAGTGTATATTGAGCCAGTATAATTTTGTGTTCGAGTGACATTTTTGCACGAATTTGTTGCCGTCTAGAACTTTTAGATGATGTGCTGAATGAATTATTTCTAAATTCAGAGCCACACTACATTATCATGCATCTTGGTCTCATTTAAATATTTTAGTGTGATTTATTCATAGTTAGGGAATTTCACAAAAATTTGTTTGAAGTCTTTTTTAGTCTTTAGTAGGAAAAATATATTGTTTTTCTTTAAACTGTATTAGGTCCAAGTTTTCAAGAAAAAAAGTCAGGGTTTGTGTACTCTGACAGTGAAAAGGAAGAGGAGGAGGAAGAGGAGCCAGCTGAGGTAGGAAAGCAGAACAGAATTGCTAAACCTCTCTTCCGACAGAGTTCAGCAGATGATGACCGACCTATCACTCCTCTGAGAGATCGAACAGTTTACAACTTGAAACATAATTCACTTGACTTTCCAGATGGTCAGTTACACTCAAATAAACCATGTCTAATTCTAATTTCTGTAACTCTTGTCCTCAGGGTCCTTTAGTCGTAGAGTGGGATCAACCAAAGGGCAGTGTTGAACAGTAGCAAGGTAAATGTGAAAGCACTGGTTCTACACTCTGTTTGCCAAGAGCAGAAGTGAAGTACATTGACTTTTCGCAGACTGAAACAGTTGGTTGGGAAAGACTAATTTATCTCTGTGACTGAGTTTCATTGCTCAGCCCATTGCTCAAAGGCTAATACCGTGAAAAAGAGACATCTGTCCAAATTAGTGCTAAGTCAAATAAAGTTTCTGTGTCACTAATGCTCATCATGCTAAGCCTTGTAGAGTTTGCCTAAAAGTTTTCTGTTCTCTGTTTTCTAGCCAGGGGACTAAGCTTCTGTTTAATTTTTCTTCGTAGGACTATCAGAAAAAGTGGAAAATCAGTTTCTGCCTGTGAAATACCAGTATAATTTAAGCTATAATGATGAAAAAGATGAAATGAAAACTTTTTACGATGCATCATTCAGTTAATTTGTATGTTATTTGCTTTTGCATAGTGGGATGACATCATTCTCTTAATAAACTTAATTTGTAACCGTTAGTTTTGTTTAATTTGTGTTTAATGTACTGTACTGGTTTCATCACCAGTTTTTCAGTTTCACATTCTGTCTGCTGTGAAACATTTTCTGGTTATGTAATTTATCATTTGTAATACAAAAAATTGAAAATATGCTTTAACAGAAATTAGGAGTGCTGTGATCTTGAACTCTGAATTGAGTTTTGCTGAATTGTGCTGTCTTAACCAGTTGCCATGGAAAGAAATCACAAAGTAGCAGTTCATTGGCTGAGGCTCTTTTTTCATGACAGTCTAGATATCTTGGATTACTTAGTGCCTGGCATTGCAATGCAGGTATTCCTGAAGATAAGGAAGATGCAGAAAAATACTATGAACAATTTGTGGATGACTTTGAAGAAGAAGAAGATGATGATGATGAACGTGCAATGGTTAACAATCTGCAGACTGTTCTCGATTCCAACGACCAAACGCGTAAGTTATGCTTTTTCATCTTAGATACTGCAATTCTCACATAGACATATGTAGCTTGTGTTTTTCTTGTTGAGATGGATAGGACAGGAGAAAAGAAATAAGAGCAAAGCACGAGTAGATGCCACTGCCCCACCTTGACCCATCTTCAGTTTGGATTTCCACTGGCCCAGGTTTTAGTTGCTATCTGAGCAGGTTAATCTGCTATGATCTGTGATCTTACCTTGGCATCCATATTAGTATGCTGCCTCTCAACTACCATTGCTGCTGTAAGCTTCATCGTCTCTACGAATGAAATACCACATATGAAAACAGCTGGCGGAGGAGCAGCGTTGATCCCATAATCCCAGTTGCATGCACAGTTCAAGGGTATGAGCCAGATGGAGAGCCTGAGGCCTCAGGACTCCATGAACTGCTCTCCATTAGGTATTGTATGATTTGGGCTTACCAGAGGTGCACTGTGGTCCAGACACTATAATGATATCATGGAAAAATCAGTGCACATGGCTGCTGCTCCACCAAGCAGCAACATATGACCAATGCTGCCTCTTTGAACATTGTAAGTGGCATCCCGCCCTAAAACCATGCCGCACATGTGGTGTTGGTACGCACTCAGAGACCTGGGTATGTCCACGGTGTGGCACCCAGTGAGCAGCATAGCAGCTAATCGACATTAAGAATCATGCCAGAAAATGCTTTATGGATGTCCTTAACAAGCTTCTAAGAACCAAACCTCTAACTGAATAAATACCCTGTTAGAGATGTATATAACAGATGATACACCAATGCAGAGATGGCTAGAAACGTGCTCATAAACAAAGATATAAAGATATAGCTTACTCCTTACAACTACACAAGCAGGGTGTGATAGGTAAGTAAGAAGTAAGATATTTGTTAACTTGCCATGTGTCCATCGGCTGAGCAAGGAATCGTAGGTATGGATGAGTCATAGGTGTCAGACAACTAAAGCAAGATGATACAAGTAGGTCTTAAGCCTCTTTACGAATATGTCTAACAAAATGTTGTTGTGAGTAATGGGAACAGGGAGACTGTTCCAGATGACTGTTGCAGAATTGCTGAATCCATGCCTGAAGAATTCAGCCCAATAGTTTCGGATGTCAGGAAAAGACAAATGGTTTTGTGTAGCCGAATGCAGAGCTCTGGATGGCTGATAGCGCTGTAAGGACATTGACAGATAAGCTGGTTGATTGGTTGAGAGAGTCTTATATGTAAGGAGAGATATCTTGTAAGTGATTCTGGAGCCGACAAGCAGCCAGTGTAGCTTTTAGAATGTAGGAGTGATGTGATCAAACCTGGAAGTTCCTGTCACTAGTTGGGCTAGCAAGTTCTGGACGTGTTGCAGTATGGCAATGTTGGACTTTTTGGAGCCATACAACAGGGAATTACAGTAGTCGATTTTTGCCCTGACTACAGTACAAGAGACTGTCTTCATAAGTTCCGGTGGCAAGCATGATCGAATATGACGCATGGCTTTGATATGAAAATACAAAGCCTTGCAGACAGTGGTGACATGCTGGCTGAGTGTTAGTTTAGAGTCGAGTGTCACTCCAAGGTTCTTAAATGTTCCTGGTAGTGAGATGTCTGCACCTGCAGTGTTGTCTGTTTTTAGATTCATGGTCAATTTTCTTGACGAGGAAGTGCCAAGTACAATGACTTCAGACTTATTTGGATTCAGAAACAGTCCATTAGTTAGAAACCAGCAGCATTCTGCTTCAATAATTGTGTTAGGTTGCTGGTGTCAGTGTGATCAGGTGCTATGTATAGTTGGGTGTCATCGGCTTACTGGTGGTGATAGATGCCATGTGCGGATATGACGCCAGCAGTTGGAGCCGCATACAGCGTGAAAAGAATTGGGCCAAGGACTGATCCTTTTGGGACACCATATTCACATGTAGACGACTGCGACCTTGATCCAATGTTCACGTGTTGTGACTGGTCCGACAGGTAGCTGCAGATCCAATCCAGTGCAATGCTGCTGATGCTGAAACTATTCTGAAGCCTAGTGATAGTGATGAGTGTTGTTTTGTCGATCATATAAAAGGCAGTGGAGATTGAGGCGATAAGTAGGGTGGGTTGTCGTCATCCGGAAGCAGCGTAGACATCTTCAAGGATCTTCAGTAAGGCCCTTTCTGTCGAGTAATGCCTACAGTAAGCTGACTGATGACTGTTCAAATTACAGGAGCTACTGACATGTGGCAACAGACGAGCCAGAAAGACATGTTCCAGAATTTTTGACAGTGTGATGTGAGTTTCAGATTGGCCTATAGTTAGAAGGATCATCTGGATCAAGACCTTCATTCTTCAGCAGAGGTGTAACAGTAGCAGATCTGTAGCAGGCTGGAAACCGTCCGCAGCTGAAAGACAAATTGCAGAGACGAACTATTACTGGAGTGAACATGTCTGCACACGACTAGCAAAGATTATGGGAAAGCATCCATCGGAGATGATTTTCTCTATAAGGAACACATTAGCTTGAAGGGGTCTGAACAATGAACGTGACTGGTGACTGGTGGGGTTATGTCATACTTGATGGCATTGGGAACATCAGCAGAAATCCAAGTCTCATGGACTCCGAGAACATCTAACTGGTTCGACTCAAATTGATTATAAGTGCTTCTTTATGGATGGTGCTGCGTGTGTTCAGGAACGCAACAGTGAGCGGCTGAGGATGCTGGTGAGATGCAGCAGGACCTGGGTTGAGTTCGACTCCTCCTAGCAGAAGCAGTAGTAGCGCTACAAATGCACACACGGGTGAATGATGATGAGCCAGTCGGTAGAAGCCGCATGGTCCAAATAGAGCCAGCAGGCACTGCTGAGCAGCTGAAGGCCTGCATGTAGGATGGTTTGACCAGGAAGGACGACAGCGACTGCAAACAGGCACGTGGGATATTTGCTGTTGTGATGGTCAACAAAGCAAGCATTATAGATAATGCAGGCCTTAGAGCTACCCAGCCAACCCAGCTTCGGCTCCGCTAGAACAGCCAACCAACAGCTTTCCTTCCTTTGTACTACTGATTTGCAAGCATTTAAGTCATTTTGATATGGGCTGAAACCTCATAATGACAATGCTGAGACTGCCAATGAAGAACGCTTTCGGAGACTACTATGACAGATTTGAACGTCCTGTTTTGTTCACTAGAATTGCCAGAGTCTAGGGTGTCAAAATGCTGACATTTGTGTAATCAAGTATGGCAGATACCTTTGGGGCATATAACAGCTTTGTGTTTTCCCTGTTTTCCAGTACCTTAAGGTGTTAGCACTTTCACTATAAATTTTTCCTGTTCATTGTCTGAAGATATGTCACTGGCAGAATAAGAGGGTGTCATCCATCATCTGCTATTCCTGTCTCATGTTTAACCGGCTGCCTTGCTGAGGTGGCTGCTTCAGTTCACTTGGCAAATTGATCATATCTCTCAGCAGATTGCTTCTCCCATTGAGTAAGTTTCTTGTCTAGGGGTCCAGTGCAGCCAGTCCTCAAATCTTGGTTTAGCTTCAGTAACTGTTTATCCTGTTCATTCACTATCAGATAATTGTCATTGGTGAGTAAGCAAGTCTACGTAAAGTGCAGAAAATGAAAACATCTAATTTTTTACATTTTTGCTGTTAATCATTGCTTACTAGCCTAGTCGTCATCTATTATAATCAGAATTATTTTTAGAATCTTCATTAGGATCTTTCAAGCATGGATTCATGAACATAATTATTTTAAAAGATTACAAAAGAGACAAAACAAAATTTCAAATGAAGCCTAGAATGAACTTGTAAAAAAACTTTCATGTTTCTGTGTGGCTACCAAACTCTTCAGTAGTGTAACACTTCACCCCATAACCCAGAAATATAAATTAGGACTGCAGTTTCATGAGAAAGTTATAAGGGGCACTGAAGGAAGGCTTGACAACTAGAAGAACAAGAAGACAGTTGATTCAACCTGTCTGTGTATAATCCTGAGAATAATGTTAGGGAGACTGGAAAATGGGTATTAACATTCAGCCAAGTTCATTTAAAAATGGTGGCATTGAGCTGGTTTTGTCTGCTTGTGTGTGTTTTTGTGTGTCTAGTGCTTTGCTGAGAGAGTTTTGTAATTCTCATCATTTCAGTTACGGATCATACTCTGGTGAGTGATGACAAGGTAGCTGGTCCTTATGGTCTGGCAGCTAAAGAGGCAAAGATCAGGAAAATGAAAGCATATCCTTTGACAAGACCATCTTTCAGTAGACATGGTTTTACTATAGCATCTTTCTAAGCAGTGGAACACATTTACGTGGCATATGACAATGCAGTTAAGTACATGAATATGAGTTAAGACTTCTCTCTCTCCATGGGCAAACTCAAGTGTCCATAGCTGTATCCACGAAATGGCACCACACCTTCCTGTCTTGGGGTTTTCTTGCAGTGTGCAGCCCATGTAATTCTTCATGTTCTGCATGGTCTGGCAGCTAGAGGCAAAGATCTGGAAAATGAAAGCATTGTGCAGCCTGTGTATTTCTGCTTGTTTTCTATTGTTCTGGTCCACATGGTTCTGGGTCTGCATGGTATCTTCCAGTCTTTTGGGGCAGATTCATTGTGATGGTCACAAGGCTCTTCTGTGCTCCTCCTCAGATGGACCTCATGCAACATGTCCAGAGAACTGCTAAGTTGAGACTTAGTGAGAGTGTAATGAAGGTTAGTATTGAGTGAATTACTGTACTTGTCAGATGGTGGTGGTTTATGCAGTACATGTAGATGTGTGAAAACTTGTTATTTTTTGTAGATTTTCATTTGATTACTTTGCACCATTTGTTGCATTTGCTATTAAAGTAGTGACTTTTAAATGAAATGTAATGCTTTATAGATGAAAGTAACAAAAGCAAAATTCTGTAAAGTTTGAGAAAACCATCTTGTAACATAATTTTCTGATTTATAACAAACGTGACATATGACCCATTTCGTCATATTTTAACGCAATTTTAACCGTTAAAATAATATGTTCTAAATTTTCCAAAGCTGAGGAATATTTGCCAACAGTAGTTGGTCAATACTGTTGAACACTGTTTATAAGGGATTTATGCAGAACAGGGAACATATCACAACAATGACATTAGAGTGGCTTATGTGGTTGAGGATGAAGGCATAGACACGGGTTGCAGCGGTTGTGAGGAACAAGGTGTGTCTTGTCTTTGCAGATAGCTTCCATCCACAAGCACACCATCATTCCAATCGTCTGACAAATTTTAAACCTTTTCAGCCTATTGTGAGTAAATTGATTTTTAACTTCAGTCCTATAAGAAACAAAGTGTGCTTGGGATTTTGTGGCCATTTTTCTGCTTTTCTTTTCACAACCAAATTGTTTCCCTTAACTGTTTCTGTTTACTCTAGCGATTGAGAAACTTGGTGAGGATAAATTCAATAAGGTCTACGACTATGCTAAGCGAATGCTTCGGCAGAGTACACCAGGAAAAAGAGAATTGTTGGGGCACGGACTTCAGGTGGAACTGAAAAAGCTTTCTGGTGAAATGAACATCTGTGACCTCATTGAAGAACTGGTATTTTATGAGTGCACCTAGGCAGCTAAATGTTAAAGGCAGTTTTTGGACTGGACTTTCTATGTATCAGTGTCTTCTGTATCTTTTTCATGTGAATTGGATATGGAATGTATATTTGTCTTATGCGTGGAACTGATTGATGACTTGGCTGCTTGTAGATTTGTTGAGTATGTTTGCCATTGTGTGACACAAGCGTTGCAAAAGAAAGCTTTAATCAGCTGATCATGCTTCAGTCTGGGGATCACACAATCCACTTTGTTGCCACTATTAACCATATGAATGCTAAACTTTTTTTAATATTGAGCTCATTAAAGCTTCACTTCCAATGTGTGCAAATGACTGAATTACTGCCTCCTATTTCACACAGGTGATGAAGATGAGGTGATCTTAAGGATTAAGCATATTACTTAAGCATCCATCATTGTGAAGATTTATTCAAGGAATAAGATATACTTGTCCCAATGAGAAACATTTTATATCCTTTCCTAGGTACATCCTTGCACCAGGCAGGTTCAATTGAGCAAATTGTTCAAGGCATACTGGCTGCAGGGAAGTCTTTTTTCTTCTGGCTGGAATTAATCCCTTCTAGGGGAGGGGTCAGCCACACGGATCCTTCTTTCCCATTTGTTTCTATCTTCAGTATCTTCCTTCTTCTGTCTGGATGTAGAAACAAATGAAAAATGGCTGCTGGCAAGTCTAAGAACTTGAAAACTAATTAAAAAAGACATAAAGCTGTTGGGTATCAATGGGGGGGCACTTCTGTTGACCTGAATGCTCCCAAATATTTTGTGTGTGGAGAACTCATAATTGTCCATGTCAAATTCAAGTGAATCAGTTTGACAGATTTTGAAGTTACATTAGGAAAGGCGTACCAACATCATTATCATTTGACTGCAGAAAGGGAGTTCTTTATTTTTGTTATTGTTTTAGAAAAACACAGTTTGAACCAGAAACTAAAAAGTATGCAGTCTAGAAGCTGCTTACCAGTATGAAATTTTCATCATTAGTTTAGTTTTTTCAAATTATCAGAGGTGCATAATTTTGCTGTAAATAAAGGAATGATATTTTTAAAGTAACTTAGGTGTTGCAATGCAGACATACAAGATACCCAGTTAAATGATACAAACTGTTTTTAAAACTATTTTTCATTTTCTGCAAATGCTTTGATTATTTTGCTTGGCTGATAAGGTTATTTGCAATTAGGAGCAGCACAGTAACAGCATGAAAAAGTCTTGGTCTCCATGTGACGTGAGTTCTATACATTTTTGTATAGCACAGCATTTTTGTTTACCTTAAATTGCCTTATGCTAAGGACATTAGCCCTTTAACGACCACAGAAATTGTTTCACCTACCCCCTCACGACCACACATTTTTGGCAAAAACAGCCCAAAACAAATTTGAACTTATGATATCTCTGTCAGTTTTTTACTTGTAGACATAAGGTAAGCACCATTCTTTAGTATTTTATCTCCTCTTCCCATTCATCTGTCAAGGTTTTTGAAAAAAAGAAATTTTGGGTACCCAAAGTTGCCTCAAAGTGTACCCCCCAAAAATTGCTACATTTTTATCATCAAGAGAGTCTACAAATTTTTTTGAATGACAACATATATTAATTGAGCACAAAAATGTGCAGAAATTGTTGCCAGATAGAACCAAACAAAAATTTTAAAAATATTTTCATAAATGAAAGAGATGTAAATTTTTTAGTATTTAAACCAATGTCGTAAAAACTTAAGAAAATTAAAGGAAAAAGCCTAAAAATAAAACAGATTGAACTTATGAAATCTCTGTTGGTTTTAGACATGTAGGCATAAGGTAAGTACTATTCTTTAGCATTTTATCTCCTCTTCCCATTCATCTGTCAAGTTGTTTAGGAAATTTTTTGGGTATCCAAATTTGCCCCCAACTGTACCCCAACAAATTTGCTATATTTTTATCTTCAAGACAGTCTACATAAAAATTTTAAGTCACAACATATGGTAACTGAGCACAAGAAATGTGCAGAAATTGTTGCCACATAGAATTAAAAAGAAATTTTAAAAATATTTTCAAAACTGAAAGAGATACAATTTTTTTCGTATTTAGACCGTTGTCGTAAAAACTGAAGAAAATTACAGGGAAGCCTAAAAGCAAAACTGATTGAACTTGTGATATCTGTGTCAGTGTTTGACATATAGACATAAGGTAAACACCATTCTTTATCATTTTATCTTCTCTTCCAATCTGTAATTCTGTTGCTCAACACAACGTTTTCTGAGTAACTGAAAACTGACCCACAATCGCCGCAGGCATATAGCGGATGCCATTGTCATCAGACTCCATGTCAATGTGCGTCTCATTCACTTCATATTGCCAGCAGTCTCATGTGATCCATCTGACACGCTTTATTCATCAGAAGGATCACAACTTTCATTAATATACGACCATTCGTCGATCAATCGGTGAATTTCTTCCTTTGGTAAACAATGCTTCGCCATTTTGGGACATTTAAATATCCATTTTTAGCTACATGCTGGCCGATTTAAATGCCCGTTTTGATTGGTTGTTTTTTATACTTTGAGGCGTTTTCCAGGGATTCCGCTGATGTCATATGGATTAAAATTATACCTATTTGCCTAAATGACGTAGAATTCTAAAATTACAAGGACTACAAATAAACAAGAGGTTACGATAGGACTAGCCCCACATACTACCGATTAGTACTGTGCAGTCGGCTGCCGTTACTACCATTTACTACCATGCGGTCGTAATGAGTTAAACAATCTTGAAGATGAATGTTACATGATAAGTGTCATTAGCTTAAAATGTTACTTGAAATGCCTGAAGTTTCTGGATTATGGAAATGCCCTTAAGTGTTTGAATTATGAAATCCAGAGCATCAGTGATTAACGAAGTTTTATTGTGGCAGCCGTTCTATATTTGCTGCAGTGCTCTTACTTTGTTTTATTCCAAGTTTTGTGATTTTGTTATAGTGTAGAAGATGACAGTTGTGCACATTCCACAGCTGTTTTTCCTTATTATATGTTATGAAAACTGTCCTGTTTTAGTAACTGTGCATTTGAATGATTAGTATTTAGTTGCTATTGCTGTGTCTTTTGTAGTTGTAATGATGAATTTATATAGCACCTTTTAAAAAAACTTCTAAAACTTCCATTGGTTCTGTTTCATGTTTTCCAGTCACGCATCTTGCGCTTTAGAAACCAGCATTTTAACCATCGTTGTATATATCCTGCTGGTACTTGGGTAAATAATTCTATTTTTTTATTCATGGTAACAGGTTATGAGTCGTCTACATACTGATGTCACTATGTGTTTTATTTAGTTTACGCCCATGTCAGATATGCAAAACACATATTATTGGCATATGTATCACATGTGAATTTATATTTAAACATAGACTTTTTAAATTGACCTGTTACAATAAATGCCAATAAAGTTAAACTGTGTAAATTAAATGGAATGCTGAAATTTGTGTGAGTATATATTCTGGAGTCTCGTTACAAAGCGCTTCCATAGATCATGAATTCTGATGTAACATTCAGGGACCTGGATCCCAAATTTAGTTCAGCTGTGGAAAATGACCTCCTTATAACACAACCTTGTTACAAGGCTGTTCTTGATAGGGCTGCCAAAAGACAGCATTATAGATCTGTGTTAGACAGGATAAAATTGTTTCTAATGTTTGTCATGCTGGTGATGAGTTCTTTACCATACCCCAGTTACAATACAGGAAGTTGCAAGACTCCTGGATGACGACATCTAATCTCCGGTGCTAGAACCCATCCAAAACCGAATTAATACTTATAGGCCTATGCAACCAGCTGAAGAAAATTTCAGATCTCTCTGTCTCTCTCGACCTGGACTATGCCTCCACACGCACCTTTAGCACTAACTCTTCTGCCCACGACTTAGGTATGATCTTTGATCAAAACCTCAGTTTCTCTGATCACATTACCCATTTCTCCCGCTCTAGCTTCATGCAAATATATGACCTGCCCTATGCTTGACTTTAAAACTGGATCTACCGTCGCCACATCTATAGTCGATGCTAAATGAGACTATAGCAGTTCACTTTTCCTGAACATAGGCTCCACGCAAATAAGTCGCCTTCAAGCCATCCAGAATGCTCTTGCTCCTGCTGTCACCAAAACACCATCACATCACTCCTGATCTTAAATCACTTCACTGGCTTAAAATACCTGAACAAATCGAGTACAAAGTCCTATCACTTACCTACAACACACTTCAATTCTCCCAACCCTCCTATCTTCGTGAGTTATTTACAGTACAACCACTTCACTCAGCCTGCTCCTCTTCTGCCCTAGCACTTTGCCCACCATCACCTCATCCTTAAAATTTGGTAATCGCTCCGTAGCCATAGCTGCCCCACCACTCTGGAATAAACTCCTCCCATAACTCTGACAGTTATCTGACCCATTATACAAACTCACCTATGGTCCACCACTTGCAATTTCTGCTTTGTCTTTTCACTCGAAACTGAAAACACTCCTCTTTCACAGATCCTATCCTGACTCTTCTTCTTATCTCTCTTTCCGCTCCAATCCCAAACATCACCCACTTTAGCTGGCCCACTGTCTCTCTGCCTGACTTTTGAATCTTGACCTGGAACCGAAGCCTTTTGCTTATTGATTTGGTTTTGACTGAGCACATGTGAATACGGTAAGCTGGTCCCCATGATGTGGCTTTCATTGGGTGATGTAGAAATCTCAGGATTATGATTACGATTATTGGAATTCCACCTAAGTCATCACAATTTGACTTCATTTCATCTTCTCTTATTAAAGCCTTTTCTGATGTGTTTCCCATCCTCTTCGATCATCTGGCTATTCTCTCCTTTTGCAAAGGCTGTTTTCCTTTTGCTTTTAAACTGCTTTCGTGATACCTCCATTAAAAAAGCGTGAACTAGATAAAGACCGTCTGACTAATTATAGGCCTGTTTCCTATCTTAATAATATCTTTAAACTGCTTGAATGCCTGTACATCTTTATTGGCACATAACATCTCAGAATTTTAGTCTTTTTCAATCCGATTATCATGAACATCATTCAACTGAAACTGCTGTCACTAGTGCACTTAATAACATATGTTATGTTACTCAATGGATTTTGGCAAAGCATATTGTATACCAGTATCTCTTGATTTGAGTACTGCATTTGATACTGTAGATTTTGGTAGTTTGTTGTCTCGCATCTATACATTCTTTGGAATTTCAGGTTCTGCTCTTCTCCGGATATCTTCTTATCTTAATGATTGTTATTAGTGCGTTTCTATAAACACGTTTCACTCTGATCCTGTTTCCTGTCTTCCAGGTGTACCTCTGGGTTCTGTCCTTGGGCCTCTCTTTTCAATGTTTGTTTAGCCAATTTGTCAAATACAGTCTGCTTTAATTGTGGATGTAAATAAATAATGTAACAAGTTTCCAGTTTATCTGTTCCTATCTGTTAGCAACAACATTGCCCTTCTAGGCTTGATGTGGTTGATTGCCTGTGAATAAGCTGGTTCTCTCACAGTTTTGTCTGGTGCTTGGAAACTGAGTTGTGGCATTACATCAAATTTTAGAGTGTGAAAGTGGTTTAATCGAGCTTAATGTCAGTGTTATCTTGGTTTGAATTAGGTCATTAGATCACCTCTTAGCTAGGTTGGAGGTTCGGTGTGTGTATAGTTGATAGTGTACAGGGAATATAGACATTTTGTTCCTGGTTGAAGTTTAATAGGAAATGCTCAGTTTTGTTATAATAAACTGTTGAAATGACAAAGTCAAACCTCGAACATCATACCTCGAATATCAGTTCAGCAGTTAGTTCAGAAAACTTTGTCTTAAGATGAAGTTAGTTCTTAAAACTTGGTCTGCCGATGAAGAAAAGTTTTAGAAATTCAAGACACCGAGAGACCTCCAAACATTTACAAATTTTCAGAAATTTTTTGTATGGCAGTAGTGGGCCAAAAGGAAACTTTCTGAAAAATGAGACTTGATATTTTCAAAAAAATCTTTTTGGACACCCTAACCACCAGTCAAAAATACATGATGATACACTGTCAGACATCTGCCAAAGTTGACTTCTGGCATTCATGTCAAACACAATGCGCAGTGAGGAAGTTCTTTTCATGGAATCACAGAACAGTCTTCCTCTACTGCTCTGACTGCCTTTAATGCTAACCTGGGACTTCTATATGGTCAGTCGGAAGATTGCTTCAGAAGACTGCCAAACTGAATCTCCAGGCAAAAATAAACTGATGAATTCATGAAAATATTAGACTATGGCACCAACTGAGGGGACAGGCAGAAAAATTCAAAGTCCATTGAAGACTTGACAGTGAAACACACAGCTGCCGTCAATGATTGTCAAATAGCAAAAACTTGGCAAGTATCACTAATACGGGTCATGTGTTGAAGTGGTGTAGACGTTGGACAGTCTATGATAAAATGTTTGCATTATCTGTTTTCACTGGAGCAGTAAAGCATGCAAGCTTCTGAAAACTGTGTTCTGTTTGTCATCCAACAGGACCCTGAAGTATACGGCTTACATTCACGTTGCATGGCATTTCTGTCTTTGGAAATGGCCTCTTGCTTACCTTTCTGTGACTGGGTCTATCATATCAGTTATTTTAAGCCACCTTGTGCATGACTGTCTGGCAAATTTTGAAAACTAAAGTTGCTTCGAAAAGCCTGTTATTTGTGATCAGTGGCCCACAAACAGATGCTTTCTAGATCGTAGATAAGTTTAAGTTTCTCAACCATTTGTTTTTCCTGGTGGCTAAAATTATGTGATTACGATCCTCTACATTTGTGTAAAAACATACATAATAACTTTAACAAGGATGATTTTGTAAGGGCGCTGGAGAAAATTCGGCAAAATGTGTGTTGGGAGTATGTTTCAGAATTGTATGCATTTCACAGAAACCTGCCGTTAGAATGGCTTCTTGTCTGACTGACAAACATCTTTTTATTCCTCAATTTGGTGGCATATGTTTGAGTCTTGCTGTCCAAGTTTGTAGAAACTTGACTTCTGCAATATGTTTCATGAGCCTGTGTTTGTAATTTCTAAGTAAATATTTATATGCCACCTCTTCAAAAAAAAACTCATAGAGATGTTTCCAACCAGACAACACAAGACCACACAATCAAGTAGGATGCTGTTCAACTCCTGTGAAAATAGAGGCATAAAATGGAGAAGCTAAAAAAACTCACAACTTGCAACGAAGCCTGTTTCAGAATGAAGGGCCGACAATGGCAAAGCTTCCATGTTGCATCGTGGCAGTATGAGCCCTTTATGGGGATATGCTTCCCATACGGCCCCATATGGGCAGGATCCATACATACATATGTACGTACATACGTAACTTATACATACATGCATAAAACTGATAATAGCTGGATTTATAGTTCAAATTGTTTTCTTAATCAAGGTAACTGTAGGCCTACTATAAATGTCAAATTGTAATACACTGGTTTAGTTTATTTTCCTAACCAAGCAAGTTGCAGGAGACCCATGGCACAGTCCAATTAGCGCCCAAACGACGTCTGTATCTACTAGTCATTAAATCACGTCTCACGAGAAAGCACGGTGTTGGGAGGGATTCGATGAGAAGCACGGATGGAAGAATGAAACCCAGTATAATCTCCATACCTTGGTCGGTCAGACGATGTCATCAGGACGCTTTTCATTCGTCTCCCGTTCGTGAAATCAGTGTTCAACAAGATCGGGTCGTGAACGAACCTTAATTGAAGTCACGAACGTGGCTTGGAGCGAAGGGAGTCTCGAGATGAGGCCCAGATCGTCTTCGGCGTCGGCTGCGGCGTGAGACGAGGCTCTTTTAGGGGCTTAGAAGCAGCCTGGTCTTTCTGTTTGGCGCCCCGACAGAAGAGAAAGCGTCAACGCGGACATTTATTAAATGACCTTAGGTCAGATAAAAGCCTTCGACTAAATACGCCACGTCTGAGGGCGCGCAGTTCTCCGCTTTAGCAAACTAGGCAGCGTCTTTCATTGGACTGGATGCTGAAACAGACAGAGAACAGCGAAAGACACCCAGCGTAGAAAGCCATTATTTTGACTCTTCTACAACATCCTGCAGCCACTCAGCGTCTATCGTTCGCATGTCACCCTATAGTAGCCTAACTGTTGCAGTGATTCATGAAATGGCAAATGAAATTACACTGAAGATTCATTTGCACACGAACGCCGTCGTTAGTCATCGACGTCATCGTCATCTTTGTACCGCTTCTCCATGTGTTCGAATTTTATCTACATCAGACGTGTTAGCCTGTTTGTTTATAGAGGCTGTATGATGCTAGATTTATTGTAGATATGCATATCTAAGTATGTAAAGGCCAATATATATATATTTGTGTGTATAGGTATATATATATATAGGCCTATATGTACGTATATAGGCCCTACGTGCGTGTGTTTAGACAAATATGTGCCAGCATCGAAGGGCATAAAATTATTAATAATAATTTGTGTGATAGCTGTAGACTGTGCTTCGGAAACTATACAGAAAGTATAGAGCCAGTTAAATAAATTTTAAAATATCGATTGACTCTGTGTCGTTTCGTCGGCAGCAGACGATTTTTAATGGTGCTATTATTGCAGCTGTACGGAATTCGTAAAAGTCGTAGGAAAAGTCCTCCGTAAACTCAGGATCAATGGAGTTTGACAGTTCTATCGAAGGATAAACAATTCGTAAAAACATCGATCGACCAATTACGTCGTCTTTGTCATGGATCAAAGAATCGGAGTTAGTTCGATCGAAGCAAGCGTAGCTGATAAGGAAAAGTCGTTAGCGGACTGTAGCCTAATAGTCCGAGGCGAAGTTTGTGCGATTCAAAGACAGTCGTTGTTCTGAGTCGAGACCGACCGGACTTTAGTCAACTCGAGAGCGAGGGCTGTGTTCGACACCAGAGTTGAGAAAATCAGAGAAGCTTTGAAGTAAAAATGGAAAAGAATCTGGGGAGACGAAGTACGGAGGGTGCCGGACGTTCGCATTGACCAGTAGGCCTATAGGCCTATACAGTCGGGGAACCTACGGAGGATAGGCTAAGAAGCAGAAGAGAATTCACTCATCGAAAGGATCTATATACAGCTAGAGACTGTATACCAAGCCAAAAGACACAGTTTGAATGAGTATGGCAACGAGGGAGGTCTTTTAGATTAAGGATAATATTAATTATAAATTAATTTGATGCTTACTTAGATAGGTTTGCTTAAAATTGGTTGGCTATTGGTATAATGATTTATAGATTTCATTAACTGCTTGTTGAAAGGTGACTTGTTTGCAGTTTGGATATTAAATATTTCTATACAACTGAAAGAGATAGTCTATTACTGACCCAAATATTAACATGCGCTATTACTACGGTATCACAAATGTATTCATAAGTGTTCGGGCAGCACAAACACTGCCCGTCATCACAATCTTCAATTCACTACGGTTGTCGTCGTCGTCATGATTATTGTCATCCTAATAAGTATCACAGAGCTCTATATGATAATATGGTGGTGGTGGTGGTTATGGTGGTGGTGGGTGAGATGGCGTAGTGATGCGATGCAAAGCCCCTGCTGCTGAAGCCCCACCGACCGAGACGAAATCCTGAGATTCACCGCCGCCGACACTCAATCACTCGGAGACTGTGCTTTCATTTGTCAACCGAAATGAGCTGGTCATTTTCGCCGGTCAGTTTCGCTGGCAACTTGCAAATGATTACACGTGCTCTGATTTATTCACTGACTACAGATCTCGCTGTCAGGAGACTCCGGACGTAGCGATGCCTTTAAATGTCTCCTGACGCCTAATCCTCTGCTCAGCACCAATCGACTGAGTGTTCGGCACGACAGCCAGACCTGGTCATAACATAACTCGTTAAGTGAGCCCGAAATGGTATGGTATGATTAATCATGTTTTCGAGAAATGTCGCTGTTGCCGGTGGCGAAAGCGGTGGAATAAGGTAAGACAGAGCAAAGCCATTTGTCCATCAGATGAGTTTGCAGAACGTATCAAATGAAAGGCAATAAAGGAGACAATCGCCATCCAGTTGCAGGAAGTGCTTTGCCTTCGTCTTTAGTCCACAATGAACTGACACCTCGCTATGGAGCCATAAAAGAACGAGGACAATGCGTGTCCTCCTCGTATAGTTCATTTGACGCATGCGCATTCGATCTCTGAGAGCAGGACGAAAGATCGAGTTGTGCATGTGATCTGATCTAAGGTAAAATCGACATGCCTGCGGAAATCTTTGTTTATTTAGGTCTAAAACCGGAAAGGCCGTTGGATAAGAAACAGAAACATTTGTCGGGGAAAAGCTTTCAGGAAGAGACTAGTTTTCAGTCGTGACATAAAAGCCAACGCTGGTTCTGCAGAGCGAAACTGATCCTCAAGAGAGTTCATGATTCTGGTTATCTGAACCGGATATTCAAAAACCAGTGATCAAGGGCCTGAGCTGTGGAGCAGAATAGCATG
Organism: Norana najaformis; assembly: GCA_964023275.1. Classification (NCBI taxonomy): domain Eukaryota; kingdom Metazoa; phylum Annelida; class Clitellata; order Crassiclitellata; family Hormogastridae; genus Norana; species Norana najaformis. Next base: position 13,876,525 of record OZ029921.1, read on the forward strand.
AACAGCAGTACCGAAAGTTGCTGCTAGGCCAAGAACAATTCCCGCTCCAGTTTCGCAGTTTGCAAGGGTGGTGACATATGGGCCTTTGAGCTGGTCCGTGCTTGAACCATTACACTAAATAAGACAAAAGCTAATTTACACTGTTGGCCTACTTATACTAATAAATTAAATTACTAAAGTGTCAGACTAAAATGCTCTAAAATCTCATTCCGTTAAACGAAAAATAGTTTCCCTAGTCTCTTTTTATGTGATTGCCAGCGAGCGTATACTTATCGAAATCGAATTTTAACCAGAATTTAAAAATATCTTATGACTCAGCCCAGGTAATTAAGCTTGATGTCTCGTTTTTGTTTTCGTTGCATTCATCAGTCTAAGCCATGTCTATTCCTCGCAGGGATGCGTGACAGGTAAACCAAGCATAACGCTGGTTCGCTGAGTTCTTAATGCACTGGGATCTACGAAGCAGCGTAGGCAAATGCCTTGACAAATGCCTTTGTTGAATTTATCTAAAAATATTTAAAGGCATAATACCATTTGGAAACATGCTTCTGATGTCCGTCACTGACTAAGTGATAGTTTACCAAGTAAATTGTAATATACTAGAGCTAAATAAGCAATCTGGGTTTGTCCTGCTGCACATATTTCTGCGTCTGCGAACACATTTTGTAAAAGATTAAAACGCCTGAGCTAATCAGAAACAGTTGCAAGCATGCGCGCTTTCTTTAAGCGTCTAAGTTCTCGCGCAAGGGAATGCTCGCAGCTGAAAGGGAAATCTAGGATGTAGGCCTATGCGCATTGTACAAATATACGCGAACAATCGTGCAGCGCCTTTTAATAATACAGAAAGACGCTAAAACGTGGCTAACTGACAGATAAGCTTAAAATAATTTCTGAGCACTTGCTCTTCTTGACTTAAGAAGAGCACTCTGGTGACTTCTGCGGTAGTCAAATATGACGGGTGATGTCATTATGAACCACAAGAAATCTGTCCCAGTAGAATGTAGTTTGTGAGTCCGGACTTTGGAGGAAGAAGTAAAGAATATGAAGACAGGTAATGGAACATGGTAATAGACACGTGACTATTGGCATGGGCATGCATGTTGGAGTCACCTATCATGGAAAGAAGATTAGGACTTTCAAACTGACATGCAAATAACTGATTTCTGCAAGACTTGTCACATGTTTTTCGTCGTGATCAACTGCACCAGATCACTTTCGATAGCTTCACCCGGACTCTTGTTGTATGGTGCATCAAGTTTAGACTGTTGTGTTCCGATATCGGCTTTTTGACTGAGCGTAGGTTCAGGACAGCTTGCGGAATCACGTGTTTCAGATGCTATATTTGGAATCGTCTACCACAAACGGCCGATTTGCCAACTTGTCATCTACATTTAAATTGTTTGTCTCGACCAACTATTTGACTAAGGTCTTTGCATGTAATGTTATGTAAGCGTAAATCTTCGAAATTTCTCAGCGTCGCATCAGAAAGACCAGCTTGTACACCGGCGCTTAGTCAAATCAAGTCCGCAAGAGCCAGGTTATTGGGTCAGTTTCGGTGCCAGGTCACAACCCGAGAGGGTCAGGCCGGAGGAGACAGAATATTACTAAGGTGAAAAACGATTATGATGGCAACGGTGGTCGTAAGGTAGTTGTGGCGCTTCCTACTCTTCAATTTCAAACAGCATCCACCGTAGCCGTCCGACTGTCTGAGTCCCTGACTCACGGATCTTGACCCTTTTGCCTATCGATTTTGTTTTGACTGAGCGCCTGTGAATAAGCTGGTTCCCGTGACTTAGCTTTTGTTGAGCGCTGTAGAAATCTAGAGAGTACGATTACGATTACGATTACTCTTTGTATCCTAGATGATGCAAAGATACTATATAAATAGCTACAAACGCTTGAGCAGCGCCACGCTACGACATGGGTCTCATATTGATTGCATCTCACTCAAGCATCTGTACTTTCGTATGACTAATCTAATGTTTTGGCTCGTTCATAGATAGTCACAGAATTAGGTTTTGATTACATATATTATCAAGTTATTCTGCATAAATGTACATGACAACTATGCAGCTCAAAATGCTTAGCTACCTTACCTTAGGCCAGGTAAGTAAGTAAGTAAGTAAGTAAGCTAGCATTTATAGCGCGCTTAAACAAAACTAGTCTTGCACGAAAGCGCGTAACATGAACTAAGTTAATCATAGTACAGTCTAAATAGATGAGTTTTAAGTGCAACTTTGAATGCAGTTATCGTAGGTGAGGTTCGGATGGCGATTGGTAGCTTATTCCATTCCGTTGGTCCGGCGAGAGCGAATGCGCGGTTTCCAAACTTCCTGGTAGAACGGGTGGTAGCAGAAGAGCGGACGTAGATGAACGCAGTCCTCGTCTAGACTGGAGGGAGGAGCACGGGGTGACGAGAGATGTCAGGTAGGATGGGGAGGAGTGGGTAGATATGCGATACATTAAAAGACAGATCTTGAAAATAATGCGGGCTGGTATAGGAAGCCAGTGGAGTTCACGTAGAGTCGGGGTAATGTGATCACGTGGGGAGAGATTCTTGATAAGCTTTGCAGCAGAATGAAGAATGGAAGTAAGTGGATGGAGAGTGGAGGCAGGGAGGCCATATAGAACCGAGTTACAGTAGTCTACACGTGAAATGACAAGCGCTTGTACTAGAATATGGAGATTTTCGTTTAGGCTTTTCTTGACCTGGCGAATGCGTCTGAGATGGAATAAACAGGATTTGGTTATAGAGGAGATGTGTTTTTTAAGGGAAAGGGAGGAGTTCAGCAGGACATTAAGATCGCAGACAACTTCGGATGGAGTGATAGAGCAATCATTTGAAAGGTTGAGGGTAAGGTTTTGAGAATCCGGGGCGCAGAAAGGGCGATGAATGAACCAAATGAGTTCCGTCTTTGAGGCGTTAAGTTTCAAACGCATTGAAGCACATCAATCTTGGATTCAGAGAAACAGGAAGAAAGACGACGTTGAGTATTGTCGATGTCATGGACAGATAGTTTAATATAAAGTTGGCTGTCGTCAGATTAGAGATGAATAAAAATGCCATGTTTGAGAGCGATAGAAGATATCATAGAGATGTAAAGAATAAAGAGAAGAGGACCAAGTATAGAGCCCCGAGGGACACCAAAGAGAAGATAGAAACGTTTAGAGGTTTTAGCGCCAATGCGTACTCAAAGGGTAGGATCTGCAGTGAGGAAGTTTGCTATCCAGAGTGTGCAGAGGACGTTATTCCGAACTGCTTTTCAAGTATTTGTAGGAGGATTTGATGATCAACACAGTCAAAGGCAGAGCTGAAGTCGAGCAATAACAGAGCAGAGATGAGGCCAGCGTCCTGTGCTAGGGATAAACTATATAGACAATTTAGACTTCCCTTCCCACTTGAAGATCTGTCTTGGAGTTCAATTTTCTTCCAGTTCCTTGGAAGAAAGTTCACAGTTTGGATTCTGAAGTGAAACCGGACACTTTTCCTTTGGCTTTCGATGCAATTCGAATATGGCGACGCCGGGAGACGGCTTCTTCTCGAACACAGTACATCAACGATTGAAGATTAATCCTTAAATCGTTTCTCGTGATCAGTTCACTGATCATCCGACTTCATTTGATGACAGTTACACTGATTATTCGTAACTTTTGATAAATTAAACGAGTATACACGTAGTTCAACGACCTCGCGTTGCGATGAAGATTCGCAGTTCCTACAGTCACGACTTGGTTACGGATTACATCCACAGTTCGATTTTCGACCGATTCAACGAACTTTCGATCGGTGAGTCATTGGAACTACTTTGTCGCAATTAAGACTCGATTATCCGCGAGTTACACAGCAGTTAGTTACCCTTAAATCATTGGAAAACTCGACTTTTCCATACGAGTAATGTGAAGGCAGTTCAAACGGTCTTAACACCTCCGTTGCTCAACACAAGACTGCTGGTTTTCAACGTCCTTTCATTTAAATACCCGTCATAGATCGTCTGCTCGAAGCGTGACGTATACATCATACGTGGCGAAAACATGATCACCCAATCTGGTTTCCATGGTAAACAGCTGTTTTTAAGTCATTGGCGTCCTTCAATTCTGCAGATTCACTGTCTATAGAATCCCCATTGAACGTTTGACTTGCACAGAAACGCTTAGTCAATACAATTTTAACGCCCAGCTAAACTAACTAAAATCTAACTATTTACATACATGTAAGCTGGTCATTTATTAATAATAAAATCCTACAGTCTACACTATAGCTGGCCGGCTAATCTTAAGTCTAAAATCTTAATCGGCTACTCTATCTAGTCTGTACACTAAACTTAACCCTAATAAGTATGTACACAAAACGCAAGATAACCTAATCAAATGCGCAATAAATGGAGGTTCGCTACAGTGGTCCAGGATCGGGTGCGGGGTAGGACAATTTGAAATTTTGGGTTTCAGTCGGGTGTGAAACTGTCGTATCGAGAGGACAGACAGAGAGCTCATATTTACATCTGGATGCTGTTGGAATTAAGTGTAACATATTATAAGCAATTCAGGCAATTGATGGCGCTTAGGTAAAAATGAACTCAAATGAGCTCTTGTATTGTGAACATGGTGGCTGTTTTGGTGTTCCTGATCACTCTGGTTGATATGAGAACCTTATTCTCGCACAACCTGTACTGGATGAGGCAATTCCAACAGATTCTAAAGAAAACCTCTTTAAATTGAGCTTCTATCTTTTAGAGAGTTTCCACTCTTATGGAATGACCACGTGTTGATTGTCTGTTCAGTGATGATTTAGACCTTAATTTGGTCGTTTCAGCCGTCCAGAGCAACTTTGCAATAATTTGCCTCAGACAAGATTTTGGCTGAATTTGGTTAAAGGTGATCGATGGCCAGCGGTGACGTACAGCTACCTTCTTATGCTGTTCTTACTGCTGTCATTGTTACTGCTGCTGTTGCTGTTGGCGAATATCGATCAAGAACAGAGGTAGGAGGTCCGTTGCAACAACGGACTCCGCCGCCGTCATCGTCGTAGACGTCGTCGGTCGGTTGCTGTTGGATCATCGCAGAGATCGGACAAGAAGAAGAAGACGACGACGACGACGTCCGGAACTGCGCATCGATAACTCAATCCGGAAGCCTAATGGATTATCGGTGAATGGCTAAATAACTGGCCTCGTACTCCTCGCCTCCTACTCGCCCCCTTCCTGCTTCTATCATCATTCCTTTCTCTCGACCATCAATGCCACCACGGAGCGCTCTATTCTTTTTCCACAGTATTCTTTTCGTTTTCTATTCTCTCTCTATATATATACGTCTTCTACCGTCTCTATTGTGCTTCTAATTTTTCTTCTTAGTTACTTTTCATTCATATTTTCCTATTTTGTCTTCCATGTCGTCTTCCTTCATCGTTATCCTGACGCATCGTATGTTGTCTTTTTTTGGATCATCTGCCGTTGGATCCAGTTATTTTCATCATTCTGTTTCTCTATATTAAGTTCTTGTCTTTGCTCTTTTACGGCATTTTCTACATTTCTCTGTTGCGCTCTGTTTAAATCAGTTCTTCTTTTCGGTGTTTTTTGTGTTCTCATTTCTTCCTGTGTTGTTACTGTTGCCAATTGGTTTATTCCCTGCTGTTTATTATCCACACCATTTCCTTTCTAAATTCTAGTATTCTGGCTTCAGGGTATAAATTGTCCAGCTACTACTACTCCCTGCCTCCCTCTCTTCCTCCATTTCTCTTATTCTCCCTGCTTCACAGATCTATCATCATTTCTCTTTTCCCTTTCCTTTCCTTTTGCCTATCTTCTTCTTTACTCTGACGTTTTGCTACGTCGATTAACGAACGAAGGCTCCTGCAGCGACGCCCTGTTGGTCGTCGACGCCCTCTGGTCCCCACGAAGCCACCCGACTGCATCCATCGGCCAAGCAGCGTAACGCAAACTCCGTTCGACCGGCTGTCCATCCGCCCGCTTGTCAGTCAGCGCAGCCGCCCGGCCGAACAGCTACGCTCAACCGCCCGTCGCTCAGTCGGTCGGTCGGTCGGTCGGTCGGTCGGTCGGTCGGTCTGGCGCCTGTCCATCGTCTGTTTGAGGCGTTCAGAAGAATAGTTGAGGCGCTGGTGTTGTATTGACTTTGGTGAGTGAATAAGCTACAGAGATCGACGGAAGTCGATGACCACCATGAGGAAGGGCGTTGAAATGAGTTCATCATGAACTTCGTCTTCATCATCGCACCGATCGGCTTACTGTACTCATCTGCATCAACCCAGCTGCATCCCATCGGTTCACCGGATGAGCAGCAGAGAAGGAAATTTCTTTCTTTCAAGGACGGATCACTTTACATCAATTGGATCTGACAAAAATACTTTGCAACAGACAGCGTAACCTCATCATTCGATTTAGGAATTTTTTAAAATTACTATTATTGGTCTATATTAACATGCATCGAAGATGATCAAAATAGGCATGACTAAAAATGTAGGTCGATAGAAGAACAGTCGAAATGAAGATAATCACTTGTTGTCACAGAGATGGCTTCTTCTCTAACACAGAAAATCTCTAAAGAAAGAACTCGTTCAAGCGGATTGTTCTCTTTATTCGGCAAGCAAATTGTTTACCGAGATTCTTTATTGGCATCTGCTCTTTTAGAACTTCCTTCGCGTTTCCTCATGGCGCCTCAATGACGTCACCGTTGTCCTTGCGTCACTTCCTTTCGACTGTGGCCTTCGTCATCCTGGCCCTTCTGCAGGCGTATGGGGTTCATTCCAGTTTCGGTTTATGGGCGGTCAATCCGAGCTACTCCTGTGTCTACGAGGACCACCTGGTAACAGACAAGAATTGGTATGGCTACCTGGCTAACATAACTATCATGACGACTGGCAGACTCACTTTCGAGTTTTCATACCCAGCCGACAAGTGTTGCCAGAACATTTTGTTCTACTCGGAGGACCAGATGTCGATCATCAACGCCCGAATGAACTGCTGGCAGAAGGAGTACCTTCTGCGACCTGAAGAGGACCAGATCCTACGCCTCACTCCGCGATTCTCCTGGTCCGGGTGCCACATGACGCATCCCAACGACATCGCCACCTACGTCTGTAAGGGCGGCCGCAGCTTCACCGTTGAGCAGCCGGGGGACAGACCGACCACATGGTACATCGCCGCCAGCAACTGCGCCACCCTCCAGGGCCTCGACCTCGAGTACCGCATGGAGATCTTCGGCCACATCGGAGATTGCCGCTCGACCATGCACCTGGATGCCGGAGACCAAGCGACCGCCTCTGCCTCAGCAGCTGGAGGAGGAGGAGGAGGAGGAGCATTCGCATCCTCTGCTGCAGCGCTTCCATCGCCAAGGGCAGACATGGCAGCCCGCGACCCGGAAGTGGCCTCGGCGTCTGCATCGGCGATGACATGCATAGTGGAAGGGGACGTGAATACAACGGCCAACTGGCACGGGTTCATCACCAACATATCGGTTGTCACGGGCGGTGGATTCGCGTTCCGCTTCACCTACCCCTACCACATGCAAGTGCAGAACGTCATCCTGTACAACGAAGACGACGTTCTGAAACTGGGTTGGGACCGAAACTGCTGGCAAAAGGAGGGACTCGTCCACTCCCACCATGTCCCCGACCAAATCATAGACCTCAGCTACCGATCGTCCTGGAATGGATGCGTCTCCAAGAATTCCAGCTACGGTCGGAACCTAACGTGCCAGGGCGAGCGCCGCTACGGCAAGCCGCGTCGCTTCTACGTCGCTGTCAGCAATTGCCGCACGTCGAGTGGTCTGCTGCTCAGCTACAGGTTCGAGGTGTTCGGCTATGATGACACCGAAATGTGTTCAGCTGCTGCTACAGGCAATCGGAAACTCGTCGCATCAGCCGACATCTGTCTTCGGCGATTCATCGTAGGTTATATGGTCGCATCGTTTGTCCTTCGGTCTATCTAACCTGCAGATGATCAAAGGACGTTCAGTCGATCAAGTATCCCTCGCAATGTCTCGAGACGCTCATCCTATATTCACTCTTCTCAGTAGATATCCTCCAAAATCCCCCGCTAGACTATCTTACTCTGTAAAGTAGATACGTCAGAAAAACGGATGAGACCAAAATCACAGGAGAATACTCGAGATGAATTGGAGTCATCACAACATCCCTTGCACGCTTTCCTCCTCTCCTCCATCCTCCACGTCGAGGATTCACCTTCCATTTCTACTGTGTATGTCTGCAGATATAAAGAGCCACTTTCCTGTAGCATCCGCGTGTAGAATTCTGCGTATAAACATCGAAGAATGAGAGAAGCAGTCACGCAAATCCGCTTGATTCTCCGCAAAACAGAGACAGGACATGAACAGCGAGAGATAGAGACAGAGAGGCAGATGATAGGAGCAGAAACAGCAACAGAGTCACAAACAGATACAGAATGAGAGAGAAAGGAAGACAGAGAAAGAAGGAATTGGAGTCTGGTTGTCGCGACAATTCTCGGCTTATTACGAGGCCAAACTGGGCGCATTGCATCGTAGGCGTATAAGATGGACAAAAAAATAGAGTATGAGACTTAATAAGATAAATTGCTAGATAGATGCATGTATAGCCTTACATGTGTAGGCCTATGCGTGTGTGATACATCTCTTTGATTAGTGGTTCTGCAGCTGTGGGCAGATACTGCCGCAGGTCATATTCAGATGATAGTTTGTATAGTTTTTGATCTATACCGACGATCCATGCGCTGGATAAACAGTGAAAATCGTCATCAACTGTATTACAACCCGACATCTTCCTAAATGTCCATTCCAAATCGGAACAGATAGATTTCACGCTATACTGTATATGAGTTTGGAAACTAAATGGCTTACCAGTGGCTGCACTTGAGTGAGTCTCGTTCTAATTACTCAGGTCGGAAGATTTTGTTTATACTTACGACTTATTCTCCGGATCTTAACATGCATCTTGAAGCCCATTAAAAGTAAATGTTCTTAAACCTGCTGTAATTGATTCCAAAACAACGTTTTTGACGATGATGCCACTTCCAAGCACTGAGACGTGAATCTGACGAATCTACTCTGCTTAGTTCCTGGCTCTTTTAGATATGGGGTCTAATCCATGGCGAAGTCGATGAGGGAGGAGGCTTTTCGGAAGTATTTCCCCGAACTTAGCGAACTGATGTGTATCCTGTCTGTCTCGTTATGCCTCAGATCCTCACTTCATTTTCCGATCTGTGTCTCGTCGACGCTTGATTGAGTCTGTCTGCGACTACTTACGTCTCCTCGGGGCCTGGCACGGATCATTCAAGTGTGTTCTCAACGTAGTCGAGGAACACTGAGTCCACCAAACGACCACGCTGATGACGATGCAAATTCCATGCACATGAAAGCCAATCACGATCAGCTGCCTTTCTGGACAACCGATTTAGCTTTGCGCAATGGGTTCAGAGCTGAAACGGTGCCAGCGTTGGTTTGGCACGCCTGGTACTACACTGCTGATACATACATCGCCTCAAGCATCCATGCTATCGACAAAACAAACCGACGATTTGAGGACATTCTGAATTGGTAAATTTAACACAAATCTCCACTAACGAAACTTCGGTGGAATCTTCGGCAACGTCAGCCACTGAGGTATCGTTTCGCTTATTAGAAAAAGCATCGATTCTGCAAATACTAGGACTGTAATAGAATGGCGCCACTGATCGGCTGAATGCATTGCCTACGAAGAACGTTCGCAGGCAGAAGGATTTCCGTTGAGACAGAACTTCTGCTGATTCAACGATGCTGCATGGCAACCTATTCTGACGATCGCAACAGTGGCGTTTCAGGATCAGCTTCTGGCTTCTCATGCGAGCGCAAAGCTGTACTAACTGTCGGATAAGTTATATTAGGATTTGCAAAATCTGTTTCGTTCTAAAATCAGTTCTCAGACTTTAAACTGTATATGAACCTAAGATGCAGCCTATGGGCTGAGATGTTTAGAGCGATATTGTAGCCAACTGGGTGAGGGGTTGTCTTGTGCAGGTTAGAGGTTCCCTCGCTGTCTAAGAACCGGTCCGTCATACCTGCGCAGCTCCATCGATTAGTGTTTACAAAATAATGGCGTCACATAACTGTTATAAGAATATAAAATAAAAAATATGCAGACAAGCTAAACTATATCTTTTTAGGTAATGCTTCAGTTATCCAGCCTATTCTAAGGGCCTTCGGAGAGACTTGTAGAAAACTTCTCTCTGTATTCCTGTGACGAATTTCTCTTGAAAGTTACCCTATATAAATGTGCGATTACAATTATGAATACGATTACGATCTTGAAATTCGATCTTTCTGTCTGAACAGTATTTCACTGTAGTTACATAATGGTGCACGCGACTCTATAAAACACACATTTTCAAACTACCTCAAAATACGCATGTAATGACGCCGAGTCTCATCGAATAGAAGTCTTATTATTTAACTGAGACGTTACGTAGACTGAAATATGAAGTTCAACAGGAGTTCAGCAGTTCTGCAGTCAAACATCGCCTGACAGTTCGGCTCAGTCTTTCTCTCGGTCTCTTCTCCGGTCTCCTTAAAGAGTAACTTTCCCCCTATTTAACCAGTTTGACAACCCCTCGACAATCCCTGGTGAATCTGTCTAGCACTCTATCACATCAGGTGTGTCCAAATTTTCCCGCCGATGGCGCACCTCCAGCTACCATCCGTGAACACCAGAGGGCACCAACGGACGCACGTGCTGACGACGACGATACATGAGGCGAGGAACGTGACAACATATATGCATACACATATACATACATGCGAACAAACATACATACATTCATACTTACATACTTGCATGCAAGCATACACACATATATGCTGGTACAGGTTGCCTGGAGATTTGTTATATGATCCAGCTTTAGGATAAAAAGTTATTTCCTGAGCTATTTACAAGCGTAACATAACTCACGTAGAGCCATAAGATGTCGACCCCAGGGGCGACAAAAAACAAGAAAAACCTTCACGAAGAGAAATCAAAACGTTCACCAACACACAGTGACAAAAACGCCTCAAAAAGAACCAGAAACGAGCCAAAAGAATCAAGCAAGTCATTCACGCAGGTCAAATGAACACGACTAGTCAAGAGACTGGCAACATAGCGGTCTCGCAGGAACAACAACCAAAATCCAGTCGGAGTAAAAGTTAGCCACAGCACCTTTCACAGGGTCGGCATTTCCGCCAAAATGTAGAAAAGGCGTACAACGTACAACAATTTAATTTATTCCTATCCCATGCAGCATATGTAACAACACACACGCATATATAAATACACATACATACATGCACGCATACATACATACAACCATAAATACACACAAACATAAACACATACATATATACATACATACTCGCATGTACCTACACATACATGCAGACACATACACACATGCATGCATACACATATGAATGCATAAATACATACATACATACTGTACATACACCACTTATGTGTGAGGCACCCTTAAGATCATAACAAAATAAATGTATTTCACCCATGACTAATGTGTAAGACATTCTCTCAACATATATCATATATTACATATTTGTTCAATAGCATTTAAAATGTTCAAAAATTGTGAAATTACAACATTTCAAACTTTTAAAACTTTTATAACATAAAATGTCGTCATCAAAGCGAGCATCGATTGTTCACCTTATCTTCTTTTCGCAGGTGAAATGAGTTGCCCAGGGTTTGTCTTGATCTCCGATAGGCATGCTGAAATATACCTTCACACATCTTACGTAGCAGGTGCTTCCACGGAGTAATTTTTCGCTCTTGTCTTGATAAATTGGCCGCAGACATAGCAAAATGCGTCTGCCGGATGCTTGCAGACTTTTGATACCATCTTAGATATGTATCCACTTATGCAGCTACAGCTAAACTGAACTGTATTTATACTGCTAGTTATATATTTCTGGAAAGTTCCAGAAGGTTCTCGGACGTTCCAGAATATTCTCGAAAGTTCTAGAAAGTTCTAGCAGTTACTTCAAGTTTACTCAGCACTGAATTCATTTTGAATGTTCTGTAAAGTAGGTAAATTTCAGAACATCACTGTCCTGGTCACAAAAGCAAAGTTTGTGGGAAATAATAATCATTTTCTATACTTTTGAGGCATAAGCAATTAGAAAATAACTCTTACTACTCAGGAGCAAAGGAATAAACATTTGTTACACGGTGTAACGCTTGATGCAAAGTGATTTTACTAGCAAATTATATTTGGCACTTACTTCATGAGCAGTCATCTAGAAAGCGTCTGCTCCAGACTTTACACCAGTCTCATAAAGTGGGCCTACAGTGGCTTATCGTCACAAAGTACTACATTCAGATCAGCCAACTTATCTGTCATACCAACAAATATTGCACTCGATCAACGGACTCTTTTTGTTCCTTGTTCCGGGACAGTGCTGGGTTCTCGAGCGTTATCGGTTGCTGGTCCACGGTTTTGAATTTGCTGCTAAGTTCTATTCGTTCTTTCATTTCTTTGATGTCATTCAAGTCTAAACTTAAGATTCGTCTCTCTCAAGTTGCTTACCCAGCGTAGCCTACCTTCTGGTCTCTGACTTGTCAGAATTCGACCCGGATTCTCCAACGGATTATGATTTTGATTACGATTTTACTTGAAGCAACCGTCGATTTGTGTGGTGTGGGCCTTGCGACAACGGCACTGTAGAAGTCATTAGATTAGAATGGAATAACATCACAGACTATTTCAGCGCCAGCACTCAGAGTCTGCAGACTTTCAGCTGAAAGAGATGTAGATAATTCTACAGGTAGCTCCTCTTTAAACCCACTTCCAAAATGAAATAAAGACTAATTTCTACACAGACTTAGAGTTCACTGTTTCAACAATCTATATATACTGGGACATACAATATATGACCCAGTATATAAAGAACATACTGGGATATATTATATATATATATATATGCTTTGCATATATATGTAGATATGCAATATACATAGCATATACAATTGTCTAAACGTGAATTTACTTGATAATTCTGGCAGTTTGGACTGTTACTGTTGCCGAGTCTGCGTGTCGGAATTATTTTTCGTTGCCAACGCGGATTTAATGCGTTTCGTATGAGTTTTGTTGCACGTTATCGTAAATTTCTGTGAATGGAGTGTTCCACATACAGAGGGGGGATTAGATTCCAGCTGGAGAGTCAAGTCTCAGACCGACAGACCTACGTACGCCGTCTACGCCAGGAATCTTGGATTCGGTGAAGGAAGGGCAGCAAGAGTCTCCGGAGCGGCACCGACCGTCAGTCACAAAATGGAGGGCGACGAACGCCTCTCCTAGGCATATCCATCGGTTCGAGAAATATCCAGACGTCTCGTCGTCTTCCATCTACGAGGGAGGGACTGCTGGACGGTGAGACAACCATGAGGCCGTTCCTCACCCTCGATGCCACGTCTTTCAGGAGCTCTGAACATGCTGTCATCTTTCGACTCTAGTAGGGAGTCTGTTGGTAGGGCTCTGCCTGCGTGCGCGGGTTTGCCACCGGTGACTCTTCTGGTTATGTGAGCATTGTTTACTAATGGATGAATATCCTGTTCTCGGCGACATTTTACATAGTTAAAGCTAGCGCAGAGAACACCTCTGATTTGTCTATCTTGAAGAGGCGCTATACAAATTTCTGAATACAAGTACAATATATACAATATATGAAGTATCCAGGCATGGGACATGGGACATGTATTTGAATATATATCGAGCATCAGAAATCTAGAGATGTAGCCTATAATATAGGTTGGAATAGCCTATGTTATAGGCTACATCTCTGAATATCTTATGTAGACGAGAGAAAACCGGCTGGCTAACACAGTTATCACTGCATCACTCTAATTTAGTGTCTAAACTACAGCCCTTTTGCAATTCCTTTCTTTCTGCTGGAACCTTTAGTGTTCAGGGTTCAGAGATTAACGGCGATTAGCCTTGCGAACTACTCCAAAGACAAGTAAAACTGTAGTACATATATATATATATGTATGTATTATAATGCCACAATATATATTATACAGGTAATAAAATGTAAATGTACAAACAAATACGTCTGCACTAGTGGAAATATCATACTGAGACTGAGGCGGCGTGTTCTTTGTAAAACGAATGGAAGCACAAAATTTATCATTTATAGCATTTTCCTTGCATTATTTTTCAGGTTTTCACTTTGTATTCAAACCCTATTTTGAGTCTTCCATCTGAACACAGCAGACAGCGCGGGTCACGACGCGAGGCCCCCTAGATCCGCCCTTTGGTCTTGGCATTTGTCACGTGTCCTCGCTGGCATTATCCGCCTTTCTGGCTTCTGCCGCAGGCACCGCGTTTTTGCATACCTCGATGATATTCAACTATAATGTGTCACAGCACTGCTTTTTCCTGAGGGCCCGAGAACTGGGACTTTCGACGATCGTTCGAAATGCCAATCGATCGGGCTTCGAACTCTCGTCTCGCCAGTTTATTTTAGCGTAGCATTTCCTCGAGAAAGGAAACACAGTCTTTGATTTTTGTATTAATATATATAATTGAACAACATGTACAACTGAAAAACATATTCATATCTATATTTAATATAGATAACTGAATAACAGATCAGTGACAATAGCATAGAACTTGAACGTCAACTTACAGTTGCTAAACACAAGAATCTTTCTACAATATGTGTAACTCATATTATCAGCTAAGCACACGACAGACCATTGTTACTAAATCTTTTATTCGCGCTCTCACTACAATTAACTGCGTATTCGCTTTATATAGGCCATTCCCGTCAAGTCAGCAAGACATAGGTCCTACCTTCCGTCATTGCGCAATCGTGGATTTTTTACAAACTTTCCGAAAACCCTCTGACTCTTCACAACGTGGGCTTGACATATGCCCGCACGAGTGCCTACATGATGAAATGCGCCTCGGCAAGAATCATTGCTGACGTCAGCCTGCCTGCAAGCAAGGTGTCGTCAGCCAATCACAAGCAAACAACCCGAAGACTCATCGACTTGACGTCAAGACTTCCATTACAAACGCGCTTAAACATGATGAGGCATTTTCGGAAAAATTACTCTCACAGTAGCTAACTGAATCGGGTGTGCACACAATGCGCCTAAACCGCTCCCTCGTTCAGATGAAGACCTGGCAGCCTTACAAGCTTTCAGAATAACCGTTGACTTCAAGACAGACTGATGGTAATCGCTTCAACCCAAACAGGTGATAGGTTCCCCGGCCTATCCCTGAGCGCCTCCGTACCGAGTCTCGACGATGAAGCAGTCAGTAGCAGCAAGTTTACTCCTTGGGGTGATTTGTGCGCCTCGCTGTACTGCTCTTCCGGAGGAGTGGTTCAAGAGGACGACTCGCACGGCTTGTCATGCTGCCAGATACGCACTATTAAACGATGAATACTTTATGGGGTTTGCTTCACTTGTCGGTACCGCCCAGGCATACATCAGGCAGCTTTGTGTTACAGTCTCGAGTCAAGTAGGTCGGCGATCGTTGCGCTCTACTGACTGCGCAAATATGCAATTGCTGCGCGTCAGAACACCAATTCGAGCCCATCGTGCCCTGGACCTTCTTCCTCTTGGAACAGTCTTCAATTGTACATGCATACTGTTGCATTTTAATCTGTTCGGCATATATTTCAAGCACCTTAATACGAACTTGTTTTGATCAGTTAGTAGCCAAGTGTGCAGCGCCTTTGAGATTTACTGGAAAGCGTCATCTGAAGTGTTTTGATATATCCTTACATACACTTTGTTAACATACAACGAATCAAGGCGGAATTGCTTTCATTAACCGCATCGGCCAATAATAATAATAATAATAATAATAATAATAATAATAATAATAATAATAATAATAATAATAATAATAATAATAATAATAATAATAATAATAATAATAATAATAAGGCATCTTCAGCTAGTTGGCAGGGTTGTTGTCAGAATTGTAAGTATGATAGCATTTTCTAGATTACACTCAACCTGAAGAGAAGCATAACTACATGAAGAACTGGAACTATGTTGCTGGACAGAGGAACCGGACTGGGCAGCAGAGAAGTAAAGAACAAGGCAGAAGAAGGTGTCGTTGAATCCCAGAGAGACAGATCACTGCAAAAGAATTCAACCCGAAGCGTATTGTCCGGATGTAGAACTGATAGTTTAGTGTGTTTTAGGACTGATTACTGGAGTCGTGTTTCAGTGTTGGGCAATCGAGCATCGGAAGAAACGCGTCTGTGGACAATGGAAATGGCTCAGTGGAGCCATTAGTTGGCGCATATACGGTCGAACGACGGTCATTTGCCCAGCCGAAAGAACTCAGGCAACAAAATGGCGGGCATAGCAATTTATGGAGTGTGACTGCGGCGATGGCCAGTTCTAAAGACACGACGCGAAGATGAAGATGGACGACTTGCCATCCTCCTCCGCTGAGAGCCATGATCGCCTGCTTCGCCGCCTGTTACGCCGTCTCTCTGCAGCCATCCTTCCCTCTTTCGCTCCGTTCAGCGAACGACGCATGCGCGCTGGGCGCCTTCGTTCTCACACGAGTCCCTCCTCTTGCCATAAATCGAACGCAACTTCAGTGTATATAAGTAAGACAATAATTAAGGCTTTGAAAAGTTCGGCAAAGTAATAGCGCACTGATTTTCGCAGAAGCGCTTTCGTTACCTTCATAGTTTCTCAATGCGTGTTTTATTGGAATCGAGGCTGAACTATATTTTTACTTCAAAGTCGCCGCTAACTGGCGTACGACAGTAATATCATATGCCGATTAACGGTGCCTTTGAACGATGAGCTCTTGCTCAAGATGAATACCGCACTATTTCCAGTTTAACACAACACGTCAGGTGTTGTCTCGGGGTGAAATACCTCGAACTTCATTGCCACTGGGTCACCACTAAACCCCATGTACTGAAAGAAAGACTGTCTGTGAGGCTTGCGCCTCCAAAGGGTCGCCGGCGAACACATCTCCTTTCAGCATCTTAATGGCGAGCGGTGCGATTGATAAGCGGCTTAATCTTCAGCAGGGGTCTTAGGCCTTCACACCACGCGGGTTCTTGGATGGATCTGTCCGACCGTAAATAGATGTAACGACGTACATTACAAGTATATACAACGTATTTACCGAAATATCAGCAAGATCAGGGTCAATTGATTCGCTTCGGTCTGCTTCACTTCGTGCTCCCTTTTAGGAGATACAGTATTATTTTATTTCTGCTCTCCGGACCTGCTCGACAGTTATCCAGCGAATGCCTTCTTCGCTTGGCACCCTTGCTTAACTTTCCCCTCCGTCTGTTAATCATCCAAATTCTCCCTCTGTTCCGCCTCTCTCTCTCTCTCTCTCTCTCTCTCTCTCTCTCTCTCTCTCTCTCTCTCTCTCTCTCTCTCTCTCTCTCTCTCTCTCTCTCTCCCTTTCTCTCTCGTTTACCTCCACCTGTCATTCACGGGCGTCCTATGCGACTAGCGTTAATGATAGCCTCGCCTAACTGTTCCCCAGTGTTCCGTACAAATTAATTACACAAAAACATAAGCTAAATTATCCGACATAATAAGCAAAAATCTACAATATGCAAATTCTAAAACCATCATTGTTTTCCAAATTTGCACTACACCCCATTATTATTATTATTATTATTATTATTATTATTATTATTATTATTATTATTATTATTGTTATTATTATTATTATTATTATTATTATTATTATTATTATTATTATTATTATTGTTATTATTGTTGTTGTTGTTTTTTTTTATTATTAGTTTTATTATTATTGTTGTTGTTGTTGTTATTATTATTATTATTATTCCGATGTTTATATGATCCCTCAGGATTTAACAAATTCTACGGAGAATCAAAATATTCTTGCTGGCTAGAAATCGTCAAGATCTGGCGGAGCAAAAGTACCGTGGAAGGCAACAGAATTGAAGTGTTGAATTGTGATAGCAATGCGCTGGAAAAGGTAACTGGTTTCTCTCGTGTCACCGGTTATACGAGAGAGATGGCGCCCTAATTCTGTTATGAAGAGTAGGCCACTGCTGTTGATTGGGCCAAGGGTTTCAAACGTCAAGAGGACAAAGTGGTAGTTCTGTGCAACAGTGTTATATTTTTGCCATTTCCTATCTGTTGCCAACTCGTCTGCTCCGTCAGCTGAGGTCGATGTGGTGGGAGGTAAGATGCGGCCAGAGTGCCTGTTACAGTGGCATTCCATATCAAAGCGCGACTCTTCCGCCATGGAGTGAAGGTTAGACCGAAAAGCCTTTTCCCATCTGTTTTAGGCGATTCCTTCACTGCCAGAAAATTATTGTTGTTGTTGTTGTTGTTGTTATTATTATTATTATTATTATTATTATTATTAACTTCTATCGCGCCGGTGTCTAATGCACGACGCATCAACCGATGACCCCGCACCAAATCAAGCCGTAATCTGGTCAACATCGAGAAGATCATTCCTCTGAGACAGGCAGCTCATGGTGGCGGCTGAAAGAGTCAAGTCTTAAGCTGGGAACGAAATGACACACGAGCAGAACGAGCCGATACAGAAAGAGAATTCCATGTACTCTCTAGGTCCAGCAACCAGTGAACGCAAACACCAAAAACAGTTCTAGACTAAGACTCTTTGACTATGACTGGACTAAAGTCATCTCGTGTGATGACCAAATCGAGACAGCTACCATGGTTATGTGTTGGCAAGAGGCCCCTTGCTGCTTCATCTCGAAGCCGGCGATGAACTGTCTCAGCAGCTCGGTTCAAGGCCATTTTAAATTCTTCATGTGGATGTAAATAATAAAAATAATTATTGCTGCATTTTATTGAGAACCACTCTGTAATGACTAAGCATCAGTCGATGACGCTGAGCAATTGTGAGTGAAGGATTTGCTCTTCTGTCACGACCAGCTGACTGTTATAGGTGACCAGATTTTAGAGGAGGCGTTAAACTCCTGGATAAACGTCGAAGACGGTGGTTGAGATCCAGGTCATTAGATAGCAGCATGGTGTTTGAGCCACGTATTCTTGCGAAGGACCTCAGTAAGACCTCAAAGAGGTAAAGGTCAAGTAGAGTTTGACATGTTTTACTCGCAGATCTGCCCGATAGAAGACTGTGATCCCGATCGAGAGGTGAGCCGATCAGAATCACGGCATGGCACATCTGCAGTCTGATGACCTGTAGGTGCCGATCTCCGGAGTGCAAACAACTCAAGTCTGAACTTTACAATTTAAATGTGCAAATCGTAAGAAAATATTAACTTTAATATATCCAGAGCACTTGTCCGAAAAAATATCCAAAATGAAGTTAATTTTGCCCACAAAAGAGCAAAAAAACAATAGTGAAAAACCACCAAGAGAGAAAAGTGTTGGATGTAAACACGCCGCCGAGTGACACCAGTGTAATTAAAGTTATCCAGATGGCATGGCGCTGCATCGTTAGTGCGGAACGACAAGCAGATTGCTAAATATGGAAAGTGCTGACAAAGGCAGAAATATTACGAACATGACCATTGTTGTCTGCTCAACATTAACTTTGCGGGGGGTCATGACCCCGTATCACCCACCAATTAATCGACGCCCCTCATTTCCAAGATAGATGCATTAATAGCCTGCTAGTAAAAAACTCATTTATGTAGGTTTATTCCGAACAAGAAGACACTGGAACTCAAAGCAACACACAAACCAGGGTACTTAGGTCTTTGCTCCTAAATTCTTTTTGTTATGCTCTAGTTCACTTAGACCAATGTAATATAATACAACTTCTTCAGAGCATAGAGGCCCAGACGTAGCAGATCCTATGCATAAAAACAGATCACGTGTACAAAATCCATAGAAACGAATTCATTCAGGCCACTGCACACTGGCAGCACACTGTTGATATGAGCGCGTGTCAGTGCCGTGTTATAACTGTACATCTCCATTTATGCACATATACAACATATTTATATACATGTTTATATATTGTGTGGGTCCATGCGTGTGTGTGTGTGTGTGCGCGCGACCGGCGTGGTCAGTGAAGCGAGCAAAATCTCTGAGATGAGATTTACTCGGTTGCATTACTGAACCCGTCACAGCAGCTGAACAGCTCAGCTTCTGCCGCAGCAGCCAGGTCAACAAAGGGGACGACGAAGACTGAACTAGACGCCTCCTCCATCCCCACGCCCCGCCCTTTATCATTTCTTCTCTTGTTCCTCCTCCTTCTTTTCCCCCTCCTCATCTCTTCCTCCAAGCTTCCATTCTATAATCCAGTGCTTGCATGGATCCACGCTCAACGATATGTACACGGTGCAACGGTGAAAATGGAGATTAAACTTGTATTAAGCGCATACATTTTTTTATTATCTCACTTCAGTTGTTTCACATCTTTTAGTTGTTCATTAGCATTAACTTGTAGGACGTACCAGGCGGCCCTTCTTCTACGAGGGATCCCTTTCGGCCCTTTCTCAGGCTTTTCGTTTAAAGTTTAAAGGTAGCATACTATGCAAACTCTTCAAAAAGCGCCACCAAAGCACAAACACAACCTCAACAATTCAACGCCTCTTAAAAGCCTCTCGGAGACGCGCTGTACATGGCCATCAGTCAAGTGGAAAAGGTGTGTTTAATGTTCGAGAAACTGTGATACGATCAGCTTTTCATTTTTCATGTAGACGCCTACTTCAGAAAGACGTGTCGAACGCGAGGGTGGGGAACAACGAGTTCATCCCGCATTGCAGAATCCAGTTGTGTGGAGATGGGAAAGCACGGGTGACTAATGTATACCGGAACAGCATCAGTCATAGAAACCCGTACGTGTAATACAATCTAGTAACGTCTGCGATCGGCAATCAGCAGCCAATGCAAGGTATGTCACACATGGTACGATATATGCGCAGAAGCATGGCAGATTGGCTGGTACACTAGCATCACTAGCACTACTAAGGACTGCAGTCACAGGATTAGGAACACAGGAAGACCAACATAGGAACATAGGAAGACAGTGCTGCAGTGATCCAGGACAGAAGAGAGAGAGAGAGAGAGAGAGAGAGAGAGAGAGAGAGAGAGAGAGAGAGAGAACACAGAGGACAACCGAGTGGCAACAGAATAAAAGGACAAAGTTCTGCCTATAACTCTGATAATCCCTCAACTCAAAATAGCCTGATCTGCTGATGGAATTCGTTTTAGCTTAGTCCTCATTCGAGAAACATACCAAACTCCCAAGCAACGTTCAATGGCTTCCACGCCGGAAAAACCCAATGCCGGCGCCAGTTGATCGATTTTCTCTCGGGTCAATCCTCAAAGACCGAATTCCTGCTGGGTTCAAACGCAGACGATCGGACGATATCCATATATGAACTTCTTTGACGACAGCAATCATGGAAGACACGTATGCAAGAACATCAATCGGACGGCTTGACGCATACAGCTGTAAGTCATCTGAATACTGATAGCTGCTGAAGCCTAGAGAAGCAGTGATGGTCATAAGATCAGCTCCTTATAGTTTGTAGTGGAATGGTAACAAGTAACAAACTCTAAGGACGCCGTGTATCAAAGCGGCACCAAACGGAAATGTCAGAACCCGTCTTCAGCCTCAAAGCACTGCAGTCCATGTTGGAGCTGAGCCAAGCAAGTGCTAAACCAATGATACCATACGTAGTAGCAGTTTTCTTAAAGAACAGATGTGCAATTACGATTACGATTACATAGTTGAATGTCGAGTCAGCAGGGTGCGGTGGTTGACCCTGTCAAGCTAACACATTCAGGAGACCCTAAAGCGTGACAGGGCCAGAATCAGTGGCTTCATATAAATCTGATAAAAGCTTAGCCAGAAGCGCCTCGGCAGAATGGCCCTTTTCGATAAGGGGTCATTTCATCAGCCAGAAAAAGAAGACTGTCGACGACCTTCCGAAGTTCTCAATCAACTGAACTTCAGATCGCAGACTCGCCCGATTTGTAGCGTAGCGTTGACGCGAGAAAAACACACAGTCTTTGATTTCCTATTATATTTAATTAAATCAACAGTTCAGACATGACAGCATTTTTGTCGCCAACATAAAAAGTCCACACGCATGAGTCTATAAACAGCTATCGTCAGCAATTACCAACTACATTTGTAACTCAAACAATCAACTGAGCACACAGCAAAGCTATCTCTAAAGCATTCATTTGCGCTCTGTGTTCGATGCATTTGCAGCCGTTTTATATGTCTTCGAATCTGCGCGTCAGACTGTTACAGACAAGAATATGTCACCGCTAACGTCATTCAGTGCGCGCGAACGCCCACAAATCACAAGCACAGAAACAACCCGATCACTCATTGACAATACATCAAGAAACTTCGATTCAAACGCGAGCTTAAAACCTGGTGACGCTTCCTGGGGAAAATGATGTTTATAAAGACATTAATAGATTACATTACGTGTTTTCAGAGTGATGATGATGAAGACAACAGCTTTGGCGACGAGGGTGGTTGTGCTTACGTTTCTGAGGACGTGTGCAACGGATTCATTCAGAGATTTATTCAGTTACTTTATGCAGTACCTCTTCAGAAGTGTTCCGAGCCCAACCACGGCGAAAGAACAGAAGAATATTCCAGTGATGATGCTGTTGTCTTTGATGACGATAAATCACGATGAAGACGATAATGAGTATGATGACGGTAGTGGTGATGGTGATCATGCAGCAACGCAGATAAATGTAGGCGGCGAAGACGAAGACGGTGATGATGATAACACTGGCGACTCCATGAGATTGGCGCTTTGAATGTCTTAGTGATGCATGGAATCCTAAGTCGGTGATCGAGCCAGTCTACAGAGCTATCACGACGTGTGGATGGGCGGATACACAGTAGAATAGATCGAGATAATTAGAAACGATGTTGTGCTAGATGGTCTCGTCAACAAATCCTCGGTTATCGCTATAATCAGCGACGCCACCAAAGAGGTTTTGACGGCGATTTACATGTATGGGCCTCCTCTGCTACGACAATCAGTCTCACATAGAGTGTCATTTCTGCTATGATGTTGCTAAAGATTGACAAGTATCGCTCGTTTACATAATTATGTCATTTCAATTGTACAGCCGTTAACATTCATTCTTAAACTGGACAATAATTTCCAAACTAATACTAGCTGTTTTCTATTGAAAGCATCTTGTTTTGCAATCATTTTCTAGCTAGGCAGCATTATTCTCAGTCTATATTGGAACTAAGTGCCAAAAAGGGGGTTTCGTCAGTTGGTGTGAGTGCATGCTTCCACTGTCCTGAAAATTTCAACCTTCCGAAGACTTGCTTGATCTTAAACTCAGTTTTGAAAATCAAAAGTGCGTGTTTCACCTGAGGTCTTTAGAGACAGCTATAGACGCTCTAGAATCACGGGGACGTGTTTCGCCAAAGAACGCGAAGTCCATTCGAAGAGGCTTTTCATGAGATGGGTGATAAAGCAGACTAGAGTGCCGCGGGTTTGGCATGTGCAGTCCATCATGAGAAGAGAATCTGCAGGAGCTGAGCTGCCAAGGAGGAGGAGGAGAAGACGGGGAAGGAGGAGGAGTGGAAGAGACGTAGTGACTGAGGCAGAGAAACTCGAATATATGAGACGCGCAGTCAGTGACAGAGGCAAACGAATAAATGGTGGACTGGATCGCACAATCTGAGCAATGTCAATAGGAAAAGAATCCTAAGCGTCGAGACGTTACGCTGCTTAACAATCGATGTCCTTTGTTGTCTGCTTTGCATACAATTCGTGCGTCTATTTATTTATAGCAAAAGGGGCCTTTCAGTTGCCATCCGTCTGCTATGTACTATAAGACACGTCCGCATCCTCCCTGCAGCTGCTGCTGCTGCTGCATTTTCGTCCAGCCACGGGTCCGAGGCGGTGGAGCTGCAGCAGCTGCGGCAGCTGAGTGGCTGCTATCCCTTGAACACGAACACCGTCTGTTTAGACATTTCAGCTGTACCCAGCTACGTTTGTACAATTCCGATGTTTATAATATATCTGTTTCTCTCTCTTCTCTCTTCTCTCTCTCTCTCTCTCTCTCTGTCCTCTTTCTCTCTTTCTGCCTTCCTATCTGCCTTTGGCTCAGTCAATTTCTTTCGGTTTGTCCGTATGCAACTGTGCGTCTTTGTCAATGTTTATCAGTGTTTTGTTTATATATATCACGACTATAAAATTATACCGCTCACTTTCTATTTTAAAAAATCGACCTAACAGTGTATCCTGCATCAGGATGCCACGGGTTACATGACCTGAATGGTCTACCTTGTCTGTAGGCGCTTTTAAAACGCTTTCCGTGAGGAGTATAGGATTATATTGTTTTAGGTCCATGAAATTGGACAGTATTTTAAAACTATAAAGGCAAAAGCCCATATCCAACAGTAGGCCTATATATCACTTTGTGTCACGTGCATAGTCAATGTAGCTTCGATTAAACGACGTCTAATTATATCATACTGCGTTATGTCCACAGCGAAACCCAGAGAACGCTTCTGAATACGTGTCTTGGAATGTGATCATTATAATACGGTCGGTGTTAGCTAAAGTGATAGCAGTAGGCAACCCGCAAAAAAGAAACATTTATAGTACTGGCATTATGAGCTTAAAGCTAAAAGGAGGACAATTCATCCACTTTCATCCCCTTTCTTTCCTGTGATCATACACCTCGAACTGCGGTGTGACAGGCCGACGTCACTTCAGACTGCTTGGTAGCAAGTTTGATCTTATGAATACAGTGCCATGCAATTTTGACACTGCGTTGTAAATGTCGTCGTAAAAATCGCTTTAATATCATAGCCTTCCATTATCTACACATGAAGAGGACGTTCACCGCAACAACAGAATCGGAAAAATCTTGTCATCAAAACTTATAAAGTTAAAACAAACCTTATAGGCCTAAGTATAAATTCCCACTAAATGTTGATGTTGATTTCGCTCTGGGTTGTAATGAAACTGAAATCTTTAATGGACATAAGCTGTGTTAGTGTAACACTATTTACCTCAAATTATGTTTTGACTATAAAGGATTCCTTATGTGCTAGTAAGGCCAGACAGATGCTGCTGCTGGATTTGATGATGACGGATGGCTATAGCAGACTGAAAGAAGAAGCTCAACACCGAGAGGAGTGGCGTCATCGGACTTTTGAACCTGTCTGAGGGCATAGAACCTGAAGAAGAAGTGCTAGTACGCAGTCACAAGACATATGTGAAATAAAGCGTTTTAAAGATTATATAATAAGCTTACAAAAACTGGTATTATGTACATAGAGTGTGAGACTTGTGTACGCTGTACTGTATAAATTTGCATTTTCCGCGAGGTTCTGTAGGCTCCTTGTTGTTGGAGAGCGTACGAGGCACACCTAAGGGATCGCTTTAATGCTACAAGTCTGGGACTCGTTCTAACTGGGATAATTTCAGAGATGCCATACAAAGGGCAGCAGTTGCAAACCTGTGGTGCAGAAGCCTATCAATGAAAGAGTGGATCAGTGAAAAAACACGGGATCTCGTGCCTTGGAAAAGAGAAGCAAGATTGGCTTGGATTTCTCGTTGTTGTGCTCAGTAAGCGGTGCAAGACGCATGTTAGGGCGAATCAGCATCAGTGGGCCGAAGAGAAAGTAAAGCTGGTTAAAGAAAGCTTAGCCTGAGCATGTCCAACGGATGCTTTCCATGACTTTCGCATCTTTGAGGGGCTTGCCATAGGATCAGCAGTCCTATCCTGCCATGGATGGAACCTGTTTATGCAACAAAGAGGACACATTTTTCAGATGGCGTGGGCATTATAAGCTCAACCATCCACTAACCATTCCAAGTGACGAACTACAGCTGAGTAACAGGACCCAGAGGTTGACATAGAGACACCCTCTGCGGCGAAGGTGCCTGAAGTAGTCTGAATTCTGAAGAATGGCAAGGTTCCCGACATCTGTAGGATTACACCAGATACTCGAGGAGAGCGGAAAGTGTGAGCTTAGGTGGCTTATGCAGGTGATAGAGACCTGGCAGACAGGAAGAATCACAGAGGACTGGATGAGGTGGATTATACTCCAGTTCTACAATGGCAGGGACAGCAGAAGGGAATGTCATATGCTCGGCAGATGTTGTGCTAACTGGAATTGTTCGAACCTTGATCAGCCTGGCTTTAAAATGCGTTTCAGCTGAGACGGTTTTGTTGTAGCTCTTTGAAAAGCAGTTGGTTCCTGAAACTGACGTTGCTCGTTCTCTTGGACGGGAGCGCAATGGATGAAGATATCATGCTTAATTGATTCAAAACTTCATGTGAAATCGTCGGTCTATTCTTTTTAACGACTTAGTTCCATCCTTGATGGCCAGACGATGATCGTGGCCAGTGGCTAAGACACCTTGGAATAGAAATGAGTTCCAATCATGACTTAAATCACGGTATTTTCTGAAGAATTTTTCAGAAAGTTTTAAAATTATACGTATACGTTCTTCGAGCTTTTCGCTCGAATTCATACGGCATCGAATTTTTATGTCAAGAATGTATAATATACGAGAAAGTGTACAGGACTGTTTGAACATGCGATCAATTACACGGACGGACGACGGGCGGAAAGACAAATGGACTGACGGGCGGATGTAGCTTTAGCCTGGGTGTACGGTGTCTCTATCGGTGGTAGAGGGAGGGACGGAGGAAAGGAGGATGGGAGACCGGGCGCTCCTCCTTATCACGCCATCTGATAATATTTGACACATCTTGATGATTATGCCGGACTATCGGCCAACCGGACACTTCGCGTTATTATGACTATATGCTGCGCATGCGTCGGACCAGAAGGACCCGTATATATGAATCATTTACACGATGCGATCTTACGTTGGAATTGCACACGCGGTGTCTATATATAAACAGTCTCTCCGTATTTAATATGTATGCATTCCCACGTGCAACATATACACACACATACACATATATATTTACATATAAATAAGTTTGCTATAGCAAAAAAAGGCGTTGCTGTAGATATATAATAAGGTATAGTATCAAACATATCACAATAAACAAACATCACATTAAAAGCTGGGCTATTTAATATGCATTCATTATGTATGACCTTTAATTCAGTTGAACCTGATAGCTCAGTAGGTCATGGGCTTGGCCACTCTATAAATATAGCCGTATTTTCCATTTTCGACTCCCATCAGTTTACGCCTGCAGGCGACGGGCTTTTCTTGGACAGACTTTGCTCCTCAGAGACAGACGATTCTCTGGCGTCAGAGACAGTGGGTGGACAGCTGGATGAATGCATTGCATTTAAGATCAACGCTTCCGTTCTGATAAAATTCCACCAAAAGTTAGGGCTACACAATATCTGAATGTTTATATGATCCTATCGTATAATTAACCTATAACTGCCTGACTGTTAGACTCGGTGCAAACAGACTGGTTGAAGAATAGTTCTCTGCAAAGACTAGCGACTAGAACTACTGTAGGGGGCGAGAGAACATTGGTCTGCATATCTTTGAATCAAATTATGATTTTATCAGTTTTCTTGGTCAAATCCTTAGCTAAAATACTATGCCGAACCTATAAGTTCAGGTAATGTAGAAGAAACGCAGCTTTCTAAGACACCATTCCTATATCTCTTCTGAGTGTTTTGAGTCCTAGATCCAACTATTATATCAATTATCAATTTCGCATTGCATGACGGATCCTTCCCATCTGCTCTGCTCATGCCATAGTTCATCCTATGCTGAAAAACCTTCTCTTGACCTTGGCGACCTGTCTAATTACAGACCCAAGAACACAGCAGAGGATAAATTTAACTGCTCTCTATGTAATACCTATTTCACAGACATCTACAAAGTTTTGGTGATACAGAACTTTCAGTAATTGAACTTGCTAAACATGAAGATTCAGTAGATGAAATAAGGTTTTGCACAAGTTTTACTGTTGCTTGAAGTCGTGTGGTACGAGGAAGGTACGCCACCAATGCTCGATCTGACTTCTGCTTCAGAAAAGGCAAAGTTAAACCAAGGTTATGGATTGGGCCGTACTGCTCTCTTAGTTCTAAAAGAAATTTGATTCTCAAGGAGCTCAGCTAAAGTAAACTAGAGCTGCATAGTCAGCTCATTAGCTCTTTGTGCATGAGATAATCATAACGGAGATGCTAAGGTATCATGTTGCAGCTTATATAAATTATTTTTATGCCAAGAGCAAAATTAGCAATTTTGTAATTTTGAGGCGGTTTAAGTGTGAAATCTAATTTTGAGAAAGTGGAAACATGATCGACTCAACAGGAGTAGTGGATTAGATTGCGAATCAGAACGATTTATCAAACCATCCCAGATGTGGCCTGTATTATACTGTATGTAAGAAAGGTAATGAGCTGTTTCGTGTCAAACACTTCCATAATATAAAGAATACCGAAGAGCAATTAATTGTCTTGTCTTCAACCGTTCTCGAGCTGAGCATTGAATAGCTACATAAAATAGCTACATAAAAATGTATATTAAAGTCACCTATAATGACTATTCCAGAAGAAGAGAAAATCAACTATTCCAGTAGTGACTGAAACTAACAAAACGTTAGTCAAGGAGAGAGTGATGAAGGACTGTAAATATTCACAAGCAATACCCGCTTGTTGCCAGAAATGGGTGTAGCAGCCAGTACCTCAAAAGATCTGGGTTCAGAAATAGGCAAAGTTAACCTATGCAGTGTTAATAGGACTTAAAGGAAAAGCAAGTGCTCCACCTTAGCCACTGAGGCTAATTATACATGGAAAAGATTTGAGAAGTAAAATCAAAAATGATTGCTGCTATGTCACTAGGTTGGAGCCAGTCTCAGCTGGGGCAGGCGTATGCAAAGCATTCTGTGAGCGTAATATAGCAGCAAAATGAGTCACTCTGTTTATGACGTCTTAATTCTCTTTGACACCCGCAATCTTTCCTTCTTTTTGTGACGTCATCGCTCTCCACGCATTAGCATCCGGTATACTCCGTGATCTGTCTTAGCGACAGTTAGTTACTGTTAGCTACTTTTAGTTACGCTTAGCTACTATTAGCTACACTTAGCTACCGGTCTTAGCTACCTGGCCAGTGGGTATAAAAGGAGAAAGACAACGAGAGAAAGGAGTCAATTCGAATCTGTCGGTCACTCATTCGACGAGAAAACACTGACAGTCGGAGAATATAGTCATTCGTGAGTTTATTAAATGTGACTATTCATGTACTGATTTTATTGATCCTTTCATTCATTTCTTTGATATACATCGAAAATCAATGAGTCGCTTTTTTGTCCAGTTAACCCTAGGCTGCTAAATCGGGCAAGTCGACGGTTCCAAGGCCGATCGACTGACACTTCGAAAAAAGGCGAAAAATTCTCACAACGAAAATTATGTAGGCTGCAGGTTTGTGTCAAGGGGAACAAATCTTTTGTTGTCCAGCATCCAACCTCTGAAGTCTGTTTAACTGGTCTAGGATTTATTTCAATATCACCAGCCAATAAAGCAACAGAAACAACTGCAAAGACAACCCATGATGTGAGCCAAAGAAAGTTCTAAATGAATTCAATCCAGGACAGAAATAAAGTTACTGGATCACACGTCAGCCGAACACATGATTGGATTGAAAAAGCAGCACCGGGAACCAGAGGAAATGAACGGGCTTGAGACAAGTAAAAATATATCAGATCGCAATGAAGCATGCACAAATTCAGCAACATGGACTAAAGAACTGTTCTGTCTTATTTTAGGTCACGTCTTTTTGTCTGCTGCCCTCGGTTTTCCTCGCGTTTTCAATTTCTGTGTCACTGATTACTTCATTATTCTTCCTCATTTCATTGATTGCAAGGAGCAGTAATATGAACAATACACTCTATAAAAGCAAGCAAGTAATGAGGCAGCCCTAAATGCTGTTATTTGGTGGGTCTAGCTGACACGCACTGATCACGTGTGATCTGTTGTCACTACATTGATATCAAAACAAACACATTAATCCCCAAAAATAGTCAAATAATAGCTCAAACATCATTAGTAAGTTCCGAAATGTGTCCAAAAGTGTATGGTCACAAAGTACTGGCCGTGATGTAGATGGCGCATTCAGGTAAAACTCCGCAGAGAACAGATTTACCAGAGTGACCTAGAATCGTCCATAGGTTATTCTAATGTCGTCGGATTTCATGTCACGGGCGTTCAAGTTCCTTCAGTAATGCCACTCTTTGTCATGCATATATACATGTAAGTATGTATGAGGCTTACTGCTCATGTTCGTGACCGTATTGGCCGTC
This sequence comes from Norana najaformis, assembly GCA_964023275.1. Classification (NCBI taxonomy): domain Eukaryota; kingdom Metazoa; phylum Annelida; class Clitellata; order Crassiclitellata; family Hormogastridae; genus Norana; species Norana najaformis. The sequence goes on from OZ029921.1 coordinate 13,906,739, forward strand.
GATATGTATGTCGCGTTCAATGCGCGAAACAGTTGATCACACGCGGAATTTGCTCGATAATTCTTTTATGTTTGGATCTCTACCGGTACCGAGTCTGCATTTTAAAGATATTTTTTGTTTTTGCGAAGAATTTATTGTGTTTTGTTGATGTTTATCGAGAGCGACGTTTGTGTAATCGTCAATCGGACTAGTCCACCTGTGAAAGGGGAATTGGTTCTTATCGAGATATTGTCGAGCTTTAGACCTATGCATGCCATCGGCAACAGGGAAATCTCGGATTCGGTGAAGAAAGAGCGAGTAGTGTCTGGAGTCGTATCGTCCGTCCATCGCGGAGAGGTTCTACGTCCAACTGGCCGGCCGTCTGTGAACTCCAGCCCTGCACAGATGTCCTGCTTCGAGAGATATCCGGCTGCAGCGTCTTCTTTTATCTGCGAGTGACTGAGGGAGGGTAAGGGATCCGTGAGGCCTCGGCGGCGGAACACATCGCCAGTCGTTTTTCCTCATCCTCGATGCCATGTGGTCCTGAAGCTCTGAAGATGGTGTCAACTATTACTTCGTTGGTTGGGTTCTACGTGTGAAGGTCCATCACTGGTAACTCTTATGGTTATCTGAGCAGTGTCTCTCCTAGCCATGAACATTTGCTGCCAACAACATTTAGAATAGCGTACAGAGCAGCGTCTCTAGTCGAGTTACTCACTTACTCACTTACTTCCATATCCGTCTCTCCGTGTTCCTTCTCTTTCGCATTCCTGTTCGTAATTTTCTATATCCACAGCTTTCTCCTCTGTTCGTTTCCTACATATAGTTCCTTTTTCTCTCCCATCCATCTAGCTCTGCTTCCACCCCTTTCGTCCTCTCTCTCCACCTACTGTATTTCTCCAGTCTGCTCATGACGCCACGTTGTACATTCACAATTAAAGTACTTCGCTGCTCAGTAGTAGTAGTAGTAGTAGTAGTAGTAGTAGTAGTAGTAGTAGTAGTAGTAGTAGTAGTGGTGGTGGTGGTAGTAGTAGTAGTACAAGTAGCAGCAGTAGCAGCAGCAGCAGCAGTAGCAGCAGCAGCAGTGTCTGCCTCTAAGCCTCCGAGTGGGCGAGAGGAAGGTGGAATTCAGTGATGCGCGAGGAACGCCATTGCGGCAATTTACAGAAAGCGGAAGCTTCTAGATCAGGACGGTCAGTCGATGGTCACGGAAGGCAGCGATCGGCAGGACATGGACGCCGGAGGCAGTTGGTAATGGAGGTCTGCAGGCAGAGGCAGACGGAAAGATGACATGCAGCTAGTAATGGAGGCAGATTGGAAACGAGGAAGAGGGAGGGGTGCGACGACTCTTTGAACTGCCGATGCAGACATGGGCGGCTGACGATGCTTTTAGTTTAAGCTTCGGTCGTCGAAGCCTGGCTTAGCGCATTAACTTATCGGCCAGAACAGATGTTGCCCGACTGTGTCGTCGCCAGTCCGACCGTACCGTAAGTCGTCGGCCGTCTGACCGCAGCAGCCTAAGTCCGCTTGAAGCGCAGCGCGGATTATGCTTAAGCAGTAAACGCAGATGGAAAGATCGAAGTACGAGCGCCACTTAATGCGATCGAATACATCAGAAGTTACTGTGCATTACAGACCGATTGAAGGCAACGGTACAGAATAAGGGAAGAAGGAACAAAGGAATCAAAGGAGCGACACGTAGTGAGCGACCCTTAGTACCGTCGGTTCTACTCAGTCCTGTTGGGCATCATCGCATCATTCATTATACGCTGTAGCTGTACAAGCATCGAGTTTGTCCAGGAATTACTGACTGCAGTTGCTAATTCGAAAAGGTAAACCCATGAAGCGAAATCGATGATAGTCGATCAAAGTCCCGTTAAAAAACAACACAGTGGTTTCTTGTCCTTTTTCAAGTAATGTCACATAGGACTACACATTTGCTCACGTAATTTTTCGAGTGTTGTGTAAGCGCGCGTTGGTATAGGAAATTTTTTATGATGTAACATCGATGAGTCATCGGGATGTTGACTGGTTTGTAATTGGCTGGTGGGTTTCCAGCGCTTTAGGCGCAAATTTTTGTGACGTTTAATCTAGTTGTTGATTTGTTTGTGATTGCCTGGCGTTCGCGCGCCTTTTACATAAACGCTTTTGATTGGTGGGCATTCACGCGAAATTTTTAAATATACGCTTCTTATTGGTCAGCGTTCGCGCACAATGTCTGACGTTAGCAGTAACCATTGACTTGGTGGGAAATAGACTATAAAAGCGGAGGCAATGCTTTGTTAGGAGAGCTCGAAGAATTTGCATAAGTATTTTGTCGTTTGTAGTTTGCAGATGTCGTTGTTAGATTCGTGCGTTTGGAAACTGTGACGATTCAAAATTGTAGTTATCGAACTGTTCGTTAATTTTATTAATACACAATCAAAAATCAAAAGACCGCGTGTCTTTCATCGAGTTAAAGCTACGATAAAAATCGGACTGTCGACGGTTTGAAGCCCGAACGTTGACAACTTCGAAAAATCATCGATATTAGGCCTACTTGGTGACCAGCGCAGTGGGAGTCGCATATCCCCAGGACGCGAAGAGACTGGTGCATGAAGATTCAGTGGAAGAACACGACGCTGGTGAGCGACTTCCGCCAACGAGCAAGAGCAGCGATCGAAGGATTGAGGTTCTAAATTTAACAAGCAACTACGGTGGCGCGTGAGAGCTAACTTTTCCAGGGTTCAAGTTCGGTCGGTGAGCATAGAACAGATTGGAGACACCAAAATATGACGTCGTCTAGAACAAGGAATACACTCGTAGTGAAAGCTAAACGTCAGCTGGGAGCAGCCGAAGAAGAGAAGACGAGTAGGCAAGACAAGACAACAGATAAAATAAGACAAGATAAAATGCGCATACCGTTTTGTACGACGTTTTTCATAACGTGATTAACATTTTTGCACTGAAGTGTTTTCTCTTTGTATGCTGTTTTAAGAATTGATTACTTGCTTACATTGCAAAAGTTATCGTTCTCAAAAGATTGTTTTAGTAAGTAAGTAAAAAACGACTGTCAACAGAATAAAAGCAGAAATTAAGAACCTCCAGGGCACAGAGCGACTTAAGCAGGCCTTGCTTAAGTATGGCTGGAAGGCTGAATAGATTAAGGAATTGAGTCGAGATCTAATGTTAGATATGCAAACCAAAGAATGGCTGAATGAGAAAGCACCGCGAGCTGGTGCTGTTGCTAAAAGTGAGACGTGTCATGGGTCGGGTCCTTAAAAAGTGAACGATGGACAACTCTGTTCTAAACGCACCAGTCTATCAACGACATTTGTTTGTAACTCAAACTTTCAACTTAGCACACGACAGACTAATGCTACAATCTTCACGCTCTCTGATAATGCACCCGCAATCGCTTTATATAGGCTTTTTCTCGTCAACTCAGTAGACAAGCCCATACCTGGGGCAGGTATAGGCTATAGCGAAATCCTGTGATTTTCCAAAAACACGATGGTTCATCAAAACGTAGGAGCGCCGTTTCCCGCGTCAGCGCTCACGTGATAAAAGCGTGTCAGCAAGAATTACTCCTCATGTCAACTCGCCTGCACACAGGAAGTCGCCAGACAATCACACCTTCCCTGCCATGTGGTCGATACGTAGCAGTCAGAAGCACTCACCAACCGCAAGCATGTGATACGCGCGTGGACAAACAAGTCAACAAACCAATGACTCATGGAAATCTTTTATGCAAAGGCGCGCTTAAAACTTGCTGACTGGGCAGAGTAATATTATGTTGATAAAGCAAGTGATTGAGTTGAAGAGAACAAGACAAACTGAACTGCAATTGCAGCGGCAATAACTTGAAGTCCAAATACCACAAGCAGAAGCTGCAGAGAAAACTATGGGTTCCGAATTAGAAGACGTAGAGAAAATGAAGTATGTCGAGTTGGAAGGCTGCAGCAGCGAAAACGACACAGGCAGAATTGGAGATGCAAAAGCATCAGGCCGAAGCGGAACTTAAAGCTAAACAAACCGAGATAGAGGTTCAAACACAGCTACTGAAAATAAAGAGGCAGCAGTTTGAGCTAGAAAGTCAAAGACAAGTAGAAGCTGATCGTAAGAGAAAGGAACTGAAAAGAGATACAATTAAGAGAGATCGTTATAAAACGAGAATAGGAAGAAAGCAAATGCAAACACGTTGGAGCAACGACAGACGATTAGAACAATACAGAGATGATGCAGTAGAGATTTGAGGCAGAAAGGATAAGTAGGATGGAAGAACAGGAACAGTGGAAGAAAGACGAGAAGAGAAAAAGAAATTGGAAGAAGAGGCTTCACTTATATCGAAAAGAAAATTGTGAATTTAATTAAACATGCTTAACCCAACATGCCTTACGATCTAGTCGAAATTGCTTTGTACTTAAAATAGTGGAGAATGCTTTTAACAATTTTGTTGTAGAAAAACAATTTTAGGTTAAAATGTTATTACCCTTATTGAATCCGAAAGCTAGAACTGTTTGGAGCGTTTGAATTAGACCGATTTTGATGACTCGGAGCGCATGAAAGAACAAGTTGTTTCTAATATTAGGGACTGAAGCTGTAGTATCCGAAACCTCGGCAGGCCTGCAAGGACAGCATTACAGAAGTCCAGGCGTATCAGAACGAAGGCGTGGACAATAGCCATAGAGGGGAAAACGATAAATCTCGCCGTAAGACTGATCTGACGCATCTGGTAAAAGCAAGACTTGCAGGTAGAGTTGACATGCTCCTCCATAAATAGTTCTTCATCCCGAAGCAATCCAAGGTCTCTGACGATATGTTATGTTTTCCAACCCAGAAAAACCTTCGCAATGGTCTCTGGTTTCGTCCTGTCGGGTGCCGAGCCATATAAATTCCGTCTTAGCCGGATTCAGCCTCAACCGATTTCAAGACATCCATCCTGCACGTGTGTCACGATTACCTGCATTTCGGATGCACAGGCCAGTCTGTCAATTGGGTGACATGTCCACTCCTTCATTCTGATACAGCTGGACGCCGTCAGAGCATTGATGAACCCACGCTCCTACAGCGTTCATAAGCTCACTCTGGTCGGCCCTATTCAGAATGTACAATAGCGGCCCTAGGACTGAGCCCTGTGGGAAAACGAGGGTGCTCAGCCGACTTGTCCGAACCAATAGCTACCATCATAGTTCGCCCTTTGAGGAAAGAGCGAAGCCACTCTGTTCGCTACCCCATAAGAAATGCTTATTCTGATCAACAAGATGAAGTCTATTTACTGAGTCAAAAGAGAATCGGTCTAAAATACGCTGAATTCCTAAAATTTTGCATTTTGTCGTAGCATTTGCTATACATAGGAATCCGAATGAATTCTAAACGATTTCCTTTCCAATCCGACCGCCATCCCTCCTTTCCTCCCTCCCTCCTTCCTTCCCTCCCTCCCTTCCTCCCTCCCATTAGGATTCGGTCTGTGTAGAAGGCACTTCCTCACTCGTCATCGACTGGAGCATGCGATGTATTCGCTATGGACGCTGCCGCCTCCTCGGTTGCAGTGGCAGCAATTGCGGTGATGCAGAGATGCGCCGGTGACGCGGTCTAATACGGTGAACTGCTAATTCTGGCTGATGTTTCCGCCTGACTGGTTTTTATCGTCGACGAATCGGCGCCAGATAGATGAACGGACACCGCGTGGACTGGAATTATGAAAACACCCAGCCTCAGCCTCCTCTCCCTCCTTTCCATTTTCCTCTTCCTACTGCTCCTCTGTCTCCTCCTCCTTCTTGTCGTCTTCTTCCTTCTCCTATTCTTCCTGCTCTTCCTCTTCTACCTTTTTTGACTCCTTCTGACTGCTCATCTGTGTCTCTGCCAACATCCCAAAACAAATGCACATGCCGATAACCAATTCGCTTCTCTAGAACTGTCCCTCTCTTTCGTCTTCATGCTCCGTTCATCTATTTATTCTTCACTACCAGACATTAAGCTTTCTTTCTGATGTTTATCTTTCCCTGTCCCTTCCATTCCTCTTCCAGGATAACTTTTCTTCTGTTATCCCCTTCCTTAATTCTTGTTTACTCTAGATATGCCACTCTTGTCTGTCTGTCTGTGCCACTGACTTCCTCTGCTAACAGGTGACAGCTCAGGCGATTAACAACTACGTTTTTCAGGATTCTTAAAATGAAGTTGAGATGTTTGATAGATCATCAGGAGAAAGAGATGGCGTTTTAAGAAGACGGTACATGAGCGAAACTGGTGGGGAAGGAGCCTTCAGCAAGGGAGAAGTTGACAAGGGATGTGATGATTGGGCCCAAGACATCGAAGCATTCTTTTAGCAGGGCGGTAGGAATAACGTCTAGGCACGTTGTCAATCAGGAAATTAAAAATGAGATTATGAATCTCAGTCAGAGTTGATGGTTGGAATATACTGAAACTTGGGTGGGAGATTTAGGCTATGATAGGCCACCGAAAGAAGAAACGCTAGAAAACTTAAGTCTTGTGATCGAGATTTTGTAAGAAAAGGATTGTAGAAACCTGTCGGCAAGAGAAGAAAGTGATGAGGAGCTAAGTGGTATGTTGCATCTGTCGCAGTTCTTAACCTTGAATATATATATACATATATATGTGTATGTAGGTGTGTGTGTATCTTGGAATATAGCAGAAAGAAATCGTAACTGGTTCTCTCCGGAAGTTCATGTGGACTGGCTATAAATTTACTGGAAGAAAGATTTTTGTTGTGCATGTTCGAGTCGACAGAGGAATCAGTAGGCGAACATAATCTCCCTTTGCTTGGCTGCGAGTGGTGTCATTGTTCAGCGGCTTAATCATCTAAGGACTTAGGCCTTCTCTATAACTCATCGTTCGATTAATAACAAGACGTACTTTTGTTCGAAGACCCTGAACTTCAAGGATTATGTTATACAGTACAAATTTTACGACCAAACTTTCCAAGCATTACTGGTCCAATTTTCGCTGTTTGATATCAGGTTATGTTCTATGGTCGTATCTTTCATTTGTAATAAATAATAGTTTTACTTCATTTATAATAGTTAGGTAGTTATCTAAACACTTAATATAGTGCCTTTTCAGTACGTTGTACAAAGCTGTTGTTTAATCAGACAACTTCACGGAACAACGGAACCTCGTGTTTTATAGTCAGAACTCGGAAGCCCTGCTTGTCGTAAATTTACTTGTTTACCCATAAACATGTCCGATTGATTTCGCTCTGTATAATGTCGTAATCTCCTTTACTTCGTTGCGCTGTACATACGATGGACACGAGAGCAGCCATTTTGCTGCAGGGACCACATCTGAAGACAAACTTCCGCATCATTTCCTCATGCCATAATTTCCTCATGCCATCATTTCCTCATACCCAGGTATTAGTTCAGTCGGCCGCTGTCTTAGGATCGGAATGACGCTGCATTAGAAGATCCACGCAGTACTCTCTTCACATTAATCTCTACTAATGGCAGACGCAACGGTTGCTGGACTGCTCATAGATACAGGCTTTCAAGGATCAAGGCCCTCGTGGTCATTGTGTCATGCATTTTGGTCTTGCGAGTATATTCAACGCAACCGAGTGGGTGTAGACAACAACAACCTAAAGTGCGTTGTTGCTACACAATTTGTGACTATGTGCGTTCCGGCCACACTGCTTTAGGTATTTCAGCGTGCGACTGTCAGTCCAGATTCAGGATGGACGGCATCAGTACAAGGCTGGCAGAGGATCAAGAGTAAAAGTCGCCTATTCTAACCAGTGGCTAACAAAGGGCACCGCCTGGCAATATATTAAGCACCGTCAAAGGTTGAACCTTTCAGTAGTCGACAGAGTGTTCTAATCGAAGGAACATCGGCTGTGTATTGTCGTAGATCGGCTATGGATCCATCGGCCAGTCTGTTTAGTCAGCCAAAGATAATGAGTAGAAGCGGTAGAGTGACGTCATCGGTGACCATTAAAACCTAAAAGAGATGACGGACGCCGTCTTCCACTGTTTGCGAAGTCTATAAATATGAAGAAGTAGAAGAAGATGATGCTAATCATGAAGAAAGAAGAAGCATAAGAAGAAGCAGGATCGTTTTGTGTTTGGCATAGTAACAGGAGAGTCCATGAGTCATTATGACCTGTCAAAATGAGAATTCGAGGCTTGACTGCGCAAGGCGGAATAGACGATACGGAATTTACATGAAATGACCGGACATCGATCTAATGACACACACAAACACACGTGGAATCGAAAGGATTGGTATTTCAATGGATCTGATGTTGATATCATATTATATTAGACCGCATGTCCTTTGCTAAGGTAAAAGGCACCGAAGAACTTGTCATGACTTGAAATGACAAGGATCCAATGACATGACACAATGTAGGTTTAGGTTTTAAGGTAAGTGTAACACTCGATCACATTTCATCAGCGCCATACAAGAGCTGAGCCAGCGTACTCAGTGGAACTGAACCACAGTCAGACTGACAGTAATACAGAGCTAAGTAGAGTATGGTTTGGTCAATAGTAAATCCCCAAGCAACGAGCTACGTCGTATCATAAAAGAAATTTAATGACGCAGACCTTACTGACACACTTGGTTAAAACTTGAAATCTTAAAACATTAGCAAAGATACTATCATCCCAGTTTCACCAGGTCGACACAAAAATGGTTCTTCGATCAAGTTATTAATTCTTTTCTCTTTTCTCGTGAATACTGTAAACGTGATTTTCCGATGATGATTTAGCATGACTTAAGCGCGCGTTTGTATTGGTGGTTTCTGTGACGCCATGCAGATGAGTCATCGGGTTGTTTACTTGTTTGTGATTAGCTGGCGAGCGCGCCGTGGAATTTTCAACAACATCGGCTGACGCGCAATTTATCACGTGGGCTCTCAACATGCTTTTCTTGCAATGCGTTATGGAACCGACCCAGACCAGTCTGAACTGGTCTGCAGTCGTGCCGGAAAAGAGCCTATAAAACAGTCGAAAACATATTGTCAGAGGGCGAGAAGAAGAAGTGGGAGCAGTAGACTATCGTGTGTGCAGTTATTTCTAGCTACAAGTGTTTTTGATGGATTTGTGTTTGAATTGTATATTCGTCGTCCGAAGTATTGTTGGGATTAAATTGTTCACTTTCCTATTTATAAATGCGAAAATTAAAGACTGTGTGTCTTTTCTCGAGTTTACGTTATACTACAAATTGGGCCCCTCAATAAATTGAAGCTCGAAAGATCGTCAAGTACTAATTACATATCGTTGATTTACATAACACGGAGATGTCGAAAGTTTCTAATAAGCTGTGCTGCAGAAAGGCGAGAATCCAGAGATATTGACAGGCAGAGTTCGACTTAGTGATAGGATGGAATGGAATTGGATGGAAAAGGGTAGAATATGAAAACTGAGGGCACGAACATCAGTGCGATGTTACTCTAGACCATGAGAGGGATTTCCGCATGCCAGCCATGTCTTCTGGCGTGCACCCACTAGACCGATCAAGTCAGTCAATCTTTATGTATTATTGAGAGACTAAGCTCCGAAACCAGGCACGTATCAGTCCCCGACAGACGTCTGTTGCTTGCACATTTCATTGCCCACATACATACGCAAGCCTTTGCATGCATAATTATTTAAATATAGACCTATCAGTCTGTAAAGAGAGAATACATGAAGCGGTTGTTGACTGTATGGTATGCCCTGTGGAGTTCTTAAGAGACTTTAAACGGCGTCTATTAAGAGTGACGCGTCAAAGTCCACAGCAGAACCATTATATATAGATGATCATTTCTGGCGACTGTCGCAACTGCGTAGATCAAACTAGGCATGCGACGAATACGTGTAGTTCGATGTATAGTCTGAGCTTACACATAGCGTGTACATAATTCAATGTAGCAGCGCATATACGTATAAATGTACAGTACAAAGAAAACGACGCCTGTGTTGCGCGCGATCTGTCCCTAGGGTGAAATAAAGGCGCGATGGATTGAGACAGACGGAGCGAGGCAAAGATGTGTAGACCGGGCGGGACTCAGCGGCTGTGGGCTGGCTGGCTGTTAGGTCTGGGCGCTATAGAAATAAGAAATGAACCAGAAGTCCCTGGCCGATTTCACAATGGCCGCTGCCGCCTCCGACACTTACAGCAACATCCACTTCCGCTAAAATTAAATGATTGCATCGACATGTTTGCATCGGCAACTGCAGTTCATCATTCGACACAAAGGCCTCTCTCTCTCTCTCTCTTTCTCTTTCTCTATCTCTCTCTCTATCCCTCTCCCTCACTCACTCTCTCTCGCTCTCTCTGTCTCTCTGTCTCTCTCTCACTCTCACTCACTTTATCTTTCGTCTCTCTCTCGTCTCTCTCTCCCGCGTCTCTACTAAGCCAAACTCAGTAGGAAGAAACTGCAAGAAATCATACCACCTAAATACATGCACACATACATACATGCATATATACATACATACATACATACATACATGCATGCATGCATACATACATTCATACATACATGGTCAGCATAATGAATATATATATGCACCTCACAAAATGGTTGTCTGCACTAGTCTAAATGATGCCAAAGTCGCTGATCGTATCACTGCACTGCTTAGTCAGCAAGTTTTAAGAGCGACCATTTGTATCGGAAATTTTCGCTACATCAGCATTCGGTCTCCAATTTACCGAGTCAGCAAATACCGAGTCAGGCACGACTATGACTCATGGCGAACGTCAGCCCGACGTTTTCGCCGCGATCGCCCATGTGACAAGTGCGTGTTCATGCCAATTCAAAACCTGCTCACTCATTAACCTGTATCACCAACGCAAAATAACGTGTTAGGCGCATGTTATCTAACCATGCACGGGTTTCAAAACTCATCACATCTATGCTGTGTCAACGGATAATTATGTTCACGAAGCAATTACACTGACCGGATCAAAGAAGAGGCCAGGGTCGACTTCTAAATGTCGGGTCTTGGTCTGCACCATTACCGCGGATTTTACCGCGGTAATGGTGTCAGAAGCGACGTTAATACCGTGGGGATGGAACAGAGACTTGCGGTAAAACCGTGGGGATGGAAATACGAACACGGTAATTCCAGCGGTAACGGTTGTGGAGTTATCAAAAATCCCCACTGCATCAGATAATTACTTTTTACTCTAAATTGTTCTGTCTAATCAATGTCACTAATAAAGCGCTATATTGCAATTCTTGAATATTCATGAATTCTTGAATGTTCATTATGGGTTAAAAAGTACATAAGAACACTCTTTATTGCACTGATATTTGACCTAAGAAATAAGACCAGTTAGACTACTCTTAATTGCAGTGATATTTAATATCTGATCTAAGAAATAAGACCATTCTTTCTTGCAGTGATATTTAACTATAACCAAATGTAAAGAACAAATATATGATGAACAGTTTTTGAAGTATCATCTGTTATATGACCTAATTAGTATACAATATATACATATAATACGTGACCCACTCTGACAACAAGAGTCAAGTGCCATTTTCCATATTTTCAGTTTTTTCTGTTGTCAAATAGTGAATCAAATTTTGTTTAAATTGGTATATCATTTATGTAAATATTCCAAATACTGTAGATCCAGAGATAATGTCAGTTTCTGAACAAAATTGGGTTTGCGACTTAAGATTCATTTTGTCAGAGGCGAGTAACATATGTGTGAGAATTTAACTGTAATCGTAATCTCAAGATTTCTACAGCGCCCAACGAAAGCTAAGTCGCGGGAACCAGCTTCTTCACAGGCGCTCAGTCAAAACAAAATCGATAGGCAAAAGGGTTCGGTTCCAGGTCAAGATTCAAGAGTCAGGCAGGTAGGCAGTCAGACGGCTACAGTGGATGGTGTTTGGAATCGGATCTGTAAGATAGAAAAGGGGAAGAAGATGAATCAAGATAGGATCTGTCACGGGAATGGGGACAGGATGGGGACACACCTGGTGGGACAGGCCTGATGGGGACAGGCCTGATGAGAATGGGATGGGGATGGGAACAGACCCGCGGGTATGGGGTGGGATGGAGAACATTTTTGTCTATGTCACCCTCAAGTCTGCAGGATGTGAAGTATGAAAGAATCTAAACATGTGCAACAGATAGGCAAATGTATATTCTCTCTGTCAGTCTGTCTACATATGCATCTCTGCTAATATATCTGTCTGTCTATCTGTGTGTCTGTCTGTCTACACATGATTCTGTGTTAATGACACCGCATCTGTCTTTAACCCTGTTTGTCACTCTGTAATTCTGCTTATTAATCGTTTTCTTTTTTCCCGTCTGTCCATCAGTCTTCTCATCCTCCGAACCGCTTGTCTCTCTGTCTATCGACCTACTACGTCCCCTCCACTGTCTTCGCTTAGGTCGTAATATTTCCACTTTCTGTCTTCAGGAAATCTTCAGACAGAAACGCGGTTGACTCCTTCCTACGGTTACTTCTACCGTCTTGTCTTTCGTCCTTCCGTTCCATAGCATCCAATGACAAACTATAGCCACGACCACCTGTGCCTTTACCCGGTCTTCCGTTCTTCGCTCATGTCCAAATTAACCCCTCACAAAACCGTCGTCGTCGTTCATTGTGTTTATGACTGGCTTGACCTTCGAACCCTTACCAATCTACTCCAGAATGAAGCAAGATAACAGTAAACTAAGCGTCTTTCCGTATTATAATTAATATTTTCTTACAATTATCCTTTCCTCCACATCTTCATATTCTCATGATGTCTGATTAGCACCATCTGATTAGCATCGCCTATCTTTTGCTTATACTTGCTATTCCTTCTTCTGCGCATGTCCGCCGCCATGCTGGCTGTTGTTTTGTCTACGTGTCATTTAGATAGATGAGTTCGTCACATGCGGAATTTGCTCAACAATTCTTCTATGCTCAGACTTTACCTATCGTCGTGCTTTCTGCTATTACCTTTCAGACGGCCCTGATATCTCGCTTCCTTCTGCGTATCCTAGTTATTCCTCTTCCCTTTTGCGCATCCTTGTTATTCCTCGTACTTTCTTCTTCATATGCTTGTTATTGCTCCACCTTCCGTTGCCTGTCCTCGTCAATCCTCCGTCCGTCTCCTCGTCATTCCTTCGTTCGCCGAAGCATCGAACGGCAGACACAAGAATGAAGATGGCGACGGCCAAATCACTTATGGCAACTGCAGCTCAGACAAGGCAAAGAATTGAATCGGCGGCGAAGACCTCAAGCGTTTACCAGGCAATTACGACGGAATTCGGTTCTAGTAGGAGAAGCCGACATAGACCCCCCATCGAATGACAAGCATCCCATTCTCTGTCGACCGGAAAACCATCTCCTCTCTCCCTATCCCTCTCCGTCTACCCATCCACCATTTCCCCTCCATCCATCTTCAGTCCTTCCCTCGTATAAGCGCCGATCTTAAGTAGCCGCTGTCTACGATGCACCCTTTCACGAGGCTTACTCGGAATATACATTTATATGTCCTAGTTTATGCATGCATATATGTGGTATGTGCATAGTGGATATCAGGTATATCAATGCGAAGTCTAAGATATGCAACACTCCATAATATTTATAATGCGCCGCCGTGCGCAACGCAGTGGTTTTGAAACCGTCTTTCTTTACATAATACGACAGACCAAACCATTGATGCTATCAACTCGAGCATGAACCTATAGCTCAGCTAGACCGTAATATTTTCACGTCGCATATCAAAAATACTTATGCATATACATAGTAATATACATATATAAATATACATACAGTACACACACATGATAGAATTATTTGCCTTCACAGCTACACGTATATATGCACTTAAAGGTATAATTTGTTAAGTATCCAATGACGATACTGCAGAATGAAACGGAGCAGATACTTTTATGGCGGCTATCATTTGATGCCTTTCGACTGAGGGCAAAGGCTACATTTCACGAAGAAACCTTTGATGCTGGGTATTAAAACTGGGGTAAATTGTTAAGGGATAGGTGAAGAGCACGGACTACCTGGACACAATGAGGCCCGGAAGGCCATAGTGGGCGAGGGAAGAGAAAACAACTGCGAAGTCTATACGGAGCACGATAAGACGAACTTTGACATACCGGGTCAGAGTGTAAGACTCGATCAATCTGGCAAGGAATGTGCTGAAGCCGTTGATCAGAGGTCAAGGTAAAATGATTGGAAAGCCAACGAATGACTAGTGGAAAAATTTGAACAGCAAAAAGTTGAATAGCATCAACAAAACTCGGGTAAACGAATAATGGGATACAAAACAGACTATAAGCAAAGCAATCCTAGGCTGCATACAAGATGTAAACTAAGTGAATGAAAAGGAAATGAAAGCATCAGACTATACAAAGCAAATCAATGAAGCATATAAGCAAAATCGGTATAGAAATCTCTGTATTAAAAGATATCCAAGACAAAGCAGCGTGGGAAGGTGCAAAGCTAGACGTATACGCGGAGCTTACGAAGATGAGGAGCAAGAAGAGGAATAGAGGGCAAGGAAGAAAATCTACTTGTAAACGAAGGGAAGACAACGAGACATTGGAAATGGTCCATTGAAAGAATTGAGCGACTGCAGTTGATACCGAAATGGACGAAGCTATTGTCTGAATGTAGAAGTCTGTGGTTACCGAAAGAGGAAATTAATAGACAATTTAAATAATGAAGAAATAATGAAATAACAAGACCGAAAGTGTAGACTGTAAGCTTGCCGATATACTAAATAACTTATAGAATTAGCAACTGCAGATCTAGTTAGGACAGCAGATATATACATACATACATATACATATATATACGGAGAGTGGCCTAAGGACTTAATGGAAACATTACTTGGGCATGCATAGAAGAAGGCCAATGCAACGAAGTCTGTAATGTTGGCAGAAACATCCGCTTTACACAACACGATTCCAAAGACAAAATACAGGCACGTAATAAATAAGAGGATGGAAGCCAAAAATATATAAGCAATAAACAAGAAGGTCGATCTGGATTGCAAAAGGGAAGTTAACAAGAACCACAAGTAAAGTTCTGAGAATCATCACCTTATAGGTGCATCAAACTGGAGCAGCGCTGGCACTCGAACTTTCTCGATGGCTGGTCCAAGGCTACGAAATTCATTGCCAGATTAGTAAAGTATTCTTAAAACTACTTGCCTTAAACAAAACTGTTCTTCACAGCGAGGTAGAACTGTTAGTCAATCTGAATTGACACCCAGACTGCTATTAGGCCAAATAGCGTACCAGACACACACGTGTGTGAATCGCGACATATTTAGAGAATTTTACAAAACTAAGATATAATAGTATTTCTTATGAAATGACAACTCCAGTTAGCACATACGTCACTGAGCCTCTGTGCTGGGGATGCCAGTTGGAATACCGATTGTTACTATATCTGAGAAATCTGCAGCTCTGGCTAACATGCTCTGTAGGGCCTAGAAGAGGACTTACCGCCCGCGACTTGAACCCATTCAACGAGCAGCAGTGGCGAAGGATCTGTTGAGGTACAAAATAATAACAGTAAGTAATTATCATAAAAAATACGCAGATTAACAGTTTTCAGAACAGTTTAATAGAGAAATTTTATCTGTGTTCATGTAAGTAAGACTGATTTTGAAGTCTATCAAGTTTCTTAAAATCGATCATATTTTAACACTGACTTCAAAATCACAACCACGTCAAAACATCTGAAACAATTTGAAATCAGAATCCTAAATCACTGCATGTTGTATTAATTCAGAATTTCAAATCGTTTGATTTTACACACTGTGTATCACTGATGCACATGACCACAACAAAGCAAGAGCTGTTGAGCTTTTGACCCAGTCACAGCTATTCAATCGTCTCAGAGGAGGGTCTCTACAGCTGTTTATGGCGTTCTTTACTTCTACGTTGTAACTACTAGTAATAATCTACGACTATGAATTGGTTTTCTCTGGCCAGACGGAGTCAGGTTCAACAGTTCTGCTTTCGCAAATGGTAAAGTAGAGAATTTCCAAGGCGTTAGTTAAGAGCTAAGCGCAGGGCACCAGCTTATTCAAGAGTGCTGTGTTAAGTCAGAAGGTTGCAGAGAAGCCATGTAATATCAAAATCCGATTGTAGAAGGCCTGACAGAGAACGAGACAGAGGAGCTGTTACCGTGGGTTGGGTTTAGGTTGAAAGAAATATAAAACCAGTGGATTAGATGGATCATAGCAAGATTTCTTGGGACTTTAGTTTTGAATGGAAAGTCTGAGGAGCGTGAGATAGAGGGGCTTGAGGCAGATGATGGTGGATGAACTACGGCTTGGGTGGAGGAACGGATAACACAGGTCTGCGATGAAATTTTTTTCTTCAAAGTAAATGGTGCTTCTTATAGATTTTTACACGGTCATTTCTGGAAAAATATTGTAAAAATTCTAACACATACAGTTTTGACACAAATTGGGATTTTTTGTTGGAAAGTTCAATTTTTCCGCAGAAATGCTATTTTACATTGAAAACACAATTACAAATACATGCACATAATGAAAAATATATTTTATTATAATGTAGTAATGAAGACACCCGAATTCTTGTTATGTTTTCATAAATGCGAAATTGAACCTCGGCCTGAAAGGGTTAAGTCCGGTTTTTACATTAACGACGTGAAAGGGTTAAGTCTGGTGTATACATTTATGACTGTCATGGCTTCAAGAGGATGTGTTAATTCTCCTGACAGGTTTTGTTATATCTGTGGCGAACTGTTAGTGAAAAAGCAAGAGCGGAAGGTCACGGACTTTGTTGAGAAAGTGTATTTTGCATACTTCGGTGTAAGGCTTGGAGACCAGGACAAGGCATGGGCCCCACATCGAGTTTGTTCCAGTTGCGTGGAAGGACTGCGCATGTGGTCTAAGGGTAAGGTGAAATCTTTTCGTTTCGGAGTGCCTATAATATGGAGGGAGCCCCGAAACCACAGCGATGACTGTTACTTTTGCTCGTGCAACATACAGGGATACAGCTTAAAAAACAAAGACAAAATCTGCTACCCGAACCTGGAATCTGCACTGCGCCCTATGTCTCATGGAGCTGGCATTCCCATACCTTTGCCTCCAGAAAGCCTAAGCGATGTGAGTGGGCCATCGGGGAGTGAGTCAGATGGCAATTCTGATGAGGAATTTCCACACGACAGCAGTGAGCCCGAACTGTTTTCACAATCACAATTGAACGACTTGATTCGAGATCTGGCTCTTTCGAAAGATTCCGCTCAGTTGCTAGGTTCTAGGCTCCAGGAGAAGAACTTGTTGACTCCTGGAACTTCTTTTAGTTGGTTTAGAAACCGAGAGAAAGACTACGTGCCTTACTTTTCTCAAGACGGTGAACTTGTTTACTGCTCCGATGTTACCGTCTGATGCAAATGTTCAGAGTTCAGCATGAGGCTCACGATTGGAGACTCTTCATTGACTCATCACAAAGAAGTCTAAAAGCTGTCCTTCTTCACAATGGCAACAAATACGCCTCTATACCGGTTGGACATTCCGTTCATTTGAAAGAGAAGTATGACAATTTAGCCTTCATCCTGACCAAACTGAACTACAAGAAATACGAATGGACCATCTGTGGCGATCTTAAAGTGATCTCTATGATCCTTGGTCAACAGGGCGGCTACACCAAGTACCCCTGTTTCCTCTGCGAATGGGATAGCCGTGCTAAAGCCAAGCACTGGACTGAGAAGGTGTGGCCAAGCAGGACACTAAAAGTAGGAGAAAAGAACGTGCACTTCGAATCTTTGGTGGAGCCAAGAAAAGTACTCTTACCTCCACTTCACATCAAACTTGGCATCATGAAGCAGTTTGTGAAAGCCCTTCCAAAAGATGGTGATACTTTCAAGTATCTTGCAAGCAAGTTTCCACGGTTGTCAGAAGCGAAGCTGAAAGAAGAGGTTTTCGTCGGTCCTGACATTCGAAAACTCACGAGGGACGAGATATTTGATACCAAAATGAAAGAAATTGAGAGATCGGCTTGGCAATCCTTTAAAGAAGTGGTAAAGAAGTTTCTTGGCAACTATAGAGACAGTGACTTCGAGAACATCGTAGGAAACATGATGAAGAACTTGAAAGCCTTGGGCTGCTCAATGAGCTTGAAGCTCCACTTTTTGAACTCCCATCTAAGCTATTTCCCAGAAAATCTAGGTGCTGTCAGTGAAGAACAAGGAGAGAGATTCCACCAGGACATAAAGGAAATGGAACGGAGGTATCAGGGTCAGTGGAACGTTAACATGATAGAAGACTACTGCTGGATGTTGCATAGGGAAGAACCGCAAGCAGTGTACAAGAGAAACAGTTCTAAAAGGAGCTTTGAAGGGAAGAAGAAAAGATATTATAAAGATTTCTGACTTCTCGGCACCTGTGACAAACATTTACAAATGAATGAATGAAAAATCCAGCTGAAGTCATTGTAACAATTTTTAAGTTCTTTGTAAATAAGCGTTTTCCACTCTGCTAGGTCTTCCTGGATGTTTGTCTTCACTTGTGGAAAAAACCGTACGTGATAGAGGAAAAACCCGTGCATGTTTGAATTCAGCTAACTGAATACCAATGAAAACACCTAAAACGGTGAAGAAAAAAATTGGAAACCATTAATATGCAGGCCTGTGTAATTTGTTTTTAACCAAAAGGTTGCAATAGGAATAGATTAGAAACTCGACTCTGAGAATGGCAGTCGTCCGAAGCCGAGGCATATTTTAAATGTAGCTTTCTAAAAGTAATTGAAGATCGTTTCGAGATAATATGTTTATCAAAAAGTAAGAGTTTGGAGCAGAAGGAAATGAGCGTCACTAAGAAGAGAGAACTGGACGGGCGTATGCTTGTGGAAACTTGCTCCTGAGAATAGCATTGGATGGAAATCTAGTGGCAGCCAAGACGACAGAAAGATCGAAAACTATACTGGTGGATGAAGGACTAAAACAGGATTCAGTGGCTGATCCGGAAGTATACAGAGGAAGCCTAGCGGTAGTCTGAGAAGAAGTCTTCGGAAGAAAACATCTGTATAGCCAACGAACAAACTTTTAAGTGTTTTGTAAATTTCAGCATATACTAGAACAGGGTTATAAGTCCTTTAAACCTTGAAGCTCAAAATGTCTCAAAATTAGAGTTGGATTTGTAAAATTGTTGTCGGAAGAGGGTTAAAATCTAAAATGTGAAATCAGCATAGGTTCAAAAGCACGGTTGAAGGGAAGCAAAACGTCCAATTTTTGCTGACTAGGTTGCTGACCGGAGTTAAATCCAACACCCCGGCCTGGAAATTTCGATCAAGACTGGGGAGTTTGACTTCTGGTTTATGGCGTTGAACATTCCCAAGATGCATGGAAGATCTAGACCTGCAGGAACACTAATGTCTGGAGGCAATGTAGTGGAGGCTTTGTAGGCTGCAGGATTGTACATTGAATGCAGCATTTGGCAAAATGTCATACTGGGCTCAACCAGATAAAAAAACTGTGAACCTCTTTTAAGTCTTCCATCAGCCGTTTTAAGAATGTGTAGGCCTAATATTCTTTTTAGAATGTTCACGTTCAAGCGTCCACAATCAGCCGCAATGCTTTCGAACAGCAGGCAATGTTGTTACAAGATGGCAGATCCTCATAACCTCATTACTCAATATTCGGTACTCATAACTGTACATTGACTTTCAAATTACCTTGCTAAAAAATTGTACAAACATATATATTATATACAGATAAAAACTGACACTCGTGGAGTATAATTACGATTATTTGTAATGTAATCTATGGCACGAAGCATGCTCACTTTTCAGTCTACGGTTGGACACGCATAAGCTGAAGTTCGGGTTTGAAGGGACCAGGCGGCCTATAGTCTGCCCAACTCAGATGTTGCATGGCCGCACTGGGCCCTGGATCCGCCGTTGACAAGATTCAGCCATAGAGAAGTAAATGATACGAATACGACATAGATCTTGGAATAACGGCTGTCATGCATTACTGTACCTGGCTGAAGTCACAGCAGTGAAAAGAATGACTACCAGCAAAAGTATTTATAAGATGGAAATTGGAATTTATTTTCGGATTAAACAAGAAAAGCTGAACGAGTTTGGATAGTGATGCAATGCTATGACAAAACGCGAGACCTGTCTGATACATGCTTTAAATGGAATGCGATAAGGTCAATCTTGAGTTCGATATCAACATCCGGAAACCGAGTTTTCAGCTGATTTCAGCTGATTTGGGTGATTTGGTCTGGAAATCTGTCTTAGGTTCACGCTAATGTAGCATAGGCTAGACAACAACGCACGGGATTTTAATTGAGTAAAGAAATGAACGGAAGACGAAATAAAGACACGAGAAAGAACGGCTAGATTTCGGCCACTGTGTATACTCGATAGAGTAAGACAAGGTAGAAGAAGCCAGCCAATTAAAAGCAATGTAAGACAAAGCAAAATGAGGCTAGGTATTCATCAACCGGGTTGGTCCTGGAGTCGATATACGCAAAGACGACGACAGCAATGCAACAAAAGTCCCGCTAAGTTCATGCTGAAGCGATTTTTCGTACTAGAGGCGGGCGGCCGAGTGTCCAGATGGAAGCATCGTAATTGTAATCGTAAACCCGAGATTTCTACAGCGCCAAACGAAAGCTTATTCACAGGCGCTCAATCGAGACAAAATCGATAGGCAAGCAGAGTTCGGTTCCATGTCAAGATCCAAGGGCCAGGCAGGCAGTCAGTCAGACGGCTACGGCGGATGGTGCTTGGAATTGGAGCGAAAGAGAGATAAGGGAAAGAGGAAGAATCAGAATTGGATTTGTAGAAGAGGAGTGTTTTCAGTTTTGAGTGAGAGACCTGCGCAGAAATTGCAAGAGGTTAAAGTGTTGGTGAGTTCGTACGGTGGTTCATATAGTTGTCGTAATTTTGGCAGGAGTTCATTCCAGAGGGGTGGTGCAGCTATAGTTATGGAGAAATTTCCAAATTTTAAAGATGAGGTGACGGGGGGGCGGAGAAGTATTAGGGCGGAAGAGGAGCGAGGCGAACGGAATCATTAGGTTGCAGGCATCCGAGGCCATCTATAAGTACACAGGTATAGGCACAAAGCGTACGTATATACATACACAAGATCGCATTCAGAATACACGCAGACATACAAATACGCAATTACACACGCCGCTGCACACATTCCTAAGCCGCAACAGAAGAGAGAAAGGCAGGCAAACGGACCGACAGACAGGCACATGTGCACAGATAGACGGTGAGTGATGGTGTCGTGACGAAGACAGAGTTGGAACCAGACGGACAACAGAGAAACAGATGAACAGAGAAGCCAACAAACAGAAGCAGAGAATTAGAGAGACAGAGAAAGAGAGAGACACAGAGCATGAGTGATGGAGTCGTTCCTGTTCATCAGAAGCAGCTCATCTCACACAATGAATCACGTTCTGCGTCTACTCTTCGTGCCAGCTGAAGACTTCACTCGCCAGATCTTAACGACTCACTTGGTACTACAACCCGCGTAATTAGGCCTATTAATTTTTCAACCTGGCAGAAATAGTTGTCTGGAGGCGTACAGACACACATACATCATAAGTACCTATACATTCATGTATATATCAATAAGCCAAACAACTCCTTCACTAAAAACGGATACTTATGCTATTCGTATTGCAATGGGTGCGTACGAATACCCCGGTATATATAGATCAAAACATCTTTGAATAAACATAAGCCGTTGAGAAGAGTACAAATACCCTTTACAGTTCGCAGGTGTGATTTTCTGCTTGCAATTCACAAATCAGCTTGCACCTAGGATGTAAAAGAGGTAACTTTCAGAACTGTGCTTCCACGCCGAGCGACAGATTTGCAACCACTTGACGGTGTAAAGTATGAATGCCCGTATGAATGTACGTATGCGTAGGTATATACATACACAAAATATACACCGCAGAGAGATAAAGAAGAGACCAAGATTGTCGACAGATTATGTTACGAACTCAACCGGTACTTCTCATATTTCTCCAAAAACAGTCATCGTCGGCAATTAAACTATACGGGCCTACCAAGGAACGTGTAATATACTTTCGAGTCTTGTTGGCACGAACAATTTTCTTTCCATCATCGCCCATGTAGATTTTGTTTGACTGAGCGCCAGTGAATAAACTGGTTCCCGCGATTTAGCCTTCGTTGGGCGCTGTAGAAATCTTGAGGTTATTACGATTGTCTTCCAATACTATCCTCTGTATTTTTGGTTAACGAAGATATGCTATAGTCTCCAGTTCACTCCTACACGCTTTCCAAAGGAGCTTCAGAGACCAGTCGACTAATACCACCGTGTCCTTCGTTAACTTCATCTGTTTGGATGTCATAGCAGTCGCCAGCTGACTGCTTCCTAGACGCTTCATGAATCGACAACTTCCGTCTCCTTCCTCGGCTTCCTTTGCTTGGATGGGGTTGCAATCACTAGTTCACGCAGCACACTTGTGAGATTACGTGCCTTCAGTTGCTGTGCCTCTCTTACTGGAATCATTTACCATAAAAGGTCCGGCTTGCCAACTCGCTAATATCATTTAGATCTCTTGTAAAGATCAATTACTTTACTCTGGCCTAGCATTACTTCGCTTGGACCTTAAAAATAGTCATCCGCGCACCTAATTCAGAATTAGTTACATGGCCGAATAGTAAGTAGGCCTACTCATCCAAATACACGACCAAACCAAAACTTTGAACAATTTTATTACAGTAATAGCGGCATAAATATCTTCTGACAAATGTAAAATCTAGAATTTCTTCATTTTGAAAAGCAGTAATATTGGCAGTAATGTTTCCAAGAAACACAATTGTCAACCCTTCGAAACTTTTAACCAACGGGAGCAGTAATAAGCCGCAATGTTGTTTTATCCTCCGTTTCCTTTAAGTTTAGTTCCTTCGGCACATGCATGCACGGCATGAGCCATATGGGTTTTAGTCAACCGCAGTGGCACAAGTTGGCATTTGAGGAGACTTTGAGTGCTTCGATCAAGTCGCGTAGAGTAATGAAAACGAGCGCTAGTGTTGATCTGATATTCTAGTCGTCAGAATGTGGTTTACTGCGATATGAGTTAATGAAAACATGTCTCAGTTCGCCATTCTCACAGCTCCCAGTCTGCAACATCCGTTCAGGAAACCTGTCTTTGGTAAACTTATTAGTTCGAGGTTATCTTTCAAGATCTAGACTTGTTTGGATTTAAATAGATTTGAGTTTACTTCAGTACGGATAACTGCGCCTTAAAATCACCTTGCCATAGCTGATTGAGGCATCTTCAGTGTCCTGACAGTTGTACGAACCCCATCACTCAAACCCCATCCATCACTCAGGGAACAGTGCAGATGACACCATGCCACCAAATCTGCCCCGTCCCAGCTCCGTAGCGATTGCATATAAAAGTGCCGATGCTTCAGCACGGAACAATTAAAAACACATTGAAATTTGGCATACATTATAGGTATGCATATATATATAAATGGCTAAAGTAGACCAAACAGTTTGCACTGGGCAAATGTTGTGGACAAAGGCGGCAATTTAAACTTAAAATGGCTATTTTCGCTGAATTTACTCGCTTTTATTTTTGTGCTTGACATTTATGTCTTGGTGTTTTTCGTTGTAATGGTTATATAGGCCTTTTGATAACAACTAGGCCTAACTCTTGTCTTTCAGTTCGGATGTAGGGCCTACTCCGTTTGCCGTTTTTTGTGCGCATAATTTTCTCTGCTATAGCAAGGAGAGTCTAGTCCATAAATACGTCAAAATAATACACACTGTAAAGCATAAACAGGATATTTCTATTCTCATACGGTTAACTTAAAACAGAGTTAGGATCTTCCAACGTCTCGGAATAGGCTGGATCCTGTGATTGAGAGTAAAGCACGAAAGTTCAGGAGCTCGAGTTAAATTTAATCGCTAGATGACTGCCGTATCATTGGCTGCTGCGCTTATACTCCAGCTTCATATTCGTGTTAACGCTTTAAAAATTATTCGCCATTTTGTTCAGGTTGATGTAAACTATCACTAAATATCCATTTTCTGAAGGTGTAGGAAGTAAGAATGTTGATTTTTGTCTGTTTATTTATTTTCTATAGTGATCTGGGTGAAATTATAGTTTGAGCTGCCTGTGGCTGGTCACCGGTAAACAAATGGCGGCCTCAGAGTACGCGAGAATGAAGCGCAGCGATCTCCCCTCAGCGGTTCTTCAATAAGTAACAAACACAATAAGAAGTTTGCAAAAAACGCAGATACTTTTAAAATGATTTTTAATTTTTTACAATTTATAGTCTGATTAATTACTTTTTCATTATGTTTACACTGTTGTCCGTTCAAACTGCTGCTTTGTCTTATGTTATAGGCATGATTTCTTTGTAATAATAATTTTTATGATATAAAATATGGCCGGCTGAGCCTCAAAATTTTGGTATGGCATTTTAATGGATTGCTTTCATTTACAGAGTTTAAAGATTTTTGGACTTAGTTAATGGTTAATAAAATTAATGTGAATTAAGAATGGTGGCTGCATGGTTCAAAGCAAATAAATTATCACTAAATATTAAGAAAACGAATTTCATATTGTTTAGCTCACAGAGGACAAATATACCTAAATGTAACCTCAGTATAAAAATTGATAATGTAAATATAAATCAGGTGTCATCCACAAAATTTCTAGGAGTTCACATTGACGAACATTTGACTTGGAACGAACACATAAATATCATATCTAAAAAAATTTTAAATAAATATTGGTATTATCTCTCGTATATGCCACAAATTACCCCAGAATATACTGCGGAACCTATATTACTCCTTAATATATCCATATATCTCGTATTGCAACATTGTTTGGGCTTCTACATATCATACTTGCCTGTCTAATCTTAGAACCCTACAGAATCGCATCATCAGAATTATATTTAATCTACCCTTCAGAACCAGCACTCGATTGTCCTTTCATAGTCTAGGAATATTGCCTTTTGATTGTATTAACAAATTGCAAATAGGTTTATTGATGTTTAAACTAAAAAATAATCTATTGCCTGTTTGTGGACTTCTACCAATACTTTTGTGTGAATTCAGATATGCATGGTCATTATACGCGCTCATCTCATATGTATCATAAACATTCTGTTCGCACGACTAATAGACAGTTTAGTATTATAATTTGTGGACCGTCATTCTGGAATTCTCTGCCAGCTGTTCTTGCTAGCTTGCCAACTTAAACCAGTTCAAAACAAGTCTAAAATTTCATATGCACAATGCACTTAGTTAAGTTTTTGTTTGTGTTTATGCACTGACATTGATTATATTAATTACTTTCATATTTTAGATTATTAATAGTTTTACTCGGTGTAATGCTGTCACCTGTTTGTAATCCGTGATATAAACAGGTGACCTTCGTAGCTGAACTGTCTGTTCCTTTTAGGTCAGCCCATTGGCACCAATTTATGTGACAAACTGCGATTGTATTTGTTAATTATTTTGGTGATCAGTAAAAAATCTCTCTCTCTCTAAAAAAGACTTAAAGTTGGAAATATATCAAATGAAGCTGCGAATTCAAAATAGTCAGGATACAAAACATTATTTGATTCGTCAGAATATAACATTAGACTGAATCGTTGCCATTATTAACTGCAAAAAATCAACATCTGTCAGATTACAGATTTAATTTAATATGAATGTTTTGATTGACAACCTCAAAGCAGAACATGCTAGTTTAAAGATAACATTTTACACATAACTGGATTACTCACAAAGCCTTTGCTACCCAAATGCCCACCCTGCCACCTTCATGAGGATGAGGTCCCCTGTCAGAAACAGAGTTTGTGGTGGACGACCAAATATTTGTCAGCATAAGCGAGCTCCTAGAGACAAAAAGTCTTAAGGACAGATGATGGAAGACATCAACACAAGAGATGGTATCTCGATAAAAACATCAGGATGATGGCAATGGGAAACCACCTCTCTAAAACTTTCCAAGTACACGGACGATGACAAAAGTAAAGATGCAAGACAACAATGTGGACATATAACTCCATTTGAACATAAACAGCCATTGATGGAGAGAATTGTGTTTGGCAGAGTAGGAAACCAGATCACAACTTGGTTGCCATGACAGTCCATCTACAATTAAAATTCAATGAGAAAACAAGTAA
The DNA here is from genome assembly GCA_964023275.1 of Norana najaformis. Lineage (NCBI taxonomy): Eukaryota > Metazoa > Annelida > Clitellata > Crassiclitellata > Hormogastridae > Norana > Norana najaformis. The sequence continues at coordinate 13,932,805 of OZ029921.1, forward strand.
AGAAAAGGGATCAGGAGAAGTTAAAGACCAGGAGTAAAGAACTACCAGAAAAGATTAAGGAGCACACAATGGAAAGAAGTACAGCCATATAGAAGAGAGATGGAGAGGGCTGAAGGAGATTATTACTAAGGAAACATTAGAACATTAGAAATGGTAGGATATCTAAAAGGACCATCTCCTCGAAAGCCATGGATTATGAAAGAAATTCTTCAGGATATGAAAGAAAGGTGATAATGGAAACATCAGCATATGGAGAAAGCTAAAATGGAATATAGGAGACCAAGTAACAAACTACTAAGAACAGAGAAGGCCAGAGAAAAGTGGTGGGAAGAGCAGTGTGGAGACTTGAAAGAATTACAAAAAACTGGAAGATATGATCAAGTGTATGGAAAAGTGAATAAGATGACAAAAGGGCCTACCTGAGAAAGTGGAATAATGGCAGAAGACAAGAATTCTATGACCCTACAAGCCCCCAGTGATGTCAGAAGATGGTGGAAGAAATAGATAAAGGACCTCTACTAGAGCAAGAACAGACCCACACATCTTAATCAGGACTCGGCCTGGATTTGGGAGGATGTAGGACCAGATGTGCGGAAAGATGAGGTACTGCCAGCCATCAGCAAAATGAAAAATAACAAGGCAGAGAGAATTGACAACATCCCGGCAGAGGTACTCAAAAATCTAGGAGAAAAAGCAAAATGTTATAGTGAAATATATAGAAGGATAGTGATGGGGAAAGACGCTTTTATGAAGAGAAAAGAATTAATGAGAGGAGGGCTGAACAGGAACCTAAATAAGAGAATGCTTGAAACACTGATATGGAGCATGGTCTTATATGGATGAGAAACATGGACCATCCAAAAAGAAGGCATCAGAAGACTGGAGGTTTTTGAGTTATGGGTATGGCACAGGATGGAGAATGTTAGCTGAACAGAGCGTAAAACAAAGAGGTGCTGCAACAGGTGGAGGAGATGGCTACAATAAGAACGAGACTGAGGCAGTGGATTGGACTGAGAGGTGATTCCCTCCTGAGAAATATCATCAAGGGAAGAATGGAAGGAAAGAAAGAAGAGGAAGACCTAGACAAATGCTAATCGACTGGATGATGATGGACAGATATGGTACACTGAAGGAGAAGGCCCAACAACGTCAGGAGTGTGCCACTGGATGTTTGAACCTGTCCAGGGGCAGAGAACTTGAAGAAGAAGGATTATTTCACTGTCATGATTTTCACCTGTCTGATTGTATGCTGTCGAAGAGGACCTGGGGTGTTTTAAGCTTTTTAAAATTGAGAACTTTTATGCACATAGAGTGTTTTTTATTTCCTTCTGCTCTACAGGAAAAAAATTGCTGTAACTGGGACTGTGGAAATTGAATCTTGTTGTTTAGTCAGTTGAGGAGTTATCGAGTATATGAAATGCCAATCTGTTTTAAGGTGACAAACATGCCTGAAATTCTATTTTGCTGATGCTCTGCATAGTTATATCTGAAGCTATAATCTCAGAAAGCTTCACATTTTGTGTCAGAAAGCCATTTTAACAACTGATGAGTTGAGATTCTTGCCAAAACTAACGCAAGAGAAAATCTGCCTAAATGCCTGTTGTGCCACATGACATTCCAGTTTACATGTAAACATGTAAGTTTTGCATGAAAGCTTATCCTTGACAGAACCCAAAGAATTGCCAAACATGCACAAACTGAAGACACAACACTCATAATGAAGAAAAAACAAAAGTCAGTAACACCAGAAATCATTTGCATATGCTGCTACTCTGAAGAATCACATAAGGACTCGTAATGGAGAATAGGGGTAAAAATGCTAGTTATATCAGAAATCATTTTCAAAGTCTAAGGATCTGTAGAAACACACAGGGACTAGTAATGAAAAAACATAAAATATAACACATCATTTGGACAGGCATTTCATCTGAAAAAGCACATGAGGATTTGTTAAGGATGTAGTGATTCTCCATTTATTTATATTTTATCTACATTAGACGTGTTAGCTAATTTATATAGATTAAATGAGGCTAGGTTAAGTGAAGATAAGTAGGTGTAATTATGTAATGGCCAGCATCAGTGTATGTATATAAATATGTGTTTGTATAAATATGGGCCAGCATTATGACATAAGGTATAAAATTATTAATGTTAGCTACTGGTGAAGCTATTTGCTGTGCTTCAGAAACTGTGGAAAGCAGGGATTGGCTGAATTAATCTGAACATAACAGTCACCTATGAGTCGTTTGGTCAGAAGCAGATGGTTTTAATGATGCACAACATGATTTCTTCAGTTTTACTACAAGCATTAACTTCTTGCACTTAGTTGACCTATTGCTCTGTGGTTTTGTGAATCATGGAGTTCTGTGCTTTCTTTAGATTTTCCAGTTCAATCTGCACTTTAAAAGTGTTCTTTACAACTGCATCATTGGCCAGAAATCAGACGTATGAGAGTTATGTTATGATGATGGTGGCAGGGCTTGTGAGAAGAATTTTGTGAGGTAGTCCAAGACTGTTTTTGGGCCCCCTCTTACGGGCCTTCCCCAACAGCCCTCCTATTTTCATCCCAACACCCATAATAACACAAAGTCTACAGTGCAACTTTGTAAATTGTTTTACTGCAATGCAGCGTTTGTTAGACAACAGTATGTACCGTCTCCTGTGTGTACCTACACTTCAATCAGAAATTCCAATGGAAGTATGAAGCCTCAGTTAAAAGGACAACTTGGGAGCCATAACCACTGTCACCCAGCCACAAATAAGAATATGTTCATGCTTCAATAAACTTAATAGGCATATTTACTTAACAAAAGAGCTTTAGTGAACTTGGAGTCATTTACCCCTTTTCTGTGATTCCTCTACGCACAGCACATGTTCCCGAAGGATGGGGTCCCACCTGGAGAGCGGTTCTTTGCAGTGGCATAGCAATAGGTTGTGCAGGTTGTGCGAAGCACAAAAGGCCAGGGGCCGTCTGGGCCTTGGCCCTTTGGGGCCCAGACGGCCCCTGGCCTTTTGTGCTTTGCACAACCTGCACAATTACGTAATGCAAAAGTTACGTAATTACACAATTACGTAATGCGAAATAGCTAAAGTTCAGTTTGCACAAGGGCCCTCAGAAGGCTAGCTACGCCACTGGTTCTATGATTCCTTGAAACTTTCCATTGTTCCATTGTTAGAATTACCAGTGCAATGGAACGAACTATCAAAAGGCATGCCACGTTCTCCCAAGACGAGAACAACATTGATGATGCACTTTGAAATATTATACCATATTAGAGCTTCGGTTGTGACACTTTTGATATAGTGTCAACTCCGCTTCCAACAGGTGCCTCTCTAGTTCTCGCCAAGCTAAGTAACATTCCCTGTGGCTATTGCTTTTTCATGTTCTGGGATCTTGCTGCAAAGCTTTCGCCACTTTCACTAGCCCTCCAGCCTTCAACTGATGCCAATGCAGACTTAGATGCTGCTTTGCTACTATTGTGCCAAAATAATCGACATGGAAAACAGTATGATGCTTATTTCTGTTGACTCCAAACAAGCTAATCTATCACATATTGTTCTCCGTTGGTTCTTCAAAATCTCAGTATGCCTTTTGGGTAAACTTGAATGCTGGTGTTTTTGGGAATGTTTTAGGCAGTTGGATGTTACCATTGTTAACATACTTTTCTATTACTGTTTGAGAAGGAAACTCGGTTGTGATGCATCTAATGTCAAGGCCAACATTACTCCTCTCCTCATAGTTTGACTCCATTTGAACAATCGTATGATTTGTATCTCCCAAATCCAAAGTTTTGCTTCCTTTATCTCCACTTCCCTGCACTGATTTTACGCCTGTTACTGTGTTAATTCTGTTCCTCGTTTTTATTTTCAACTGCCTTAGTTTCCCCTGTTTGGGGATGAGGTTTACAACAGTTTCTTCTGGTTCAAATTCTACAGGTGGGCTTGGTGAGACTTCTTTTGCCGTAAGCCCGGTAACTTCGGTAAGTCGATTAGGCGCATTTATTCATATTTCAAAGAGCGTTGTTTTCCTTTTTCCACTCGGTTTTATTTTCAGGGCTCCTGATTTGTAAGCATGCATTTTCGACGGCGTATTTATAACTTTTACTTTTTATATCTGAAGACTGAAATAAAATATGTATAAGATATAAAAACTTTCACTGTAAAATATGGCGAAAAGCCACAGCCAGATATCGTCTACGTGATGCAACCGTGAAGTATGTGTGTTTATTCTTATAGACACAATCATACGCCACTGTTGCATTCCACATACGATATATAATTTTGAAATTAATTTGCACCTCTAGACTACATTACTTGTTTCGAGAGTCCAGAGTCACCAGTCCAAACAACACCGTGGGGTCTGTGGTGACAGGCTGACACCCGCATTATTAGAAGAACAGTGAAGTTCTGAACAGAATCCATTTAACGTTACATCTTGATGGGCCTCAAGAGCCCTCCGGGCCCCGGAGCGATGAACCGGCTGCACCCTCTCTCATAGAATCTGGATGGTGGTTAAGTGGTAGTAATGGTCTGTTTGTGATGATGAATGTGGCGACCGCAGTAGACCTACATTAGGTGTAGATAATGTAAGAAATTCCGTACGTTAAACCCTACTGATTGGTTGATCGTGACGATAGTGATGATGACTTCTGCGATGCCTACACTTGAGAGAGATGTAGACGCTCCAGATGATTTTTCTCGGGACATTTGTTTAAACCCGGGGAATAAGTGGGAATCATATTTATCTTGGGAAAAATAATAACGATAATAATGATACTAATAACGTTCAACATCTTCCATCTGTGTTCAGCGCAACAGTGCCATGCATTAAGAGGCACATTTTCGGATGGCCGTTAAACCTGCTACGGGGACCTGATCTTTGAGCACTTTCTACTCGTAACCAAATGTTTCGTTCCTGATGGAACCTAGTGTGAACATGTACTAATGATAATAATAATCATCATCATCATCATTATTACTAATCTCCAGATTTTTTCTCTCCTGAGGGATTATTTGTACCTCGGGTAAAAAATGTGTTCCTAATTATTTTTTAAAAGATATAATAATAATAGTAGTAGTAATTATAATAATAATGCTGCAGTATAGATATGATGATGATGATGATGATGATAATAGCATCCAGATCAGGGATGATACAGTGGTCCATACAGGTACTAATGCCACCTACTTGTCGCAGACAGCGATTTCAGCAGGTATTTGTGCCACCTCCTACCTGTCGCAGGTTCTGCAGCAGAACAGGCAGCAGTTCATAAGTCTGCCATATACGCACTGCTACCTATAACCCACTTCTTTGTTCCTATTGCCTTTGAGACCCTTCAATGGTCCTATAAAGGCTGAGGGTGCAGCATTTGTTTCAGAGTTGGGGCGTCGTATTTCAACAGTCGTATTTCAGTTGTCTCAGTGAGACTCGCTTCCTTTTCCAACGCCTCCCCATCTGTGTCCAGCGCCACAGTGCCATTGCATTCAGAGGCACATTTTCCGACGACTGTGAAAACTACTGGGACGAAGCCTAATTTCTCAGAGATCAATCATTTTATATTCCTAACATAATTTTTTAATTCCTAAGGGATCATTTCTACCTCTGGTTAAAAAATAATAATTGCTCCTTACATTTTTTCAATATTCCAAGGGATCAGTGTTACTTTTGGGTAATAATAACTTAATTTTACTGGCCTTAAATTACGGTAAGAAATTAGGATTGAGAATGGAAAGCACTTCTCTGTGTTCGTAGTTTTGCAACTAACTGTCGAGTTAAAGTTTGCTTTCTTAGAAGTGTCTGTTCGCCAGACAAATCGCTGTCAACAGGATCACTTTCATCATGGGTGACGCTTTTGTGTCCGTTTTTGTCTCCATTGACCAAACTGCTGCACCTACTTTGTGACCAATTCAAAACGATTTTAACAAATAACATTTACTTAATAGAAACGCCTTTTGGCTCAATGAAATGCTTTAGCTTCATGAGGGGCACCACCTGAGAACCCGTAAAGAGCTTTTCCTTAATCTAAACCCAAGAGGCAACCTTGGGTGTGAAGTTTTAACAACTTCATTTTCTCTGCCGTAGACCTCTGTATAATGAAGCGCTGGACGGGTTCTCGGATGAAGGCCTAGATGACTGTCTAGGTAGGTCTACCCTTGAGCGATTTCAATTTGACAACATTGTCGCGGTTTGAACTTGCACATTACAATAGATAACACTGGCCAACAGAAAAATTTTTTTTCTTGTTGCCTTCGGTTTTAGACCTGTTCTTGGGGTAATTTTGGGCGCTGATTTAGAAAATGTCATTGGATTGAGTGCATCAGGTCTAGTTTCTGAGATATCGTCGATTTTGTAAAGAAAACCCAGTCCACTCTTTAAACGATGTCTTTGGCAAAACTAAAATGTCATAATAAGCTTTATTTATGGCTAATTATAATTCTTGCTGATTCATATAATGCCTACATCCTTATAATGTAAAATCAGCATATCTTGCCGCGTGCTGAGATATTGCTGATTCAACGAAATAACTATTCCGTAGCCTACAGTTTACTCAGCACTAAATTCATGGCCTCATTTAGAATTTATTTGTGCCTATACAGCGTTTCATGGTTTCGAACTATGTAAATAGATTATGCTGAAGTCAGCATTTATAGCCTATATAAACCGCCTCCTGAAAGCTAGAGCAGACGCAGTCGTCTTAGGGCATATTAAGAGTTGGTCGCAAGAACAATCTGTGAATGTGAGCATTAAATAACTACATGTTCTTACTATTTTTTAGGTTAGTCATTTAATTCCTCAGATGCGAACATCCTTAAGGTTATGGCTACTTCCAGACGGAGCTGCATTAACCATCCAGACATATTCTGCTACATTTGTGGGGAATACACACTCAAAGCAAACAGGAAACCGATTTCTGAGTTTGTAAAAAGAGCATATGTAGGTTATTTTGGTGTCAAACTTGGAGAACAAGATAAGCAATGGGCTCCTCATACAGTATGCAAAACTTGTATTGAACAATTGCGCCACTGGACAATTGGAAAGAGAAGCTGCCTGAAATTTGGTGTACCGATGGTTTGGAGGGAACAGATAAACCACTTCGACGACTGTTACTTTTGTATGGTTAATATCATAGGCATCAATCGAAATAATCGTCACAAGTTGTCTTACCCTGATATACCTTCAGCCAGGAGACCTGTTCCGCATTCGGATATTGTACCAGTTCCACCTTTTCGCGAACTACCTCAGCTCTCAGACGATGAGACTTGCATGTCCAATATCGGACAAGATGACGAAAGTGAAGAAAGTGGGGGCAGTGACAGTGATTTCCAATCAACTTCACACAGTGAACGTTTTGACCAAAAAGAGTTGAGTGATCTGATCAGGGACTTAAATCTTTCCAAAGAGTCGTCTGAATTGCTTGCGTCCAGACTAAAGGAAAAGAATGCACTTCAGCCTGGAACGAAAATTACAATTTATAGAAACAGAGAAAAGGATTTGCTGCCATTCTTTACCGAAGACAACAACCTAGTATTCTGTAATGACATCAGCAACTTATTGAAGAAAATTGGTCTGTCGGATTACAGCCCAGATGAGTGGCGTCTTTTTATCGACAGTTCAAAACGTAGTCTGAAATGTGTGCTTTTAAATAACGGCAACAAATTTGGTTCTATTCCAATCGGTCACTCCACCAGGATGAAAGAAGAGTACAATGCCATCTCTTTAGTACTGGAAAAGATAAAATACAAAGAACATCAATGGGTAATTTGTGTAGACTTGAAGATGGTAAATTTCCTCCTTGGTCAACAAAGTGGCTACACAAAGTATCCCTGCTTTTTGTGTCTTTGGGACAGTAGAGCCAAGCATGAACATTGGACAAGAAAAGATTGGCCTTCGAGGAAAGACATGGTGGTTGGAGCTCAAAATGTAATCAAGGAATCTTTGGTGGCACGAGATAGGATCATACTGCCACCACTACATATAAAGCTAGGCCTGATGAAACAATTTGCCATGGCTTTGAATAAAGAAGGTTCATGCTTCGAATACATAGTACACAAGTTACCAGGAATTACAATGGAAAAATTGAAGGCTGGAATCTTCGATGGTCCACAGATCAGGCAACTTATGAATGACCCACTTTTCATACCATCAATGAATGAAATCGAATCTTGTGCCTGGTCTTCCTTTGTTCTTGTAACTACAAATTTTCTTGGCAACAAGAAGGCAGACAATTATGCACAACTAGTAGAGGATATGCTTCTTCATTTCAACAAGCTTGGCTGCAACATGAGCATTAAAGTCCATTATCTCCACAGTCACTTAGATCGCTTTCCAGAGAATCTTGGTGACTTCAGCGAAGAGCAAGGTGAAAGATTTCACCAAGACATCAAAACAATGGAAAATCGATATCAAGGAAGATGGGATGCACACATGATGGCAGACTATTGCTGGAATATTATGCGCGATTGTTCCGGCAGATGCCACACTCGGAAATCGTACAAAAGGAGCTTCTTCGGTGTCGAATGACTTGAAATTTTTATAACAAACTTGTTCTGTTTGGTATCATATAAGTATAGTTTCAGGTACTACCATTTTCTTTTAAGTATTTGTATTATTATGTTTATTTAGTGTATCACATAATAAATTGAGCACTACATAATTATAGCTATAGCCTTATGTTTTATGGGCGAGCAGAGGCAAGGACTGGTATATGGCATAATGTTCTATATCTCGAAAACTAGACCTGCTGGGAGAAAACTGGTGCCTTTTCTGGAATCAGCAGGTCAAATATACCCAGAAACAGTTCTAACATTTGAGGCAACAAATTATGTGTTGGCCAGTGTAACCTATCCTCCAGACCTTTCTCCAAAGGACCTCTCACAGCCTGCACCCTATTCATCCCCAGGCCGTAACCTCGAATTCATCTTCGACAAAAACCTTACCTTTGTTGATCACGACATCCAGTTATCTCGCACTTGCACTTGCTTCGTGACCTTCGCCGATTTCGCCCCATACTTGATTATGGAACTTTCTGTACAATAACCACCTCAATTGTTCGCTCCTCCAAACTCACCTACTGCAACTGACATTTTTAAAAAATATTGACTCACCTCAAATGAAATGTCTTAAAACAATCGAGAACCCTCTCGCCAGTGCAGTTACAAAACCTCCAAACATCATCACATAAACTCAGTTCTCAAATTATTTCACTGCCTTAAGTTCCTCAGCGCATCCACTGCAAAATGGTATCTCTTACCAACAACACCCTTCAAACTTCTCAGCTTTCTTACATTCGCAAGCTACTCACTATCCAACTGATGTCCAGATCTACTCGTTCTTAGTCACAACTTACTCCGCTTCGGGCTCCAGTCTCTTCTTGTCTCAAATTCTGCAATTTCTCCTTAATCTACGCTGACTCAGTAGTTTAGAACGAATTCCCGAAAGACCTCGGTCCATTCGCTAATCCTGCACTGTCACCTGTACACGTGAGCTTTCGTACGCTTGCCCTCTCTCCAGGGCCGTCTTATCCATTAGGCACAGTAGGAACTTTATAGGGGTCTACGAAAGTCAAAAATGAGATATTGAAAAAAAATTATTGATTGACCCGAAAATAGAAGAAGGAAGTACAGAATTAATAACCTTGAAGTTTGTACTGAAACAGTTTAAGTTAAGCTGTGCTACATTATGTTAACTTTGCGGCTCTTTGCATTAGCAAAATCATATATAATGTCCTCAGATGTCAAGTCCTGCATTAAGTCGTTTTCAATGTGTTTAGCTCTAATGCAGAGTTGGCAGTTGGGGCTTACGAATGCGAGAGTGCCTAGGGCCTACGACGACCTTAAAACGGCCCTGACTCTCTCTTCGAAAGTTTAACTATGGACTGAAACCGAACTTTTCAAACTGTTCTATCCCGCACCCACTCCTAGACCAGCCACGACCACCCATACTCGCTTTCCACCTTAGCATCGTGCCATCTCCTCCTGTCTGACCCCCGGATTCTGGGCTGGCACCAAAACTGACCAAACAACCTGGCTCTTGCGGACTTGAATTGATACAGCGCCGGTGAATCAGCTGGTCTCCCTGACGCAGCATTTGTGTGGAGCTGAGCAAATTCTATGTTTTACAATGCATCTTACGCACTCAGTTGATTGCTTAACACGTAGGTTAATCTGTCTATGAGCTCACTGAGGCTTTCTCTGACCTCCCTGAGTAGGCCTATACTTCTGGATCAACCGACTACTGTAGTTATTCGGGCGTTGCACGCGAATTCCACTGATGCGTTATCAGTGAAATCAATGCGTCGTGAAATATGACGATGGTAACTCAGTCTGTATACCGAAGAAGCAACGCCTTCGATGCGTGCATCACAAATTCACTTGTCTGCTGTCATGAATTGCCGCCTGTACGGACCAGTCTTTGAAAAGTGTTATTGTTCCGAGTGTATTCTGCTCTCTGCATCGCCAACCGCGACCACTGTTTCCTCTTCCTCCTCCTCCTCCTCCTCCTCCTCCTCCACCTCCTCTTCCTCATTGTTCTCCTCCTCTTCGACCATTCCTTCCTCCTAATCCTCTTTCGCAACCAACAGCATCCTGGCCGCTTCAGTCGTCTACAGCTGCTTGCCTCGCTAGTCACGGTGAGTGACACGATGACAAATGGACGAGTTTCTCTCGCGCCCTTCCTTCTATGGAAGTCGGCGCTGGGCGCGTGGGTGAATCTCGTAGTGCATACGCTGTGGTCCGCGCCATATAAGGAAGGTTTTTATGAATGGACGCTCCTGTTGCCAGTGCGCCTGCGCCGCTGCCAGCCAATAGCAAAGCAGCTCTTTTCAACGCGGGCAAACAGTCGCAGCGAGGGTTGACACGCGACCAACGCACGCAAACCTTTCATGGGGTTCTATAAGAGAGACGGAGGACGATGCAAAGGACCAGTAGAGCGATTGGAAAGGAGGGAAAGAGTCGTCGTTGGGTCACTCTCAGCAACTAGCCTTTTATCATGCCGCGTGTAGTTGCAAATCAAAAGGAGAAATTCGACAACGATGACCTGTTTCGAAAACTAAGCCGTGAATCAGAGGTAGGATTATTACTCTGTCATATGTAACCCCCCCCCATAACAACGCTATATGTCCCACCATATGCAGGACATATGAAGCCCATATGGGACTATTGTTCGGCTTCTCCTCCTCCTCCTCTTCCTCATTCTCCTCCTCTTCGACCATTCCTTCCGGACTTCATATGCCCTGCCTATGACGATGCTGTTGGGAATCTTACGTGGATCGCATTCAGAAGCAACCCTCCTCCAGACACACATAGGCCTAACCTGAGATGAAAGTTTCAACCTAAAACGCCATCATGCCGGTGCCGGTAACTTATACATGCGATACAGACAGAAAAGAAGAATTTTATTACCGGATTTATTAGACCTATTTGTGACCGTCTTCTGTTACCTACCACTAACTAGCCTACATTTAGATTGTTTTATCTACAGTTCTAGAGAAGTTATCTGACTGATTCGTGTTAATTTTGTAATGTAATAAAAACAATTAGACCTGAATAATAATTCTGTGTTCCTGAATGTCGCTTCTAATAGCCTCAGACAGACAGAGATAGATAAGGCATTTCCTTCGGTGCGTCTGTCAGTAGACTTGGTTCGTCTTTGGGTTGGCAGTGAGTTTGAGGTTGCGAAAAAACACTACCTTCATGACATTGTTGAAAATCTTTATACCCAAAGTGTTATAAACATCTTGATTATGCCGTGTACCTAAATAAATGAACATATACAAGTGAAGTAATATTATGCTAATGTCACTTTTAAACCAAGGTACGATATACTGGATACAGGGATCGAACCCTATCCGATCGACGTTCCTCTTTCCAACAGGAGTGCAAAGAAGGCCGAGCCTCTGTGGTAAGCGTCTGAAAATCCATGGCAATAATTACGTAAAGAGACTGTTAGTCCCGTTGGCAGTAACCTCTTTTAAATCGTCACTTTCATAATTAATTATAATCGGCAGGGGTTAACGTTAACATTTTACTAATTTTTTAATTACGCCATAGCAGGACAGTCTTCAACAGACTTACAGCAGTTATGAATGAAAGGTAATTTGGCTTGAACAAAGCCTACTTCTCGTGAATACTATGCGGTAGAAATGACATAAATCTTAAGCAATGAGTTCTTTTGACTCCTCCAGAACAGTACAGACTAACAAATACACAAAAACCCGTAGAACCTTTTCCTAGCCCATTCTTACTATTTTAAACGGTGCCTGCACTAGAGCTGGGTCGGTATCGGTTTTTAAAGCCGGTATCCGTTTTCGGTATTTTCGGTATTTTTCTCGGTATTTTTTCCAAGGCAGTTAGGTATCGGTTTCGGTCTTCGTAAACATCGCGATATCACTTTTTATCTGTTTTTATCTTTAAGTCCGACTTTGCTGTTGTGACGTGTACAAAATGCGACCGTATAGTAAGCAGTGTTGTTCTACTGTCGCAGAATTAAAAATTAAAATAGTATTTTATGTGTTCGACTGTGATGATCAGTTCTTAGATGCCTTTAGTGGGCTTACTGTACATGGCGCCTCATAAAGTGTAAAGCAACTTACTGAATTGCAATCTTTAGGCTAATATTAGGCCCAGTATTTGCCCAACAAGTCCAGTCTTGGTTTATTCGTCGTCCGGAAAATTTTGCGCTGAAACACTAACTGTTCAAAGTGCTGTGGACTGAGCAATGAACACCTATTAGAACACACTAGACCACACTTGGAAAACACTCTCGTTATAACCACAGATGTTGCTGGAATTCCCAAACACGACCTATAGCGACCTGGGCTACTTATAGAAATGTCGACTTGCTGGTGGAGTGGATTGCTGTGTTCTACCCCAAGTGTAGCGCACGAAACCCCAACTTCCGCTAAGTAGTAGGCCTACGTCATTTAGCATACAGATAGGACATTAGGCCTACTATTATTTTTCAGTGATGGAACACCCGTCTTTCAGTCAACATCAAAACTGTCAGTAATGTTTAAATATGTTCAGTTAACACAAATTATATCCGTGAGGCAGTGTCGAATTTAGCTATAGGCGTAGGGAGGGGCAGTTAGCCCCCGGCCCCTATTGGTTATATGCTGGGATACCTAAGACCAGACTCGAATATGGTGGACTGCCAGAATGTGGCGACCCTGTGGAAATGCTCTTGCCTCCCCACGCAAGCAAACCTGGAGCCGCCACTACAGTGAGGGAAACTAACATTCTGATACTTGCATTCTGCGTATGACGACCTTTCGATTCTGTATCTTCGGTTTCGATATTTTAAGTTTCTGAGTACTGACTTGGGTGTCAGTTTGGGTTTGTCTGAATATCGTGATATCGGTTCGGTATCGGTTAAGCCGAACCACCACGAGCCGACACCCTTACATGTTTAACAACAGATCTTGCTACTCGATTTATATGCGGTACTGACACGAATGAGCATCATAACTTAGACCTCCTAATAACAGTGTGGCTTATAGTTAGAAGTTTCAGCGTGCCCTTACAAAATCGATTTATGAAACTGAGCATCGAGCCTAAGCAAGACAATTCGATAAAATCTCGCTTTTCATGTAAAAAGATGAAATGGGAGATTGGTTGTCCTAAAGGGGAAAGATACCATTGAAGACGATTAGGTTATGATTCAAGCAGACGGAAGTTCACCAAGCGCAGATGATGTGTCTCCTGTGACACAAGTAATTAGAGGTAGATTGCAACATACTATTTGAACGTTCTAAGCACATATTGCTCCACAAAGAGAGCCATATATGTGTAATTTGTTTCTTACTAGAGCAATTCAGGCCGATGATTAAATCTTAACGTTTGGATGTCTGGCTTATCCAAGCAACTGATTGCAATTTGATAGCGAACAGCGGGTGATGCTTTCAAATGACTAACGAAGTTTCCTGAGCTGAGACTGATGACTATATAATTCTCTGTAGCGGTTGAACTTCTACCTACAGGCTGTCATTGGTTCTGGCGTCAACTTCCAGCTCTTGTGCCACTCCAACGCCTGGAGCGACAGACCGGAAGACAGACGACCAACCAAAGACTTTGTCGACTTCGACAAAGAACCGAACAAAGTCAGTCAAGTAGCGAGCAGCATTCCTCATCTACATCTGCTCTCATCATCTGTTTCGATAGATCTAGATGCAGTCTTTGTTGTCTAACTATAGAGACAATTCTTTAATGGAATGTTCTTTACTTGATTCACAAATTGAATTAACTGTAACAAGGGCGAATATCATATGATGACTCACCGAAGATCCCAATTCATCAGTGAATCATCAGTAATTATGTGACGATTTACTGAAAAATCTATTGTAATTATACGAGTGTATATACACACCTGCATGATATCAACGGATACGTGTGTTTTATGTAAATAAATGTATATATATATATGATGTAGGATAAGTTTTCATGTATGTGATGGATAATGTTGTTGGAATGGCCTTTTTGTGTAGGTTCATCTGAAATCGCAGTTTATCATGAATGGCGTCTGTGTTGTTTGGAGAGGATGGATCGACCTCTTTCGATTGGATGGAGCTGGACATCTGGAATTCGACCACGAAAGAGCTTCCGTCAGTATGCACAGGCCAGGATTCTCAAACACAAATTAACCTGAGGGCCAAACAACGGTTCAAACACCGGTTTGACGACCAGATAGGCCTAATAAAACATAAAAAACGTAAATCGAACAGAAAATGAGCACGAATAATATAAGTTACTTAACTTATTGAAATTAATCTTGTAAATATTTCACAACACAAAATTTGATCTTTCAGTTTAAGCCTTTAAGAAAAGCTTGCAGCAATTAAAAATTTCCAGTATGCCCTAATCTTTCAGCGTTTTGCCTCGACCAGGGCATCAGCATCAGGTTGTATCTGCTGTGATGAAGCCAAATCTGCGAGTCGTTTGCTTCTGCTCATCAGTGAGTCTATTCCTGGATGGCGATTTGCTAAACTTTATGACTGAACGAATTGTTTACATTCGTAAGTACTTCCACACATTACCTTAATCTTGGCAACGACAGATCGGAAATTTTGAAACCTTTTGAGAGGCAGAAATGTGTTAAATTTAGGATTTGCAACGTCAGTGTATTTCTGTTTCAAAATGCTTTCACCCTGAGGGCCAGCAAACGCCACTAGAATGCCTTCAAAAGCTGTCTCTATTGCAACACCAACCAAATGATTCAGAAAACAAGTGGAACTGAGGTGCAAGTGCCTTAAAATTTCTGAAAACTTTTTTCAAACGGTTTTTATAGTTCAACAAGATGTCCTAAATTTTCCTTTCTGAGATCGAGGTTAAATACTTTCTGAAGAGATCGAAGATGTTCAAAATTTCCAGATATAATTTGTTATTTTTCATAAGCTCAGGTACACTGTAACAACTCGAATTTGATCATAGTCTACACGTGTATAAGAATCTGCTTTCTATTCTGTAAATTTAACTTAAGTAGCCTATTTTCAAGTTTTCCCAAAAATCCGCCAGAAAGGCAAAGTAACTGATAAATACAGGAATGGAAAGTTCAGGAACATTTTTGTTTTTAATTCCTGAAAGCATAAAACTCTTCCCAGAAGTTTCCCATGTCTTGAGGAAAACCTTTTTCACTTTCTCCAGTTTAGCTTTTTCAATATCGGTGGCATTTTCACGCATCTAACGATGCATTTTAATCTCAAAATACCTGTAGTGATCAAGCGCTGTTTTATTTTCATGGAGGTCTTTTAAAAGCAGAAGAATACATGTGATAAGCATTGGCCTATGTGAAACTCATGCAACCCAAAAATTTATGCTGAAGTTATTTACCACGCAAAACAATGGAACAATGACTTTTTTTATAAAACTTTATGGAAAACATAATGAAAAAATTATTAATTAATTTAACTATAAACTATGAAAATATTAAAAATGATTTTGAAGGAGTCGCGGACCAAAAATTCGGTCCTAGAGTTTGAGACTATAATGGCATAGGCCTAGACGTTTATAGGCTAATGAAAAGCAATGACAAAATGTTGGCTAATAATTAATTGTATGTGCGGATGCGCTTCGGCATTTTCCGTAACATTTTTAACTGACAATTGACACCGTATAATAAACTTAACATTAAAAATATAACATGCACTCTTGATCGTGTGCACCGGAATGTTTTAAATTGAATTAGTCTTCTTTTGAAGTTTTCAGCGTTATTTGGGAAAGTTAATCCTTCCCCTCTTCCCCTCTTTCCCTCTTTCCGTCTTCCCCAATTAACGACTGAGTTAATTGAGTCGTTTTTAGTTCTACGCCTTAGCCTGTGGCTTGTGTCTCTCGGCATTTCACAGTCGTATCTTGGGTTCGAATCCTAATACGACGCGAGAAATTGATATTTGGTGAGAAAATGTTCAGTTTTGAACTGACTTGGTGACCTCGCGTTATTTCGGCTTCAGTCGAAAGATCTGGCAACCTCAAGACGGTTTCAGTCTGTGAGGATTATCGCTGACAGATGACCGAATAAATAGAATGTCTTTTTAAAAATTATTATTATTATTATTTTTTTTTACCAAGGTAAGTATAATCCCTTGGTTGTTCAAAAATTTCCGGAGAAAAAGAGAGAGAGGGACTCTGGAACGGCTAATCCTCGTCTGGATTCGGCACCACTTATGTACCGTGGAAGGCGACTGCATTGAAACGCTGTAATGTTATAGATAAGCGTTGAAAAAGGTAACCTGTTTCTCTACCATCTCCGGATATGAGGGACAATATACGCCCCGAGTCTGTGAGAAAGGTCATACCCAAACCATTGATAGGGCCTAAAGTCTCAAAGGCCAGAGGGACAAAGTGGTATGCATTAGTGAGATGATCATATTTCAAAGTTTTTCTATCGGCCGCCAGTTCAGCTGCGCCTCCTGCTGTAACAGAGGTTGCCTGTAAGTAAGAATGTGCCAGCGTGTCAATCACGGTGACATCCCATAGGAGGCTGCGCCCCGAATGCCAAGGAATCAGGGTAAGGCCATCCGGTCTCTTGCCGTCTGTTCTAGAAAGACCCGTAGGTTCTTTCACTGATGGGAAGCCCGCTCGCGTCAGACTTCTGTGAATAAGGTCATTGAGACAAGCGTGACGTGCCATTCTGCCGGGTCCCAAACGGTAAGAGAGACCATGCGACCCCTCAGCAGTCACCAGAGCTTATTATTATTATTCTTATTATTATTATTATTACAAGAAGATTTATAAAGCGCAAGCTAATATAACCAAATACACTGCAAATACGCCGTCAAGTAGCTCGGCCTAATCAGATGACGTGAACAGACAAGTCTTCAACCCTCTCCTGAAAACCTCGATGGAAAGTTCCGGAGCGCGGAGTCCAGCGGCCAGTGCATTCCATACCCTTGGGCTAGACGCGCCAGAAGTTCTTACACGCGTGGCAGTCAACCTTCCACACCAAACCAAGTCGTGGCTCGTACCAGACCGTAACCGGGACCTCCCCGGAATCGAAGAGGCCAGTACACAGTTCCTAGCCATCCCATGCAAACACTTGTAAACAAATGTCGCAACCTTGAAGACAATCCTCTTGCGGACGAGTAGCCAGCGCAGCTTCCGTAGCACAGGGGTCATGTGGTCGAATTTCCTTCCATCCACAACGAACCTGGCAGCGGCGTTCTGCACGCTCTGCAGCCTCCTGATCAGTCCCAAGCCCACTCCGTACAGCAGGCAGGACTTATCCAATAACCTTGCACAAATATTCCACCATCGATTGAATACCTAATATTCTGGGGGCATGTATATGTTTCATGACCACTGGTACGTAACAACCATCTGAATGAATTTATGTTATATCCACGTTGTAATTTATGCAACGTTACAGGCGGAAGATTCTTTGAGACAGCAGCAGGTGGAAAAGTACAGCAGTTCAGTCCACTTTCTGGGATCGGAAAGACGTCCTTCGACGTTCACCGGAACTGGATCAACTGGAATACTTGCACATCCGGAGGTATGCGAAGACAGACAACTGTCTGCTGCGGTTTCTCTTATTTACTTCATTGATTAAATTTGCATGGCGCCAATTTCTGACGGGCATCGATCGATATCCCTAAGCAATTGTGCGCGAACGACTTGCTCAAGGTCTATACTATGTGACCGTCCCGTGGGAGGCCAGAACCAGCGAGGCATGTGTTACAAGGCCAGTGCTTAACTTATCGGCTAATTTCACTAGATACTTCTTTTTTACCGACTGTATATTTGTCCGTCTCGTTGGCTGGCTGTCCGTCTGTTTGGCTGGCTGTCCGTCTGTTTGGCTGGCTATCCGTCTGTTTGGCTGGCTGACTAGCTTACCGACTGCTTAACGTTCTTGCTGTTCGTCTGCTGCAGACCAGCATGTCTCTTAAACCTGACGACATGGACCCACGTATCTTACTTGAGAGTGTCTTCTCAAAACGTCATACACGAATGAAGCTCTTTGAGAGTGAATTGATAGCATGAGGGGAACAGCAGGTCTCCTTGTATGAGAGCTGAAATATGACAGGCTGGCTGACTCATTGACTGAATTTCGACTGATCTTTGGTGGACTCCGGTAGTTAAACCATTTGACAAAGCAGTTGATGTTTTGTCGATGGCATACAGCAACTTCCTCCATTTATCTGTACAACTCTAGTCCTGTGAAGCATGTCGTGGACAGAACATATACGGAGCATTAGACCATAGCACAAGAGGATGATGATGATGATGATGATGATGATGATGATGATGAGTTCTCTGCCCTATGGCAGGTCCATTGGCTTTATGCCACCCAGGGATGAGGTGAGTGAGGTGGTTTCCCGTTGCCTTCCTCACAGACAATTGTTGGTGAGCAACTTGTCCAAGCTCGCTACACAGTGGCTTGAGGCAGATTCGAACCCGTGACCCTCTGGCTACGAGGCACAGACCATACCCCTACACCACTGCGTCCTACAGGAGGGTATGTCACGCAAAAGTCAGCATTAGGTCATACGTCACGCCATTCAGTTGAACTGTTTTCTTTGTTGTGCCCGAGTCTCAGTCGCCTGCAGTCGGTTGCCTTACCTCTCCCTCGTCCACTCTGGTGGCTAACAATCGGCCGACGAAATGACTGATTACCCTCGCATGCTTTGCCTATAGAAGATCAATGCAGGTAACAAGTGTCTGGCAGTTGAAAACATAGAAATCTACGATCTGTTCATGTCTTTCGTCTGTCACCATTCGTTGCGGTTGAATGCACCGACTGCCGTGGGGCAGTTACCCTCCGAGGAGCGCCGAAGGCAATTACCGCCGTTGCCCTAATCGGCCACACGCAATTCAATCTAAGTCGGGAGGAAATTGTCATTATAAGCAACATATGTGGGGTCAGCCAGGGTCTTTCCGGGCCCCCATTACGACTCATTGTCGCTCTCCGGACATCCTTTCATCGACCGAAGGGCTAACCGACGACCGTATTCAACGGCGTGTGCCAGTCTCCTCTCCCTCTCCGTGTTCGTCTGTCCGTCTTCGTCTGTCGGTATCTGTCTCCCTCTGTGTGTGTATGTGTGTCTATCTGTCTGTTCGGCTAATAGCAACTATCGTCGATGGACCAACCGGACGAGATCATTAGGCTTAACTGAATGACAATAGAGCCGTCCTTCGTCATCGACAACAGAGGAGCCAAAGCACGATCGGTCGGTCGGTCGGTCGGTCGGTCGGTCGGTCGGTCGGTCGGTCGGTCGGTCGGTCGGTCGGTCGGTCGGTCGGTCGGTCGGCGGTCGGTCGGTCGGTCGGTCGGTCGGTCGGTCGGTCGGTCGGATGTCTAGCTTGTACGGGGTCAGGTCTGCTGCTATCGACGGATGTGAGCGGCTGGCTTCAGAGGACATCTTTTAATGCGCCGACCACTAACGATCAAGGCGGACTGTATTGGAGGTAACACTGTGCAGCTATGATTGGCAACTGTGACGGAGGCTAGAAAGCAAGAAAAGAGAGAAAGAGGCTGACATAATGAGAAGGAAATACATGGAGAGAGACTTGAAAGCATGAAGTGCACAAATAGAATGGCAGAGGAAAAGTTATATATATATATATATATATATATATATATATATATATATATATATATATATATATATATATATATATATATATATATATATATATATATATATATATATATATATATATATATATATATATATATATATATATATATATATATATATATATATATATATAGGTATTTACACACGTGAATACTATAACCGTCAACTAATAGACAAAATTTTATACAGTCAGCAAATAGAGGAAGAAGAACAAGCAAAAGAAAAATAGGGGAGATGGAGACGGACAGAGAGGCACTTATAGAGAAACAGAGCGAAAAAGACAAACATATACAGACAAATAGAGATAGACCGAGATAGACATACAGAGACAAATAGACACTGCCTCGGAAAGGCAGACAGACAGAACCAGCTAATCATAGAGAGAAAGAGAGAGAGACAGACAGACAGACAGACAGAGGGAGAGACAGGCAGATAGAAAATGCTGGATTGTCCTAGCGGAAGAGGAAACGTAAAAACGCGTTGGGGGAGAACACTGATGACTAGTTTGCTTTGTTGGGACGTCACCGTCGACATTCATCCGCTGTCTGAAAAGCCTCTGCCTCCGCCACAGTCCGCCTCCTCCTCCTCTTATTCCTCCTCCTCCTCCTCGTGGTCGTCGTCTTTCTCCTCCACCTTCCCCTCCTCAGCCTCTTTCTCCCATTCTTCCCCTCCCACCCTGTTTCCCTCCTCCCCTTTGAAGCGATCGTCTCCTTCTGACATATGTCGCACCAATCCAAGCAATATTCAGTGGACTGTGGAGGGGAGACGGTGGGCAAAGGTCGAATTATTATCGCAACTGCACGATGAACCGGAACGATTATCCGCCAAGACATAAACAGAAGCGCTGCTATGGAGCATGGCAGCCAACAGGTGGTTGACGCAGCAGCGATGAATGGCCGAAGCACCTGCGCCTCCAAATGATGATACGATCAGTCAACAGTCGTCTGGCTCATCGCACGGATAAACGCAGTAATTAGTTGCACAGACCGACAGAATTTCTTTCATTTGGCGCTATATAAAAAGACTCCACGACGCAACGGATGAGAAATTAATTTTCGAGACCAGTTGGAGTCAGCGAAGCGTCAACGTTTAGCTGTCGAAACAGTTGGCACCTGTGGCTTCCAGTCCATTGTTTACTCCCGTCTGACGCCTCTCTTCGAATCAACTCCGCCAACAATGACACCGAAACCGACCAAATGTTTCAAAACGCTTCTTCTATTTGCCACCTTATGTCCATGTAGTCGACAGACCTCCGATGTACGGCTTTCATACAACGATAGGAGCTTGTTGAAAGCAGTGAATAATGCCGCATTGCCATTCATTGCCACTCAGGGCCAGTCAGAATCACGAATGGCAGAACGCCGAATTCTATTTGTCAGCTCTTCGCTCTCTGTAACATAATGATTCGAGTGGATTCTGTGTAACGACTCTACTCAAGTAGTTTTCCAATTATCTCGTATGCTAAGCACAAGAACAGCGTCAGCTGTTAAGTATGAACTGGGTGCGATAAGAAAGTCTAGGACTTCAGAGTTCTTCCCTGTGAAGGCTGAAGGGAAGGATTTAAAGTCTTGTATGAAGATCTCGGAGGCTGATTTTATGATTAGCTATTCAACTGACGAATATCAGAGCAGGTTCATCAGCAATCCATAGTCCCCTTGGTAGAATAATTGTCGATGAAGTGAAGCGCCGTTTGAAACCGTAACTTTCCGAAGTCCTGTTGACCCATCTCTGCACTTCTGCTTGCAGTCTCGTACTCTGCTGAGCGCAGCCTAGCTCCTGACACCACGCCGTTCTGTCCTCCAAGGTGTTTAGACGTTGACACTTTTCAGAACATTATTGCACGATGCGATAATTTAGAACACAATGTAACTTCGAAAAAATAAACTGAAAAAACGAAGAAGAAAGCGAACGATGTCACTGGATTTCCGGACCTGCTTTGAGGCAGAGAACTAAATTAATAAATACGCTGTCATCCATTTCTGCATCGTCGAGAGACAGACAGAGACATACAGACAAAGACAGACAGAGAGAAAGATAGGAAGAGACAGAGAGAGGGCGAGGAATTCCCGACGAAGATCACCAGGCATGTTGCTTATGAAGCGGGGCTAACGACAACAAAACTACGACGCTGTGCATTAGCAGTTCGAGCCCGAGGGATGGCCAGGTCACCCTGGACCGCTGCACGCAATAACGGACTGCTGACCGCAGTAATCATTATTTTCAGAACGAGAGCACTTCTGAATAGTTTTTTGAAAGGGTGTTAACTTATTATAACTACTCTAGGACTCTAGATAGAAGGTACAACTATTTAAAATGACGATGATGATGATGATGATGGTGGTGATGGTGAAGTACCCTTTCCTACTGCACTAAAGCATGTGCTTCTTCGTCTGTTATATGCACTATCCAACTGATCTTCATTGCATTTCTCCAAACCTGTCTTTGCTTGTAACGGTCCGACTCATTTGATTATCTCCAACCTTGGCTCCATCATCACTTTACGTTATCCAAGACCTCCGCAATAAACTCCTTCAACCTAAACAGCAGCCGTTAGCCTTCGAGTTCTACGAAGTTATCAGTTCATTGCATCACAATATTTTCCTGTTGCAGCAGCAGCAGCAGCAGGTTACCACCAACAGCTACAGGCCTGACAGAGCGAGCAGTGATGCTGACTTCATTGGCAACAGCAGCAGCCGAACCACCTGATGACACCGGTTCCACTGATTCAGATTGGGAAGCGTAGCATAGAAGCTATGCATGAACTGTTGCAAATCTAGAGATTTTTATATTTTAATTAATATGTCGAACTCTGATCAGGGTAAATAACTAGAAATCACTACTTGCATCATGATTATTATGTTATCATCGTCGTCGTCGTTATGTTACTGTTGAAATTTGCTGTAATCAAATTAATAAACATGTATTTGAATGATATGATGTTATTTAGATCAAACTATATCAGTTGTGAAAATGATACACGTAGAGCAAACTATGCACCTCAAACCGCCATATAAATTTGCTGACAAATCCGTTTCGAGGATCTTTCTCAACGCCGTCTTACCATATTACGGCTTGTGTTGTATGTTGTACACGTCATGTATGAACGTATTTATGTAGGCCTACATATGTATGTGTGTGTGTGTGTGTGTGTGGTCAGTTGTCAATCAAAAGGAAAACAGATGACGTAGACTAATCATTTAACGTTAGACTCATAAATACGGACTGCTTTTCTGCTGCAAGACAAACGGAGGTAGGCCTATATATACTCCAGGGCAAAACTCCGGTTTGTAATTTTATGGAGCCGTGGGTATTGCAGTTTCTTGCAAAAGCTAGGTCGTTCAATAAGATATGTCGTTGTCTAGCTCCAAGTAGATCCTTTGTATAAAGTATATTTCATAATTGACTGGTTAAAATTAGCAAGCCAAGCAATTAGGCAATTATTAACTATGAAAGCCATAAAATGCAAACCATAAATGATTAGTGCAAACTAGATAAGCACAAAAAGCTTCTATTTCTCAAGTCGCCTACTCTGAAAGATGATTGTTCATTGTTTATTGTTCAGTGATGCCACAAAACAAACGCCTACGTCATCTGAGTAGCCTGTAATGTTATTTACATTGCAAAAAGATTTGATATTTTAATTGAATATTAAATTAGTTTTACTATCGCAAAATGCAACTTCTGGTGATTTGGTTGTCGAGCCCGAAAGAATACAAGACACTTGGATCTTATCTCGTCAGCTGGCCGCATCTGCAGTTTTGAACAAAAATGTCAGTCACCTCCGATCGAGTGAAGACGTACTTTTATAGAAGGTGTATAGTTTTCCGATTCCCTAGATATTTCTCTGCATGCAGCTGGTTCTGTTGAGTCAAACTTCGAGCAGAAATTCAGAGATGAGACGATAATTCGTTTTCGTTTTCTGTTTAACATGCAAAGAATGCGGCTCGTAAAATACTGAAAGATTCCACATCATCCCTAATAAAAGCACTCAAAACTAGCGTTACAAAACGTAAAGTGCGTAGAAATCTGAAACTCTTTCATAAATTGTTAAACTTAGAGATATGTTAATTATTCAGAAAACTCGAGAAAACGTTATAAAGAGTTTTACTTCATTCAAAAGCATCTGCTCCTGATTTGAAAAAGCTACGGATTGTATGGTTACATATACTTAGACAGAAAGCCCGCAGTAAAAGCGCTAAAAGTGAACCAGAGTAGTGGCGGCTCCACAAAGGTTCAAAGGACCAGTGCCCTACCGGCTGAGTGTCTGGCCTCCCGGTGGTTCCCAAACGAAATCCTGGTTACACTGGCAGATGTGGGTGGGGAACAGATTATAATAGAAGCGGTGAAGAAATCTGTTTATTTTTCTATTCTTATCAGTGAAACAAAAGATCATATTCACAAGGAACAGCTATCATTGTTGTATAATTTTCTGCCAGCAAAGGAGTTAATGAACGCTTTCTAGATTGAAAACTTGTAAAAGGATTTGATGGAAGTTGTTGTCGGGGCTTATTATAGATACTGTACCTTGCAGCTATACGCCTTATAGACATCGGTTCATAGTTAGCAGGTGAAGGCTACGATGGAGCAAATGTAATTAATAGTGTGAATGAGGGGTTCAGCAGTTAGTAAGGCAGTCAGTTCCATTAGCCATTTATGTTCATTGTTAAGTATATAAATTGAATTTGATTTTGACTGATGCGTGTAAATCTGTTTTAGAGGCCGGGCATTTTTTTTACTTGAAAGGTTAAATTTTTACTTCAAGGTCTCTTATGCATAAGAGATCGGTTGAAGCACCGAGTGAATTATATCCAAGGGAACTGGTGAGGCTCTCCATCGGCACAGGGACACAAGATGGTTGTGTCGTGTGGCTGATTCCCATAATATTGTGACAAACCGGGGGTGCCGAATCCCCTGTCTAGGTGCTGGTTCACTGCTACTGTAGCCGAAGAATCCCTATCAGCGCCTATCTACTGCTAGCCCGCGAGGTAAGGCTCTTGAGGTCCCCAAGAGGCTGAACATGAAGTCAACCGATCGTCAATCGCACTTTATTTCTCACAACTTAACGAGGATAATGCATTTAGCAACTAGTCTTACACTAAAACATTAGCTCATTTACGTCATCATCTCACCAGCTCGTCACGCATCACACCAGCTCGCCATGCATACCGTGCATCAGCTCGCCATGCATCCCGTGCATCAGCTCAGCTCGCCATGCATACCGTGCATACCGTCATACCACGTCATCCCTTTATATAGACCCCTCATGTCTTTGTGCGGAGGGAGCTCAGACACGGCTGCCGCCGCGATGTCTGCCGGCGGAGGGGGCTCAGACACGGCCAAGTCTGCGTGCGGAGAGGGCTCAGACACGGCTGCCGCCGCGATGTCTGCCGGCGGAGAGGGCTCAGACACGGCCAAGTCTGCGTGCGGAGAGGGCTCAGACACGGCTGCCGCCGCGATGTCTGCCGGCGGAGAGGGCTCAGACACGGCCAAGTCTGCGTGCGGAGAGGGCTCAGACACGGCTGCCGCCGCGATGTCTGCCGGCGGAGAGGGCTCAGACACGGCCAAGTCTGCGTGCGGAGAGGGGCTCAGACACGGCTGCCGCCGCGATGTCTGCCGGCGGAGGGGGCTCAGACACGGCCAAGTCTGCGTGCGGAGAGGGCTCAGACACGGCTGCCGCCGCGATGTCTGCCGGCGGAGGGGGCTCAGACACGGCCAAGTCTGCGTGCGGAGAGGGCTCAGACACGGCTGCCGCCGCGATGTCTGCCGGCGGAGAGGGCTCAGACACGGCCAAGTCTGCGTGCGGAGAGGGCTCAGACACGGCCAAGTCCGCATGCCAGATCCGCTACAACACTCCTCCCACCAAAGAACCCGAACCTCCCGGTTCGGAACCCTCTGCCCTCCAAGTACACACAATCATCGTACAACAAAATTAGCTCCATCGCAGCAGCCAACAATCATTGCTCACCAAAATTCACAATGTTCCGCCATTAAATTAAACTTTGTGATTCACACAAAACATGTAAACATCATCATTCATCCAAAGTCTCATCACAGCTCACTCACAATTACAGCTGCAGCAATCAGTTATTAATTACTTGTTAACAGAACTACTCGTTCACAATTATCGAAACAGTTTCAGCTGCAATAATCGGTTATCGGTTATTACACATGGCCACAATTACTCGTTAAAGCATAGAAGTCACACCTGCAGTTGCATCAAACAAAATTGCCCATCAAAACTACTCGCATTAATAACGGTTATCACTGATCAGCCACCGTCATAGTACTTGTTAAAGCAAACTGAAAGCACAAGCAGTCTCAGCAGCAAAGAATTGCAAAAATGTCTCACAACAGAGTCATAAAAACAAAACATTAAGCCACATGGCTTCAAATATCCGCACCTCACGGTTATCAACTAATAGTACATGAAAACAAAAGGGACTCACTAACAGTTATCATTTGTAAACATATTGTCCAGTTTAGCAAAACTAACAGTTAGGACATAACAGTCCCTTCTTACCCATGGGTGCACAACGTCCGTCCAACACAATCAAATCATCGTCCTCGTCCACGAATGACTGCAGCCGCTTCTTTCACAGCGTCTTTATAACAGTCGACAAAGGTTACAAAGACGACGACTGCAGCTAACGACGCCTCCTTAGTGGAAGCGTTCTGATCTCCGCGTGACGCGTAATGGCCGCGCAGAAGTCGGTTCAGGCGTTGGGTTCACAGCCGTCTTTGACGAAGGGCTCTCCGGAGTCCAAACCCCCGGCTGTCGATCGTAGCACGGTCGCAATTTGTCGACATGTGCCACCAACGGATTCGCCCTCAAGGATCGCTGCAGACGGTAGTTCACAGGACCGCATTGTTCCATGACCATGAAGGGCCCCGTGTACAAGCGCTGCCACTTGGGACTGCGACCCGGATATTTCCGAGGGGTATAATACCACACCCAATCACCCACCTTAAATTCAACTGGGAGGACCCTCAAGTCATAGGTGTGCTTCCGCCGCTCAGCCACCCTGCGCAACCGTTCCCTTACCACTCTATACGCGATTTCCATGCGTTCGCCAAGGCTTTCCACATAGGAAGCATAGGTCCCTCCCCTTTCCGCTGGGCCTGGCGCTCTTCCATAAACTAAATCTAGTGGAGCCCGATTCTCTTTGCCGAAAATTAACAAATTTGGGGAAAAGCCGGTGGCCTCATGAATGGAGGCCCGATAGGCTGCCAGGACGTGCGGCAACAACTCGTCCCAGTTCCGCTGGTCCGTTTCCACTATTTTCCCGATCATGGTATTCAGCGTCCTATGAAACCGCTCAATCAGGCCATTCCCGCTAGGGTGGTAGCTAGTGGTTCTCACCTTGTCGATTCTCAGGAGTGTGCACAATTCCCTAAACAAAACCCCATCGAAATTGGTGCCACGATCGGTTAAGATCTGTAACGGGGTCCCATACCGGACGATCACCGTATCTACCAAGGCTCGAGCTACCGTCGCGGCCTCCTGATTTGCCAGCGGGATTGCTTCCACAAATTTCGAAAAGTAATCCATTACCGTTAGGATGTAAACATGACCTCGCCTACTTCTGGGATGGGGCCCCGTGATGTCCACACCCACCCGCTCCCACGGCTCTCCGCAGGGTAGCGGCTGCAGCGGGCCCCTGCTTGGGAGGCTGGCCGCGACGATACTGACAGCACTGCGAACAGCGGCGACAGAACCGCCGAACTTCCCTGGACCAACCAACCCAATAGGCTCGGCGCCTCACTTGCCATCGGGTACGACGGACTCCCAGGTGCCCCCCGGTCACCCCTGTGTGAGCGAGTTTCATGAAGTCCTCTCTCAGGGATCGAGGCAGCAGTAACTGTTCAGTACCATCCGCTGCCTTCCGATAGACTATATCATCCCTCAAATACAAGCTGGCCCGTTGGTGCCAATACGTCTTCACAGCTTCGCTCTCCCACATGACCGTCTGGAAGTCAGGCTCCCTCGCATCCGGACTCAGCCATCCTCTTATAACTGCAACATCGGGGTCGGCCTTCTGCGCTTCCGCAATGCGTCTCTCCTCAGTCAGTTCGGTTTTCTCGGGGGACTCATCTGCTTCCTCTGCTTCCACAGCTGACACTCTCGTGGCGCCCACCACCACTGGAATTTCTTCCCATCCACATTGACGGCAGGGACGTCGGGAGAGGGCGTCCGCATTTCCATGCCTCTTCCCCGGCCTGTGAACAATCTCAAAATCGAATTCTGCGAGGCGTTCCAGCCATCGACTCTGCTGCCCGATAGGCTCAGGGGTCTTCTGCAACCACTGGAGGGCTGCATGGTCAGTCCTGAGGGTGAAACGTCGGCCTAACAAATACTGCCGATAAAGCTTGACAAAGTGTACCACGGCCAACAACTCCTTACGGGGTGATGCAATAACGCCGCTCCGCTACCGAGAGCAGGCGACTCCCATATGCAATCACCTTCTCTCTCTCTCCATCGCACTGGGACAACACTGCGCCAATCCCTTCGTCGGAAGCATCGCAGTCCAATACGTACATCCCTTCATCCGTGGGCAAGCCCAGCACCGGCGCCGTCACCAGGGCCACCTTCAACTGGTCAAATGCAGCCTGGCACTCTTCATCCCACACGAATGATCGAGATTTCTTGGTCAGCGCAAAGAGGGGAGCTGCAGTGCGCGAAAAGTCCCTGATAAAACTTCCTATAGTAGGCACACAATCCAAGGAAAGCACGTAGCTCCCTTAGTCGCTCAGGCGCAGGCCAGGACGCTACCTCATGGACCTTGGACGGGTCAACGGCGATTCCCGTTGGCGTTACTATATGTCCCAAGAAACTCACCGAACGGCGCAGCAGGCGACACTTGCTAGGTTTAAGCTTAAGGTTTGCCCCTCGCAGCCGCTGGAACACCTGTCTTAACCTGCCCAGATGCTGTTCAGGCGTGCTCCCATAGACAATCACGTCATCAATATATACCAGGCAAATTTCGAAGTTCAGCCCCGACAAAACAATATCCATAAGACGCTGGAATGTTGCCGGCGCGTTGCAGAGGCCGAACGGCATAACGCGCCATCTAAAAATTCCCCTGCGGGTAACAAAAGCCGTCTTATCTGCATCCATGGGATCCATTTCGACTTGGTGGTATCCGCTACGCAAGTCCAGGGTGCTGAACCATCCCGCATCAACCAGAGCATCTAAACACTCGTCAATCTTTGGAAGCGGATATGAGTCTTTCCTGGTTCGCTCGTTCAACTGGCGGTAATCAGTGCAAAACCTTAGGGTAACGTCCTTCTTCCGGGCCAGGACCACGTTAGCTGCCCACTCACTCACAGCCGGCTCTACCACTCCTTCCGCCAACATCTGGTCCAGTTGCTCATCAATTGCTACCCGGTACGGAAGGGGTTGTCGCCTCAAGGGCTGACGGGCGGGGGCCGAGTTCCCGGTATCAATTCGATGCTTACACAGGGTTGTCCTCCCTAGGTCCCCTTCTCCCTCGGAGAAAACATCCTTGAACTCCACTAGCAAGCTCGCTAATTGGCTCCTGGTTTCCTGGGTCACTTCCTCTGGAAGTCCTTCCATCAACCCTGCGATGAGGGGTGTTTCACCCTTTTCCCTGGGACCCGCTTCTTTTCCATCACACGCTTCCACCTCTACAGGGTGCAGTTTTCCCAAAAGCTGGTTTTTAGGGAGCGTGGCGGGACCTCCATTAAGATTAACGACCCGAATTCGGGGCAGCATTAGCATCGTCCCCTATTAACACCCGTGCTACATGAACTCCGGGCAGGACCTCCTTCGGCTCCGTCATCCATGCAGGGGCCGTACTTGATAAATTTCCATATTGCGTTTTGGCGGGTATATCACACTGGGTTCTAGGCGGCAGTGTCATTTCCTCCGCGACCATCACCCGTCTGCACCATGCGGAACCATCCCCCTTTTCTAGCGGGATACGCCGGCGACCTATGAACAGGGCTCCATTACCAAACCCCAAACGACAGCGATGTTGCCGCAACCAGTCCATACCCAGCATGGGCTCTATGATTTGGTCCGACACCAGGGAAAGCAGTATCTATCTGGAAACCCGGCCTGATCCTAATTGGGACACACAGCTCCCCCTACCACATGGATCGCAGTCCCGTTGGCAGCTAGCAGTACCCGGGTGCTGGGACGCAGCGTGAGACCCTCCACAACAGAAGACGGTACGAGGCTCACCTCCGACCCGGTGTCGACCAGGCACATTTCAGTCCGTCCGTTGATTATACCGCGGATGTAGATCGCGTTGCCATTGGTGCCGTTCGATGTCCTCTGGCGAGTGTTGTGGTTGACCGCCGCCACCTCCGGTACTGTCTGCTCTTCCGGACCAACCGGTGCTGCTTCATCCGTCTGCGCACGGGGCCGCCGAGGCTGACGGCACCGACGGGCGATGTGGCCTCTCTGTCCGCAGTTGTAGCAGACCACATCCCGTCCTCGGTTTCCAGGCTGCACAGTTGCCGTCTCGTTGCGTCGGTTGGCTTCCCCGTCGATTTCGAGATGACTGCGGAACGCCTCCAGTTGCCGTTCGATCTTTCTCTCCATGTCTCGTTGCCAACGCTGCTGTTCCCCACGTTGTGCTTTGAGGAACTGGTCCAGTTGATTCTGCAATGGCACATTCATGTCGGACTCCTGGGTTCCTCGAACACGGTTTGCTGGTCTCCGTCGCTCCTCGGAATCCGCCATCCTTTGGTACGCTTCCATCCGTAACGCCATCCGGTATGCTTCGTCCAGCGTCTTGGGTTCACGCTCCCGGACCTTCAGAGACAACTCACGATCCCGAATGGCCTCCAGGAAAGCGTCGCGAGCAATGATCTCGGTTGTCTCGTTGCAGGGCACAGGATAAGCAAGTACCACTAACCGACGGATATCGTGTAGGAGGTCGCTCAGGTTCTCATCGGCCCGTTGACGTCGGTAGTAAAGTTGTGCACGGAATGTCTCCGCCTGTCCTTCGGTCCCATAACGTTGTCGCAGCCTCTGCGTCAACTCCTCATACGTCACGTCCTGCCGAGCTCCAAAGTCCCAGAGTAACTGTGTGGCGGCCTTTTCGAGGGCACAACGTAGAAAGTCAACTTTATCGGAATCAGTCCAGTTATTGTATTTGGCACACACCTCGAATTGAGTGAGAAACGACTCCAGGGATCCTGTTCCGTCGAACTTTCCAGGCTTCATCGGTGTCTTGCGGTAGACGACGTTCCCCAACGACGGTCGGTTCGAGGGCCGCTTCACTTCCACCCTGCGTCTGTCTTCGTTCACCGCCGTTCGCCGCCGCCGATCGTGGGCTGTCGAAGTCAATGTTCTCCAGAAACTGGCTACGGTCGAGTCTGGAGGCCTCCATTGTCGCTCTTCGTACGCCAGGCGTCGAACTACTCAGCTGGTCGGGTGACACGTCCGCAACGTCCAACAAAGTGTAGATGATGGTGTCGTCCTCGTCTCCCATGCGAGTATTGATCGGTCTCGACTTGCAGTTGACAGGTACCCCACTTCTGGTACCACTTGTGACAAACCGGGGGTGCCGAATCCCCTGTCTAGGTGCTGGTTCACTGCTACTGTAGCCGAAGAATCCCTATCAGCGCCTATCTACTGCTAGCCCGCGAGGTAAGGCTCTTGAGGTCCCCAAGAGGCTGAACATGAAGTCAACCGATCGTCAATCGCACTTTATTTCTCACAACTTAACGAGGATAATGCATTTAGCAACTAGTCTTACACTAAAACATTAGCTCATTTACGTCATCATCTCACCCAGCTCGTCACGCATCACACCAGCTCGCCATGCATACCGTGCATCAGCTCGCCATGCATCCCGTGCATCAGCTCAGCTCGCCATGCATACCGTGCATACCGTCATACCACGTCATCCCTTTATATAGACCCCTCATGTCTTTGTGCGGAGGGAGCTCAGACACGGCTGCCGCCGCGATGTCTGCCGGCGGAGGGGGCTCAGACACGGCCAAGTCTGCGTGCGGAGAGGGCTCAGACACGGCTGCCGCCGCGATGTCTGCCGGCGGAGAGGGCTCAGACACGGCCAAGTCTGCGTGCGGAGAGGGCTCAGACACGGCTGCCGCCGCGATGTCTGCCGGCGGAGAGGGCTCAGACACGGCCAAGTCTGCGTGCGGAGAGGGCTCAGACACGGCTGCCGCCGCGATGTCTGCCGGCGGAGAGGGCTCAGACACGGCCAAGTCTGCGTGCGGAGAGGGCTCAGACACGGCTGCCGCCGCGATGTCTGCCGGCGGAGGGGGCTCAGACACGGCCAAGTCTGCGTGCGGAGAGGGCTCAGACACGGCTGCCGCCGCGATGTCTGCCGGGCGGAGAGGGCTCAGACACGGCCAAGTCTGCGTGCGGAGAGGGGCTCAGACACGGCTGCCGCCGCGATGTCTGCCGGCGGAGAGGGCTCAGACACGGCCAAGTCTGCGTGCGGAGAGGGCTCAGACACGGCCAAGTCCGCATGCCAGATCCGCTAATATTCCTGATCATTTAGATGCACTGGTGTATAAGCTACAGGATGTTGCTGATATCCGGTTTTTGACTGTACCATTTTCTAATTAAAAAGACAAATCTCTGACCAGTCACATTTACTGCACATTATGATTGTCACGCAATCGTTAACTTCACACATACGTCTTTTTCAATTATGACTAGATCTAAATGTAAGCTTTCTTGCACATTTTTATTCAAAAGTAATTTCGAAGACCTCATCCTTGAAATTCTCCAAGGTAGCCGCTTGTTACAGATTGTAGGCTCAGGTGTAACCAATATTGCTACAGCGTTAGACATTGCCTTTTGTCTCGAACCATACATACTTGCTTTTTTGAAACATATAGAAATTAATAAGCATAACCATTCTTTTACCGGTAACATCGACAGCTTGTGAGCGAAAATGTTTCGCTATAAAATTTATTAAAATGTATCTAAGAAGCTCTATGTCTGACATTCATTTAAGCAATATAGAACTGATATAAATTGAATCTGTTCGTGTAAGGTGAATTAATATGGTCGTTTTTGTGGACGAGTTTGAATCTAGGGAGGACAATCATAAAAATGCGCTTCATTAGGTATATGCAATTTAACTTTATTATTTTGGCAAATTCAAGCATACAGCTGTCCCCCTTCTGGTTGATTGGCTCCTCCGATGTTCCCAGAGTTAGGAAAACCTAGAGCCGCCACTGAGAGTAGGCGTCTAGATAATTGATTGCTATAGCTGACGAAATTTCCTCCGTGGATAAAATGGATAAAATGTCAACTTGCACTTGCCAAAGCGTTAAAACAATGCGACTCTTTGTATACAGAAGAACTCGAGGGCAGAATTGAGCGCACTTCAGAAAATCAAAAGCCTATGTAAAGAGACATCGTGGAAGATACAAACTAAATAAATGCAACATAAAAGTTAATTTTGAGGTAAGAATTTCGACAGTGCATTAATGTGACTGATATTTATAATTAAAATCTTGACATTGAAACATGCAGTGAAGCCTATAATTATTTACCCGCATGGGCCGGCTCGTGTCCTCCCTGAACGAGGGGCTGGCTGGGTTGTTCGGAAATCATCTCCGGGAAGCAGAGGTCTTTCAGATATGTTTGACCAAGTAATTTGTTTACTCTCGGCTAAAATCATAGCAGTTGAATACCATATGAGATGCGTGAAGAGAAAACAATACTATGTTCCGCTGGTGATCCAAAAGGCTATAAAATTTCCAGTTGCATTACATTACAAGGCTAAAAGAGTTATTTAAAACACAGCACATCAGATTTCCATCATCGTCATGAATAAATTACAGGCTTACTGCGTAATTAAGAAAGAACAACATGTCATGATCTAATCTAATCTAATGACTTATATAGCTCCGTTTTTAGAACGCCCAATGCATCAACTGATGGTCGCTTCAAGTAAAATTGTAATCAAAATCATAATTCATTGGAGAAGTCGGTTGAATTCCGAAGTCAGAGAAACCAGAAGTTAGGCTACTAACGGTAGGTAAGCAACTTGAAAGAGACGAGTCTTACGTTTAGACCTGAATGACATCAAAGAACTGACAGAACGAACAGAACTTGACAGCGAATTCAAAAGCCGTGGACCAGCAATTCTACAGAACCCAATACTATGCTAGTATGAGGGACCAAGAGAGTCATAGTATCCACCGCTATCTTTGTTTGTACGACGGTTGAGCATGGAACAGACATAGCTTGGCTGATTTAAATGTTGTATTTTGTGAACTATAAGGCAGAATTTAAACTAGATTCTTTGCTCGATAAGCAACCAGAATAACGAATGCAATATTGGAGTAATATGCTGAAACTTGGGGGCTTTTGCTATGGTTCTGGCCAGAGAGCTGATTTGAACCATTTGAAGTTTGTGCAGATCTTTATTAATGATGCCAATAGGAAGTGAGTTACAGCAGTCAAGTCTGCTGGAAACCAATACATTAGCTAGTGGGATTTAGACAGTGTGAGGCAAACAGATGAATCTACGAATATCTCTTATGTGAAATTGAGCTGATTTGCATATGGCGTCAACATGATTTGAAAATGACATGGTTGAGTCAAATATTATACCTAAACTGTGTGCACATTCAGCATGATTGACAAACGAACCGCCCAAACAAATAATAATAATAAGACGAATCAGGTTTAAGGCAATCAACTTTACGGAGTTACTGGTTTGGGCCTACTAAAAGAAATTCAGTTTTCGAAGGATTCGGAAGAAGTAGCGAGGGGCGATAATATGATAAATCATCAGGAGAGATACGGCTTTTTAAGAAGAGAGTAAACTAAGTCATGAGCAAAACTGGTGGAGAAGCAGCCTTCAGCGAGATAGAGGTTGACTATGGATGTGATAATTGGACCCAATTCATCGAAGCATTCTTCTAAAGGGAGGTAGAAATGAGGTCCACGACAAACTGTTTATCAGGGGATGAGAAAATGAGATTGCGAATCTCAGTCAAAGTAATTGATTAGAGCAAGATGAGAACCGGTGGAGGAAATTAAGGGTATAATAGCAGCAGAACTATAGGATCAGCTTATGAGGAGATCAAGTGTATGGCCATGTCATGAGTTGGGAAAGAGACTAGCTGTATAAGATCAAAGCCAGAAAGGAGATCCAGAAAATAAAGTCACTAGTAATTATAAGTTCAAAACAAAAAATCAGGAATTTGAGCAGTGATTTGAATTCAGCGAAAGTCAGAAATTGGAAGGGGATGTGAACGGTAAAATCGACGAAAATGGGGCTCCAATTTATAGAGTTCAGAATAGGAATAAGGCTTCCAAGTGACTTTGGAGTTAGAGGAGATAAACGGAAGCAAGCAAGTATGAGGTGTGATTTGAGTGTTTGCTGCGATCTGTTACAGCATAAATATGGCTTCTCCTCTCATTTAGTTGTCTTTCAATTTCTCCTCACCTGCACTGAGTTAGCTGATCTACATCAGTCTCTAATATTCTTACTCAAAGAGAACGCAGTCGAAATGAAAGAATACAAATCAAAAGCCGAACCCCTTCCTTTTCTGGGTAGGCCTTTTGATTCCAAGAGTCAAGCAGTCACATTGCGTCCTATAGGTTTTGTTAGAAGCAATGATATAAACGAAAGAACTAATTAATGAACGAATGGATCGATAATAGATGGACGAATGAATGAAGGAAAAGAATGCATGAATAAGAGAATGAATAAAAGAATCGACGAGTTAGGAATGAATGAGAAATAACGTAACTTAGCAAAGTACATTACCTGCGAATTAAGAAGCACTAACTTTATTCCTTTTTTCCTACACTTTTCTTCTAACAGCTTCATAGCCTAAAATGCAAAACCCAATTGCCGTTGAAGAACAATTAAAATAAACAAAGCAATAACAAGCTACATGTTTCAAAATTGCAAGAGTCATGTTTTTTATATTGTCGTGTTATTTTTCGATAACAGGAGATGAAAGTCGTCATGAAGAGCAAGCTAAACGACCCCGATCGCTTAGTTTTTGTTCAACAAAATTTTGCATCAAAGTCATCTTCACTTATCAGACTTGATCTACAACTTACAGGTTCCAACCCAATCTGCGGTGACGTCAACCTTAAAGCTGAGGTTCACCTAAAATAACAGTACTAACTATCGCCGACAGGACCCGTTATGACATCTATAAACTTGACCCGAAATGTTCATTCCTCTGCTGTGCCAGAATATTCTTGGAAGGCGAGCAGCCAAGTGACCAGGAAGAACCTGGAAAACCTATCAGTAAATTCACAACGATGTAAAGATAAAGTAAACTTTGTTATGATACCCAATATTTTGACCTAAATGCAAATATAATTCCGCCTTTCTTCTGCGCCGTTGATACTTTTAGTGCACGGATTCATCTATTCGTTCAAAGTTTCTGATTAGTCATCGAAAACAAAAAGTAATCTCACACAACCTGACAGAGCACGATCAAGAAACTGTAAAGAACACGAAACTCAAGAAAACGAAAAACTGTTAAATTATTTTGTTCGGTAGATCGTGCAGGCAGGTCTAGAAGCGATTCCCTTTCATTTTTCTAAATGATCAGCCTTTTACCACAGAGTTCGGTTGTCCAGATTATACGTATGTGCGTATGTGTCAGCGTGGTTTTTCCGATGATGATTCAGCATGCTTTAAGCGCGCGTTTGTGTAGGAAATTGCTATGCAGCAATGTTGATGAGTCATCGTTTTGTTGAGTTTTTGAATGGCTGGCGGGTTTCCCGCTCCAAGGCGGAGTTTTTCCGTGACGTAACTGTGTTATTGATTTGTTTGAGCATGCGCTGATAACGTGCACGTATTCAGACAGTACATGTGTTCTCGTCGATGGTAGATCTTGGATCTTGAATCTCTGATCTTTGTCTAGACAAGCAGTCTGATATATATACACATATCTATGCATATCTATGTATATCTATGTATATCTATATAATATATATATATATTCCTACGCTCATACTAAAAGGTTTTCTAGGTGTTTCCAGAAACGGTTGATTATTCATTTCTATAAACTGTTAATCAATCATTTCTATGGCTTGGATGTCTGTAGACCACTGACGTCTGTTGTCTATTAGTTAATAATGAAAGGTTCCAGAATGTCATAGAATGTTAAAGATGATGATCTGTAGCGACATCTTGTGAGGCCGTAAGTTGACCTGTAAACAAATCTCATGAGTAACCCTAAATTTCTTGTACACAGTGGGGACACCTGGCGAGTATTTGTAAAATTTCTCGCATTGACGGTTGACCTTGGACGTGACAGCCTGCATTAGCATTTAAGCGCTAAGCTTGTATTGTTATTCCAGCAGAATATACAGAGGGCGATTGAATGGGCTACAAAATGCTGATATCTCCGATCTTGTCATCTTGCAGCTTCCAATTCACCACGACTCGTTTTCTCTGCTTTTGCTCCTAGCCTCTGATTTGCTTTAAGTTGCTGTTTCTGCCTGGCGTGTGCATTTTTCTTTTCGATTCTATCCAGTTGTAGCCTTCTTTTCTTTCTAGTCTCAATTGATGCTTCTGCATTTCCATTTGTTGTCTTTGGAATTCTATTTGCTCTTTCTCCTTCGTTCGGCATTCGCTCTTTTTCTATCTGCTTTTGCTGCCTCTGAATTTCCATCATCTGCAATATTGCTTCTGCAGTGGATAGTGGAAAAGGCTTCTCCACTGGCTTCTTCTTGGGTCTCGCTGCGGCGACAGTTTCCTCTCTTTCCCCTATCAACCATTCCTTCGCTAATGCTTCTAATAATGCTTCGCAAACTTAATGCAGTTCGGCTTTTCAGCCACAACTTATCAAACCCTGACTAAATCGCTCTGTACTCAGTGTTTAAATTTCTGCCTGTTTTCCACCGATAAACTCTCCATCTTACTTATTTTGTAACTTTTGTCATTAAACTTTTTGAGCGAAAGCAAAAAATTGGTTACAATATATGCCAAGACAATATTTCAGTAGCCTACAAATACTAACAAAGTCATTCAAATACTCGTAAAATACAGTACATGCATTTTAAACTTCTGTTGTCTCCCGTTTGGACCTTATCTTTTTCGGTTTCTGTAGGATGACAACAGAATCTTCCAAAGACTCCTCTCAAATCGATGCTGTCCGACTGAATTTGAATTCTGCAAAGTTTGCGGTTGTATACGTTGCCGTAGGTGCATCTTGAATTTCGGCTTCTTCTTCAGCTTTTTAACTATTCGCTTGCGAGGTTGGTTGAAATCGTCCACCAGCGTCGAATTCTTCTGTTGAATCTTCATTCAGCAGTACCTTCGTGATTCGGGAATATGCGTATCTTACCTCGCTCATCACCAAACATATGCGAGTCGATCGGACTTAGAACGGTCGACTCATCGCCCAATTTGTAGCGTAGCGTTAACTCGAAAGATCACAGTCTTTGGTTTTCGATTGTATATTAATTAACTGCGCAAATTAAAAAGTATTTGAATCGTCACATTTTCTAAACGCACGAATATATCAATGACATTTGTAACTTTAACTTTCAACTTAGCAACCTACAGACTATGGGCGCAAAATCTTCGTGATCACTTAACAATGCACCGTAAACGATTTTTATAGGCCGTTTTCCACATAGCAGACATCCATACACAGCCTCTCGCTATTGCGCAATCGTGGAATGTTTCAAAAACCCGCTGACTCATCACAGCATAGGATTAATGTTTTCCAGCGCGAGCGCCCACGAGATACAAGATGAGAATCTCTGCTGACGGTATCCAATCACAAATAAGTAAACAAAACCATGACTCATCGGCAAGACGTTACAGAAACTTCCAATGCAAACTCGTTTAAAACACGCTAAATTACCATCGAAAATATCACGCTCCCAATATGTATGTATGTATGCATCAAGACACTTACTTACTACACTTACTATGGCACCTTTAAGCTGCCTCTAAAAATGTTGACACGAAATAACCGTTTGTCATTATCGTGCAAACTGCTTGTGGTTCAGAGCCAAAACGAAAACCGAAAAATGTGAACACTAAACCCATGTAGTCCGTTCAATACACTGTCTGTCCTACAAGCAAAGAATCTTGTTCAAAATGGAGTTCGGAAGGTGTTGCTCCGTCTCTGCTGATCCCTCATTTTGCCAAGTATTGCATTCGACATTTTGTTGTGTTTCGCCATAGAATAGCATTCGGCTCTCGGGTGTCCCCAAGGCTGATCTAAAGCTTTGGAATTCACGGTCAAATTCTGTGCCTTCTGGCAGTTCCGTAATGTCATTCAGGTCTAAACTAAAGATTTGTTTATTTCGACTTGCTTAGCCAATCTAGTCTGACTGCCGGTTTCTTTTACAGGACTTCTCCAGCGGATAATGATTTTGGCTGAGACGAACCACTGATTGGTGTATTGTGCATTATAATAACGGCACCTGAGAAGACATTAGATTATATTAAGACACACGAGGTACTAAAAGGCGCTATATTGAGTATCTGAATACATAAGGCGCTTCTGAAGAAAACTGCTGGAAACGGAAATAATAAATTATATTAATTAACTCAAATTTATTGTGTATGATGCATTTTCTTTATACCATTTAAGGCAAAATGTATTAAATATTTTCACTTACCTGAATAACTGATGTATCTGAATCTACTATTAGACTCAGATCGAGCTTTAGAAGTTTGCAGTTTTTCTCTGAAATTAGTGAAAAATCACTGATGTAATGAGGTGGGTCTGTGCGTCGTGATGCCTATGATTTAAAGCTAATTTGCAACAATAAATTTACAGAATGAATGGGTAGCAACTTGAAGAAATCAGCTTCAACATTCTTTGAGAGTACTAAACAAAAGATTAATTACCTACACATAACTACACATAATTAAGTACACATAATTACGTATAATCCAATGATCAAGCTTTTGAATGGCTGGATAAAAAACAATATGGCATAGACTATGGTCGATTTGCTATTTGTTAATAGTGGTCAACTGTAATACGATTTCTCCCAATAGTCTATATACAGTAGGCTATAAGCGTCTCGTAATCGCTGATCATCCTTAAATTCGGTTCAGGGTCTGGAATTTGCCGAACGTCAGAAGCTCCTCTCCCTCCGCTCTCAGCTCCTCTCTCCCTCTCAGCTCCTCTCCCTCCCCTCTCAACTCCCCTCCCTCCCCTCTCAGGGTTTTGCAAGTGCCTGATGCCTGTACTGTTTATTAGTGATTCTACTAGTCTGTCTAAGAGGCACTTTTTAAATTTTTTAATTACAATTACAAATGCGCTGATTCGCACTTAACATTTTGCTGTAATACCGTCAATGGTCAGTGTAATATCGTATATGCAAGAAGTATCTATTAATGATGTGAGCCATAAAGTATTTACGTAGCATACCTCTATTCAGATGCTTAGCCACCTGAGCAGAAACAAAGTCAACCGCCGGATACAGAAGACTCGTCATTGGTTGAATCGTCACTATGGCAACATCTTCGCCTTCTACGCCAAACTGCCAGAACCAGAAAACCAATGTTCTTTTTACGTCGTCCACGCACTGGCCTATCGCGTGAGCAGTAACATTTGGGACATGCGCTCTGGTGGTGCCTCATGGTCCGGGGATTACTTGACACTCATTCCTCAGCGCACCTGCCACAGCGTGCTACTTAAATTTAGCGCCGTCAGCATCTTAGTCAATCCAGAACTTAAACTATGCATTCACATTTGCTGCAAAAGGAGTCGATTTACAATATAAAGCTAGACATCATACTCTCTAAAATTGCCGGTGGTTCGGAAAGTTTGCCGTGACCCTCAAACCCCTAGTCGGAAATGCTCTGACACTTC
The DNA here is from genome assembly GCA_964023275.1 of Norana najaformis. Classification (NCBI taxonomy): domain Eukaryota; kingdom Metazoa; phylum Annelida; class Clitellata; order Crassiclitellata; family Hormogastridae; genus Norana; species Norana najaformis. The sequence continues at coordinate 13,973,652 of OZ029921.1, forward strand.
ACGCTCCGCTAACTCACTGAGTTTTTCACTTTCCAGGATGTTAGACACTACAGCGTCAAATGTCTTGATCATTCCTGGCTTCAGTTTCTCAATCCAAATCTATTTCAAACCAGCATACTGTTTGTAAGCCTGCTTCTCATGTTCGTCGTCAGTTTTACCAATTAGATAACAATAGTTCACAGCTCATCTAGCGATCTTGATTTGTTCAGCGTTGTAGAGCTTTGTCTGCGTCTAACAAGGTGCGTAACTCATACAACTTCCATTAGGCTTACGGCGGTTATTGACAACCGGTGGCCGGCAATTGGTCCAGTGTATTATGTGGGTCAGTTTAAAGCGAGTGTCTTGGAGGACGTTCAAAACTTAGGCGAGCTGACACGCCATAAGGGTGTCGCAACAAAAGGCATGAAAACCTTGAACGTAGTAGGCTGAATATGCCAGTAGCTGCAACAGTGAGTTAAATTATATTATTATTATTATTATTACTACTATTACTATTATTATTATTAATATTACTACTACTATTATTATTATTATTTTTTTTTATTATTATTGCGCATTTTGCAAAGTGCAGAGTCGCTCAGGAAGGTGAATCTGAATCGGTCGCCATTTGATGATATAGTCAGATAAAAGCCAGTGAGGAGGAGCTTCTTGAATGAAGAAAGAGTGAAAAGCTTGGAAGAAAATTTAGTCCTTGGTTCCATTCCTCCAGGGCAGTGGCATGAAATGCAGGAAGCTCATGACAGTTCTGCAGTTAACTATAAAATATATGAACGGGATTGAACGCACACGAAATTTGTATGCTAACAGAAATAGGTCGAGTGCGCTATAATTAAAAGTCGTGCGCGAACACGGGCGCAGCTTAGAAGGAACATTGAAAAAACCCTAAAAATACTTTATTAAGGTAAGAAATTGGTTACTCTGCAAATCACAGTACCTCACACGATCACATGTTCGCATGATCAGTAAATTTAAACAATTAAGGTATTGCTTACATTAATGTTGAACGTTCTTCAAGGAAATTGTCAAAAGGTTAACCACAAGCATTAATCTGATTGCATGGCAAAAAAGTTGCGAGGAAATCCGGTAGACTTTGTCAGTACATCATACATGTGGGGGTCTAGGCCAGCGATATCACGCACACGTTGAAATTCCGCTAGCCCCAATAAGCTGACATATTTTATGCTTTTATATATTTTATTTTATGATATAAAATGCTTTAAAAATAATTTCCTGATAGTTTGAAACAAGATTTTCCGCTTACTTTGATTTTTGGTTTCATTGTCGTATAAAGTACCATCAAAACAGACAAACCACCTCCGACAAACACTCCATACTGCCACAAAAACGTATATATCCAAATTAGCGCAGAAATATGGGAAAGACTGTCATAGCACCGTTCTTGCAAATACTAAACAACTCGACTTCATATGAATAAATTGTTTATTGCAACTGTTTATTTATGTAATTCCTCCTTGAATAGATTAGCATTTTACGCTGATACACTCTTATTCGTTTGACAAAGACATATAAACTAAAATAAATTAGACTTATTTAATTAAGTGTATAAAATATGATAAAGTAGGATGCTGTCTTATTCTTTTGAATATGGCGCAAAAATATAAATTTTTATGAAGAAAAAGCAGGTCTGCTCTTCCACTGGATTTCTTATCTTTATGCAAGCACAGTCAACTGGTCTTAATAGTCAACTTTGCCCTATGTACTGAACGATTTAATTTTCTTTCGTCATAATGATACGTAATTGCGTCGTTTGTAGCCTCTATCTTCGAAACAGTGTGTATATAGGCCAAGAAGCACATCTAACTTTCAGTGTCTAGGCAAACCAACTAGCTTGCAGGTTGGCATTTAATGCCTGACTGGCATTTAAATGTTCGAAAGTAAACTTTGATCTGAGTCACCCCTACAAGGGAAAATCTTTAATATTAACGTAAAACTACATTTTTAAGAATATCGACCAATAACAACAGAAGAACATTAGGCCCCAATACTTTTAACCCTATTGCTGTTCATCTGTCCCAAAGTGAGGTCTAACATGCTTTGGCGCCTAATTTCAAATGTGACATGGAACGTTAACTTGCTGATTCGAAGGAGGTAACTTAGCCAAAGTGTCTCTAAATGGCTGACCTCGATTCCCAGAGTCAGAGAAATTACGAATGTAACGATCCATGGAATCAGATCAAGCTCTGAAAGGCAATAAACAATTCGTCAAATTAAGAAACATTTGCAGTTAGGCACAAATTTATTTGTCTTGCTTAAACTAGTGGGTTAACAGTGCAGTATAACTGTATAATTCAACTACATAATTGTAGACTTTTAAAGCTACATGTAGGCCTACGACTTCATTACATAATGGCGAGATCTGCGTTTCAAAGGCTAGGAAAAACACCATATAATTTAGACAAATAAGAATTGGTTTACGGTGGCTACGCATAAATAAAATCTTGTGAGAGTATAACTTAATTATAATCTACCTTCCTTCATATTTCTTACATCTAATAACTTGCAGTTAAAAGTTATCTCAAACTATGAATATTGTTAAATTAGCGAAGCGCAGTGGCAGAAAAAAGGAAAGACTGACTCTTTGTGTTCCAAATGACTCCAAATTTATGAAAGCTGATGACGTCGATGGCGCCCATCATGATAGTGGCTGCCATGGCGCAGGTTGGGATGTACGAAAGAATGGGCATGGCCACAGTGAGGGCCACCAGAACAACAGCACCTTAACAAAACATCAGGTAGAAACCACATAACGGGAGCTGCATGTCAAGCACATTAGGAAGCACGGAGCCTGATTTATGTGTATTTATTTCATGGGTAGCTCGGAGGCAGATTGCTAACGTGTTCGTCTTTCACACATGCTTCTGGGGTTTGAATCCACAAATTGTTTTCCAGCCCAGTAACCCATAAGAAATGTTTTCTCAATTGTTGATTTGATATTTGCCTGTTTGCGCTTTGGCCGAAACATTCATCAAGTCGAGAACTACACCTTTGATGACTGGGGTTAACAGAGGCGTGCAACAGATGAGCTATAGTACACGGCCAACCTTAACATGACATGTACGCAGTGTCTCTGAAGCCCTTGGAAAATCAACATATTTGCGTCTCTTTCATTTCCTGATAAAAGTGCTAATACACAGTAGGCACATTCTTAATACCTCGGCTATAGGCCTACCACGTTGAAAACCCGATTCTCGTCCCATGACCACATTTTTGAAACTTATTTGACTTTAAACGCTTCCTTACGGGGTTCATTCCTCTTCTTCTTCTGATGAGGATGATGACAGCAGCAGTAACCACAGTAAGTGAAAATGAATGACTGAAAAACAGGACGATGTCTGGCTCACCTGCTAATATTCCACTTGCTGGAGTCTGAACACCGGCGTTGAAATTGATGCCAGATCTAAAGGGAAGCAGTTCTTATTTTAGCTTCCGTTCAACTGTTTCAACAAATTTTATATCTGAATACGAAATAATGCAATGACATTTATACTTATTCATTTGTTCATTAAATTTATATAGCTCTTTCTCAAGATATCTACGCAGCCTCCAGCCTCGGCGAAAGAAAATAGCCTGCACGCGTCAATAATAAAGCGCATAAAGTTCCCTTGTCAGAAGAGGCAGCTCTACAGAAATTCCCTTCCGCTGTCGAAGTGCGTGCAAAAGGGTTGCACGACACGTGGCCCACGTATCAAGCATGCAAAAAAGCAAAAACATCGAATTTCAGACACACCAAGAAAGATTTTGGTTGTTGTGAACTGTATTACTGCTTCAGTAGCCTGCTACCTGAAACGCCAGGGTCTGTTGATTAATGTAGAAAAAACTAAGATCATGGCAGCAAATGATATAACCTGTAGCATCAGAGTAAAAAGTAATCAATTGGAGCAGGTTGACACATCTCCATATCTTGGCTCGCTTAGGCTATAACCGAAGACTCTGAACGCAGTAGAGAGATTCGAACAAGACTGGCAAAAGGATAAGGTGTCGCGGCAGCATTGAAGAATTTATGGAAAAGTCACGCATATTCTTGCAATAAAGATACGACTTCTGTTGTGTGGCCAGTGGCACAGTACGGCTGTGAGAGCTGGACCATATGTAAAGAAAGATGAAGAGGCAAGAATCAAAGCCTTTGAACTGAAGTGTCTGCAGCAGATTGTTAGAGTACCGTGGATTGATCAGAAGACAACTGAGTGGGTCCTAGAGACGGCAGAAGTAGAGAGGAGTCTCCTAGAATTAATTAACAAGAGGAACCTGTCATAATTTTGGCATGTGCTGTGAAAGAGTGGAGACTGCTTAGAGAAAGAGATCACTTAAGGCACAATTCATGGATCCCGAGCTTGGGGAAGACCCAAGATGACATGGATCGATAATATCAAGTCGTGGACTGAATTATCGTTCGGCCAGTTACAAGAGACGAGACAGAAGCAGATGGCTCAAAACTGTCCACGATGCAGCCAATCTTCGGCTCGAGGACAGTTGAAAACAATACAAGGCAAGTATATATGAAAATTTCATCTTTTGTTATTCATTTAAACACGGCATACAATGGACCTCTGGATCAGTTTTAGTGTAACAGATACTGAGGTGTCGAGTTGCCGAGTATCGTCATGCTTCGCGCTTACATTTCAAGTTATTAGCGAAGCCTCCTGTCAGGAATGGTTTGAACTGAATTTGAATTTAATAGCAATTTATTAAATCACCAACATAGACAAACTTCGGTCAGCATTATATATATATATATACTGTATATATAAAACACGGTAATGCAAGAGATAATGAAAGTTGATGCTGAAAAGGCCACCAAGGAAGGACACCGGTTCAGCTGAGTTGCCTTTATGACTCGGAGTATATAACAGACAGCTGTAAGTATGTACAATAGTGAAGCAATGAAGTATTGAGTAGTATTGAGTGTAACACAGTAGGCGTATATTATATGAAAATAATGTCACTTAACTGAGTAATATTTCAAGCATCAAAAATTAATGTCCGTTGTATGAAAACTGGTATTGTTTTAAAATGTCACAACAAAGTTATAATTGTTGCTTACTTAACAATAATGCTTCAGCTTTGTTTCAAACTGGCCGTAACTATGCTTGTGATAAAAAAGGCTGATCCATAAAGAAGAATCAGAAGAATCAGTACATCTAATTAAGAAGAATTATTTGCACTCTGTTTACGAGCTACTTTACAGCGATCCTGAGGTACAGCTTTAGTAATATGTAATATTCACTCATATCGTAAGTATCTTTATAGTTTGAACGCGTAACATGGTCAAAAGTTCGAGTAAGCGCCTAATCCATTCAAACATTTCTACCTTAAGAATGCACCAGTGACAGGGTGTCCTGAGACGAAGGAACACAGAATGTTGCCCACACCTGCAACATAATACATGACACATCTATTAGTAAAAAGCATGTAGCACATTATGCAGAAGTGCATCCGATAGCTATAAACGTAGCCGCAATAAGTGAGAAGAAATATACAAGAGACTGAAAGAGTTTCTGTTAAGTGGTTGTAAGTATTACACAGAAATTCACTAAACAGTTCATTTTCATAGCATTTGTGCTGGGTTTTAGAAATGAACATGACCTAATGCCTTTATAGACAATCCATGCATCGTTTGGTAGTGTTGCTGAATGTTTCTTTAGTTATGCAGTAGAAAGTTGTTGATTGGAAGGGAACAGAAGTTAAAGAAACGAAAACAAATGAAATTTATATGAAACTGGAACTTTGGTCAATTTCAAAAGCTTGAATTTGTAGCCTAGCGGTCATCCTTGACCTTTGAATAGCTGAATAAAAATAAGCGATAGAAAACGAACTGAAAGTATCTCTCACATTCCACTCAGAACGTTACTACTAACTCCGAGGCAATAATACAATATTCTCCTTCTGCTTCGTGAATCGTCCGTCATATAGAGCTGTATCTTTAAAAGCATCGAGGATTCACGGTACACATAAATGTTTACAAGCTGTCTAATTTTGTCCCAAAAGTTTCAAGTTTAGTCAAGACTCTCAACGCGTGCGTCTAAGAGATCAATGACTGTACCAGTCTAACCCTAGAAGTTTGAGTTCATTGTAAACGATGTATACTAACCAACTGCTATTAGTTCCTGGTTGTAGTCAATTTTGTAGTTTCCTTTCCTTCCTGAAATACGACACAGTTAAAAATCACCCATAAATATAGGTTGTATTTATTTTAACGGCACTCTTGCAAGCAATGTTTACCACACGTAAAAATTAATGAGACCAGAACGCTCGTAGGTCAAGATAGGTCGGTCGCCACTGGTGCTTGAAGCCAGATAAGAATTTGGTTACCATAAGTAGTTAAACAGAAATATAATCGTAATTGGTTGCAGCGTTCAAAATTGATTTATCATTTTTTTGTGCGACAATTATAAATATTAATAAAGCGCGCTTGCCCTCTGGCGGTTATAGAAGGAAGGCCTCTGTTCCAACGCCTCTGTTCCAACTGAGCCTTTTGCCCCTTCGAGGTGTCAACAAAAATTATAGACCACTTCTTTACATTGGATTTAAGGCCACTTAAAAGCTTGAATGACTAAAATGTTGGCAGAAAGTCTAGGGATGCGGAAGAGTGGACCTGTAGAATTTGGTTCTCAAAACTCCAAAGACTAATTACGGATCGTCAAAACGTTTTGTTGTCAGTTCTTGTACCCCTTGGAAGCTTTTCCTTTGCCTCCTCCAGTTCGGATAGCTTAGCGCTGCCAGTGTTCTTGCCACAATTATTTGAAAGGCGGAAATTACGCTACGTTAATGAATTGTAAACGTTACAGTTTAAGAAAATCTTTCTCACCTAAGGCTTTGCCAATTGAAATGCACTCAAAGATACCAACGAGAGGCACAAAAAAGAATCCCACTCCAATGTCCTGCAACAGTTTTATCACCATCATTGTTAGAAACAGAAACTCATTCTGCTTATAACATAAATGAGTCAAATACTGTAGACCTATTAAACACGAATATATGAAGGGTTCTATTTATTTTTCCCACTGTGTACTGTCTCAGATCGATGCTTTTGGGATTAGTATTTGGTGAACTCTCGGCTTAGTACTGAACATGTTAGAAGTCAACAGGGTGCTTCATTTTATTCAGTTTCTTTTTATCCTTTAATTTTAACGCATGGAATTGAAAGGAAATGAAATACAAAAGTATTCGATTTCAGAGTGTCATGTGGAAAAAGCGATTTTGCGCGCCACCCAGTTAATACAGCCAGACGGCATTTGAACCGCAAATTATCCGGCGAATTTAACGCTTGTTATCAATGCCAAACGAATAAGCAACAACATGACATACCATATAATACCTATAATGCATACCTATAATAGATACCTATAATATGAACCTAAAATTATGGATGGAAATCCGTTGGTTGAGCTCTACCTGTGTGCAGAAGTCGGCTAATGGTGACTTTCTAGTAATCTTAGCATTGTTTGCTCATTAATGAACATTTTTGCTGTTAATAAACTTAACAACATTTAGCCTAGAGTAGAGAGCGCCTCTTATTAGCTTCAACTGAAGTGGCGCTTTATAAATTTCCGATTGCCCTTAAAATTGGAAAGATAACACCGCAGTGGTTGAAAACACAGATGAATTCTATTGTTTACCGAAGCTATCTGCCAAAACGGAATGGTTTCCGTGCTGTTGGGTAAGGTGAGAGTGAAGTTAGGCGACTTAAAGCCTGGAACTCCCTGCGGAAGTGGTCCTGTGTACGAGACAGTGATGTCACTCTTGATTAGAGCATAAACCACTCCGGAAGCAAATGTCACGACAATGATGTTTCGCTCTGAAAGGTAATCAACAGCGCAGCGTTTGACAAAGACTTCGATTTCAGTTTAACAATACATTTACGAAGCATTCAGTGGCAATAATAAATGGCCTTCACAAATGCTCAGAACACAGATACAGGTGTGAAGCAATGCAAGTAACGTTGTCTCAGGACAAGACGCTGTAGAGGCTTAATGTTCCGATTAATTACACAAACATTAGCTGTGCTAAACATTACTAACTTCGATACAGTCATCACTGCTGGTTACAGGACACTGTCTTCTTGGAAGGTACATGTAGGTTACTATAGTGACTAAATTACCTGCACCGAGTATCCAGTATATCTTCTTGACAATTTTTAAATGCAACGGAAGCTCTCTGAATTTCCGTTTCCATTTCATTGCTTTCAATTTCTAGAAGACCACAAAACGATTCAGTCATATTAGAGTTGATGAAATTCTTGACAGTGCAATAGTCTACATCATAGATGAAAAACTGAGCCTGTGACCGCGCTTTTTCAGATAACGACTAAGTATGTTTTAGGCGTTTGTATTGAAAGCTTCCGTGACGTCATCACGATGAGTCATCGGGTTGTTTACTCGTTTGTAATTGGCTTGCGGCGTCCTGCACGCAGGCGGGCTGACGTCAGCAGTAATTATTGCCCACACTCATAAACATGGGCTCAATGTATGCGATAGACACATTGACTTGTTTGAAAATAAAGCATATTAGAAATATATTTTATAATTACAATTTAAAATAAAAGTATTCAAAATATGTTTTTCAGCAAAAGTAAAACTACTTTTATTAGAATGTATTTTAGTTACGAGTACAAAATACTTCAAAAGCTCTTTAAAAAGTATTTAAATAGTATTTGAAATACTAGTATTTAAAGTAGTATTTTAACACTAGTATTTAAAATACTGCCCATCACTGGGTGCGTACTATCTACACACGTCCGTAAGTACGTATAGTTAAAATATCAATGACATCAATACTATTGTACAATGTGTTATGATAATATATATATACCATTTAATATATAAAATGGACTAGATTTTTGCATCGATTTGATCGAATTGTGTCAAATCACATCTTTTTCATTTTTAAATTTTGCAATTCAATTTACCTAGATCAGTAATTACTGTTTGGCTGATATGTGGTTGATAAAAGTCGGCGTCTGGTCAACTGGTCCGTTATTTTCAGGAGAAAAAACAGTCTGATAGCAGTCGCCCTCATGGGCTTCGAGCTGTCGACTTTCCCTATTCGTAGGGTTTATTCAAGAAAAGACACAAAGTCTTTGATTTTAAAAATCGTAACTTAAACGAACAGTTCAGTTGCAGTAATACTTGAATCGTCAGTTTCTAAACGCGCGAATCAACAACATTTGTAACTCAAACTTTCAACTTAGCATACGCAGATAAGTGCTATAAATCTTCGCTCTGTCTGTCTGTCTGTCTGTCTGTCTGTCTGTCTATCTATCTATCTGTCTATCTATCTATCTATCTATCTATCTATCTATCGATCTATCTATCTATCTATCTATCTATCTATCTATCTATCTATCTATCTATCTATCTATCTATCTATCTATCTATCTATCAGCTGGTAGTAGATACCAAAGTAGTTTTACTTTTACTTACCTATCTGCTACAAAATCTTTGTACTCATTAGTTTAGGCTCTTCCGGTCATCAATCACATCGTCCTCACCATGTGTTCGGTTCGTGCCAGATAGAATTTGATCCGGACGGGTACAAAAAAATCAATAATTCGATGAATCAAAGCAAATGCGCATCTAAAACTTGCTGACTAAGCAACGCCATATTGTGTTCACACTCACCTTAAATGTGTAGAGCAACAAAATGCATAAGCCACCAAGTAGTAAGTCGGTGACACTGCAATAACACATGAAACATTGTATAATTTCTGTTCCCCCCATTTTTATACCGAGAAAAGTGATTACAGGATAAACTAAAAAGGCTAAACATGCACTTCAGCGCACTTTTAATTGTTTAAATATTGATGTGTCCGGAAATCGAGCGTTTATACAAGTTCCCTGACTGATCGAAAATCAATGTCCTATCAACAGCGACACCAATTTTGATTATCAATTCTTTTGTCGACGATCTTTTGGGGTTCAGACCGTCGACTCGCCGCTATGTAGCTTAGCGCTAACTCGATAAAAGACACACAGACAACTATATTGCATCGTTACAGTTTCGAAAAGCGCGAATCTATCAACGACATCTGCAACTCAAATTACCAAAAGACTGCTTGTATCAAATCTTCGCGCTCTATCAACAAAGCATTAGCATCCGCTTTTATAGACTATTTTCGCTAAGTCAACGGTTACTGCTAATATCAGACACTGCGCGCAAACGCTGACCAATAAGAAGCATAGCCTATACCTAAAATTTTCCTCCGAATGCCCACCACTCAAAGCGTATTTTTAAACTGCGCACGAACACCAGCCATGCACAAACAAATCAATAACCAGGTAGGGTGTTGACGTTATATCACAAAAACTTTGCAGCTGAAGCGCGAAAACCCACTAGCCAATCACAAACAAGTCAACATTCCGATGACTCATCAAGGTGAAGTCATAAAAATTTCCGATATCAACGCGCGTTTACAGTAAAAGAAAATCACGTTCACGTTGCCGTCGTACTCTGCTGAAGTTCACAAATCAATCTTAAATGGTTTGTAAACGGAACACAATGCAATGTAATGCAATCAAGCGTAAAACAGAAGCCATTTTTACATTCATATTAACCTTAACTACGAAACAATCAATTACAATAGTGAAGGCATTCTGCCAGCACATTCAATTTGCCCTCACGAATCTCCCTTTAAGATCAAAGGCTTGTAACGCCAAACACTACCTGACAAGTTTTGCAGATTTAGACATAGTAACAATAAAATGTTTCAATAGTTTGTGATCAATATGCGAACCTAAAATAATGTCTTTCACTTTAGACAACGCCCAAATAACAGAATAAGCTTTTTTCAATAGTTGCCCATTTTCTTTGGTTCTGGCATCTGGCCCAAAACCACACCCACTAAGCCCTCTAGCCATACACTCACTAGTTTTTAAGCAGAACCAAAAAATCGATATTAGGAATCAACGATTGTTCTGGTCACAAGAGTAGGTCCTATCTACTGTTACCAGATATTGACTTTCAAGTTTATGGCCCAATTGTATCAAACTTCATTGTAGATAAACATAGGCCTACATACATGGTTTCTGGAATCTTCTTTAACGACCAGTACAATTGTGGTAGAAATTCTCTCGGAACGCCAGAAAGCCCCCACCATTTCTACAAATCATACCGATAAAGCAAAACATGTTATATGTGAATTTGCAGATCTGAACATAAAGGCCCAGTTGGTGTAACTGTAGCTAAATTTCTGATAAAATCGTAAGGGTGACATGCATTCTGCGTGAGTTTGCGCAATTCATCCTAAGTCACTCTCTCCTAACGCTGCTTCTATTGTGATGCACGTATTCACTTGCACAAGGGTCGACTATAGTGATGCTATCCATGTAGGCCTCATTGTTTCGTATTAGCCAATTTCAGACCGTTTTAAATGCTGCAGATCGATTAATCGGTGCAATTACAAATTTCGGTGACATTTCTACGTAGGCCGCTTGTGCGCCATCCTATCTCATTGAGTTGTGTACAGTATTTCAGTGCCATCTGCCCTTGGCCGGAGATCTCTTCGCTCTGCAGTGCAAAGCTTTCTGGTTGTCCCTGCCTCCCCGCACTTCCACAGTGCAACTTAGTAGCTTCGTCGAAGTTGACCCTTTACTCTGGAATTGACTTCATGCAACCTGTGACATGAGCTTCTTTATCTGTCTCTACTTCGCCAGCAAATGAGGGACCGTTCTATTTAGTCGTGGTTTTGTGTTGTCAGGTTGGGAGCACCTGTTTTCCTTGTAGTTTTCTTGAGGCAGCGCATTTTCACCGTCGCAAATTCATGCCGTGCTGAATTTAGAATTCGTGTATCTACAGGGGGTCATTTGGTTTAATTCATTTATTGCAAGCTGGGTGTTAAATCCGCCGTTTTCATTAGTCATAACGTTATTTAAGTTTTCAAATTTATCATACAGTTAACTGTAATACATATCACTTATTTAGTGGGGTTATATTAAATACTTTTTTGAAAACACGAAATTCTTATCAGATGCATAGTGAGCAATGTGAACGAAGTCACGTACGTCGTAGGGTACAACTATTGGGTTCGAAGGAGACTAAGTTTCTTAACAGTTCTATGTAAATTAGTTTTTGAATAAATCACACGATTAGGCAAAGCGCCATCTGATGACTGGCGGAAACCCCGCCCATCCTACCAAACCGGGAGATTTAGCGAATAAACGCTGTCTTGCTTATTTGAACGTCAATTAAAAATCGTTGGAAAAACAGTTGGAAAAAATTCAAAGCTGCAATTCGTGTTTGAAATGTCCTTGATAGCCAGTGACGTAACGAACAGGCAGCGCCAGTTGTAGCTGCCTACGTGCCTCGGTGTCACTGGCGGCAATAAGGGCGCCGAGGGAACACGTGGCATGATCATGGATCATTCCATGAGTCTCTCGGCATATTCCTTGAGCTAATCTAGCTCTAGTTCAGTTCATCATGTCGTCATTTTCCGGATGCATCTTATACTTTCAAACGAGTTATATTGCGAGATTATGCACTTACTGAAAACTCAAAGAATCACAGTCTGCCATTTGCCAGCATTTGATGCGCTGAAGCGCCACAGACCTTGATCTTGAATCCTTGGTCATTCCAGGGACGCATCCCAGACAGTATAAGTGCAATTTGATCGACTAATAAATCATTACGTGTCTGGACTTTGAGGCGTTTTGAGGACTTTTGTGTCGTATCGTTCGGAAATTGTTTGCTGCTCGAAATGGGTTTCGATATTCCAGAACCCTTCTGCTGGGACGAGTCCTTCAAAGTTTTTGTAAGTGCTTCTTCGAATACATTATTACTGAGAAATTTATGCATTTAAATTTTCTTACTTAATCTGAACTTCTGGAATTGGTCGAAATTTCTGGGAGGCGTGCAGTTGATGCGATGGACACCTTGTGCTATACAAGTTATTATGAGATTAGGGCCTAATCAGTCGCACTACTTTGCCTTATTGTCTCATTGAAATTGTAACAATTATTAGTCTAATGTAAATGTGTGTAAACATAAAATAAATACTGTTAAGTATAAATAATCGGAGACCATCGGTCTGAATTCTCAGGATGTGGATTCAGCAATTCCGCACCAGCCATCTTCCTGTTACAATACTCGCAACAATATCTCGTTAGACATTCACAAAGCGGCTTAAGACCTATTATTATTGTGTTGCTTATGTTGTGTATTGTTTTGATTTTGTCGTGACCGCCGTGACCCAACAACGCCTACGAATTTCAGCCGATGGACATACGGCGTGTTAACAGATCCATTACTTACTTGTTGTGTTTAACTGAATATTTATTTATGAACAGCATTTATGAATATCAAAAGCGCAGTGCATATCATCAATGTTTAAGAAATTTTGAAAACCGAATAAGATAGTTCTTGTCTGCTTTGTTTTAGTACGAGGCTTTGGATGAGGAGCACAGAGGTCTGTTCCAGGGCATCTTTGATTGTTCCAAGAGCCCTGAAAACTCTGAAGCTCTCTCCCATCTGAGAAATGTCGTCAAAGCTCACTTTGCCCACGAAGAGGTCAGAACCCATTGTAGTTTGCCATTAATTATATTAGGCCTAATTTTATCAATCGGCTGATTAGTCAGCATTGCCTAGAACTAGAACCTAGACACAATTTTTTGAATGTCAATAACTCAGACTTTGATAAATAGTTGTTTTTATGCTTTGATATAACATGTTGACAAAGGTCAGTTTTCCAGCACATTAAGATCATCACTTAAGATTAATGCAGTAATGCACAGTATCAAATTAAGGTTGTTATTTTTGCTTCTTTCATTTTATCTTAGCTTGTTCATTTAATGCAAGATTATTTCTTGGGCCTACTCAAGTCGTTCTTTTTACATAGGATAACTGGAGATCTGCATATCATTGCAGTTGGGTTCCTTTTCTTCACCTGACAGATGATGTATAATATGTCTTGCAGGAAATGATGACAGCCGTGGACTACGCCTATCTTGATTCTCATAAGAAGGTCCATGATGACTTTCTTGGAAAACTGGACGAACTTCAGACTCCACTGTCCGATGACACTATTTTCTACGCCAAAGACTGGTGAGTAATCATCGTTACACTATAAGGTGTCATGTTTAATATATGTATGTATAAAATACTGGCCACTTACTACTGACTAGTTAAATCTGATTCTTCTTTGTCCTTAACTTTGTTAAATGTGCTATATAAATGCCCAGATTATAGTCGTTGCAAATGGCGCTTATAAGGGCAGCAAATGCTCATTTGATGGATTTCTTTGGACTGCAAATGGGTGAACTGTTGCAGTCAACTAGTGTTGTGCATTAATTCATTATTGCTCAGAATGCCTAGGTTTTCACTATATGTACCACATTCAAGTAGTAAAATATATGGAAGGTATTCATCTGCCAAACCAGTTCTCTTGATTACTGATTGGTATGAAATGTTCTGTAGATGCTATAGGCATACTTGTGAATGTGTGTCTTTAGGCTGGTGAACCACATCAAAGGAATCGACTTCAAGTACAAAGGAGCACTGTAGACGAAAGCTTTTGGTGCTTCTTATGGTTCAAAAGAGACAACCAAGAAAGAATTGAATTTAAGATTTTGATTTTGGAGCCAAAGCTATCGGTTTCTTCTGTTATGTAACAAGAAAACTTATGATGAATCTGAAGAAAACTTGCACATTTCTAATTGTCTTTTAGTATACAATTTACAGAAGATCTGTAATGAACATGTTGATTTGAGTTTAAAAATGCAGTATAAGTTGGAAAATAAACTGGTTTTGTACCTTCAAGCGACTCATAAAAATTGTGATCCCGGCTGCAGCTCGAAACGCTTTTAGTACAGGAAACGAGATGAAATTGAAGAGAAAACCTAAAGCAGTAACAATTTTAGTTAGTCTTTCAAATCAGTTACAGACTGGAAGATAGAATTTTGTTGATTGTGTATGCAGCTGCCTGTTCTTTTGAAGCTGTCAATTCATACCATTGTCCAAATAGAGTAAGGGATAGGTGAAGCGTATTACCTGTAATTGCACTAACCCAGACTGAAACAAACTTAGGCTACCGGATATTTAATGTGACCAAGGGTGAATCATGCTTGGCAAGAGACACTAGAAGATGGATGAAGAGTTTGACGATTCAAATCGCCCTTGCCAAACTAAACCCTGACTTTTAGCCATATATGTGCCTATACAAAACGAAGTCGCCCGTTTTATTATTATTATTATTATTGACAACTTCTATGGCGTCGGTGTCTAATGCATATGGGCATCAACCGATGGTGCACCAAAAGCATACCGTGATCAGGTTAATACTCAGAAAGTCAGTCTACTGAAACAGGCAGTTTATGGTGGATGAGCCAGCTGAAAAAGATGAGTTTTAGGTCTTAACAACACGAGACTGAGCAGAACGAAGAGATGCAGGAGGAAGACTGATATGGATCACTGTAAAATAACATTGGCCCTGTCAAGAAAATATTCTCAAGTAGGTCTTACTTCGCATCCGTCGCTAAATCGCATAATATTACAAGACATATTTCAAGTGTAAAGTTTTTACCAAGTAACCCATAACACAGCATAGGCTGTTATGCTTGCATTCTAACACGCAATGAAATAACATACATAAGATGGCGTACCGTAGGGAACCACCGCCTCTACGGTGGTGTAAGTAAGCAGAGAAGAGTTAATAACCTCAATTTACTGCTCTTTTGGATCTCATTAGATCTAGACAACTTTGAGGGTGCAAACTAGAAACGAAAATAAGTCAGAAACTAAAGCGATGTTCAGTAAAGATTGTGCATACACTGACCAAGTTGGAGGAGTCCCATGGTGCACTGAATTATTCCCGTGAAGAGTGCTAGGATGATCGCGTAGGTCGGATCACGTGGAATGGGTGATCTACCTGTGCCGTACTGAGCTGATAGGATGGAGACGACAGCCGACGGACCAACTGCGACGTCCTTCGCAGTTCCAAAGACTGCATAAGCAAAACTTCCCATGAAGGCAGAATACAGGCCATACTAAAGAATACAATCAAACGCACACACAGGGTCACAGTAAAATAGCTCTTTGAATCTAAAGCATTCGTTTACTTGTTACTCTCATGAACCAACAGTTTAGACTGCCTCAGTCGACACTATAGTCCTCTTCGGAGACAAAATTCTAGACTGTACGGTATTTGGGCTGATGCACAGCAATCTAACAATAAATAAATAGCACATCCTAGTTGCGCTATGAGTAGACCTCTAGGCGTACATCTCCAGATAAGTCTTAGTTCCACATAATGCACCAGGATTCGAACCGGGATGGTGTGAAAGGCGACCGACACATGATCAATCAGTTCAGTTATATGATTTAGAGACTAAACAACTCTTGGGTTACACGTTATTCGATCTAATCTAATCTAATTTAATGACTTCTATAGCGTCGTTGTCATAATGTCCAAGGATTCAGTCGATGGCCACTTGAAGTGAAATCGTAATCAAACGCATAATCCATTTGAAAAGCTAGATCGAATTCCGACAGATCAGAGAAACCAGAAGTTATACTGTGGGTAAGCAACTTGAAAGAGATAAGTCTTAAGTTTAGACTTAATGACATAAAAGAGCTGACAGAACGAATAGAACTTGACAGCTAATTCAAAACCGTGGACTACCGACGGAGAATCCTCGAGAACTCAACACTGTCCTGGTAGAAGGCATGACAAGAGTCATGATGTCCACTGATCGAGTGCAGTATTTGTTGGGATTACAGTTGAGCATGGAACAGAGATAGGTTGGCTGATTTAAATGTTATACTTTGTGAATTACTAGAGAGATTGTAAACTGGAGTCATTGCTCGATGGGCAACCAGTGTAACGAATGCAACATTGGTGTAATATGCTGATACTAATGTATTTTTGCTATGGTTCTGGCCAGAGAGTTGTGAACCATTTGTAGTTTGTGCAGATATTTCTTACTGATGCCAGTAGGAAGTGAGTTACAGCAGTCAAATATGCTGCAAACCTATGCATTAGCTAGTGTGATTAAGACAATACGAGAGGCAAAAGAGATCTGATTTTACGAGTATGTGAAATTGAGCTGATCTGCATATGGCGCCAACATGATTGGAAAATGACATAGTGGAGTCAAATATTATGCTTAGACTGTACGATTGACAAGCAAGCCATCCAGTTGAACTCACGTAAGGCAAAGTTATTCTTGCGCTTAGAAGAAGGAATTTAGTATTTGAAGGAATAAGACGAGCTTATTACTAGCCGTCTAAGGCTGAATATCAAAAACCGAAGCAAGTAGTTGGAAGGCAGGATTAGACGTGCAACTGTTGAGTGAAAGGAATAGCTTGGTATCATCAGCGTACAAGTGGTAGTCACGAGAGCTATCAGTAAGTAGCGAACCGAGTGGAGTCGTATATAATGTAAACAGGAGCGGCCCCAGTAGGCCCTACAGAACTTTATGGAACGCCACAGTTCAAGACAGTAGGCGCAGAAGTGAAACCTGAGAAGTAATGGCAGGCAGTATGGTCAGATTAAAATCTAACATAAACCTATCCACATCATTTGCTACGAATCTCATTATTACAGTCCCTCTCTTCTGTTCGCTTTCACCCGTAATATGTCCTTAGCCTCCCCAGCCATCGCCTTATCTAACCGGTCATAACACTGGCCAACAGAAAAAAAAATTTTTCTTGTTGCCTTCGGTTTTAGACCTGTTCTTGGGGTAATTTTGGGCGCTGATTCAGAAAATGTCATTGGATTGAGTGCATCAGGTCTAGTTTCTGAGATATCGTCGATTTTGTAAAGAAAACCCAGTCCACTCTTTAAACGATGTCTTTGGCAAAACTAAAATGTCATAATAAGCTTTATTTATGGCTAATTATAATTCTTGCTGATTCATATAATGCCTACATCCTTATAATGTAAAATCAGCATATCTTGCCGCGTGCTGAGATATTGCTGATTCAACGAAATAACTATTCCGTAGCCTACAGCTTACTCAGCACTAAATTCATGGCCTCATTTAGAATTTATTTGTGCTTATACAGCGTTTCATGGTTTCGAACTATGTAAATAGATTATGCTGAAGTCAGCATTTATAGCCTATATAAACCGCCTCCTGAAAGCTAGAGCAGCCGCAGTCGTCTTAGGGCATATTAAGAGTTGGTCGCAAGAACAATCTGTGAATGTGAGCATTAAATAACTACATGTTCTTACTATTTTTTAGGTTAGTCATTTAATTCCTCAGATGCGAACATCCTTAAGGTTATGGCTACTTCCAGACGGAGCTGCATTAACCATCCAGACATATTCTGCTACATTTGTGGGGAATACACACTAAAAGCAAACAGGAAACCGATTTCTGAGTTTGTAAAAAGAGCATATGTAGGTTATTTTGGTGTCAAACTTGGAGATCAAGATAAGCAATGGGCTCCTCATACAGTATGCAAAACTTGTATTGAACAATTGCGCCACTGGACAATTGGAAAGAGAAGCTGCCTGAAATTTGGTGTACCGATGGTTTGGAGGGAACAGATAAACCACTTCGACGACTGTTACTTTTGTATGGTTAATATCATAGGCATCAATCGAAATAATCGTCACAAGTTGTCTTACCCTGATATACCTTCAGCCAGGAGACCTGTTCCGCATTCGGATATTGTACCAGTTCCACCTTTTCGCGAACTACCTCAGCTCTCAGACGATGAGACTTGCATGTCCAATATCGGACAAGATGACGAAAGTGAAGAAAGTGGGGGCAGTGACAGTGATTTCCAATCAACTTCACACAGTGAACGTTTTGACCAAAAAGAGTTGAGTGATCTGATCAGGGACTTAAATCTTTCCAAAGAGTCCTCTGAATTGCTTGCGTCCAGACTAAAGGAAAAGAATGCACTTCGGCCTGGAACGAAAATTACAATTTATAGAAACAGAGAAAAGGATTTGCTGCCATTCTTTACCGAAGACAACAACCTAGTATTCTGTAATGACATCAGCAACTTATTGAAGAAAATTGGTCTGTCGGATTACAGCCCAGATGAGTGGCGTCTTTTTATCGACAGTTCAAAACGTAGTCTGAAATGTGTGCTTTTAAATAACGGCAACAAATTTGGTTCTATTCCAATCGGTCACTCCACCAGGATGAAAGAAGAGTACAATGCCATCTCTTTAGTACTGGAAAAGATAAAATACAAAGAACATCAATGGGTAATTTGTGTAGACTTGAAGATGGTAAATTTCCTCCTTGGTCAACAAAGTGGCTACACAAAGTATCCCTGCTTTTTGTGTCTTTGGGACAGTAGAGCCAAGCATGAACATTGGACAAGAAAAGATTGGCCTTCGAGGAAAGACATGGTGGTTGGAGCTCAAAATGTAATCAAGGAATCTTTGGTGGCACGAGATAGGATCATACTGCCACCACTACATATAAAGCTAGGCCTGATGAAACAATTTGTCAGGGCTTTGAATAAAGAAGGTTCATGCTTCGAATACATAGTACACAAGTTACCAGGAATTACAATGGAAAAATTGAAGGCTGGAATCTTCGATGGTCCACAGATCAGGCAACTTATGAATGACCCACTTTTCATACCATCAATGAATGAAATCGAATCTTGTGCCTGGTCTTCCTTTGTTCTTGTAACTAAAAATTTTCTTGGCAACAAGAAGGCAGACAATTATGCACAACTAGTAGAGGATATGCTTCTTCATTTCAACAAGCTTGGCTGCAACATGAGCATTAAAGTCCATTATCTCCACAGTCACTTAGATCGCTTTCCAGAGAATCTTGGTGACTTCAGCGAAGAGCAAGGTGAAAGATTTCACCAAGACATCAAAACAATGGAAAATCGATATCAAGGAAGATGGGATGCACACATGATGGCAGACTATTGCTGGAATATTATGCGCGATTGTTCCGGCAGATGCCACACTCGGAAATCGTACAAAAGGAGCTTCTTCGGTGTCGAATGACTTGAAATTTTTATAACAAACTTGTTCTGTTTGGTATCATATAAGTACAGTTTCAGGTACTACCATTTTCTTTTAAGTATTTGTATTATTATGTTTATTTAGTGTATCACATAATAAATTGAGCACTACATAATTATAGCTATAGCCTTATGTTTTATGGGCGAGCAGAGGCAAGGACTGGTATATGGCATAATGTTCTATATCTCGAAAACTAGACCTGCTGGGAGAAAACTGGTGCCTTTTCTGGAATCAGCAGGTCAAATATACCCAGAAACAGTTCTAACATTTGAGGCAACAAATTATGTGTTGGCCAGTGTTATAATTATATGTAATATAACAGCAAGCTCTTTTCTGTCTCCGTCTGTTCGCTAACCATGCTTCCAGTTCTTCATTTCTACACCTGGATCTAAAGCACAGCGGAATTACTTGTTGCTTGTTAACCTTCTGTTGCTTCGTTCTGGTGACATATAGTTAAACCCTGGTACTCATCGTCTTGACATTGTTAACTTCTACCATCTTAATATCCCATTCTATCCGAAATGAGTTCCCCCTATCTTAAAAATTACATCTAGGATAATCCGGTAGATGTTACTGCTCTCAACCAAACCTGCCTTAAACAGTCTGACACGCCTTGTTTCATTTCAAACATGATTCCTCCATCCTTTACTCTCACAAATGAATCTCGGCTGAATAGATTTTTGTGGAGAAGTTGCCTTTCTTTACAAATCACATCTGAAACTTGCTCGTTTCCGTTCGCCTATTTCAACCCCAAAGTCACCTGAAAGCCTTATTGCTACCCTGAACTCTATAAATCGGCGCCTCATTATCGTTGTTGTTTAGAGTACGCTCTCCCTTTCACTTTCTGTGTTTTCCCTTAATTCCAATCCATGCTTTAAATTCCTGGTTTCTTCTTCGGAACTTTAATAACGGGCGGCTTCAAAAACACATTGATACTCCGGACTATGCTTCACAAAATTTCCTGGATCTCTTCTACGTTTTTGATCTTAAGCAGCACGTCTCCTTTCCAACTCGTGACCTGGGTCATACACTCGATCTTCTTATAATCCGGTCCAGTTGTTCTACTGTTACAAATATTTATCCTGCTCAGTCATAGGCCTAGGCCTATATATGGGGCAAAACACTTCTGGAGAAGCAGGTGACTTGACTGATAAGGATAGATGGTCAATACCAATAACCTGTAATACAGCGAGTACAAAGATCTTCAGCTTATTGGCCGACTTATAAGCTCAATGCAAGTGAAGATTGTGGACCTCTGTCAGAATTTTGCTCAAGAGAAGCAGGGCATGAATTTTCCGCACAAACGGAGTCTAGGAAAATAAAGAAGCCTGCAGGGCGAATGAATGGACGACAACAGATGAATCAAGTGACTTGACAAAAATTAGTTACATAACATACAATGAAACATACTAGACCAAACTTGCTCGATGAAACACTCGACTGACTACTAAATCTGCCAGTTTATGAAATTTAAGATATTTAAAATCGTGTATAATAAGAAATTTGACGAGCAGAATTTAGAACCAAAACAACACGTAGCTTAACTTCCGGTATGTGTAATTATCAATGCAGACATCAATAATCGATACGGTTGCACTGATCAATGCATACTTTCATCGTCCAATACATTTGCACTAATCAAAACATACTTTCCAATGATAAAAGCATTTAATGGTCAATGCATACTTTCATCGTCCAATACATTTGCACTAATCAAAACATACTTTCCAATGATAAAAGCATTTAATGGTCAATGCATACTGGTCATCCAGTAAGCATCTGATATATACTAATTGATGCATGGCGATTTATTTTATTCATATGCATCGATATCATCGATACATAATACATTTTCATGTCGCCTTCCTTAGGACTTCTAAAAGCGCTGAGCTGCATACTGATCGATGCATAGGCATACTGATCGAATCATACTATTCGATGGTCGCTTTGCACGAACCAGAATCAATCAAACGATTACTGTTAACGGACCTTCGACCAAGAGGCAGCTGAGCGTGACGACTACACGGCCGTCATGCGAGCCCTAGGGCTCGGTCATTTTGTCAGTAATAGTGACGGTTATACTGTGACGATAGGAATGTGTGACGGGGCCATTGGGATGACAGATTGACTTGCACCCCTGTTACAACTGGATGCAACCTGTTTCTCGACCCAAATTTTATACTTGAGTGGCATTCGGTCGAATTTCTCTATTTGGAAGGCTATACACGTCTTGGAAAACATCTCAGTTAATTTGTTGAATTCATTTCATCATAGGTTACTTGGGTCAACGTTTCGAGTTGACTACGAAATCATTTTTGAATTCGCTGAAGCAATACAGTCCATTAAGTACGGGTTCTTGTTAAATGGCCCAAAATGACACTGTGGATGACAATGATGGATGTATATATGCATGAGATAAATACATAAAATAATTGATGATGCTTTTTTCTTGCCCTATGAGCAGACTCTCTCGTAATCACATATATATAATATATATGATATATTATATATATGGGCATTTTATTGCGCCTTTAAGTATCTCCCAAAGCGTAACTGATGCTAGAATTATAAAAGTCCCTTCTACGGATTTCGCTGTATATGAAGAATGACACCAAACCTGGGACAACTTTGACTTGCAATACATCATTTGGACACAATGCTTAGAATGTTTTGCTGTTCAACGAAGATTTACTGCACACTTTCGGGTGTATTTTTTGGATTTTGGACTCCTGATCACGCAACTCACTTTCAAACTTTCCTATCACGTACCATGTTTTGGGATCATCTATTTTTGTGAATATGTTGCCCACAGAATAAGCTGTTTTGCTTAGTCCAAACATGCTTGGGCATGCACTTAGAGCAGGTTGCACAACATGCAATGGAAATTTTAATGCTAAGGCATGCCTGGGCATGCTCATTCAGGATGGATGCTGGCAAAACAGGCTATAAAAGCAGCTCGCATGCAAAGATGCTATGCATCATGTTTTTTAGTTTAGCTTTTTTAGTTTAGCCATTTATGGACTTCTCAGCATCAACAGCAACTTAGAACCATCATAAAGTTGATGCAAAGGTCAAAAGGTCAACCAAGAAGACCAGTAGACCGGCTAAAGATCAGTTAACCTATATTTTCATTGTTACTAAATGGCGATTATGCAAGGTCGATAACGGAAGTAACGCAAGTAACAAAAGTAACAAAAAATTACACACTTCATAGAATAACTTAGTAGTATAAACAAATCACGGTTGAGTTTTTGAATATTAGTACATATCAATTAAATAATTGTTAAGGTTGATCATGAATAGGCTAAGAGTAGGATATTTGTCAACGCAATATGAAGAGGTCACCTTAAGGAAGAGGCAGAACATTTGATGCAAAATTCTTTCAACCTGTTGCTTGCAGCATCCCACCGGTATTTTCATTCATTAGGCGATTAATCCATTAGCCTGCTCTTTGATGTCCCAAGTGTATTTTATGCAGTTGAAAGTCTATGTGAAACAATAGAGGTAGCTGATCAAAGATATCATGATACAATATATATACGAGTCTTGTTTGGGAGTTAGAAAGTTAGTTGAAATATTGTCAGTGCGTGTGGCTGTGTAAGATGTGACCCTAGTAGGACGTAATATGGAAGGCAGAAGAATTTGGTGAGATGACATGATGTTAAAGAAAGCAAATGTAGGGCCTTGAGTTTGTAATTTCAGTACAGTAAGTTAATGTTAAAATCACTTCCCAGGATGATATTGGTGCTAGAACAATTGAGTTTAGACAATAAATTATCAAGATCAAGGTTTACTTGGTCAACAGGAAGACCCGCCGGCCAAAATAGAGAGACAATCACTATGTCTTTATCTCTATTCTGTCTTATTTTAACAAACATATATACAAAACTATTATATTTAACTGTTGACCACTGAGCTTCAATGATATCAACGAAGACGTCATCTTAATAGAGAAGCCTAACCCACCACCATCCTGTCTACACCTGCACAAAAAACTATAACCAGAAAGAGATACACTTGTAGCTTTGTCCATATCAAGCCACGCCTCCGTAACAGCCAAAACTGTGGCTGTTCTACAGGCATATATAGCATAATGTGCATACTTAACAATAGCATTTACTATCTACAGGACGATTCGTTACAGCAGAAATGTCTCGTCAATGTCGCCACAGCGGCGAAACATTCTGTTACATTTGTGGCGGATATGCGCTTAAGCCTCAAAGACACAGCATGACTACACTTACGAAGAAAGCAAATAAGCTCTACTTCGGTTGTAAAACTGGTGATCAAGACAAACCCTGGACCCCTCAAATTTGCTGTGCAACATGTGTTGTCGACCTGAGAGTTAGGCTCAGAGTCATAAGTACTATAGTTTCATTTACCAATGGGACATCCGTGCTAAAGAGTCTCATTACATTCAAAAGAACTGGCCGCTCCGTAAGCGTTTGGTTCCAGGGCAGAAAAGTATGGCGCATAAACCACTTGTTAACACAAGAAAGATATTTTCGCCTCCTCTTCATATAAAACTCGGAATGATGAGAAATTTAGTGAAAGAAATGAACAAAGGAGGTGAAGGATTTCGATATTTGAGAACGATATTTCCAAGAATAACTGACGCCAAGATTAAGGAAGGCGTTTTTGTTGGTCCGCAAATCAGACACGTCATCAACGACAAACGGTTTGAAGATCTGCTATTGGGACCAGAGAAAATCACATGGAAGGCATTCAAGGATGTTGTTGAGAACTTTCTTGGCAACTACGAAGCACGAAACTATGTCCAGCTGGTTGACAACATGCTTCAGGCATGTATAATCATAAAGTGCAACATTTCCCTGAAGATTCATTTTCTGCATTCACACTTGGACTTCTTCCCTCCTAATCTTGGTGCAGTCAGTGACGAACATGGTGAAAGATTTTACCAGAACATTGCGACAATGGAAAAGCGGTATCAGGGCAATTGGAACTTATCAAAAGTTGGCCGACTATTGTTGGACACTGAAACGAGAAGCATCAGATGCTGAATACAAGAAACAATCAGTAGCAAATCACTTTTAGCTAATGCAATCTGTCAGCATCACTGTGCGATTAAGCATGCTAAATTCAATAAAAGTTAATTTCACGTTTCTCCAATTTCCCACGTGATACAGTCAATCTAAAATTATATTTGTGTCCAGCTTGAAGCTGTCTATCATAATCACCAAAACATTTTCAGGAAGCAAAACTCTTGAAAAAATGTATTGTCCAGTGTATTCAGCCATTATTCTTGTTGATTCCAGTAATTAATAACACTTCCACTGTCTGCCTGATATCTTTGCAACCGTATTGTCTCTTGCTCTTCTTGTGTAGAATCTCGATTCTAACGGTTATCCTGACGCGTGTAACCATCTGACCACTGTGACGATGGTAAAAGAATCTGATTGGCCTGGGTAGCTACATTGGTTAAAGCATACGTCAGGATCCATCTGTGCGTAAGGATGCCGATTCGCAAATAGAAAGTGGCTACATTCAGAGATTTAAATCTCGGGCTAGCACGGTCCGTACACGGGGACCTTAAATGGCTGGCTCCCATTCAAACAGGCAGCCGTGGTGAAGGATCACACCTGATAAATTCATTGAAAATTGAGCAGGGTCGAGGCCATACGGTCGCTATAAAAAACCGTGTATTTACATTAATTCATTTCGTCTCTGTTCTCTGAAAATCATCACACCTCTTTCACCTGCATCTACCATTGTGGAAGTTTCCAGTTAGACAAATGAGTGTCCTGAATTAAGTGACTAAGAAGGCATAGAACAGTCTCAGTAGAGCGAACTGATCAGTATCAGTCTGCAGATTGATTTTTGTCGCGCTTCTAGTCACAAATTTGCAATAACTCGGACTTCTTCATTTAACTGTATTTATTTATTTTAATTCTGGTAGAACGAGTCAGAGCTACAGTGAGAAAACGTATAGCAAAGACTACAAGCAAGAAGCATAAGGACCACAGTAGATAGTAGAGGAAAGCCTTAAACAGAGAAGAGAAAGAACATAGCACACAGTCCAGCAATTAACTTAAACTACAGACCGGAAAAAGTTTACTGACTCAGTGAAGAAATCAGGAGGAAACTACGAGGAGACAAAGTAAATGGATGGAACAACAAGGCAGAAAAGCAGAAGAAGATTTTATTTTACATGGAATGTAGGCAATCTTTAGTAAGATAAAACTACTTAGTGGACAAATCGAACTCAATGTTGTATCACTGAAAGGCGCAAATGATGAAGTTCTAGAAGACTGTGCACAACACATACAGAAACGATAGAAGTAACACTTCGAACAACTACTAAGCGTCGACACATAACGACCCATCGGTTCTCGCAACTTTGTAGACTTCAAACAGGCATTCGACAGGAATGACAAGACGGAATGTGGAGAGCGTTGCAAATGCAGGATTACCAGAAAAACTGATCAAACTTGTACAAGAAATATACTGGAAATCATCAACTGCGATAAATGTAGGTATAAAATCACAGAATACTTCCAGACGAAAACGGGAGTACGACAAGAATGCATCATATCACTATGCCTACTTAAACTAGCATCTAAGGCAATAAGAACACTTAGCCTAAGCAACATCGAGACAGGAATAAAACTAACTAAATGGAGGGCTGGTAAAAATTCTCAAATTTTCTGACAACATTGGCCTCATAACTAGAAATGGATCAGAACAAAATATTACAGCGCAGACAGACAAAACCAGCAGAAGACTCGCTTTAGTGATTATCGCAGAGGAAAATGAAGCGTACTGCAGTCATCGAAGAAAAACAGAGACAACAGTAACTACCAGCATTCAAGGACAGCCTATGGAACAGGTAATCAATCAGCCAATTTTGGATGTCTATTAAATGCAGGTGGCAGTAGCGAAAAGACACACAAAGGAAAATTTGACGCATCTCACAAGCATTTGGAAGAATAAACGGGACATAGGGAAGCAGGAAAGTAAAAAGACACCAACATAAGAATATAATTTATAAACTGTTCCTTCTATGGATCAAAATGTTGGACACTACGAAAGCAAGGTGAAAAACGAATCCTTGCAGCAGAAGTGATTTGGCTACGGAAAATTGCAGGAGTTTAAAACTATACAGAATTAGAAATGATGACGTAAGCATGCAAGGTTTGAAAGATAAAGAAACAAAGGATCGCCACGACTGCCCTGAAATAGAAATCACAAACGAAGAGTTAATTAAGACTTGGACTAAATATGAGAGAAGCAATGGATTCGACAAATGACCGAAAACAATGGAAATCATTTATATGTACCCACCGCCGTCAAATGGCTGGTGTTAGGAACTATGATGATGATGATGACGACGACGACGATGATGATAGAGTTGAATAGGTTGGCACACCATAAAATGTATAGGCCCAAAAACACCGGAGCCCAAATTATGACATTTCTATTGTTTTTTGCACCTGACAGATTCGTGACGACATAGGCGTACAAACACAGCATATATATATATATGTACATATATATATATATGAAATGTAACTGATTGCACATGTGCATGTCAGCATAGATGTCAGGGCAACAGCCGCCCATAATGGGTCAGTCTGTTACTCTTTTGTGAGGTAAATTTATGAATCCGATTAGAAGTCGGCCTGCATATATATATATAATATATATATATATAATATATATATATTATATATATATTATATATATATACAGGCGTTTTTGCGGAAAGCCAGGTAGTCTCTGTCATTGAAAGTAATGAAGCTGGAATTACGAATGAACACAATTTAACCGGGGCAAATGAAACAATGTGCAGGTGCATTAGTTGCTTTCTATTTTCCATCTATGCTGTGACTAGCTAGCATTAGCAGCAGTAATGCTGTTTGTCACCTACTGCGCCAATCCTAGCTACCTTGATGAGCTCTTCCAACTTTACTGAATGAATTGACAGCATACTAATTTAATGAATGATTTGGATCTTAATTTACTGAATGATCTGTGTGTACATATTCACATAGACAAATACACGCGTGCTTACATCCGAGACCCTTCAACATCCCAAACCCCCCACACAGATTAGGTAGGCACTGGAAATCGTTTGCAGTTGTTTGTACCTAAGTACCGTATGTGCTTCGAGGTCTAGGCCTGGACTTCATCAGCGCTGGATTGGTCTCCATGCACCGTCTCCCTCCCTCAGGCACAGTTCTAGGGTCGATGACGACAAAAGATTTTTCAGTTTGGACGAGATCCCGTCTAGAAATGACTGGTTTCTATCAAGACGTTCTGTACAGTTTCACGCGAAACTCATGCTTTTATAGGGCAGTAAACATGCCTGAATTTAATGTTTCACGCGAAACTCATGCTTTTATAGGGCAGTAAACATGCCTGAATTTTAATGTTCTCACTATTAATGTACTGGAAATGTCCGAATGAACATGTGTCATTTAGAAATGACTTTGTATTTAATATTACTATAGCAGGCAACTGAGGCAAGATTGCCCTGCATCTGTTTCTTTGGATACAGTAGTCAGACGTGTAGAGGAAGCAACTGCTCACTTCAGAATTAATGTCCTGTAAAGGACTCGACAACACGAAAGCCGCGGTCAACAAAAAACACGCCTCATTTCCAACCACTGACTAACGAACACAGAAATTCTTCGTACTGTATACAGTGTTATCAGCATGTGTTGTAAAGTGCATTATAAACGTTTGCAATTTTTCAGCATAGAAAATATTGGCGAGAGAATAGATTAAATTCCTAGTAATATCAGATGAAATCAAGTGGCTGTCATAGTCGGTAGACTCTTATTTGGCGGTCTCCCTTGAAGCGGCGCTGTACAAATCTCTGTTTATAATTACAAATACAACATTAGCTTTTCTTGATTGTTGTTTTTGCTCTTCGAACCCCGTACAACTCATTGGAAGAGAATATTTATAGATAGAGGTTTACAATAGATGAGCGATTACTTTGCTTTGCGATAATTCGACTTGATCTATCATATCCTCGATAGCCTAGTGGTTAGCGTGCTGAACTGTCATCCAAAAGATCTGTGGTTCAAATCACCGTCAGGGCAGAAAGATGTTTCAAAATCTATGCTCCACTTTGCTCCCCCTCGCAAACTCAGCTATAGAATGATTTCCTCTAGAGGGGCCATGATGCATTGGCTTATGGTTGAGCTTGTTCTGGCGTATGCTTCAGCCCACCTGAGCGTATCTAATTATGCCTACCTGAGCAGGTAGTTCAACAATTTGTCCATAGGCTAGTCCCTGAGGTAGGACTGAGAAGCCGGTCGTCAGGCCTGCTACCACATCTCCCTTCAGCTGCTGCCACCTGAATAACGCAAGAAATAATCTAGAACCATAGAAAATTTAAGTTCTTATTACTCACCGCAAGAGAACTTGATTTATTTAAATGCAAAAACGAACAGTTAAGCTGAGAAAATGAAATGACCTCCATACATCTCCTTCTCTTCCTCCTTTTGCTCCTCCTCCTTCGTCTTCTCCTCCTCCTCCTCCTTCTTCTCCTCCTCCTTCTCCTAAATGGAAATGTAAATGTACGTGGTATTCTATAGCGACCTGCTCATTTTCACAGAATTTATCGGATGAGATACTTCACCACCGCTGTCCGTTTCAATAGAGCCTGTTCCGTTTTGTTCCCTCTGCCTCCTCCTCCTACTCCTCCTCCTCCTCATCCTTTTCCTTTTCTACCAACACTACCTCCTTCTCCTCGTACGCTTCCTCTTCCTCCTCTTCCTCTTCCTCCTCCTCCTCCCTTCCTCCTCCTTTTCCTCTTCTTCTTCTCCTCCCTCTGAGCACTTATGTTTATTTAGGCTAAGCAATGAGCCGGATCATTGAAACCGCGGCTGACCCAGTTTATGCTAGCCATCTCGACCAATGCCCAGCCTACAGCGGCACTTGGTACAAAAGCCGATCTCCTTCTGTCATTGACAGCATGTCTATTTCAACAATGCCGGCAGGATGAACTTCAGATTTTCTCATTCAATTATTCTATATCAAATATTACAATGAACTTCGAGCCCACTGTTGGTCGCATCGAATTACGATAGCGGCGCTATTGAAGTTTCCAGAATAAATTATACACGAATAAATTTAACGCAATCTTAATATTTCTATAGCGCCTACACTACAGAGCACGAGATGCAATCAAAACCAGTATGTGGCCTTTAGCTGCGCTGGAAACTGTTATTTGGAAGACGAGACTTTTATTAGATCAGATGACCTTGTACGAATCGTTAGAGGAAGCCCTTGAGCGGCCTACTGTCCTGTCCTGGTTCGGGACCATACAATGGTAAGTCTAGGCCTATTATACAAAATGAAGCGAGTGGCCGCTTGGTTTTGCTGATACGACTATGGCCGGGGGAACTAAAGTTAAGAAAAATTAGGCCTACTCCTGGTCAGTAGGCTACTTAAATGGGTGACCATACTAGGAATACCACGACAAGTGGCGCCAACTCAGCCCCCGTCCTTTATTGGTACCAGTGCAGTCTGGAGGTTAAATTGGCGTCACGTCATTGGATTGCTGACGTCATAGTTGCGTCTCAACCCCCTTTAGGGGTCGTGGCTTCAGAGGAGAAACTACAGAGGCGTGAAAACAAACGAGTTACCTTTACCTTTTGCATATGCATTGCGTCGCTATATTTATTGATGATCGTTTATTTTCAGTATGGGCCTATCTATAATATGCAGATACGAGTAAATACTTGTTCTATCGATCAAATAATTCATCAGTTGCATTGATTGGCTGCGCTGTCTCTGTGAAAGTCCGCCACCTCTGATAATTATGATGTTAAGGATGATTTAGTGGCCTACGGACCTAAAGATGATTTAGTGGCCTATGGGCCTAAAGATGATTTAGTGGCCTATGGGCCTAACAGCACGCTTCTCTAGACACACACTGGAGCTTACTGTTCTGTAATGAGAAATAAACACTGAGTCATTCGGATTGTAAATCAACTGGAAATCAACTGGGTAAGACTGGGCTAATTATTCGGTGGCATGCCATGATGGCTGGAAACCAGGTGAGGCTAACTGGGTGATTAACATAAGTCGGGTCTCATGTCGAGGCCAGTGGCAAGACTACTGGGTCTGAGCTCAAATGACGATTAGCAATCGGCGTTCATTGCATGAGTATCCTACGACAAAAATCTGGATCTCTCGTCTGGGCAATAAAATCACTCTGTTCCTCACCCCCAGAAGAGACCGTTTGGATGACAGAAACACTGGGGTCAGGTCTCTTCTACCAGTTATCAACTTGGGTCAACACACCAGTGGTGGGTCGGTTTAACCGATGCCGAATCGATATTGTAAAATTCAGAACAACCAAAAACGACACCGATGTCAGTATTCGGAAACCAAAGAATATTGAAAATTGAAAAAAAACGGACAAAGTCAGAAAATCGGTGTGCACAAAACGGAAATATCAAAAATATTATTTTCAGTCAAATATTATTTTTCTTTAAACTTTCCTTAGATATGCTGAAAGTATTACTGTTGACTGATACCTTACTTTGAGTCCAGTCGAACGCGTCCCATTACCGGAAAAATAATAACGCCCCATCTCTATGTTAGAATTAATGACGTAAGCACACACACCGATGACGAACACAGAAGCAACACGAAAATGCTTCTGGCAGAGAAGGGAATATCAACAGGAATATAGTATATATATATATATATATAATATATATATATATAATATATATATGGAGTGCTCAATATCTAGTGGTTAACTTGCTGGACTGTCAACTGTAAGGTCTGGGTTCAAATCCCCACCAGGTTAGAAATATGTTTCAAGACTGGCTTCCTGCGCTACCTATCAAACTCAGCTATAATGAGTGCACTGACCGTACACTATCAGTGAGAAGGTCATGCGGCGAGGGAGAGGGTCGGCCACCCGCCCCCATATGCCGAGGCTAAGAAAAAGGAAGTCGATAACACTATATATCACTGCATATCATGGCTGCCTCCCTATGCTGTGTCTACACACTGCTTGATAACGAATGCGCGATCATTTACCTGTCTTATAAGCATTTGCGCTGATTTCTAAATTAATTCTCTGCTATATAGGGAGACACTACGTTGATTTAAAAATAGGGGTAACATGATCAAATTTAGAAGTATCTAGCTAATGAGTTCTGAACTCTGTTTCGAATTTCACAAATTTGCTCTTGTTACTCCAAACAGAAGGGACTTAGACGGTTGGGAAGGAGAACATTGGCCTTGCAGCACTGCACGCGTCTGGCCATAGGAATACAGCGTCTAATTCCACGAATGTGGAAATGAACGATTCTCGAATGCCATTTGCAGGGTCATTGAAGCGCAAAGAGGAGGTAAATGTTACGCTCAATTTACGTGCACATTCTGAGCGCTCGAGTACGTAAAAAGAAACCAAATTGCAGGAAGGTAATAAAACCAGAGGAGGATCTTGTATATCATAAAGACGTTATAAAGAGCTATGTACAGTGAAAAGTTTTGATAAGAAGTTATAAGTTATATGTAGTTATAAGTTATATGCTCATTAACATCACCATTATTTACTTGTACTATTATCTCGAACATTGGTTGCTTTAAGTGTTTTGTGTGTCACGAACATCGGCATTTGTGTGTAGGGCCTAATGCGTGTGTCTGCATTGCAGGGATGGCGTAAAATTGTAAGTGGTCTATGGAAATAGTTATTGTAGTGGCATACGTATATCTACCTGTATTTCGGAATCCATTCGATGCAGGGTAGTCGCTTCTTGATGGTTTTAAGCGAACAAAATTGAGAGAGAAGTCGCTTGCGGTGGATCTTGGCGACGCAATCCTTCGCCTCCATGAATGCCTGGCATGATTCTGCTACACATCTGTCCCAGCATCCGAGGAAACCAGCACAACAGTTGCACCTGCCAGGCGGTGGCTGCTGCTGCTGCTGCTGCTGCTGAGGCTGCTGCTGCTCCGCTGCCGGCGCCTGATGCTCCTCAGCCTCATCGAGCGTCATCTCATAGCCATCGTCCACGTCATTGGCGTCATCTGGCTCTGCATGGTTACTGTCATTGTTTCCGTGACTAATTCCAGCCGTAACTCTTTCGCCCGAATCTCCCACAATGCATATCGTTTCCGGGCCTCGTGTTTCCATGTCGACCACGAATACTCGGTTGTCGATGCCGTTAGAACTCGATGGAGTTTTGAAGTCATTTCCAGGCTCGGATAGAATTGCTTTTTGTGAGGCTGTTCTGTGCATGTCGGCGCTTTGTTCTATCAAACTTTAATCTTCTTTTTAAAAAATTACTCGATTTCTTTGAGTTTCCTTTCTTGTCAATCGGAAGATAAACCTTCTTACCTGAGATTCAGCCAGAATGACGCTGAGTTCCACGGATGCTGCTGTCACTCCGAAAGTACTCTTCTCAGATCACTTCTATCAGCTCTTCGGGAAATGTCATGCTTATACTCTGGAATGTTTTTTTTATTAACTTACGATGGTAATAGGAGAATTACGAGCAAATGAGTATTTATGTATTACCCCAATCAGAACGAAAGGAACGGTCTTCACAGAATCCCGATGCAGCTTAGCCTTGTTTCTTATGAGCTGTTGTTTAACGACTTCCTTCTACAGACGATCTTCGTTTCACGCTCTCAGTGACATCGTCTCTCTTAAAACCGCTCGCTCCTCTGTGTATCGCTTTCTCGGCTGATAGAAAAGTAAAACTCGAAAACTGCTTTGGTATTCAGCCGCCTGTCGTGTGAGCCGCCGCAGTGGGTCATCGCGGCTTTAGTTCAATTTCGATTAATGCAAGTAACAGGTCACGTGCTCAGAACCCTCTGTATATATGCATATGTACATATATTTATGTCTTCATCTACTTTTACATTTATTTGGTCACGAGTATATGTCGTGTCCAGCCTCGCGTGAAGATTTTATGACAGATAGTAGGCTTTGGTCCACTACTGGATTCACTTGAAATTTGCTCCTTAGATTTATGTCTGGAATGCAGTGGACAATAGAAAGCCGGATTCTGGTGCAGAACCGCTGTAGGCAAAGTCGAGTCTCTCAGTCAATGAGTCGTTTGATCTCCAGTTACCTGGCTGCATTTTGCTGAACCCTAGAACGGAAAGACGCCCTGATTGACTTCTTCACGCATAACTTTATCTGTTCCTCTATAAGCCGATTGTAAGACCACCATCTAAACGCGTCTCCTGTGTAAATGTCCAGTTTAGGTCCTATTAACATATAATTGAAACCGGTGTAAAGCTTATCAATGTATTATGTTGATAGTTGTTGCGATGTTTCCCTGACAGTGTGGCCTTTCTGAGCCCTTATTGGCCAATTACGATCTACGGAGCTACACTTGGGCCTACAACAAGAAAATTTCTTGAGATTATAACATGGAATGGAAATTAATGAAAGTTATTTATGGCCTAAGTCATACATACATGTGCACAGCTACAATCATTCAAAATTCTAAACACGAGATAAATCTCACAAATTCAAGTTTAAGCAAACAACACAATACCGTAGACCACGGGGGTGAGCGGAGTGGTGGGTGGGCGGAGTGGTGGGTGAGCGGAGTGGTGGGTGAGCGGAGTGGTGGGTGGGCGGAGTGGTGGGTGAGCGGAGTGGTGGGTGAGCGGAGTGGTGGGTGAGCGGAGTGGTGGGTGAGCGGAGTGGTGGGTGAGCGGAGTGGTGGGTGGGCGGAGTGGTGGGTGGGCGGAGTGGTGCGCGGTGGATGAGGCGACGAAGCAGAGATCGGACGATGACGAAGTCGACTGTAGTGCGTTGACGACGAAGGCTTTCTTGAGCGAGGACTTCGACACCGGACAGAGTTCTGACAGACTCGGCCAAGACCCGGTCATTAAAGACCTCAGGAGTCACTTACATTTCAGCACCGATCAGCACCCAAACTCCTCAGGGCGTCACTTCATGGACTGACTCTCGGACTTGTGGGGGCGCCCGAACTCTGTACCTCGCAGTTAGACCAACTACGAACTCACTCCCAACTGCCCTGTCCGCTTAGCTGTAACTGTCCTAGTTTAGTGAAGACTCCTTGAACTCAAAAACTGCTACTAGTGTTATGGGGACTTTGCCCTTCATAGCCCCCATTCTCAGTATCATTCAAGGCCTGTCTGATCCTGTGCAACGTTGTTTAATGAGGAGACTCAATAGAAGCTGACATCTCTTCACCCCGCGTCATCTTGGATGGAAGGGAAACACACCGCAGCGCAGCAGGGTTAGGGTTACAATAGTGATATGCATATATATATATATATATATGTGTGTGTGTGTATATATATATATATATTGTTGCACACTATAAGTAAACATCTATACATCAATAGAAATAAAAGACAAACTAAGCACTAGTCTAAATCGATTTATTTCAAAGCAACCTATACAGAATTCAGTATATCCAACTAGAATGTTTGCCTATACACCTATACATCAAAACCTATACAAGCAAAAGTAACGGACTATAACAATGGGTAAATGGCTCAACTGTACAACAATAACTCGCCCTCTTTTAGAAGATTTGGTTACAAATCTCACAGAGTTGAGACATTAATAAGCTATTAACTAAAAGCGATTGTGCTCTTTCCATGAGTATATATATATATATATATATATCTTCTTCTCTTCTTTTAGTGCTCTGCCGTCAGGCAGGTCCACATGTCCAATGACGCCACTCTTCTCTGTTGTTTGCTCTTCTCTTTAGCCCTTCATATCCATCTTCTAGCATCATCCAGTCCCAGTATCATCTGTCGTGGTCTTCCGCGTGTCTTTTTCCCCTCCATTCTTCCCTCGATTATGTCTCTTACAATATTGTCTCCTCTTAGAACATGACCCATCCACTTCTTTTGTCGGTTTCTTATTGTCTCCAGTATAGTTCTTTTCTCCTCTACCATCTGTAAGGACCTCTTCATTCGTCTTTTTTTCTGTCCAACTGATTTTCTCCATCCTTCTCCAGATCCCACATTTCAAAGGCTTCTATTCTTTTGATGTCCTCCTTTCTCATTGTCCATGTCTCCGATCCGTATAGTACCACACTCCATATCAGTGTCTTGATCAGTCTCTTCTTTAGATTCTTATTTAGTCTTCCTCTTAACAGCTCGCTTCTCTTGTAGAAGGCATCCTTTCCCATTGCGATCCTCCTTTTTTATCTCCACGTGGCATTTTGCGTCCTCTGTAATCGTGCTTCCCAGATAACAAAAGCTCTTTACCTGTTCTATTATATCCCCGTTCAGTGTAATCCTAACTGTTTCCCGCCTCTCCTCTCCCTATTTTCATCATCTTTGTCTTTTTGATGTTGATCCTCATGTCATATTCCCTCGATATTCTGTCGAGCTGATCCATCATCTTTTGTAATCCCCTTTGGCTGCCTGCCATCATAGCTTGGGTCATCCGCAAATCTCAGCGCCTTTACTAGTTTTCCACCTACCTTCACGCCCTCAGTCATTTCTTCCAGTGTTTCTCTTATGACTTCTTCTATGTATATATTGAATAGTATTGGTGAGCAGTGG
Organism: Norana najaformis; assembly: GCA_964023275.1. Classification (NCBI taxonomy): domain Eukaryota; kingdom Metazoa; phylum Annelida; class Clitellata; order Crassiclitellata; family Hormogastridae; genus Norana; species Norana najaformis. The sequence continues at coordinate 14,010,112 of OZ029921.1, forward strand.
GCAATCCTTGCCTGACCCCCCCTACCTATTCTTCCTGGTTCCGAGTATTCGCCCTCTATGCGTATTCTGACTCGCTGTCCCATGTACAGGTTGCCTATCAGCCTTCTGTCTTTCCAATCCACCCCCATTCGCTTTAGCGCTCTCATTAACTTCTTCCAGTCCACTCTATCGAAAGCTTTTTCATAATCGACAAAGCATATATATACATCTTGGTTGTGTTGGATGCTTCTTTCTGTTAGTATTCGCAGTGCTGCCACTGCATCTCTCGTTCCCCTTCCTTTTCTGAAGCCGAATTGGTCATCTCCCAAACACTTGTCCGCTTCTGCCCTTGACTGTAGTCTTTTTGTTATAATTTTTTATCATGATCTTGGATGCATGAGTGAGCAGGCTTATTGTGCGATGGTCTTCACATATCACTGCATTCTGTTTTTTCTTTATTGGTATTACTATCGTCTGTAGGAAATCCTCTGGCCACATTCCCGTTCTGTAAATTTCCTGGCACAGCTGTACCAGTTCATCTGTTGCCTTGTCGCCGAGGTTCCTCAGCATTTCAATGGGTATGTTGTCCATTCCCCTCCGCTTTGTTGTTCTTCATGTCCTTTATTGTTATAAGGACCTCCTCTCTCAATACGTCCAGTTCTCTGTCAGTTTCCTTGTCATCTTCGTTCCGTTCTCGTTCTTTGTCTTCTTTATTGCTCTTTAGGCTACTGTTTTCTTTATATAGCTCCTCTACATATTCTCTCCACCTCTCTCTTATCTCAACAGGGTCCTCCAGTAAGGTGCCGTCTTTATCTTTGAGACATTAATAAGCTATTAACTAAAAGCGATTGTGCTCTTTCCATGAGTATATATATATATATATATATATATATCATATTTATATATATATATATATATATATATATATATATATATATATATATATATATATATATAGTATATATATATATATATATATATATATATATATATATATATATATATATATATATATATATAATATATATATATATATATATATATATATATATATATAATATATATATATATATATATATAATTCGATACACAACTTACAACGTAGATGATATATTGTCTAATATCTAATATGTTTCCATAACACTAGTTGCTATCTGGTTGAGTGAAGATAAAAATATCTCCAGAGATGAGCCTTCACTCCACTTAGTAGAACTTGTGACACGACTTCTGATCACCATTATTATGAAAATTTATGTCAGAATTGTTATAATTCCGTTGTAAAGCCTGATTAAAATTTACTCTGTCCCCCTAAATGCGTTTCGTGGTATGGGGTTTTCTCAACCTTTTCTGTCTTCCATTAATTACATTAGACCCTTTAGTAATGTTATAACTGCGCCTGATGCCATTTCGCAAATTACCATCTCTGCCCTTTGGGTGCCCTTTGCTGCATTTCCCTATTGCCTCGAAATTTACCGATTGCGTATCTATGACCTTGGCGTTCGTCCAGATGACATCAATGCCCTCCTTAAGTTGAATGAAATCAGAGCAAGTAATACAGTCTTCACAGTCTGCTTGTTTATCGTGAGTCAAGTAAATCGCCTATAAGGAGGAGGCACTGCTTGGGCTTTGCGCTAGGTTCGCCTGGTTCCTATCGGTTCTCCGGTCTTCTTCAGTCTGTCGCCGGTTGGCTTCGTTACCTCTCCGGTCGGTCGCGCTCTTCAGCGAACACTGCCACATGAGGGCCGCACATGAGATTCTGTCTTCTCCGGTTTGGACTTGTCGTCATGCTTTCTGAAGCCATACTTTCACTGCGCCGCTTGGTGGGAGGGGCCGGAGAAGACATAGGAGCAGAGGCTCCTCCTCCTCCTCCTCCTCCTCGGTTTTGCATCGCGCAGCTGGCTGGTGTCGGATTTTCTTTGGCCCAGCTGCTCGCGCACTTGAGAATTCACTGCACTTGGGTATTGCCGATCAAATGCACCCTTATTTCCATAGACTATCCCGGCTTTCTTCTTTATCGGCGCCATTATAACTCGGGTCTATTTTGTTACCTTCTATATATTCCTTTCGGGACTATATTCTTTTCGGCGCGCTTCTTGATGCAAACTGACACCTTCTTTGGCAGAGCTGACACCACTCTTTCTCTCAGTATGACCTCTTTGGCTCCTTGAACTCAAAAACTGCCACCCATGTTTACTCGTCAGCTTATAGGGACCTCGCCCTCCATAGCTCCAGTTCTCAATGGCATTCAAGGCCTGTCTGAACCTGTGCGGCCTTGTTAGATGAGAAGATAACCGGTCTTTTGAGAATCAGTGGAAGCTGACGCCCCTCCGCCCCGCGTCAATTGGAGGAAATGGGAACACGATTCTATGTAGGATTAGGGTTACAAAAGTGATATGCATATATATACATACATACATATATAGTTGCTATACATCAAGAGAAATACAAGAGAAACTAGACACTAGTATAAATCAATCTATTCCAAACCAAAATATACACAGTTCAGTATATCCAACTACAATAGAATGTTTGGCCTATACACCTATACATTAATGCTTATACAAGTGAATGATCTTGATCGTGCTGTCACCAAAACCCCAAACACCGTCACATAACTCCTGTTCTTAAATCACTTCACTGGCTTAAAATTCCTGAAAGAATCGAGTACAAAGTCCGATCACTTACCTTCAACACACTTCAATCCTTCTATTCCTCCTATCTTCGTGAGTTACTTACAATCCAACCACTCCGTTCAACCCGCTCCTCTTCTGCCCAAACACTTCTCCCCCGCCCGTCACCTCAACTTTAAAATTTGGTAATCGCTCCATAGTCTTAGCTGCTCCACCACTATGGAATAAATTCCCCAGAACTGCGACAGTTATCTGACCCATTATACAAACTCACCTATGCTCCACCGCTTGCAATTTCTGCATTGGCCTTTCACTCAAAACTGAAAACATTCCTCTTTCACAGATCCTATCCTGACTCCCCTTCTTCCTCTTATCCCTCTTTCAGCTCAAATCCCAAACATCACCCACCGTAGCTGCTAGGCTGTATCTCTGCCTGACTCTTGGATCTTGACCTGGAACCGAACACGTTTGCCTGTCGATTTTGTTTTGACTGAGCGCCTGTGAATAAACTGGCCCTCGTGACGTGGCTTTCGTTGGGCGCTGTAGTAATCTCGGGAAAACGATTACGATTAAGCGAAAAGAACTGAATGGACCATAACAATGTATAAATGACTCAACTCTACAGTAATATCCATATATAAATTATTTATTAAGCATAGGTTTTTCAGTATGTATATGTAAGTGCATCGTCTATATGTAGATCTATATATATAGTTATTTATTACTCCTGTCTTGTTGGGCATCACTATCTATGACTCTGCATCAATCGATGGCTTTGAGCGATATTATTGTGAGTGAATGAATTGCTCAAAGTCCTTACATAGTAACCGTCTCAGAGGAAGCTCGAACCTCCACTCTCCACATTATAGGCTAAGCGCTCTTACCAAACGGCAACCCTGCCCTTACAGTCCCCAGGTCAATATATACAATACAATGCAACTCTAATTTAATAATGCCTTCTTACAAAGTTCAGAAGTGCACACATTGAAGCCAAGAAATAGGAGACATTAAGATCCATAAACAGACGGAAAGACAGTCACAGTAGGAGAGTTGCAACTGTGAGAAGGTAGAGAGTTCCAGATGGAGGACCAGCAACAGTGAATGAACGCAGACCAAACACAAGACTTGTGCCAAGAACAACATACTTTCCAGAAGAAGCAGATCGGAGAGGGGATTGAGCTTTAACAGAGCTACAAGATGTAACTATGGATGACAAGTAAGATGACAGATTATCTGCCTGCACTTTGTACATAAGAAGTGATAGTTTGAAGCGGATACATTTATGTATAGGAAGCCAGTGTAGAGAGCGTAGAGCAGGTGTGATACGATCTCGGTAAGTGAGGCCAAGACAGTCGCATGAAAAGGCACCCTGGAGGTCTGTAGGTTTAAATGTGTGCTCTTTATTGTGTTACATAGTGCATCGTCATATGATCTTTTGAATAGGAGGTCTTGGATGGTTTTGGCGGATCGTTGGCGTTGATGTTTTGGCCATTTTAATTTTTGCCATAAAGTTATGGCGCTTATATTCTAAGATGAAGTGTTTTATCGTTTCCTGAGTGTGACGATTCCCTTATGTTCGCATTTTGTCTATATTAAACACGTGTGTTAGTTGCTTGTTTATAGAAATTATGTGATACTAGGTTCAGCGTAAGTATGCATGTTCAAGTATGTAATGGCAGCATCTAGAAATATGTACATGTTTAGATAAATATGGATCAGCATCGTAGGGATTGACATTAATGTTAAGTTATGAGGAGAGCTGTACGCTGTGCTTTGGAACTATACAGAAAGCAGAGAAGCAGTTAAAGAAATTTTTAATTAACGGTTAACTGCCGTTTAATTGGAAGCAGATGATTTTTACTGATGCACGGCAAAGGGTAAGACTATTTTCTTAAGTTGTATGGGATTGCACGTCGCACGAAAGTTACCGTAAACTCCGAATCGATCGGAACGGACTGTGTGTTCGACAGTTCATTCGAGGGTTGTTCGTTCGTTGGATTTTCGGACGATTTGCCAATGTTGTGAAATCGGACGATGGTAGTTTAAAAGTTCATAGACAAGTAGATTGGATAGAGTGTGAAGTTGATGGTCAACAGCGACGGTTTTCTTGCGTCCAGTTTCTGGCCTATAAGACTTCTTTACAGATTCATTTTGCATTTATCCTTGTTTACTAATTGTTGGATATGTTCCCCCCGGGGAGTCTCGAATCAAATATTAAACCAAGCAATTTGACTTCATTCTCAGTTTGAATAGTTTTATCATTAATTATCATATTTAAGTTAGAATACGTTACTATACTTTTCTTGTAAATATCGTCAAGTATCGCCAAATATCTGCATGTATCGTAAAGCCCCATTTACTGATTGCCTTAACCTGCTTCTGCAGTTCATTGAATAGATTCCTTAGATTTCCTCCTTAACTTCACACCACACTGTCATCTGCGGATAACAAACACATCATTTTGTCATCATTGACAAATGGTATATCATTGATATCATCAAAAATAAAATAGACTGCCCTGTGGGATACCATTTTGTGGCAAAACTTCTCTGACAGCATATTTCCTGCTTTCACTTTTAAACCGTTAAGAAATCGTTTATCCTGTTGTTTAATATTTCCAGTTATTTCCAGTTTTCTGAGTTTGAATAAGAGGCCGTCTTTCAACAGCATGTCAGACGCACTGCTGAAATCTATAAAATTATTCCACTTAAAAAACCTCTATTGTTTATAGACTTATACTATCTTGTAAGCGATTCAAGCGCTTATTCTTCTGTTTCTTTTCCTCTGACTTATGGAAGTTGGCTGTGAAGTTCTCACTGAATTGAATGAAACCAGGATATGACCGATTAAACGTCGTACATAGAAAACAGAAAGACGAGAAGACAACGGTCAATGAGGGAAGACACTTGAATGAGCGAGCAGCCAACAGAGACCTAGGAAACAAAAACTTGAGAAATTAAATTGTACTTGAGAAATTGTATTGTACTTGATAATTGTATTTGATAACTTACATAGCGCTTCTTACAGAACAAACTACTCAGAGGCGCTTCCAGCATGAGAGCCCCTGGGAAATAAGAACGTCTTTAAATAACGAGCTGACTGAGCTCTATCACCAACAGTGACCCTTGCACGAAACGATAGTGGAAGTTCATTCCATAGAGAAGGCCAACAACAACAAAAGCCCTCTGCTGAGCAAACGAGGACTTAACACGAGGAACAAATAGATCCAGACGATCTAGAGAACGTAAAGGATGGGATGAGGTACTAGAGTGTGGAGGCCGAATAAGATGACAAAGATACTTTGGAGCCTGGCCCATGCGAGCTCTAAGTACCAGAAACAATAATTTAAACTGAATACGAGATAGGATCGGGAGCCGATGAAGAAGTTGAATGATGTAATCTGAGATGTGAGAGAAACGGGAAAGACATGCTATCAACCTGGCCGCAGAATTTAGTACTGATTGAAGCGAGGACAGACGAAATTAGAGTTGAGCAGCACTAGGCGAGACAGTCTGACAAAAACAGAGACAAACAGTCAAAAAGACAGCTGGAATGAAGAATGGACAAATGCTGTCCTAGAGAAACAGAAAAATGAGTGAAATGCCTGAGTCATAATTATCGCCAGTCAAATCTATATTTGAAAATGTATTTGCCAGATGATCATCATCCGACACTGAAAGAAGCAGCTATTCCCAGGGTTTTAATTTAAACTGCCTTAGACTGGTGTCGCATCTATCTACTGTACGTATGTACGTAATGTGTTTGCAGAATGCAGATGATGCGTGAGCCAATTTATTCACGTCACTTTCCATGAGGTATCTATGTTTATAGTTCGGCTGCGTTTCGTGTTACTTTAAGACTTCAAAGACGTATACGAAAAACCCATATCTGTGCAGGAGCTGGGAGCCCGTGGGGAGGTGTCCAGTGCGCATCTGATCGTTTCGCGTCCCTTGTTGACCCGGATGTCGTCCGAACCGTTTTTGTGATTGTCATGTGCCAAGAATAATTTCTGTCCTCTTGTTCTTTACGTGCGATGTATCGCACTCATCCGTCCGACTTGCTCTTTAGCCCGTGGCTTGGGACTGGTTTGGGTAGGCCTACTATCTCAAGGCGAGGCGCTGCACACGCTAGCCGAACGTTTTTGGGGTTTCCCTTCACTACGATGAGATGCGAGTCGGTCTTTGAAGGAGGTCTAATAATACTAGACTAAAATTTAAGCTTTAAACTAAGGTACTCAGCGCTGTGTGAGGTATTAAATGCGCTACATTTAGTACCTAAACAACTAAATAACTAAAGAATTACGTGCAGAATACCTTAAGGATAAAAATAAACTTTCTATGGGGCTTGTCTCATCCTCTTCAAAGGCGACTTCACCCGTGACATCGTGAAAGAGAACTGGTTATCCTTCTGCCTCTGATTCAAATTTTGTTGTACCTGCCACGCTAATCTTTTTAATATTCATTTATTCATTCATTCATGCCCTCAAATAATTACTGGGGAAACAAGTAGAATGAATAATAATATAATAATAATAATAATAATAATAATAATAATAATAATAATAATAATAATAATAATAATAATTACACAACATCAGCGAAAACTAGCCATCCCAGAATAATGCAATCCCTGATTTTTGAAATCCTTAGGGATCATAAGTACTTCGAGTAAAATAATAATAATAATAATAATAATAATAATAATAATAATAATAATAATACTACTAATAATAATAATAGTAATATGCAATTTTTTCATCCGGATAATTTTTTAACTTCCTGGGGATCATAAATATCTCAGAGGAAAAATAATAATGATAATTGTTTTTTTCTGGATCGACCTAAGTCCAAGACGGCAGCTATGATCTTCGAGGCTGCGTTATTATGGTTTTAAACTGCTCTTACTCGTCATGCAATGCGTCGCTGCTTCCGATCGATCTGTGTATAAAAAAATACTGTTTGCCGGATCTGCCATTTTATATGTTTGCAAAATAGTACACCGAATTCAGTATGTAACTTCGGCAATAGTTTTCCTCCTGCCACGTCTCATCTGTGTGTCCATGCTGTATGTCCATGTCGTTATTTTAGTTTTTCTAGGCGCTTCTATATATTCTATAGATATTACCATAACTGTACGAGTCTTCTCACCTGTCGTATGCTTCGTGAAACCTTCTCAAGGCAAGCCCTCACCACCACCCCGGGCTTCGAAAAGGCAAAGGGGTATGCAGTGTATGCCGGACATTCAGGCCGTTCCATAATGGAAATGGCATGGCCTCAGAAATAAACCGTGCGCCGGCTCACATGAGCTACCCTTTGGAAACCTTCCTCTAACAAAACCAAACGATGCTGCACTGCTCTTGGATTCTTCTGGGTCGTTGGAGGCCTCGGTTGTTACCAATGTGACGTCACCTTATTCTTTTGTGGTTACAATTCCTAATCCGGTTCCACAAGCTAGGCTCCTTAAACGTATACTTAAGGCAGCAAGGCCTAGTGTGGGTAGGTTGTATACCACTATTATTAACCGATTTCTGTCGGACCTTCTTCCAAGGCAGATCCTTTCATTTGGAGCCATAACACTGCAACAGCCAGTTAGAGGACGCAAATGCAATAACTTGACATCCACCATTAAAGAAATTGAGAAATTCTTTTCCACTTGGCCTCTGGAAGGTGCAGACTGGTTGCCCGTGAATCCTCCTCTGCGGTGAACAAGTCAGGACCAAACAGTGAGCAAGCTGTTGTTGCTGCGGTCTCATCCAAACTAGTAGACGAAAACATTAGGGTAGCAATAAGGAACTTGTGGTCTGATGATAAAGCTGTCCCGATCAATGCAGAGAGACTAGAAGAGTTGCCTTGAATCATCCTGCTCCTCCTCCAGACCGCACTTCCATACCGCCACCTACTCCTCACTCTCCGTTTCAAACTCCAGAGGCAGAAGAAAAATGGTCCACCGTATCAAATGCAGCAGACAAGTCAAAAAGAACAAGCTCTGTCACCATAACCTTATCCACAAAGCATATAATTTCATTGTCTTGTCTTGTCTTTAGCCGTCCTCGAGCTGAAGGTTGGTCGCACCACGGACAATTCTGTACCACTGCTTCTGTCCCTCGTTTCTCACAACTGGTCAATTGATAATTCAGTTCACGACTTGATGTCGTGTATCCATGTCATCTCGGGTCTTCTCCGAGCTCGAGATCTAGGAATTGTACCTTGGATGATCTCTTTCATTAAACAGTAAACAGACTCCACTAGGGCTGCAATGGGCTGCTAACAGTCCCGGATTCGCCTGGACAGTCCCGGAATCGGCTTTGTGCGTTCCATGTCCCGGATTGATCCCAAATTGTCTCGGAACTTGTTGTAAATATCCCCTTAACCAACTGTTGTTCTTCTTTTCGCACACTGAACTCGAACAGCCGGCCATAAATAAGTTTTACAGAGTGACCATAGAATAGACCCAATAAATGGCATCTGCAAATTGCACGCATCATGCATGTATATATGAACTTCGCTCGTGCTAGGCCCTGAAGCCTGGTAGGTTAATAGAAGTTGATAAACGTTTTGCTCTTGAAGTTGATTCAAATTTTATATATAGGTCACTTGTCTCTTGATGATTTGAATCAAATCATTTGACTGTAATTTTTAGCGACTGTTTGCAGTAGATCCTACATTAGGCTGACGCAACATTCTTTACATACAGCGATGTGGACAGGGTAAATTGGTGCTGGCATATCGAGTGACAATGCGGGCGTCCCGGATTGGCAGAATCAAAAGTTGGCACCCCTAGTCTCCACTCTTTCGCAGCTCATGACCGAACAGCTCCCTCTTTTTGATGAATCCAAGCAAACTCAGCTCTACTCCTGCCGTCTCTAGAATGCAATCGTTTGTCTTCTTAGCAGTTCACAGTGCTGTAAGAATCTGACGCAGACACTTCATTCCAAATGCGTTTATTCTTGTCTTTCATCTTTCTTTATGGTCCAGCTCTCACAGCCATACTGTGCCATTGACCATACAACAGCTGTCAGAAGTCGCATCTTTATTGCAAGAATATGCCGTGACCTTTCCATGTATTCTTTATTGCTGCCCCTACATCTTGTCCTTTTGCCAGTTTTGATTGAATCTCGACTGCATTCAGATTCTTCGGTTATAAGTGAGCCAAGATATGGAAATGTATCAGCCTGCTTCAATTGATTACTTTGTACTCTGATGCTACAGGTTGTGTCATTTGTTACCATGATGTTGGTTTTGTCACCATTAATCAACAGGCCCTGGTTGCTGCTTGCCCCGTCAAGACGATTCACCGTCTCTTGTAGCTCTGCTTCCGAGGTTGCCAACAGAACAATGTCTGTCATCAGGATATTGGAGATGCTTAAATCTTCTCCCCTCTATTTGAATTCCACCAGAATAACCGGCCAGCGCTTCCCTCTTGACCATCTCTGCCAAGATGTCGAATAGGTATGGTGAGATCACACAGCTCTGTCGAACCCCTTTCTTGAGACGTAACCATCGTGATAATATTCCAGCTGCTCTTACTTTAGGTTGCTGTTTACAGCAGAGTCCAGTAAGCAGGTTGGTGGTATGAAGAGGGTATTACCATGTCTGTCATGGTCAGCCAGAGCTTCTCATGGGAGACATAATCAAAAGCCTTCTTAAAATCAACAAAGAATATATACAGGGGCTACTTATGCTGTCTAGTTTTCTGCATGATTGTTCTAAGATTTGTGACTTGATCTCTTGTTACCCTTCCTATGCGAAATCCAGCTTGTTCGTCTGCCATCTCAGATTCTGTCTTAATCCAAATCCTTTCCATGGTAATCTTCAGGATGATTTTACTGGCATGCGAGACTATAATGTCATTATGAATTGCAAAAAGGACGGATTGCGTTGAATGAAACTTACGGCATGCAGACTGAAAGGGGAACGAAAGTTTATTGTCACAAAGAAACGAAGACTTGATCCAGAAGAGAACGAAGACTAATTAAATGCCAAAAAGCTTTTCAAAAGGCCGAGTTTTGAAAGAGAGACACGGATCCTGTTATGCTATGAATAAGTTGCTTCGTTTTTATGTGACTGAATGTCATGCCATGTCACGTTATGCTATTCTATGCTCCATCATTTCATGTTATGCGCTATCTCCAATTCATGCCATTAAACTTAAGCTTTTACCATTAAGTTATGTTTGTGTTAATAATTTATGTTTATATATTTTTTTAAATTTTAATTCATCCAACACGGTTTTCATGTTTTTTGAAAAGTTTTTTGTTAAGCCATCTTGTAGTCTCGTTGATCAAATTTGACCCATGTGTTAGTCATTCGATCCACCAGATCACGACATCTTTTTGGTGCCAGGCTCATCTGTTCTCTTTTCTCTCACACTTACCCCCAAATCTCTCCTCGCTCTGTGCTTTTCTTTATTTTCTCTATGCCATCTGATATTCTCTACAACTGCCTCTTATCTCCTCTTCACCTCTGTCTTTGTTTCTTCTTTACTCCTGTCGGCTGCTTTCCTTCAGCTCCAGGTTAATCACAGACGTGTTTCCTCAGTTATGAGCTGCGCCCATGTCTCTTTGAAAACAAGGTATTAGGAGACCAGTCGAAATGACCTCCAGGAGTGGCTATTTTTACGATTTTCCCTATTTACGACCACTGGAGATGTCGGCTGCTGCCCTAGGTCTGTGCTATGGCATAATGGCCAACACTGACGGTAATTCACTGGTCAACATAGAAATCGTTACTGACTGGAAAAGGCCCTAATGTGTAGCATCTTGGTGTGCTGAACACGAATATAACCATAAAATCTTTTTATTGGCTCTCGTTTTGAAAATATTTCATATAGTTCATTTTTTATGTTTCACCATGTAAATTTATGCAGTAGGACTGCGACAATATCCTAAATAAGTCTAGAATGATGTAATATTCCACCTCATTGCATAATCCCATCATGGACACATCATGCACAGTTGATTACGTCATTTTCTGATGCAATGTAAAACTACAGCCAGTCGGCTGCTGACGTAAGATGACGTCAGCAGTGTACTATATAAAGCGAGTCGGAACGGTTGAGCATTTACAATATTACAGACTTTGTGCGAGACAGTTTATGTTACTGTTTCATAAAACTATTATTACTTTATCCATTTAGATACAATACAGAACAGTAATGCCTCGGAAGTGCGTAAATACTGTGGACAACTTTTGTTACACTTGTGGGGAAGTGACATTTGCCAACCAGAAGAAAAGTATCACTTATCAAGTCAAGAAGGCATATCATGCTTACTTCGAATGCAAGGTTGGTGACCAAGACAAGCCATGGGCCCCGCATATATGCTGTGCTCAATGTACAACACAGCTTTCACAGTGGTTGAATGGCAAAAGACCATCAATGCCGTTTGCAGTTCCCATTGTGTGGAGAGAGCAAAGCAACCACGTAGATGACTGTTACTTCTGCTTGGTTCCTCCTCTTTCCGGTGGAATAACGAAGCAAAAGAAGTCGACAATTGTCTACCCAAACATTCCGTCAGCATTGAGACCAGTTCCACATGGTGATGGACTTCCTATTCCAGAACCTCCAGCAGAATATATTTCCCTTGATTCATCTGATGAGGACAAGAGTGAGCCGACATGTTCTTCTCCTGGTCCGTCAGCGTGCAGTGATCCCGATTTTCACTGTGGTGCATCATCAACCCCACACAGAATAACACAGGAAGAACTAAATGACCTTGTTCGTGATTTGGACTTATCCAAAAACAAGGCAGAATTGCTAGGATCAAGACTCCAACAATGGAATCTTCTAGAAGAAGATGTCACAATTACTTCATATAGAAAGCGCCATCAGCAGTTGGAACCTTTCTTTATGAAGGAAGGTAATCTGGTATTCTGTTCCAATATTGACGACCTCATGAATGCCTTACAGATCACTCATGACCCACAAGAATGGAGACTCTTTGTAGACTCTTCAACACTGAGTCTTAAGGCTGTGCTTTTGCACAATGGAAACCGTCTTCCATCTATTCCATTAGCGCATGCTGTCCACATGCAAGAGACATACGATAACCTAAAACAGCTACTGCATTCCATTGACTATAACAGGTACAAATGGCACCTGTGTGGTGATTTGAAGGTAGTTGCCATTTTAATGGGACTGCAGCAAGGATATACAAAATATATGTGTTTCTTGTGTGAGTGGGATAGCCGAGCAAGAGAGTTGCACTACGTGCGGAAGGAATGGACTCCCAGACAAAACATGGCAGTTGGACAGAAGAATATCCAGCACCCAGCTCTGGTCGAGGCTCACAAAATCCTACTACCACCCCTTCACATCAAACTAGGTTTGGTGAAGAACTTCGTGAAAGCCATGGAGCGCACTTCGCCAGCTTTCCGATACCTGCATGAAAAATTCCCTCGACTCAGCGAAGCAAAGATTAAAGAGGGAGTTTTTGTGGGTCCTCAGATTAGAGAACTCTTCAAAGATGACCGCTTCAACAACTTGCTGGAGGGTGATGCGAAACAAGCATGGAATGCTTTTCGTCTAGTGTCTACAGACTTTCTGGGGAATGTTAGGGCAGAAAACTACAAGGAACTAGTAGAAGACATGCTCAAGCAGTACCAGAAATTTCGCTGCAATGTCTCTGAAGATGCATTTCCTTCATTCCCATCTGGATTTCTTCCCTGACAACTGTGGTATGGTTAGTGACGAACATGGCGAACTTTTTCATCAAGATATCGCAACAATGGAGCAAAGGTACCAGGGAAAATGGTCCACTACAATGTTGGCTGACTACTGCTGGACACTCCGCAGACATGCTCCCGAACAGCTGTACAAGAGACAGGCAAAAAAATCTAAGAACTAGTCTATGACCTGGTTTTTACAAATATTAACTGTAAGTGTGCTATGGCATAATGGCCAACACTGACGGTAATTTATAGCCTAATCAGTCTGCTTGCACAAAATAAGGAAGATAAAAGAAAACAGAGATTTTGATAGAATTACTTTACACATACTAAATAAGAAACTCCGACTACTTTGAACTAAGCATATGCATTTCATGCAATCTAATTGTCGTTTCCGTCAAGACACTGACTCTAAATGACGTGTTTTTGATCGTAGAATGTATGTCGCATAAAGTAAGAGAAGCTACAGGTGACATTTTACACTCTAGACCTGAATGTAAATGAGAGGAAGTCGGTGATTGCTTTTGCCACCATTCATAGACACAAAACATCCACGGTCAACTAAAACTGAATTACTGTACACTCAACAGCGACGATTACTTGAAAGTGACTGATGACGATTTTACTCCTCGTGGTCGCCCTCTGAAAACAACAATCATATAGAAACTAATCCATTACATAAAACGACCGACTAAAATACAGAAGCTAAGCCAATTAAAGAAAAGAAAAGGATCAATCACAGAAAAATCTATAAAGATAAAGACCAATTAAAGAATAGAACCTGCGCATATATTGCTACTCATTCACATGGTTGCGTAAAAATCAACAAATAAGTCATTCCATTCTCATTCGAATGACTTCTTCTAGAACTTTTCTTCGAGTTCACAAATCCTCCCAACTGACTTTAGAGATCTGTCTTCAGGACTCTTATCTCCCAAACTGAAAAATATTTTACTTGATATCTTATCTGGGGTTTCTCTTCTTCCCTTGTCTCGCACGTCATCGTCCACTTCTGATCCAAACCTCACCTTGGCGATTCTCTTGTTTATGAAGCGCCAGGTTTATGCTAGTAATGGGGAGGTTATGTTGGAGTAGTACAGTGGATGTTACTAAGGTGATGATGAAGACAACGAAGATGAGGTGGCGAAAAGTATACGATGGTGATGTTGACAACGACGACGACGATGATGATGGTAGTACTGGGATGAGCGTACCTCCTTTCCAGCAGATGTATGGTAGGAATCGTCCGCTCTTCGTCTTCTTAAAGCAGAATCCTTGATGACGACCGCGCTTCGCTGGTACCTTATCAACGGCCACTTCTGGGCTGATACGACCTTCGCTTATCAACTGAAACACACGACAGTAACAGCAACCGATAACTTATCAAATGAGACGACATCCAAAAGCAGCCGCAACAAACACAACTTAATTTTCAACTGAAGCATGCAACAACCTATTCGCCGACCAAAACGCCGACAGCGAACCAAGATCACTAGTGATCTCTTACGTCTGAAGAACCAGTAACTCTCAACATGATGTCAACTGTCAAACCTGGTAGAGCTCGATGTGGTTCTACGTTTGCGAGAGAGCCCGCCAGTGGTGAATTTTTCCAGCTTTACGAGCATAATTTCTTTTGGGATGTTCTTAATGGAGGCTAGGCTAACGATATGCCTATTTATCTAGGCTTGCTATTTAGAATAACAATGAGCTCATCGAGTGGCACTTAGATAGCGCTATAAAATCTTCATTTCCGTATATACACTACAATAATTGTCTAAGGATATGGAATAATGTATCAGCTTCAGGTTGAAATGTTTTATTTCCTGTGCTATTTGCAAACGTAACATGACTTACATAGAACAAGACGTCGATCACAGGCGGCCACAAAAGCAACGAACGACTGCCTCTTAAGAGAAAAACACAACGTCCACCAACAGACGCTGACAAAACACGGCTCAAAAAAACCGAGACGGTAGAAAGGCTCAGAAGAACCGAACAAGTGATCCACGCAGGGAGACACGACTGGCCGAACGAGAGGGGAAGAAAACAGTCACGCAGGACCAAAACCAAGATACAGTCTGAGTCAGACTTACATTAGCACAACACCTTTTATAAGGTCGGCTTTCCAGTTTTATCGCCAAAATGTACATAGGACACAGGCGTACAACTCAACCTACTCAGTCCTATAATGTATACCCCGTATGCAACAAACCCCCAATCAGAAGCTGAGGGATCCTGTAATGTTACGAAAATTGTGTAACAAAATATAACTGCTATACAGGAATATATTTCATAGATAAGAAAATGTGCAACTGTAACAAAATCCAAACTGATATTCAAGAAATATCCAAGCAATATAACAATTTTAGAATTGATCAAAAAGGGTCAAACTATTTAACTTAACAGAATGCTAAAGTCGATGGTCAACTAAGAACGTCGGGAAGGAGATTAAATTGTCCAGGGCGACACTTGATGTCCAAGGAATATTGTTCCTGTCCCAAACTCCAGCATAACAGTTTTTGGTTAGCATTGGCCATCTTGTCTACGAATTGTAGGGCACTGTGATCCATGTACAGCGCGACTGGTGCGGATCCGCATTATACGCTGAAAAACGCATTACAGAGCTAAGACCTCTTTCGGTCGTGGAATAGCCAGTTTCGTGGGCTTTCAATTTGCGACTAAGAAAAGACCCAGAATATTCGACCTCGTTCGATCACCTGAAAAACACAAAGCTCCAACACAAAACTGCGATGACTCAACAACATACAAACTAGTTTGTCAAGGTTGGGTGCCATGGTCGCAAAATAGGATGCGATGTCAAACGCGACTTTAGATCAGCAAAAAGCTTTTTCAGCTTCAGCTAACCAACTGAATGGTTGATCCTTTTTCAACAACTCAGTAAAGGCCGAAGTAATCTCCGAATAATGGGGTAATTATCTACGGTAGAACCCAGCAAGTCCCAAATATGACCGCTTTTTATTTTGTGACCGAGGAAAGTTCAACAGCACTTGAACCTTCTGCATCCTCGATTGAATGGCATTCAAACCAAAGTGATGACCCAAAAGCATCAATTTCCGCATTTGCAAAAACACAGTTTTTCAAATTGAGTGTTAACTTACCATTAACAATTCTTGATAGCCCTTGTTTTGAAATTAGACATATGTGCTGACCAAGAAGTACTGAAAGTGATTATGTCATCTAGATATGCAGCACAGGAAACATCAAAATCATGAAACAACTGTCGGACCAAGCAAGAAAATGCTGCAGGATGATTCCTGAGACCAAAGGGATTGTATGTCCACTGGAAATTTCCATGTGGCGTAACATATCTAGTAAGTGGAATGGACTCCTTGTCCAAGGGAATCTGCCCTTAAGTCATGTGCAGCTTGGTAAAGAATTTGGCCTTTCCAATCTTATCAATCAAAGTTTCTACTCTAGACATGGGAAACGGATCTGAATTGTGGCAGCACTTGATTACAGGAAGTCAGTACATAGTCAACCTGACCCATCATTCTGCTTCTGGACAACTGCTATGGGTGCAGCTCAAGGACTTTCCGATTCTTCTATTAGGCTTTCGTTAATTTCTTTGCTCGTTTTTGCAAGTTTCTCAAGATGTAACCGATAAACCGTTTGGCCGTTTGCATCCATTGCCTAGGTTCCAATATCCATGATCAACTCAAAGGTTTTGGATGTAGTTTACAGGTCACATAAATATTTACTTAATTGCTTAATTTGGGAAATAATTAAGGGTTGTGTATATGAAGGCACACGCGTGAAGCAGGCTCATGCCCCACAGAGCAGTTCGAAGCTGTTGATATCCGGAAAAAGACAAATGAGCGTTGTATCATTTATATTCTGATAGGGTGTCATGTGGCATTAGAATCTTCTATTATGCCAAGTCTTTCCAATTATTTCTTAATTTGTTTTCGATCACTGAGTTAAATTGTTAAATTATTATGGCGATGTTGGTTAGAAATTCTACCTTTTCCTACGATTACTGCTCTGGTTATAGGTTGGTGGATTTTCCATCCCTACCACAGCCATTCCACCGACGAAACTGTGGAATTGTCTACCACGAGCCCACCTTTCATTTTTGCATTGTACAGCAAGTATTCTGCCTATTTGTCTTTCTGACTTCTTTCGTCTTTGAAGCCAGTTTCTCTTTCTTTTACTTCACATCATTAACGATCTGTGAATCTCAAGGGATGCTTCTGGTTATTACATTCAGCGCCTACGATTGGTCCAATCAACGTCCGAAAAAGAGGCGAACAAAATTTCATAAATACCCAATTAACAACTTGAGAATTCAGATGTGTTTGCTTTTACTACAAGATTGATGATGCGTCTAAATAGGACTTGATGGATACCCTGGTCTTTTATGATCTATGTTGATTTCATCTGTCAAAGGCCAGATCCGCATGTAACAGCTACACATAAGTAGCACATGACCGATGCTTGCGGAACTTGGTGTATAGGAAACAGAAAGCGGGTGACACCACTAAGCTCTTACGGTCTGCACATAGCAACAGCTAGACGACATTTTAAAGGGCTACTTAGGTCGACAAGTTCAAACAACAAATATTGTATCTGCGACAACAGAATTAAAAAAGCATAACATACTCAGCTACTAAATACCCACGCACGCACACATACCTATTCACCAACGCATATAACATACATACGCTGTGCCTAAACTTACAATCTCCTTATTTAAGCAGATATTTGCCTGCTAACCTCGGGACACATTACATGTACACCACACATAAACCATGCAGCTGACGAATTGTCGTCTGGAAAAATTTCTATGTGAGGCGTAGGCCTATACGATTGCAGAGAAAAGGTCTTGAGGGAATCGAGGAACACGCAACTCATTTGCTATACAGAATAAACAGAGAAATCGATTTGAGGAAAATATATTTGGCATAGCTCGTTCGATCGACTGATTGACTCGTGGATGTATTGCTTATATGATCGAATGGAATGATGATGTAGAATTAGTGAGATGAAGAATAAGAATTGATGACTCGACTACAGCATGTAGTCTTCCATACCTCCTGAATTGACAGGTAGACGAGTTCTTTGAAGTTCTCTTCCAGATTTCTCGTCTCCAGCCATGTCGCTCGTCGATCTTGCGATGTTTGCTCAGCAGACTCAACCTAAAATACATCGAATCGCGCATTAAAACTAATGTTTGTATCAACAGTCGACGTCAAAGCTGCTCTCTGGATGCCCCGTTGCGTTTCTTTGTATATACCTATACGTGTACAAATATGTAAAGGCCTTCTTATGCCGGCCTATAAAACTACCTTTAAAGATTGTGTCTTCGCACTTGACTTTGACTGTTTTGCTGGCCTAACCTTCTTCTCCTTCCTTGTCCTCTTTATTGTTCTGTTTTCTTTCATTCTTCGCTTCCTCTTTCTTCTTCACCTCCTCTTCTTTCTACTTCGGTATGTTCTCCTTCTCTGTAATCTCCTCTATTTCTTCTTTCTCTTCAACATACTCTTACCCTTCCTTCCCTATGTCTTCCTCTTTCTCTTCCTCCTACTCGTTATCCTAATCGTCTTTCTCCTCTTGTTCTTGCGCTGTTCGAAGTTCGTTCTGAAGTTCTATCTTTGCGTCTCTTATGAGTTCCTGGCTTTCTGGAAGATCGGTGCCAGTCTTCGTCTGCTTCCTCGAATCTGATCCGCAGCATTTCGTTCCGCGTAATTTCAAAATCGCGTGGCCTCCTGCTCCAATTCTTCAGTTCCTTCTCTGTCGTCGAATTACATCCACGTACCTACTATACATCCACATCCCGGTGTATGTTTAGATGCAAAATTTAGAAACTGGTTCAACCTTTAAAGACATATAATCAGCGAACTAAGGAGACAATATTATTTGGCAGCCACATTGTGTTAGCCAGTGTTAATTGTGATATACTTTACTTCACATTGAGTTTAGCTTCGCCTGCGTTTAGCAATAAGAATTGAACGCATTTTGGCGTACTTTAAAGCGTACAACACAAATGGTCTGGTTAGTTAATCTGCCATTGCCGACCGATTATACTGGACAACAAATTTTTACAAAAGTCATGTTACTGAAATGAAATTAGTCAGTTCTTATCAATTTGTATGTGCTGAACACGAATATGACAGTGAAAATGCCGAATTGGCTCTAGTTTTTTTGTAATCTGAAATGAAGTAATTTTATATCGCACAATGCATGCCAATAGTGATACACTTACAGTTAATATTTGTAAAAACCAGGTCATAGACTAGTTCTTAGATTTTTTTGCCTGTCTCTTGTACAGCTGTTCGGGAGCATCTCTGCGGAGTGTCCAGCAGTAGTCAGCCAACATTGTAGTGGACCATTTTCCCTGGTACCTTTGCTCCATTGTTGCGATATCTTGATGAAAACGTTCGCCATGTTCGTTACTAACCATACCACAGTTGTCAGGGAAGAAATCCAGATGGGAATGAAGGAAATGCATCTTCAGAGACATATTGCAGCGAAATTTCTGGTACTGCTTGAGCATGTCTTCTACTAGTTCCTTGTAGTTTTCTGCCCTAACATTCCCCAGAAAGTCTGTAGACACTAGACGAAAAGCATTCCATGCTTGTTTCGCATCACCCTCCAGCAAGTTGTTGAAGCGGTCATCTTTGAAGAGTTCTCTAATCTGAGGACCCACAAAAACTCCCTCTTTAATCTTTGCTTCGCTGAGTCGAGCGAATTTTTCATGCAGGTATCGGAAAGCTGGCGAAGTGCGGTCCATGGCTTTCACGAAGTTCTTCACCAAACCTAGTTTGATGTGAAGGGGTGGTAGTAGGATTTTGTGAGCCTCGACCAGAGCTGGGTGCTGGATATTCTTCTGTCCAACTGCCATGTTTTGTCTGGGAGTCCATTCCTTCCGCACGTAGTGCAACTCTCTTGCTCGGCTATCCCACTCACACAAGAAACACATATATTTTGTATATCCTTGCTGCAGTCCCATTAAAATGGCAACTACCTTCAAATCGCCACACAGGTGCCATTTGTACCTGTTATAGTCAATGGAATGCAGTAGCTGTTTTAGGTTATCGTATGTCTCTTTCATGTGGACAGCATGCGCTAATGGAATAGACGGAAGACGGTTTCCATTGTGCAAAAGCACAGCCTTAAGACTCAGTGTTGAAGAGTCTACAAAGAGTCTCCATTCTTGTGGGTCATGAGTGATCTGTAAGGCATTCATGAGGTCGTCAATATTGGAACAGAATACCAGATTACCTTCCTTCATAAAGAAAGGTTCCAACTGCTGATGGCGCTTTCTATATGAAGTAATTGTGACATCTTCTTCTAGAAGATTCCATGGTTGGAGTCTTGATCCTAGCAATTCTGCCTTGTTTTTGGATAAGTCCAAATCACGAACAAGGTCATTTAGTTCTTCCTGTGTTATTCTGTGTGGGGTTGATGATGCACCACAGTGAAAATCGGGATCACTGCACGCTGACGGACCAGGAGAAGAACATGTCGGCTCACCCTTGTCCTCATCAGATGAATCAAGGAAAATATATTCTGCTGGAGGTTCTGGAATAGGAAGTCCATCACCATGTGGAACTGGTCTCAATGCTGACGGAATGTTTGGGTAGACTATTGTCGACTTCTTTTGCTTCGTTATTCCACCGGAAAGAGGAGGAACCAAGCAGAAGTAACAGTCATCTACGTGGTTGCTTTGCTCTCTCCACACCATGGGAACTGCAAACGGCATTGATGGTCTTTTGCCATTCAACCAATGTGAAAGCTGTGTTGTACATGTAGCACAGCATATATGCGGGGCCCATGGCTTGTCTTGGTCACCAACCTTGCATTCGAAGTAAGCATGATATGCCTTCTTGACTTGATAAGTGATACTTTTCTTCTGGTTGGCAAATGTCACTTCCCCACAAATGTAACAAAAGTTGTCCACAGTATTTACGCACTTCCGAGGCATTCCTGTTCTGTATTGTATCTAAATGGATAAAGTAATAATAGTTTTATAAAACAGTAACTTAAACTGTCTCGCACAAAGTCTGTAATATTGTAAATGCTCAACTGTTCCGACTCGCTTTATATAGTACACTGCTGACGTCATCTTACGTCAGCAGCCGACTGGCTGTAGTTTTACATTGCATCAGAAAATGACGTAATCAACTGTGCATGATGTGTCCATGATGGGATTATACAATGAGGTGGAATATTATATCATTCTAGACTTATTTAGGATATTGTCGCAGTCCTACTGCATAAATTTACATGGTCTGGTTACTTAATCTGCCATTGCCGACCAACAGTGTTATCTGCCAATTGCTAACCCTGTTGCTGCTACTACTGCTGCCACTACTGCTGCCTGCACCTGCTGCTGTCGCTGCTGCTGATGAAACCATCATTTATTCGGTCCGACTGAATTTAAGATGCACGATGAACTTCAAAAACCGCCGATTGGGAGCGGAAGATTTGGACAAGGCCTTCTCTTGCGCCGCTAAGTGGATCCTGTCGCCAAAGAAAGAGTAGGACGGTCCGACCTCAGTTCCCAGAAACGAAGTCGTTAGACGGCGCTTCTTGTTGTGAACATGGCCTACATTTAAAAATAAGGCGCTGCAGGTGGATTCAATTTTCTGTCATTGGCTACAACACCCACTACTTGTCTATTCAAACTCTGGCAACAACAACCGAACCGAATAGAACGGCTGGAAATAAGCCTTTCCATTTCAGTGGCCACTGGCCTGTAAATATTCGTTGCAACTGAATGGAAGTGGGCCTCCGCTGCGCCCCCACAGAAACCCGAAAACAAAGGCCAGACTCGGTAATAATGATTCGTGCAGTGACTTGCGAACAATTTGTAAAGCGCAGATCGAGGCGCAACATGAATTGGAGCGTCGAACCATTCAAAAATGCGGGAATCAATAATTATGGAGCTTTTGTTGAAGCCGGATTCGCCCTATTATCCGAGTGGTCATCGTTGCCATGGTAGTTGTGTAAACATGAAGATTTGTTTTGAATCGCCTTGGTATGGAATCAGTAAACTACTCGATTCAAATGGCCATCAGACGTAATGCACTACATTATGTTCATGCGCTGCACGGCTGGTTTAAAACTGAACGACGAACGACAATGCTAATTGCATGGCATTCGTGCTTTGTTGGATTCGCAGAAAGATCGGTTCCCGATTCTTTCTCGCGAATATTCCATCGCATGCGCCATTGCAGAACATGTAACGACATGAAACTGATGCGCTGTGCATTAGGCCTAAATACTGGAGATACACAAGTTACTTGTAACAGGCGATGGCTAGTTTTTGAACGCAATTTCGCTAAAAAAAATTAAATTGTCACGACCTTTGGAAATTTGGCGATAATTAGGGTTATTAATGTTGCAGGCAAATATTGGAAGTTACTAAGAGGATTTAGGAAAAGAAATGTGGGGCAAAACTGACCACTTAAGAACAGTTTCGTGAACACTTTTCATGTCTCATATGCTTTTCCAAGAGATTATGCACTACGAAGTGCCTACATAAAAACAGTTTTGATTTTAGATTAATTTAATACTTCAATCAAGTATATCGCGAGAAAATAGTATGCTCAGTTCTGCCAGTTTTGTCCAATCGATGAGGTGAAGCGGGATATCTGTATTCTGTTTTGCATAACGCTTTATCTTAATCAAAGGTTCATATACTGTAAGGTACTGGTTACAAGTTCAGTTCCCGACAGAAATATTATACAGTAATTCGTAAGAATCAATATGAGCAATGGTTACCAAGGCCAAGATCCACGAGACCGAGGCCAGGCCCCACTAGGCCGAGGCCATGGCCAGAACCTTTGAGGCCAACACCAATACGCATTAACGAAATGTGTACAGTCTTTCACAGAGATTGAGTGAGGAGAGTGCAAGACAGAAACGGAGACGAAGAAAGAGACATAAGCAAAGACGCAGAGGGACAGAAACGGAGACGAAGAAAGAGACATAAGCAAAGACGCAGAGGGACAGAAACGGAGACGAAGAAAGAGACATAAGCAAAGACGCAGAGGGACAGAAACGGAGACGAAGAAAGAGACATAAGCAAAGACGCAGAGGGACAGAAACGGAGACGAAGAAAGAGACATAAGCAAAGACGCAGAGGGACAGAAACGGAGACGAAGAAAGAGACTTAAGCAAAGACCCAGAGGGAATTTGCAGTTTTCATTTAAGCCCGTGCCAGGAAAATTCGAATCCATGAACAGTAATCATTGTAAATAAAAGTTTTCAGACTTGGGCGAGAAAACCAGCGACTTTAACATATGACAAAATCCAGTGGAGATCATTCATTTGCACACATCGCTGCCAGCGGCTTGCGTCATAAATCGTATTGATGCTTCTGCTGCTGATGATGATGGTGATGGTGATGATGATGGTGGTGATGGTGATGATGGTGATGGTGATGACGATAATGCATATTTTATACTTCTTTAATGACTTGTCAGTAATTATTGTGATATAAATTATAAGATAGACAGGCGCCAGTTATAAAATGGTTATGAAATGCGTAATTTTGCACCGCAGTGACCATTTCCCTTAAAATGATGTCGTGAAAGATGCAAGCTAAAGCCAGTAGCGTAAACTTTCGAATACTATGATTATTTTTTAAACGACACATTTATTCCGTTGCTCAGAGATAAATTTTTAAACGACCGTAGAAATATATTTTGAAACAAACTGTCTAAATTACATTTGAGACACATTTTTGCAATAACTGTAACTAGTACTCATACAGTACACGTGATTTATCATGAACATAGTCATATTATTTCCATGAAGTTGTCTTTCTACAAAAGTTTCGCTAAGTTTCTCAAGATCTGATACAGGCCAGTTTTATCCTGTGTTCCCTTAGGCCGTTTGAATCAATTCACTTTGATGTCGCCGGGAACTACATCCTCTAGAATGGCAATAACTTTCGTCAGCCATCTTTTAATGAAACACTAAATTATGTTTAGTTAGGCCTACAGATACCCGCAGCATAAGACTGTTTGTAACTGAAACAACAGCGACAAAAGAAACAACGAAGTTGGCCATAACACAGACACGCCTACCATATTTTGCGGGTAAATCTGTATTAATGCCATAAAGTTTTCCTTTGGAGCTTCATAAGCCTATTATATGTGTAACTGTATGCCTATGTATTCATAAACAAGAACAACATTGTGTATTCGAAGCTGAAGCACGTGCTTTTGCGTAGTATAAATAGAAAATGAGCGCAAATAAAGCAAATAAAGCAATGATAACAACGAGAATGTGAATGAAAAGAAAACAACGATGATCAGCGTTACACGTCAGGACTTTTTGCCTTTTTTCATTAACAATAAACGCTGCACCAGATTGTTCGTTTATTACAACCACGCATTTAAATCAACATCGGCTGCGTTGCCTCATATTTGATGAGGTTGATGGTGATGATGATGATGATGATGATGATGATGATTATGATGATGATGGTGATGATGATGATGATTGACTCCAAACCCTTTGCTCCACGAACCGGGGTCAATTGGTTGTTCCTTTTGCACGTTCTTCGGTGATGCAATCTAGGGGCTTTTCAGCCTGAGTCAGCGCTTGAAACGGCTCTCTTTCGCTGAAGCTTAGGTGGGAAAGCCTCTGAGTAGATATAATGAAGAGGAGCTATATAAATTTACTGTATGAATAAATTAACGAATTAATTCATATACGGTCTATAAACAAATGAATGAATGAATGAAGTAATTATTGTTCTAGGTTGGAACATATTAAGCTCTTTTTAACAATAATTATTATGTAGGCTATGCCTACTGAACTGAAATGAACAAAACTTATTTTATTACCAACAATTTGTAATACAATACAAACAATCACATAAGCCTAACAGTGGGCGTCAAACGGGAAATTCAGAACGAACCAAGTTGATCCAGCTATTTTGCCACTCTAGGCTCTATTACAAAATCCAATTGCATTGTTACTCGGGTTGTCTTGATAGACTTTAACAGAGACGAATAGTCAATAGTAAGAGAAGGCAAAACAGACAAAAAATTCGGCAAAACATTTTGCAATTCTCGAACGAATGGCGCAATCTGTGCAAGTGAGTCTTAATTTATAATTATGACAAATGACAAAACAGATCCTTGAGACGTCAAAGAGGAACAGACAGAATATGATGCCACCGCTTAAGCTAGAAGTTACACTATATCTACGTTGACGATGCCTGTGGCTGCTTTCAATAGGGAAGTGAGGACAGTCCTACTCCGCAGAACTGACATCCTTCTACAGTCTGCTGGATCCTTTAACTTCAGAAACAAAGCCCTGCAGATAAGAACAAATGAAGGACTTTGAGGAGCCCCCTCTGCCGGTTGAAACCCGAAACTGCGGACAGTCTCTGCCAAATTGGAACCCAAACTATCCACTTTTTCAGAACGGATTATCTTTATCCTGTTTGGAAATGATGCTGGTCTAACGGAAAGTACAGTAATTCTTTAATTGCGATGGAGACGACATGAGAATTTAGGAGTCAATGGATCGGCTACCAACTCATTAATCGGAAAGCATAATATAATTTCATACTAGAATCTGCTGGCAGTCCAGCTCAGAGTCACTCGGTGCAATGTTTGTTCCTTTTCAAAGAGTCAGGGATCGAAGAAAATTACTCGACCAACATGTGGCTAAATCGCAAAGGACAGTGACAGATGCTCATTAATTTATATTCTAATCGCATATAAAAACTTCGATAGCTCCACTGAACCAACGCACGCCGCATCAATCAATATTTGCTTATGGATGAACTCAGTATGCTTGTCGAAATCGTGGGTGAGTCAATTGAAAGCCAGAAGCGCAACTGTGCATGTAGGAAACAGGGAAACAGCCAACGGGGCAAATGTAACCGGAAGAAGTCATAGACCTGTTTCAGTCGTAGTCTCCGGAAGACCACCACAGACTCTACGGAACAATTATGGGCTGGAGAAGAGTTTTAGTGTCGACGTTAAAGGTCACCAATAACTGTTTTGTTCTCGGGCCATGATGGTCAGATTGATTTCGTCGACTGGCGATGAGCCTTGGGTTCAGCGAAGGCAGTGCTGCTCGCCAAAATGCAACATGTCTTATTGGAAGCCATTTCAATGACTTTAGGATTGGGATTATTTTAGTATTCTTTCTGCATTTATTAAGCGCCACTATATAATGAATAAGCATAAATCGACGGCGCTGAGCAATGGCGAGTGAAGGACTTGCTCAAGGTCCCTACATAGTAACAGTCTCAGGCGAGGTTCGAACCCGTACTGTCCATGTTACAAGGCAAACGCTCTATCCAATCGTATTCCGTGTTTGTTCATGCCTTAAAGTGCTTGTGGTGCCTCTAGCTAAAGCCTACTGGACTCTGAAATGTTGCTGCAGAAGTACAAGAGAGTTGCTTAGTCAACATGGCTTTAGATCAGGACATCAATCGAGGGCACGAGAGCAGAAGAGAGAACAAGATGATTTGCCGTTGGATGTTTTAAATGTCGTCATAATTGGACCTGAATTCCAAATTAACGCGATTTAATTTGCGTGATTTGCTCATCACGTTCCTAAAAGCACAAATTCCACGACGGAATTTAAAACCCTAAATCTAGGATGCACGAGGCAAAGCCCCAGCGAAGCGAGTTCCTCCTCTGCCCTATGTGGCTTTTGTTCATAAAAACAAGCGTAGAAATTGTAAAATAAAATAGAAAGCTCCTAGAACAGATGACGTCCGGGTGGCGGACGTCTGGACGACTCCTATATGTCTCTTGAATAGGAAGGGCAAAGTTCATACCTCGTTCGGCTTGACGTCTGATGGCATCGACTGAGTGGGCAATATTAAGCAAAATCCAAGCAGTACGGTCGTCAGCAACATGGCAGTGATCTTCGTCTCCATTGTAGCTGCTTCGATTCTTTGTTAGAACCTAATTAACAGATTCCACATGCGCGCCTAAACATTAACATTTAATTCCTTTAAAATGATTCCATAGCATATCTTTTATATATCATTGACAGCCTGATAGGCCACCCTTTTACAGGTTTTATAGACATCAAGCACATTTTCAGATATATTTTTTTAAAATCCGGCTTAACATTATTATTACATAAAGATAAAGAGTCAATTTTATTCGGTTTCCGACCAAATTTTAGATAATTCTTTATAATAATGAACTGCGTTTTGTTTCCAGGAACATGAAACACTTTTGTATCCAGTTCTCATAATTCGGTCTATTTATTAAGTATCCAGAATGTACTTCCATTTTTATTACTTCTGTGTTTTGATTGTATTAGGCTTTCTTTACCGCAATGAATTCTGTCGGTTTGATGAATTCTTAGGACAAGCGTTTGTTTCAATTCCTAAACCGGCGCCGATGAAAGTTTAAGTAAATAAAAGTGCATATTAAGTAAGCTAATACCTTAGGTATAACTTACAATTCTTTGATTTGTGTGCAACTTAGCAGATCGTTTTGAAGTCTCAGTCTGAGATGCTGCGTAAAAGTCCTGCGAAGTGCTGCTGATCTGTTTCAGGCGAGAAGGCGGTTATCTGCGCGCGAGTATGCGAGGCCAAGCAAATGCGGCGTCAGTCTGTGCTCCTCGAGTGCCAGCGGTGCTCGCGCGCTACCTGTCGCTTGAAAGCCCGCTATAACGTCACGGCGTTTCACATGCGTGGGATTTGGTAAGCGGAGTGAGTGTGATGCCCACAAGCGATACACTCAGCTGAATTATTTATCAACTGTCGCTAGCTGAAAAAAGGCAGGCAGGCAGGCAGGCAGGCAGGCAGGCAGGCAGGCAGGCAGGCAGGCAGGCAGGCAGGCAGGTAGGCAGGCAGGCAGGCAGGCAGGCAGGCACATTGGCAATTCGCGTGATTGTTAATAAAGTAGACGTTGTTTAATTTAATACTTTTAATTAGCCTTACCAAGTCAGCTAAATATGGGGTAAAAACATCGGCAACAATCACTAGATTGTTATTGACAGTTTCCCAGTGAACATCATTAATGCCAAAACAAGTGCCCCACGCACATGCACATCAACGTCACAGTGGTATATCGTATTTGTGCATAATAGTTATATAGCACCTTTAATCATGCCAGGGCATGAAAGGAGTTAACGAAGGTGAAATCCTTCTTGTATTTCCCTCGATTTTACCACTGCATGTGAAGCTCATGATGATAATTAATTACCAGATAGTGTGTGTATGTATGTATATATGTATGTATGTATGTATGTATGTATGTATGTGTGGGTTGATCGAGGAGCTAAAAAATAGCTATAAGAGATTTTCTTAATTGCGTTTTCAAGTATATGATGGAATTCAGTGAGTAATATTCGTGTAGATGATGATGATGATGACAACGACGACGACGACGATGATGATGATGATGATCATGATCATGATGATGATGATGATGATGATCATGATGATGATGATCATGATGATCATGATGATGATTATCATGATGAAGGCGACTATGATGCACTGAGAAACTCCAGTAGACAACGAAGTGAGTCTGTTTTGTGAGCGGGGAAGAATAACCTTTACTTTAGGGCGTCGCTGGTGTTCCACTGAAAGGAAGTCTCCGAAAACGAGTTCTCGCGAGAGTCTTAAGCCAGGCGTTATCGTAGCCTAGTACATTCCGCGTGGATGGATTTATTCGATGGTCTCGCTGGATCAATGAACCCGACAACAATCACGACCACTCCCTCTGCATTCGTTCCAAGAGCATAAATTCAAAGAACGCGATGAATGAAGGTATGAAATTAGCAAACGAATGAATACGAACTCTGGTCGACTTATGAATTATTCCACAGCGCGAAACGTCTGTCCTTTCCAATATATATATATATATGTATATATATATATACACAAATATGCATGTACATAAAATATGTGTACATATTACACAAATACATGGCACAGGTATTAGCAGAAGGCATCGAACTCTATATATAGGGTCGATTTTCAGTCTTCCTCAATCGGAAGAGAGACAGAGACAGAGAGACAGACAGGGATAGACAGAGACAGAGACAGAGACAGAGACAGAGACAGAGGAGACAGAGAGGGGAGAGAGAGGAGACAGAGAGACAGAGAGAGACAGAGAGAGACAGAGGAGAGAGAGACAGAGAGAGGGAGAGAGAGGGGGAGAGAAAGGTGCGCAGTTAATGCAGCTACTTCCAGTTTTACTCGATTTACGAGGTTACTGGATCGGGAATCGTCATGCATGAATGTGTCAGCCTATCTGGATGCTGGATGCTTGGTGATACTGCTTCATCATCATCTTTTTCTTCTTCTTCTTCTGCCTTCTTCTTCTTCTTCTTCTTCTTCTTTCTTCTTCTTCTTCTTCTTCTGCCTTCTTCTTCTTCGTTTTTCTTTTTCTGCTGCTGTTGCTGTGCTGGTGGTGGTGGTGGTCTTTAGCATCTGCCGTATTCTGTTGCAGTTGCATGCAGTCATCACAGACGATTCGAATAATTTGTCTGAAAGCGGCTCAACATCAGCGTTCAACAACTGCGCCCTAATATTTACAAGGAAATCGGTGCTTGTCGTGTTATGTTCAGATTTTCACAATTAACAGACTCTCTGATACATATTTCACGATCTGTCCTGATTTTCATAATTAACAGACTCTCTGATATATCTTTCATAATTAGACTCCTTGTTGCTTGTTATGTTCCGTCCTGTCTTCTTAATTTGCTTCGGTCGCTCTGGCTTTTTGCCTGTATGCGTCTTTTATCGTCCTTTCTTCCTTTCTTCTGTCTTTCCCGACGGCTTGGAATTCGCTAACAAGTTTTGTCCGCTTTGTCAGTTCCATGGGCCGTTCAAGTCTAAACTCAAGCATCCGTTTCAACTTGCTTGTCGACTACAGCCTGCCTTCCGTTCTCCTTCACCCACTGGATTTCCACTGGATTTCTCCAGCGGATTTCCACTGGATTTCTCCAGCGGATTTCCACTGGATTTCTCCAGTGGATTTCCACTGGATTTCTCCAGCGGATTTCCACTGGATTTCTCCAGTGGATTTCCACTGGATTTCTCCAGTGGATTTCCACTGGATTTCTCCAGTGGATTTCCACTGGATTTCTCCAGCGGATTACAGTCGTGGGATGTGGGTTCGTCGATTGATGTCTCGTGAGGCTTTACAACGACGCAGTCAAAGTCCGAAGATCAGATTCGATTCGATTCGATTCATCTTCGTCTTCTTTCCTCCTTTTCTTTTTGCTGCCTTCACCTTTTGTTTTCTCTGCGGCTGCGTGTCCTTCTGTCGCTGAGTCTGTATCTGTTTACGTCTTTCTCTCTGTCAGTCTCTGTGTCTCTTTACGTCTGAAAAGGAATTTATGCTTTTCTGTTTCTGTAGTGTGCGGAGGTGTATGTATCATAAAGCTTTGATGAACTACAACGGCATATATATATATAGGTAGACCTTTATATATACATATATATGTGTATGTATATTATTATACACGTATATACATGTATATATGGAAGTCCATGTAGAGGACAAGGGTAGCAGATGCTGGAGGCGATGGTGCCGAGTAGGTCTGCTGCAGTTAAGACTGCCTGACTGAGACGCCGCCGGACGAAGGCGTTAAGATGCTCTTCTCCCGAGGGGGGGGGAACGCACAGCCCCAGCCATAGTCGACTAATAGGAGTTGTGATGCTTAGTCAGACTGACGCCCACTTCCCAGTCCATTCAGAATCCGTTCTTCGCCTCATCAGCCTCCATCCAACATCAGTTACATGTAATCGTCGGTCGCAGAGCCTCGCCATCGAACACAAAATGCCTTCTCCTCCCTCTCTTCCTTTTTTCTTTCCCTTCTTCTTCTTCTTCTTCTTCTTCTTCTTCTTCTTCTTCTTCTTCTTCTTTTTCTTCTTTTTCTTCTTCTTCACATTCTTCTTCTTCTGAACAGGGCGTGAATGCCCACCTCTTTTGTATAGATTCACACATATATACATATATACATATATATATATAGATAGATAGATAGATAGATAGATAGATAGATAGATAAACAGACAGGCAGGCAGACAGACAGACAGAAAGGTAAACATAGACAGATATATAGAGAGACAGACAGACAGATAGACAGACATAGCTAGACAGACAGACAGATAAACAGATAGATCGGCAGATATGTAGATCGGTAGATAGATAGATTATTGCATGGATAGATCGTTCACTCATCGATTCACTCATTCATGCATTCATTCAGTTGTAGATAGAAAGGCGGTTATCATAATTCTGATGGAGAAATTCAGCTGAGTCAGAGGTCAACGAAGGTCATCTTAGAGAAGACACGTGATCGTCTGAATTGTTATAAAAATGTGTGATGAAGAAACTGACGTATGCTGGAATATATGACGATGATGGGGAAGGCGTTCGACTGACGGTCGTCGATCGGATCCGAAACCTAATCGAATGAAGAGGCGATTGATCACTGCAGA